>JAVTVX010000016.1:19847866-20527033 GCA_033439265.1 Dillenia suffruticosa | reverse complement strand
GGTATTCGGGTTACTAGATTAATACAGTTCATATAAGACCTAATCTTTAGATATCTATTTTTTTATTAATAATATTCGAATTCGAGATTTTAATTAAATAAATTTTAGTATTCTGTCACTAAATTCATTGAAAGTTGATCATATGCGTTAAACTTTCAACATCAATTTCTCTTTCCCCTATATAAATATATATATATATATATATATATACACACACACACACCGTGAAACGCCACGAAAATAACACCAAATAATAAGCTTTAATGTTTTTGTGTTTGTGTTTAAGATTTAGGGTGAGGACATTTTTTATCTTGTTATCTTTTTATCCAACTTAAATATATAAAAAGAAGAATGTAAATTTTTGTAAAAATTTATAAAAAGGAGATAAAATAACAAGTAGAAAAAAATATTAACAAGTAAGATTTGGGGAAGTTGTTTGAAAGCTATACAAGCTTATCATGCTTAAAACTATACGAGATTGTTTTAGGGTTCAAGGATAGCTCACATAAGTTCATAAGAGATAGAGTGGCTCATAAGAATTCATCGATGAGGGCATGGTTACAAGGAGTTCACTAATTGGAGAGTAGTCTCGTGGGGGCTTACCCAAATGAGAATGAAACTTTTTATAGATTTACTTATTTATTTATTTTTACATAAGAAGACTCGAACTCGAAATCTTTACAAAATGGAGTGATGGTGTTTTATGTCTACTATGCGCATGTTATTCATAGTAGGAGAAATTTTCTCGAATATATTTTAAAATCAAATATGATTAATCTCATTTTATTTTGGCTATATAATAACACACAAAAGGAGGGCGAAGTGAAACAAAATTGCTTCTATCTTTTTGTTATATTATCTATCAGATCCATACATTCATCCATGTCATTCTATTAATACAATCATTATATTAAAAAAAAAAACCAAAATATTCACATTGGAAAAATTAGAAATTGTCACAACAGCTCCTGGTACAAAATTAAAGTCATATGGCCTCGACACAGAAAAGAGAAAAAAAAAATTACCCTATGATATTATGCTCTCTTTTCTTGCTTTATACAAGCATAAATTCAAGAAGTCATTGAAATAATTCAAGATGCATTATCATTATTATTATTTAATTAATAATTTTTTGCCTATATAGTGCCAAAAAAAAAATAATAATCTTACCAAAATTATTGAATTTATGGTGCTCTCCTCTTTCAACTTTTGCATCTTTGGTAGATTTGGGGTTTGTCGCAAGATTAGTAAATGGGAAGCATTTGTGAGGAAAATTGCTGGTAAAGTTTATATAACTTTGACTTTAAATTTCAACTTATTATGATTAAATCTTGAATTTTTTTTTCTTTTATAAACCAAATTACCGATATTTAGTAATCAAGTAATCATGTTGATCTTAACTAAATTTGATTCGAATTGAGTTGAACTTCAAGAGATAAATCTCTCCCGGCCCCTATTTTCTTTACATAGAAGAGTCAAACCGAAATTATGCTGATTCATAGTCTATGATAATAATTAAGTTATTGAGTTATTGGATTGATGGTGTTAATGACATGGGCTTTATCTGCAGATTTAGATATTATATTTAACATGAATATATTTTTCTTGAAAAAAACAAATGCCAAACAAAATGGTACTATAATAAAAACAGCCTTCATATGTATTTCATCACTTCTCCGAGGATCTAGACGAAGCAGCTTCTTTTTAATGAATTGCCTAGCCTGTGTTTGGCCATGAAAATCTAGGAATTTTGAATGCCCTCCGATTCATGGATATGATTAAGATTTCTGGCCATAATTGAAGCATAACAGTATAACGAGAGAACATCTATAAGAATATTGATTAATCTAAACCTAAAAAGACTTAGAAGTGTTAATTTGATTTACCATAAATACCAATAGAACTACAATTATTTTTAATAAATATTAAAGAAATGGTATGAAAAAAAATGATATTTTGTAAGAATATAGAAAAAGGAAATAGAAGCGTAGGTAAATACATAATTATAAAAAATATAATGATTTTTATGTAAATATTAATTATTTTATAAAAATAATAAAATAACCATTTTTTATAATAGAAATTTAAAATGATCAAATATATAATTATTAATTATAAGACAAGTAATATAAAAATAAAAATAAAAATTAAATAAATAAATAATTTATTAAATATGAAAAATATATAATTATAAAATTATAAAATTTTTTATATAAATATTAATTGATTTAACGAAATGAAATTGAAATATTTTAAAAATAAAAATTATTTTAAAAATACGAAAGTTAGTATTGAAAAATTTTTGTGAACAAGAGATGCAACGATCCAATTATAAAAACAAAGCTACGTCTTTTTTAGTATTATATCAATCGGTATTCAGAATTATATTCTAATTAATTCGATCTTAAACTTATAGTGACTTATTTAGGGATTACTCTTTTAACATAATTTATTTTATACCCAAATTGTAAGTTAAATTTAAAATTTTAATTAAAAAATTTAATCGTTATATCTCCCTAAACTATTTAACTGATAATAATTCTGATGGTGCCATAAAAACAAAGCTATATGACCGAGCCAAGTTGGAGCATTAACGAAGAATTCTGATGGTTCTTTTATTCTCTTTCCTGGGGCACCTTGGCCATTTTAGACTTGAACATGGGATCCTCAAGTAAAGCAAAATTCATTTTACTCGTAATAATTTTTAATTGTGATTAAATTTTAAATAAAGTTCATAAAAATTTAAGTAAATGTCAATTTTTTTATTTAAAATAATTAAAATTGTTATTTTACTTTTATATAACAAATTTTATTTATCATAATCTAACTAAGCTGTTGCAAACAGTAAAAAGTTACATAAAAATTGATATAACAGGAAAAAAAAAAAGGCTCATTTCACCAATTTCCAATGAATTCCCCAAGACAACCTCAGACATAACCTCTCTCTCTCTCTCTCTCTCTCTCTCTCTCTCTCTCTCTCTCTCTCTCTCTCTCCCTCCCATAAAACCCTAATTCAGATTGATTGATGCAGAACAATCATTGTACCCAAGGACTCAAAAATAAATGTACGCCCATTCAACTTCTCGCATAGCGCATTAAGCATAGATCTGAGGAGATAATGATGCTGGGGTATTCTGTTCTTAAAAATATTGGTATGGCATGCTAAGCCAAAAAAAAAAAAAAAAAAAAAAAAGGAAAGAAAGAAAGAAAGAAAGAAAGAAAGAAAGAAAGAAATCAAATTCCAACAAACCACCTTCACAAAATCAAAAAAAAAAAAGAAAGAAAGGCCCCACATTTCTACAACTAATATTATTCTTAAAAAACTATAATTACAATAAGAATTGCAACTATATAATATTTATAATATATTTTTTCTATCACATCTTTAACAAAACCCATCAATTTCAACATAAGCTAGCTTATATATTTCCCATCACACATTAAAACATACTAATAAAAGAGCATAGAATCTGCTTCTTCTTCTTCTTCTTCTTCTTCTTCTTCTTCTTCTTCTTCTTCTTCTTCTTCTTCTTCTTCTTCTTCTTCTTCTTCTTCTTCTTCTTCTTCTTCTTCTCCTTTTGGGACAGTAAAGTACGGCTCGTGAAAGCATCAAAATTTGAGAGGGCAGATGGGGACCCATTAAACCCAAATTCCCAAAAATTTCAAAACGCAGAGAAAAAGTAAAGATCACTATCAAAATGAAAAAGCAAATAAAGTTCTAAAAAGAAGAGAGATAAATAAAGGTAGAGAGAGAGAGAGAGAGAGAGAGAGAGAGAGAGAGAGAGAGAGAGAGAGAGAGAGGATAATCTGATGAATCCAGGAGAATGTTTTTGCTGATTTGGGGGGGTATGGAAATTGAGATCAACCAATCCAAATTTAATTTTCTCAGGAGATCTTCAAGAAAAAACAATGGCGGTCCCCAATCTCTGTCTGAACAAACGTCCTTATTGTCCTGCATTGACAGTATAACATTATTCCTTATTACCCAACTATAGAGAGAGAGAGAGAGAGAATTAAAAAAAAGGTGGTCCACAGCCATTGGAATATAATTTTATGAGATTCTCTAACACAATTGACTATAGTGAATAGTCATATAGAACATACTATAATTATAATACATAAGCAGATGCACTTTGAACACACAGCCCACTGTCCTTAAATTCTCTAGAATCCCGTAGCATCCTCCCAGCGTTATTTGCTTTTTGATTTTTAACTTAAAGCCCTAGCTGCTTATGACATGTGTGTGAGAGAGAGAGAGAGAGAGAGAGAGAGAGAGGTCTAGAGAGAGGTCTATATACCTCATTCATGTGGCCTAAGATTAATAAGATGTCTAGCCTAAAAAAAGCTCATGGTGGAGCACGCATCTGATTTTTATTTTGAGAGAGAGAGAGAGAGAGAGAATGGATATGTAAGCCTATAAACCTTATTATATAATATATATGACCAACGAGTATGATGTTCTTGGCCTACGAAAGACCTCATAGTAGCATGCATCTGAACCCCTTTTTGGGGGCATGAGAAAGGTAGACATATGAACCTGTCGATTCCTTCATGCGACCTAAGATTAATCTCATGTATATGGCCTATGAAAAAACGGGGCAGAAGAGAGAGAATGTGAATCTCAACATGCCCGGATGAAGAATATATGAGCTAAAGCCTAAACCCCACCTTACAGTTGGCAAGCATCTAATCAGCTTTCTTTTGCACCCTGAAATAGCTCAGAAGCGCTCTCTCTCTCTCTCTCTCTCTCTCTCTCTCATCCATCTACGATCTGCAAAGTACTACGAGAGGAAATGAAAAAACTCTTTCACAAGTCTGACCCATGACCCTTAATATTAGGCAAAAAGATATATTCAATATGAATATCAGTACTTAAGAAGAAGCATCTGAAAGTCGGTTTCAGTTTTTGATAAATTTGAAGTCTCCATCACAGCCCATGGAGTTAAAAGCTTAGGTACGATCATTCGCATCAAACGGTTAAAAGGGTTTAGCAAATCAACGGCCAAGATTAAAATTTTGGTTTTGTACACAAATTAATAAAAAACTACAATACAAAGATTACTGGTAAAAGTCATATAGGAAATGACTAAATGTTCATCATGGTATGAATTTCTTTACCGACATATTATTAACAGCTTTTGTGTAAGGTTTTTCAACTTTCATATCAATCTTGTTCCTGAAAATATTATTAATAAAACTCAAGGGGGAGTCTAAATGAATTATTATCATTTCAAGGACCTAAAAGAAATATATATATATATATATATATATATATATATCATGTGTGTGTGTATAGTAGGGTCGCGTGTAAGAAAATGAACAAGGTTTCGGAAAACATTTTCATCATATTGGCAGTGAAACTAGGAAATCATATTAGTCTCTATCATCTCAAAGATAACATCACACCTTAAAACCAAAACCCTAAAAATCACACGCAAACCAATGAATATAGGAAAAACAAACTAAATAATAAACTGTTGCCTTTAGCTCAGACTTCAGCAGAGAGAGAGAGAGAGAGAGGAGAGAGAGGAGAGAGGAGAGAGGGAGAGAGAGAACCTGCATATATGAAATTACAATGCTGTCCTTCCAGATGAGATCTTTGACAAAATGACGAAGATACCGCCATTGGAACTACAACAACTGCAAAATTAAAAAAAGGAAAGAAAAACCAAAAAAAAAAAAAAAACGGAAACAAAATCTAGTAGTATAGTAGTATGGCATGAGAGGAAGTTATATGCATGGCTCCTCATACGCCATTCACGGAACCACCGGTGAGCCGGTGGGCTCTGAAAATGGCATACAGGGAGCCAGGCATACATTTTATATATTCATACATATTTATGTAATGAATATGTATATGCAAGCTAAGCTTGTAAATATGTTATGAAAAAACCCTAGAGCTTTTCTCACTCCAATATGTCATGAAGAGGATGTAACAGTATAGATGTAGAGGGAGAGAAGAGGAGGCAATGAAGGGGATGGGAGAAAGAGGAGGGTTTATAATCAGGAGAGAGAAGAGAGAGAGTGTGTGTGTTGGGTTAGGTAAAGCTGGGTCATAATCAAAAGGGTATTACCAAGCCCCACCACGAGACAGAGAGAGAGCACTTGGTCTTTCCCTTTTCCTTTTGAATTGGCAGAAAACAAGGACACCCTGTTGAATAAATTTAGAACAAGTAGAGAGAGAGAGAGAGAGAGAGGTCAAACTAAGTGGTGTTTGAAGGTGGTGTTTTGGTGTTGGTTTGAGAGAGAAAGGAGGAGAAAGGAAGATAGATTGTGGGGTTGTAATTGCACCCCCTACCCTTCCCCCGCTACATATAGACAACAAAAAGAACAACAACAGCAAAGATGAGAGAAGAGAGAGAAAAAATTGAGCTTGAGTAGAGAGAAGGTGGGTTGGGTTTACTAACCACGCAATTTCCTATGCCCCAAAACCCCTTGTGTTGCGTTTGAATTCTCTCTCTCTCTCTCTCTCTCTCTCTCTCTCTCCTTTTTCTGGGTCGTAATCTAAAAGCAAAGGTTCCTTTTCTCTTCTGAGGCTCATTTGTCTTCGAGTGCTTGGAAGACTTGGATTCCTCTATTCTCCTACTAAACACATTTCCGACCTCTTTTTTCTCTCCAATAAAATAAATTGAATTATTTTATTTTATACATAAAAAAGCTTTAAAAAAGAGAACAAGCATTATTTATTTTCCCCCCTCTTTTTCTTTTTCCTCACCCATCACTTCCTTCTTTATATCCTCCCCCACGCCTTTTCCCTTTTTCTCATATAATATTCATATTTTTATTGTAATGTTGGCCATTGCACTATTATTTATATATATAAATATATATTTTTAATTAAAATCAAATTTTCCTCTCTTTTTGCCTAAGAAAACCAACAAAGATTCGTATTATCTCAACTCTCACCCTTTTGTTTTGAGATCTTTAGGATAAATCCATCCTACTTTTAACTACTTCACTTGTACTTTGTCCCATCTCCAGCTAGGAAGCCTCTCTATAGTACATGCACAACCTAGCAAATTGTACTCACATGAAAACAACAAACTAGAAAATGCACCACACAAAACCTTCATTACATCAAACCAGTCCAAGTTAGGAGACATTACATGCCTTAACAATATTATATTAATATTATGTATACATGAATACTGGTCTCCGATAATCACATTAAACTCGATTAAATTCGATTAGAGTTGATTGATCTCTTAAAAAATAAAACTCTTATACGCCTATTTTTGTTATACATGAAATTTAAAACTGAAACTTTATTTAAAAAATATTAATATTCAGTAGTTATTGGACTAACTAGGTATTTGTATCTTATTTTGTTTCTTGAAGAAGCTACCAATCGCATTAAAACTATCATATTATATCTATTTACAGATCATAAAAGAATTTTTTCCATCCAAAATATTATTTAAAATCATCTAAAATCATTTCTGAAGATAAATGATAGAAGACACATATGAATCAAAACCCTCGATTGTCTTATTGTTATATTTTTTGGATGTATCCAAATTTATGCATGTAAATAATTAATCTAATGGGAGTACTAGGGCTAGACAAACAAATGAGCTTTATCAGAGATTTGTTCCCACAAATAAAATTTGCAATTATATATATTAGAGAGTTTTCAACATCTTAGCAATAAGCCAAACACCCTTTAGTCAATCACATTCACAATATATTGCCAAACGTGTTCAATGAAAAATCTGAAGTTAACTATTAAAATCAAATCCATATCAACGCCTTCTTGGGCAATCAAATCTCTCTTTGGTACTAAAACAAGCTCTCAAAGAAAAAGAAAGAAAAAAGGATTGGAAATGGGACAGCGAAATGGTGAAGTGACAATGGCGGTGCCAATACATGTGTGGAATACCACCATGGGAAAAAAAATGCTATTTTAAAACTTTATTAAAGTTTGATTAGTACGAAGAAAAGGTCTAAGATTAGGTTTCTCTTGTGCTAAATAGGTTTGCTTCGGATTCTAAACAGGTTTCTCTTGTTTCCCATCGGTAACATGCCCCCCACCAAAAGGATTAATTATCCCATGCTAAACTATTTTAGCAGGTCATCTGATGGAATTTTATCTCTCTCTTTGTGCTATCTTAATCGATATTCAAAATCATATTTCAGTTAATTCGATTTAAATGTTTATCAAACATATTTTAAGGGATAACTTTTCTAATGTAATATTTATCATTCCTAAGTTTCGAATCTAAAACGAATTTGAGATTTCATTAATGAATTTAATACCCTTATCTATTAGATGTACTGTAGGTTGGTTCTCTCTCCCCCACTAAAGATTTCATAACCAAAAAAAAAAAATAATCATAGTCCTTGCAGTAGAATTAAACTTAAAAATAAGAAAATATACCCTCCTGACCTTGTCTAAGTTTTACTGTTCGGTTCTTCTTTTCCTTTTTCAAAAATAAAATAACGAAGGATACAAATACTGGCGTGGTCAATACACCACTTTTACCTGTACATGACAAGATAACAGAAACTTTACACAATAGTGATTCAAATCTTTTGTGAATTTTTCTCTTTTTTGTATAGTCAATGTCTTTAAGAGAATCTTAATAATAATAATAATAATAATAATAATTGTACGTAAGATACCATATAAACCGATTCAAATATTACAAATATATATGTATGTATGTATGTATGGAAATATGAACGAACTAAACCCAAAAGTAAATTTAATTTTTATAATATGAGGAGCGAAGATGAAATATTAATATTAAACGCAAAAATACAAATTTGAATTATACATTTCAAAATTATATATAATTTTTATTTAAAATTGCATGGCAATGTACTTTAAAAATTTAAATTAGATCGATACACCTTTGTACTCTAACGCTGTCACCAAGGATAGACTCTTTGAACATTTAAATAGAGAATAAAGTATTAATATTTATAGATATTGTTCAGAACCAAATTAAAAAAAAAAAATTATTTCAATTGAATTAAATTTTTTAATCTATTGCATTTCAAAATAATTATTTTTTTGCTAGGTAAGAAGCATTAAATTCAATTATATTTCATAGTTCAATTTTAAAATTTTAATTTAGTAATTATGTGAAACTTATAAACTCCAATAGAATTTATTTATAGATCACTTAATTTTTTAATAATTTACGACGCACATTTTTTTGTGAAGTTACTCAAGCGGAACGAAGCGATAACAATAACTTTAAAACAACAAAAACTGCATTAAAATCAAATCTTATGATTTTACGTTAATTTTTGTATTACTTCCGAAAACCCCTTTAGTGAATTTTGTTTACAGGATTTTAAACTCTAAGACAAGGTATTATGTTGATTGTTTAGTATAGAGGAGCATAGTGGGATTAGTTTAGGTATTCTTTACATAATATCAAGGGTTCGAGATTTGTGTATAAAAAAAACAAGTATCGAGATACTTTTGTTCTCTTAAGAGTTAAATCCGACTAGAATCAGATTTAATTAAATATAACGTAATTATCGAATATTGATAATTTATAAACAATAAAACAAAAAACCAGTGGGGTCAGATAAAAAAGCATGGGACAAAAGGCAAGAAAAACTTAAAATATTCCTAAAAAGCATGGAACAACTTTAATGATTTAAATGCTTTCTTGTTGTTCTGATGTTACTAAAAAAAGAAATCATACAGATTTCTTTTCCTTGGCAGTGTATTATGTGATCACTAAGGATGAAAGTTGGGTCCAAGTCTTGAAATGCATGCCTTGCTTTTGCCCATCTAATTTACTTTAATTATTTGCAATTAAGAGCTTTGATTGAGAATGAACAAAGTGAGGGGACAACTTTTACTTTCCTTTTTCTTTTTTAATTTGCATTTAACATAATCATTAATTGCCCTTTTGGCTTTACTCTTTGTGCCCCATGACTCGATGTAAGACATTCAATTCAAAAAGCTGAATCCTGTTCAGGAGGGTTGTGGGTCTTTTTCAATATATTATGTATGTTTTGTCTAAATCAGAAGACCTAATCATTCGTCATACAAGAAAAATTAAATACAATTTCAAAGATTGCTGATACTAAATATTAAATTACATACATCAATTCTTAAATCTTGTAGCAACATGGATTTTTACAATTGTTGTTGTTTTTTACAAGGTTGTACGTAATTTAGAAACAGACGTAGTAGGGAAAAGTTCAAATGAACAAGAAGGTCTGCATTAAATTAATTAATATATATATCATGCCATTTTCTTTTGGGCAATTAATTTGTTTATGAAATTTTAAATTCAACGTAACCTGATTCAATAAATTAATACATATATCTCAATTAGGATCTTCCATATGTATATATATTATATATTATAAATATATTGAGTCTGAAGAAATATGCTAAAAAGAGAAAGAACGAGAGAAAGAAAAAGAGAAAGAAGGAAAGAAGGAATTCTTAGAATTTCTGTATATTTAATACATTATACAAAATATGTATTTATACAAGAGGATATATAAAATAAATGAAAAACCCGAATATCAAGATAATAATAATAATAATAATTTACCATATATAGATATGTTGACATATTGTGATATATATATTAATATAACTTGATATGTGTAGAATAATGACTAATATAGTAAGGAATCGTGACATATATTTTTCATACGTGAACATGTATATTAACATCCCTCTTCAACTCAATACGATAAAGAGTTGGCTATCTTGAATTTAAAAATTAGATTATGAAATTGCCAAAATGAGTATGATTTGGTGAAAATATTTATAATCTGAGATTAATATGATATATGAACAAAGTTGAATAGTGTCGTGAATGACATGATGCCGTATAAAATAACAAACAATTTCAATATGTTTGATGCATTTATGGAAGAAATCATTGCATGCAATTTGTGGCCGATGAGGGGGTAACACCGATAACCAAAGGAGCTCATAAGTAGCATCAATGAGAGTTTGGGTTTTGTTATTTTTTTTTACTAAAACAAGAGATAATTGTTTGTTTCCGGTTACATTAAAAGAATGAGAGATGTACCAAGAAAGAAATAGTAACTAGTAGTGGAGCGATAATCAATTGAGTGTCTTGCCAAATCAATATCAGAATATGCTCTAACTTCAGTATAGACATGTTAAAGAAGTGAAGGTCATAAAATACAATATCTTTGATATAGTGAAGAATACAAAAAACAATTAAAAAGTAAATAGTCTATGGTGTAGTCATGAACTGGCTCACAAAATGAACAATTTGAGTAATGTCAGGATGTAAAACAGTGAGATAAATAAGATTGTCAACTAATAAGTGATAAAGAATATCATCGCCGAAAAAGTCCCATAAGTGACAGAAGGTGAGCATTGGATTCAAGGGAAATGCTAACCATCTTACTATTTGTGATGCCAACAAGTGAGGTGAGATCAATAGTTCAAGACCCCAAAAGTAGCTAAGAGTATCTAAATCTTTTATCTCAAACTTTTGGTGGAGAAAGGATTTGAGAATGGAGATACCCTTTGTGTCATTGTCCATGATAATCATATTATTGATATAGAGAAAAAGAAAAGTGTACCCTTGATTTATTTTCTGAATAAACCGAACATGATCATAAGTAGCGAAATGAAAACTGAAAGGGCCAATGGTGTTATTTTGTTTCTGTTAGATTATGATGACATCATTTAGCTCGTGTTTGATCTTTCTTTTTTATGTTTTGATTTTTTTTTGTTTTGATACGAGAGTATGCAATCAAACGAAATCGAATTGGAGAAAAGAGAATGAATGTGAGGAATCTCTACCGTTTGAGTTGCCCATAAGAAACCTTGTATTTGACCTTTCAACAATAGGTTTTGTAGAACAGCAGCTGGGACTTCATAGGGCACATGCGGGCTCGTGTGAGGGGTTTTAGAGATATGCTTACCACTGTTGGAATTGTTTTGAAAAGTAGAACAGATTAGTATATACTAAATGACTACCAAATGATCTAATGAGTGACAGAAAGTCAATAAAGATGACATGAACAGAGGAATTGTTGTAGGGATTTGAATGACTGCTCAAAAGGTTTCTAGTGGTGCATATGGGCATGTTGGGGGGGTTTGAAGTTCTATTTCTTGCCTGTGATCATCTGGAAGAATAGAATAGATGCCAAATAACTACTAGACTATCTAATGAAAATGACAATGAATTTGAACAAAAGATCTTAAAAGCCTAAATGTATTTTTGTAACTCGTTTTGCAAAAAGAGCTGTGATACCATGAAAAAATAAGTAGAAAAGGAGAGAGAGTGAGATGGAATCCTCTGTATTTCTGTATATTTAATATATTATATACAGATGTATTTATTCCAGTTAGAGTATATACAAAAAATGAAAAGCCCTAATATTAAACAAATCGCAATAGTCTACTATGTATAGATATATCAACATATTGTGATATATGTATTAACATTATTTGACATATATAGAACAATCACTGATATCATAATAAATGATTACATACATATGGTCATGTATGTGGGATAGCACGCACATATATACATACATACATGTTGATAGAGATTTTATTTTTTGATTACACAAGGATTTGAATTTTAGATCTTAGGGTTGAGGAAGAATAATTGTAACCATCAGGTTGTCTTTTTAGGGACACGTCGACAGATATGAGTAAAGAAAACAAACTGTTTTGTTGTTTTGGAGGGTGAGAAGATGAAAAATTATTAGGGGGACTATTGATGTTGATGCTGATCTTGATGTGGAGTGGAAAATCTTGAAAAATAGAAAAAGGTGAGATCTTTGTGTTTGAAAAAAGGGTGTTGAAGTTAAAGACTAAAAGATCCATGATTGGAAAGAAATATTTTCAGTATATAAATTGTTTCTCAATTTAGATAAGGATAGAAGAATGATGGACATATATATATGTGCAATCTTTTTTTTTTTTTTACAAATAGACTATTTTCACACTTTGAATTTGTGATTTCAAGATTATCAAAACAATAATTCAATCGTTTTATCAAAATTTACTTTCTTATTTTAAAATCTATTCTAGATTTGATCGGCAAGGTATAGGAAATTACAAGATTGATAGGTGTAAAGAAAAGAAAATTGCTTAAAAAGAAGTGAACTATGAATCTCTCTCTCTCTCTCTTTCTCTCTAATGTTGCAAAAGGCCCATATAGAGTGTCCCACAACTTCTTCCACTTCGTCTTTCCCTTCACTTGCACCAAAATTATTTTCCTCATTAAAAGTGAAAACATCTATGCCGATTGAAAATTATAGCTAGGTATTGAAATAAATATAAGGAAAAACCGTATATTATTTCTAAGTTTTACCATAATACGCATAAAGAAGACTAAATAAGATTATTTTAAACTCATAAAAATTATAGGATTAATCTTATTTATTCTATAAATCCATTTATGAGAAAAATCTAATTCTTTAAAAAATATTTTTTTAATAAAAACTTTTGAAATAGTGATTGATAAATCAAATGAATTTTGTCTATGGTACGGTTAATGTAGACATAATTTGACTAATTCATAAAATCAAAACTTAAAATCAAATGAAATTAATTCATATTATTTGTAACCAAAAATAAATTAATTCATATTATGAATCGATCAAGATATGACTATATGGATTCAAGTAAATATAACATCCATCTGGTCCAAACTCATTTATCCATATAATATTATTCAATCTTTTTACCCTAATTAACAAAAAATGATGCGTAAAAGTAAGATAAAATATAAAATTCAACGATAGTTTGTTTGTAGAGCTTTTAATAATAGGATATATGTACTCTTTTCTATGTATAAACCATCGATATACGAAAATCACGTTGATTCGATTAAATCATTTTAATATATCATTCTGTATCAATTTCAACGTTCTTGGAGCAGCTAAATCACTTAAAGATGTGTTAGTTTATTGTGCATATATCATAAATTTGTAATTAAAAAATATTAGTTCATAATTTCCGCCACTATTTAAAGAAGAAAATAATAATAAAAAATAACATCAAGTATTAATAGTGCTCATTAGATGTTGAAATCAAATCTAACAAGAAGGCTACATTGCTATGATCATAACAACTCTGCCGACATTTGAAAAGAGCGAAAGTGTCGGTATAATTACACGAAGCTTCATGAGAAGAAAATTTTTTCAAGAGATCCTGATGGCCGTATCTCTTACAACATGAAAAGAATTTATGGCTTAAACCATCGAGTTTCATATTAATCGGTATAACAGATATTTTTCATATTATTTCTGTGCAGAAAAGAATTTATACTGTATCAATTAAAATATCGATCTATTTAAAAAATTTTACTCAAATATTAAGTGGTATGTTTTTTTTTTTGTTTTTTACCATGGCTAAGATACTAACCCAGTATCCGAGATTTCGTCTAACTAATCTAGGTCGATCGCTTACAGGATCCAATTGAAGGGGCAGGTCTCCCAATGCTGATTTTTTTGTTCTCATTGGGATCAAACTCCCGATCATAATTAAGGAATGTCAGTTCCTGAATCAACTGATCATCATCAAACCTCGGTATTGAGTGATATGTTTTAGTTTTATTGGCGTTGTATCTTTTTTTTTTTTTAACTTCATTTAATATCCTCAAATTTGAGGATTCATTTCTGACTATTAAATTGCCCAAAAAAATTATTTTTCATTTTTATGAATTATATGACATTTATTTGTTGAAATATTTTAAATTTTAGAAATGATCTAAACTTTAAATTTTATTTTTAAATTTATGATATTTTATTTGTATCAAAAAATATGAAATTTATTTTTATTAATTTTTAAATTCTTACTTTGTACTTTTAATGAATGTATTATAACATATTTTATGGTACAACATACCGAGATTTTTTACACTGTACTTTTAGTACACCACTAATAAAATTGTTGTGGTTATCGGGGCAATATCGACAACTATAACTTCGTAACAGTACTAATGTCTAATTGATCCAGTGGTTGAATACTAATATCTTTTAAACACATTCTCGAATTTGAGTTTTATATATAAAAAAATAGAAAGTTAGGAGAATTTTATATTTTAAGAATTTAATTCAATTCGAATCAAATTTAAACGAGTATAAAGTGATTATCAGATAGTTTATAAAAAAATAATAATAATAATAACTTGGCAGAAATGATTGCTAAGCACTTGAAAAATACCAAAAATATTGCTTTGTGCCAATGTTGGACATTATATAGACAGTGACATCTCTCCAAATTGACATAAGTGCTATTTATCATTCAACTGGAGGATACAAAGTGCAATTGAGTAAAATAAAGAACGTAAAATATAATAGATGTAAATTGTAATTTACTGATTTTATTTTTTTTTCTTTGTAATTTTTTTTTTTTTTGTGCATGAAAAATGTCTGGGGACAACACTTACGTCAATTTGGAGACATTTAACCATAAAATATCAAGATTTTTAGAAAAAAAATATATTTATAGGTAAAATGTAAAATTTATCATAAATTTCATATCGAATAACTTAAACTTTCATGACAATAGGGTTCGTTTTTTAGCAAGTGACGTGTCACAATAAGAACCATGGTTTCACCAACCTTCTATGCAACCACAGTCACCATTGTGTGTGTGAGAGAGAGAGGGATAGGGGGGTTTGGGGTTAAGAGAGAGAGAGAGAGACAGAAAGAGCTGACTCGGAGAAGAGAAGCGAAGCGGCAGAAAATATCTTTTACTATTTATTACTCTCAAAAGAATAAATAACAAAAGAGCCTTATGCTTATATGCTTCTTATGCTTACGTGCCGTTTGAATATTACAAATTACAAGAACATGCGCGAAAGTGCTTGTCTCATTTCGAGAATACTTTACTCAAGGAAATCATGAATGTCCTCTATCTCTCTCTCTCTCTCTCTCTCTCTCTCTCATCAGCATCATCACACTTGGTTCTTCTGGTACGTGCTTCAAATACATATACTTGAGTGCAGTTCGAGATCATCCGCCCTAGCACAATTGTCACCACATATTCTATTAGTATTAGCATTTATTCTGCTAAATTGTAGAGAATGTACCAAAAGAAAAAAAAAATAGTAAGCAGTAGAGAAAAATTCCACTTAAGAAGAAACCAACTTGTAAATTTTAGTTTAACGTAATTACTTGATATGAGAGATAGAATGAGAGAGAGAGAGAGTAGAATCTACCCTGGAGATACTTTGAATCCAAACAACAAATGTATTGTGAGAGAGAGAAAAGGAGAGAGATCTGACAAAGGGATTCCCACACTTGTTGCATCCAATACTATACACGATAAGCATTTTGCCATTTTTAACCATGCCCGACCGACCTTTTCTTTACCCTTTCTCACTATTTTCTACTTCTTTGGAAAGAAACCAAATCAATTCTTTCTTTGCAGTTTTGCAGCCTTTTCTCTAGACATGGGAAGATCAACGATCAGGCTCCCCCCCATAATCATGATCCACCTCCCTCCCACCCACTCCTCTCTCTCTCTCTCTCTCTCTCTCTCTCTCTCTCTCCCCCTCCCCCTCTCTCTAGATTGCATAAATATTATTATAGTCCAAGTGGGGTAATATTATATTTATTTGGGTTTTGTTATTTTGCTTCCTAAGATTTGTGTATGGTTCTTTTCATATATTTATTATGAAAAAATGTCTTTTGTGATGAATTCAATTTTTATAATAACTTTTCTTAAGTTACTAATGAGTTCTAATCTCTCAACTCTACACATCCCCTTTTTTGGCAATGCCCCTTATTGGGCATACTTTATAAGCTCTAATGAATTTTAATTTAACCCTAACTCTTATATAATCTCCTGCATTAATAGATGCAACAAAATTGCACATACAAAAATATCTTTCTTATTCATAGAGCAATGTCTTTCTCAATTTGCTATGTTCTTTTCAAAAAAAGAAAACTATTCTTTTGTTTCTATTTAGTTTGTATCAAAACACAATTAGTCTCCAATTCTAACTCAAATACATTGTGCCAAAACATTCACCTTAATCATCGCTGGGTGGTTCAGTAGTTGGGTAATTTTTTGGTACCATGTCTTGGACACCACCTGATATCCGGGGTTCATCCCGATTAATTCGAACCGACCGTTGCAGTGATTCGGGAAACGCTCCATACACATGAAGGTCCTATACTTCCTGCGGGAGTCGAATCTCGATCATGTTTAAGGGTATTTAACCCCACATCCAGTTGAGCCAACCCACGTTGGTGTAGTTGGGTACTAGTAAAACTTTAGTAAAACTTTAATTAAACAAAACTTAAAACTCAAATCTTGTGTAAGGAGAAAGCAGGCAAATTGATTCGAACTAAATTTAATCAGAGTTAAAATAATTATCGAATACCGTATTCTCAAAAAAAATTGAGCTCATCAAAATTTTAAGATTCTTGTATGTCATGAACACTCCAATTTGATATCATAGAAAAAATCTTATTCCACATTGCTAGATCAAGCAAAAACAATTTTCTTGTCCACAAAAAAGAAAGTAAATAAAAATTTAATAATAGAACAACTAATAATATTTATCTTACATTGATGAGTACAGTGTATAGGCCAGTGTACATCCTCTCCTTTCATTCTCCGGGCAGGAATTCCTTTGGGGTTTTGCATCTTTCATTGAGTTTGTTTTCTTCCCAAATGTCATGTAGCTCTCACAAACAAGTCTCCAAAAGAATCACTGCCCTTTTTCTTTGTTCTTATATTATGAGCAAGTACATTAATTGACTGTTTGTAACCCTACCAATATGCCCTTGTCTCAGACATTACAGTATCTTGCAGATCTTTTATCTATGATTATAGGGCTCTGCTAGTCTACCACTTCTTACTACTACTTGGATTTAAATATACATTTGATATGCCCTTTATTTTTTTTTGGGGGGGGAGTTTGATCATTTGGACCTTATTCAAGACCTTAACAAACCCTAGTTGTAGCATCTTTGATGGGATTTCTAGGTCATGGATTTTGACCAATGTTGTGACCCCCACATCAAAAAAAGTTGTTATAGATTAGGTCTTTCTAGTCCAACATTTTGTCTTTGACTCATGTTAAAGAATATCTTGTTTTACGGTGTTTTCTTGTTTTCTACTGGGAAAACATAATCATTCACGGCTTCTAATTATTATCTACCCATCCTTTTTCTTTGTTTTTGTCTAATAAAGTAAAAATTCATGAACCCCACTTTGGTCTATTCTGCATTAGCAAAAAGGAAAAGCAGCAAGAATAGAACAATGATCAATATTTTGCGTGTGTTTGGGTCATCGCCCTTATTCAAGGTTTAAGTAAATTATTTTCGAAAATTATAATTCTCTTCTCTCTCTCTCTCTCTCTCTCTCTCTCTAATTTTCCTTTTTTTATATTAAAAAGAGTTCTTCTTTTTTAATAATATTAAATTATTTCTTTTGCATTATTATTATTATTATTATTATTATTGCACATGGGAAAATCCAAACGAACCCATCCATCTCTTTGTGATGAGACTTGCCTGTTGATTTGATAAGAATAATACAATCATATGAATTTTAATCTTAAATTTTAGAATCGATTATCTAAGATACCAATAGGAGAATAATAATAAAAATATTCCAATTATGCATGGAAAAGCTAATTTTAAGCATATAGTTTTGCATTTAAATTACCTTGCTCATCTCTTGTAATCCGCCGTTGCATTTTCTTTTTTTTTTTTTCTTCATCCACATTTGATATATATATTTTCTTTTTTTGGGTCAAGAAAAATTTGAATCATTTCTCAACTGTGCCTGTGCCATTCTTGCGCAGGAACTTGTTAATTTTAGTTTTCAGGAACATGTTAATTTTCTGTCTTTTCAGTTTTATCGGATGTGCACCTCAAATGGAAATGAAAAAAAATGTATGAGCAACTATCGGATGTCCCCGATGGGACTGTAAGAAACTATGATAATACTAATAACATAAAAAGATGATTGGGGGGAGAGAAAGAGGACCGAGTATATTGAGAGCTACTCTCTTGATTTAAGGTCTTCTAAGTTCGAGTCCCATTCCTCCTTCCCGAGGCAATGGCTCGTTTATTTATCTATTTGTATTTGATCGAACTTTATTTGAGTTGTCAAATTAATTCAATTCGACTATTGTAGGGTTAATTCAAGGGTTAGCTTTCTTAATATCAAACTTTTCATTCTCAAAACTCATTACCAAAAAACACGTTATTAGCGACGGAAAATTATCAACGAAAAAAAATCCGTCAGTAATATCGATAGATTAACGTTGGACTGAATAACGAGCGATTAGCGACAGAAATATTTCCGTGCTAACCGTTGTTGTAGTGGTTACAGAAAAAATAAATAAATATAGAAATTAGCGACGAAAAAATTGGCGACGAAAATTTTAGTTACGTATTATCGACGGATTTTTTTAATTTTTTTAATTTTTTAATTTTTTAATTTTTTAATTTTTTAATTTTTTAATTTTTTAATTTTTTAATTTTTTAATTTTTTAATTTTTAATTTTTTATTTTTTATTTAATAATTCTTTTCCTTTTCTTTTTATTTTATTTTGTGAAAAAGTAATATTGTTTTATTTTTTAAAATTTTGTAATATATTATTTTAAATTATTATTTTATTATTATTATTTTATAATAAATATCATTTTATTATTTTATAATAATATTTTAAATTATTTTATTATTATTAAAAAGGGTGTGATGGAGAGAACAAATAAAAAAAAAGTTAAGAATATTTAATGTGGTGTGGTGCTTGTGGTGTGCGCATATTCAATGCTCAACGGACGCGTTGGAGAGGAATTTTATGTATAATAAGGCAAGTCAACACATGGGCGGGTGTGCGGGCCGGGCGGGCAGATGCCAACGGTGGAGAGGAATTTCATGCATAATAAGGCAAGTCAAGTCAACACATATGCGGGTGTGCGGATCGAGCGAGGGCCAGGCGGGAGGGTGCCACATGGCGAAGCGCGTGGAGCCGTGCCTGACAGCTTAAAAATGTGCTGAAAAATCAACGACGAAATTTTTTCCGTCACTGATTTTTTTTCATTTTTTTTTTCAGCGACGAAATCTTTTCCATCGCTAATCATCAGCGACGGAATAAAATCTATCGCTGAAAATTAGCGAAGTCACTTTTAGCAATGGAAAAAATCCGTCGTTGATACCCTTCATGAATAGAAAATGGACTTTTAACGATAGATTTTTTCGTTACTGAAAGTCTATTTTCTAGTGGTGACTTGAAATCGGTAATGACTCCTTTATAATAATAATTAAAAAAAAAAAGAGAGAGAGACAATTGGTAAGACAACTAAGTTGGTTGTCTGTAGCTCAAAGCACTTAGAATACTGGGTACCATATGCTTTAAAACATCAATTTGTCCTCCAATGGTCTCACATGTTGAGAAATTTCCTTCCTTTATGACCAAACAAAGAGAGAGAGAGAGAGAGAGAGAGAGAAATTTCCTTCCTCATTGAGCACCCGATCTACCTACGGACATAGGACCGGCCCCTTTTGCTCTACATCCAAACAGCCCAGCGTCATCACCTCATTTGGTTTAGATATTAGCAATTCTACTTATGCGGCTAATTTAATTCCAATTGCCAACTAAAATATATAATCCAATTCAACCGTGTATTGGCATTGACAGCAACAGCTGAGTTTTCCAAATGATTTTGAGAGAACCCGAGCCGAACTGAATTAAAAAGTGTTTAATTTTGTTTATTTCTTAAATATATTCAATTCGGAGTTATATTCTAATTAATCTGATTTGAACGTTTGCACATCCTATTTAGAAGGCAGTCAGCATAATTTTTTTCATTTTCAAGTTTGAAATTCAAAACTTGATTAAAGAATCTAATACTTTATTCAACTAAATCGACTATTGGTTAATCTTGATATATTTAACTAGACTGAGGTATGAACAAGGTTATCCATGTAAACGAGTCCAAAACCTATGTTCAAGCTGGGCAGGGTTCTAGCCAGAGTTCTAAATCTACAAGATTAAGTATCAAAAACAAACTATAACAAGTCCAAAACTGGGCGGCACTATGTGGTCATCACAACTTTTGTACTCTATCCCTTGCTCGGTGCAAAGCCCACGAGGCTGTCTGTGTTTTAAGGGATGAGGGAATGAGCAACATTCAAACAGCAAAAGAGACAACAAAAGAAAAGGACTAGGCAAAGGACACTTGATCAGCCTAGAGATGGCATATGGGAAGGTAGTCCATGATGTAACAAAAATTCAGGTGAGAAAAAAAGAACCCTTGCTTAAGAAACTTGGTGGCTATGCAATTAATAAACTACTTAGAATTTGAACTACATGTTAAGGGTGCAGGATCACCACATTATTCATTAAACTTGAACAGCAAAATCATGAATTTCACCAAAATACTTATTAACAAGAACCCCAGTATATCAGTTGCCTAAGATTTTAGCATCCTGGACTGAAGCCAAATAACACAATGTCCGGAAAGAATTAATGTAAAAAGTTGAAATCCAACTCTCTTCAAGCAACAAGAAGCTTTGGGATTGATGAGCAATTCATCTTGTCTTGGAGCAATAGCCGGTAGAATACCTTTTCCAATGCTTCATTCAGGGGATATTGCTTTCAAAGGGAAAGGGATGCTCCTTCAATCTCTATCAATGTTAGAACAAATTGAGTTTTAATTTCAAATTAGGAGTGTCACTGAGAAATTCTGGAGAAATGAAATGGAAAAAAGGAAGTTCCCATAATGCATTTGATTTGCAACACCATAACACCTATGGCCAAGGAAAAAAGTAACCTTAATTTCAAGGCAAAAATATTACATAAATTTGGTCCTCAGATCCCCATTATGATGAACCCTCATGAACCATAAGATAGGGGGAAATAGATGATTTCTCCTTTATGTCACCTCTCAATTGATGCCTTTTCTCCATACCTATTTGCTTCCTATCCTGTACATAAAATAAGCTCCAAATCAAAGCAGCATATAACAAAAACTCTGAGTGCAAAAGTATCCAGAAAAGCAAACTGGTCCGCAGTTAACTAGGCAACACAGGACAACCAAAGTGATGGAAATCATGTTGAGAAAGAGTGCATTCAAAAAGCTAAGAAAGAGGCCCCATTTATTTACCAAAGCTATTGAACACATACCAAATTCATATGCACAGGGGCAAAAGGACAACAAATTTCTAGTGTATTTTATAAAAAAAAATTATGACTCCTGAAATTATTTGCCCCATTAAAAATTTCAACCCTCACCCTAATTGTAATTCTGAATGCGTGTTGTATTTAACTCCCCCAATTTAAAATTTTGGTTTCTACATATACATCCCATTTTTCTGCCATTTATCTAGTATGGGGCAACCATTCACATGAGCAACTTCCCTTGTGTGTGTCTATTGCCTCCACCATGCTTCCCTTTCAACTCTTTCTTCTTGAGTCCACCAAGAGCTATTATCACCAGGGAGCCAACCACACAACTTTGGGAGGGTGCGAACCCTACCCTACGGAGTCCTACTGAACCATGGGAAGGACCTGAAACCATTGGAGTCCACAACACCCGAAGTCCTGAATGTTCTCCTCCGCCTAAAGCCAAACCATCAGCTCTAGTAAATGAATCTCGGTTAGTTTTGCTGCGAGAGTGCATACGTACAAAGTTAGATACGAAGTCTTCAGTTAGAAGCTTAAACTATTAGGTGTTGGTCCAACTTTGTAAATATATGTACCACTTTCTACCATTTATCCTAGATGCGACAACAACTCACACACATGAGATTCTAACACACTATGTATCAGCATCCCAGACAAGTTTTTTGTATGCATAAATATGGAGTGGATTTTTACAAACCACCACATGCCGAGTTTTACTCAGCAGTCAGATGATAATGAACCTAAGTTGAAGACAGTTTTGTCTGCCAGTGCCAAGTCAATCTCCTTTCTGCTCCCCCATTAGATTCTTTGTTTGCACCAGCATTTGCTTTGTGGGATAGGGCCCCCCCTCATCTCAAATGAGTGTCATTTCTGCTTTGTAACATCTTCCAAGGACATCTTTCCTTTTGGGATCTTCAATGCAACGCCTAAACAAAGAAAAGCAAATTAGAAAGCACCTGATTGTTGACGTACCAGACACAAGTAAGCAAGGTATACAAGCAATCTATCCAGTAAATTTTTTCAGCTGTGAGTAAATATCTTGGGATCTTGAAGGAGTCCTTGATGCACAAAACAAGCATGCTTGTTTGAGATCCAAAAAGGCAGCTTCCGGGCTGCATTCCGTGCAAGGGATCACCCAGTACCATATGCTTTAAAACATCAAGTTGTCCTCCAATAGTCTCACATGTTGAGAAATTTCCTTCCTTGTTAAGCACCCGAGCTACCTACAGACATAGGACCGGCCCCTTTTGCTCTACATCCAAACAACCCTTTTCAGCCTCATCACTTCATTTGGTTTAGATATTAGCACTTCTACTTAATATAGCTAATTTAATTCCGATTGCCAACTAAAACATATAATCCAATTCAACTGTGTATTGGCATTGACAGCAACAGCTGAGTTTTCCTAATGATTTTGACAGAACCCGAGTCAAACTGAATTAAAAAGATTTTAATATCATTTATTTCCTAAACATATTCGATATTGATATATTTAACTAGATTGAGGTATAAAGGAGTCTATCCATGTAAATGAGTCCGGAACCTATGTTCAGTCTGGGCTGAGTAGTAGTCAGAGTTCTAAATCTACAAGTTACCTATCAAAAACAAACTCTACAAGTCCAAAGCTGGACGGCACGATGTGGTTATCACAACTTTTGTACCCTCTCCATTGCTCGGTGCAGAGCCCACGAGGCTGTCTGTGTTTTAAGGGATGAGGAAATGAGCCACATTCAAACAGCAAAAGAGACAACAAAAGAAAGAAAAGGACTAAGCAAAGGACACTTGAAAAGTCTGTATGAGATGGACTAACAGCCTTAGAGATAGCATACAGGAGGGCACGGTCCATGAGGTAACAAAATTTCAGGTGAGAAAAAAAGAACCTTTGCTCAAGAAACTTGGTGGCTATTGAATTAATTAACTACTTGGAATGTGAACTACATATTAAGGCAATATCCTTTCTTCTCCCCCATTAGATTCTTTGTTTGCACCAGCATTTGCATTACGGGATAGGGTCCTCCCTCCTCACAAATGTGGGTCATTTCTGCCTTGTAACATCTTCCAAGGACATTATTCCTTTTGGGATCTTCAATGCAACACCTAAACAAAGAAAAGCAAATTAGAAAGCAGCTTATTGTTGACATACCAAACACAAATAAGCAAAGTATACCATACACGAGTCTATCCAGTAAATTTTTTCAGCCGTGAGTAAATATCCCGGGATTTTGAAGAAGTCCTTGATGCACAAAACAAGCATGCTTGTTTGAAAATCTTGAACATCATCCAAAAAGGCAGGTTCCGGGCAGCGTGCCGTGCAAATGATCACCCGGTACCTGTGAGTGGAAATAAAATTTATGAGGAATTTATCTTTCTATTAACTCCGCAAAAAAGGACCCCCAAAAAACTGCAAAAAAGATTTTTTTTAACACCATTTTTTCCAAATTTCCTAGGGCCCCTCTTTTAGCTACAAAAGGTCGGATATTTGGTGCTGTGAATTGTCGGCAATCTCACACGGATATATCCAGCTTTTTAAGGTTTACCAAAACGACCGGGGCAATACACAGAAGCAAGCTTAAAGTAACTGAATATTTTCACAGAATTTCCACTCAATGAACCTAGATATGACAATGTATCTATGTAATGTCTTTACTCGGTGCAGGAGAGTTGTTTTTTACTTTTCTCATGTAAACCATGATTTCCACCTTTTAAGGCAAAAGTATAGTTTATTATCCTTTTCAACAAAAGCACATAAGAATACACACAATGACATATAGCGCGTTTGAAAATGCAGAAACATTCAATACTTTTAATACATATACACTTGGAAAAAAAAAATATTGAAGTATATTTTACTGACATTATCAAGCAGACATCCTATAATTTAACTTGGGTCGGTGTGTGAGTTCTAGATTTTATCCGAAGAAAGATGCAGCTGTGCTCCACCCATGGCCAATTCTTCCATCCCAAAAGGGATAAAACCAGAAGATCAAAGAAAGTAAAAGGAAATAGTTACGACTTACATGTCTTAAGATCATTAGGTTTAATGTCCTTTTGGGACACCCAAGTGACAAAAAGGTTTTGCTCAAGTGTCTTCCATGTCAAGGTTTAGTGTTCAATCATTTGGGGACGCGTGTATTTTTGAGGTTTTCGCATGCCCTATGTAAGGAAAAAAAAAGATTATTAGGCTTAACTCCCACAAAGCTTTCGAGAGCCAAAGATTTCCGGTTACCGGCACCTGATGCTAAGTGAGAAAAAGCTGACTGTTTCTTAATACAATTTTTTGGTCTGCACCTTGAGCACTGTGGATCTAATTTAGAAATTGACTCTCTCAAATTTTTTTTCATCGTTCTCAACACTCAAACTCGAGATATCTAATTAAAAGGATAGAGTGTCCTACTACTCAAGTTAAAAGAGTTTGGTAACTGTTTCTTAATACAATATATGTTGAACTCCATTGCCTGTCATACAACTGCCATTCAAGTCTATCACAGTGCAGATTTTTTCTTCACCATCACTTGTGGAACTAAAGGGGAGACAAGCGGGAGTCATGTCCCCCTAAGTGAGTGCCCTACCCCCTAAGCATCGTACAAATCCCTATCAAGGCTTCAATAAGCTAATTTAGAACTAAATTTATCGAGAAATGTAGAGTGCCCATATGTCAAAATTTTATTGGATATTTCATTAAACAAGACTCCAACACAAAATCTTGTGTCCAAATCATACAAAACACAAATAAAGTTAACTTGTGCACAAGAATTACCTATTATGTATTATTAAACATTATACATGGGAATATTTGTATGTTGTGGACATAATTAGTAATACTTTTTGCAGAAAATAGAGAGTTTTTTTGTGTTACATTTATCTCCCTCTTAAACCCCTCTAACGCTTAAATTATAATTCGAAATATATATTATATTTTATTATAATATAAATTATAATTTAAAATTACCACTATATTGTACTATAAAATATTTATATATAATTTTTTATAAAATTAAAATAAAAGTTTATATATGGATGTTTTATAATATTATGCTAAAATCAGGATTTTACCTGAATAAACCGATTCAATCATTGTAAAATCTATTTTATGGATTAACTCTTTTAAATTCTTTTTTGTTATATATCTAATTATATTTAATAGGATAAAGGGTTGATTTTTTTTTTTTCATTCCTCTGATAATATTCTATCAACATCGTATTCGATATTTTTCTATTCAAAACTTTAAGGACATCCAGCAGTGACAAAAGTAAAAGGGGAAATTACAAAATCTCCTTATTTTGATAAAGCTCGAGAAAGTAGTAACAAATTATTACAGCCACTGATATGAACTTTCAGTTCAAGTGATCGATGCCGACCCGTAAATTGATAGAGTCTCTCTCTCTCTCTCTCTCACAAGATCCAAGAGACTGGTTCCGGCGATATGCAGTTGAAGGACGATTATGTCAATGAGATAGCGAAACCCTAACCCTGAGAGGTAGGGTTATTGGTTTGCGATATGCGTAAAGATTTGGTAACATGGATCTTTTCTGGCGGGAAAATGTGGGAAGAACCATAGTTTTGAGGGGGGAGGGGGGGAAGATACAGGGGAGCTACGGCTGCGCCGTTGTGTGAAGAGCGAATTGGACGACTGGGCTTATGAATTTGGAGCGAGGCTCGGTTGATCACAACCGTTCAAAGTTTTCATCAAATGTAAATCGGAGATTTGGTCTCAGGTCAATTGCGGGTCGGATTTTAATTTATTTCTCTATAACTTTGATTTAGAAACATTTGAGTCCCAACTTTTCAATTCGTACCACGTGGTTTGAATGAAAAGCGGTCGGCGGCGAAAGCCGAAAATGACCCTTAGATGACAAAGATCATATATATATATATATATATATATATAGTAAAAATTATAAAAATATATATATAAACAAAAATTTAAATATGGAATTTTAAAAAAAAATTTGAACAAAATTTTTTTACTCTCCATGTCTCGCCATAAGCACAGATCTATGGTTATATGCACAAAAGTTTATGAACAAGTCAAAGTCATAATGATTAAAGGTATTCTCTATTAGATATGTTTTGCATTTACTCTCACGAGCCAATGGGAGATTACATAGACATACGACCCGGAGAGGGAATTGGGTGAAGGCTAGGTGCTACTAAACTTGATTCTTCAAGCGGCCGGACCGGTTGGAGGCAGGCTACCTGTTGCCCATCTCACCCCCCCCCCCCAACCCTTTCTACCAAAAAAAATCTCAACCCCCTTTCCCTTCCTCATGATTTAGTAAGATAGGTTGCCCTTTCCCCGTTAAATAGAATAAGGTAAGCTTAGACTGAGAAAATTCATATTCAAGTTTTTCAAATGATCAAAGATGTGGATAAGAGAAAGCAAGAGCCAGCAACGGTTGCTATGATGGCCATGAGCGTCTCTGGAGCCGCCTTGTTTATTTGTCAGATGATTTTCTGTTTCTATCTTTTTATACCCTATAATTTCACTTCTATGCAATGTAAGCAATTATGTTCCATTGCTAATCATTTTCACCCTGATGGCAAATAAAAGGGGGAAAAAAAGATGGCAAATAAGGATTTTCAATTCAAAAACCCTAACTTCTTTTAATAATTTTCCTTAATGGTCGCAAATTAAAAAGTTGAAGGACCTAACAGTGTTACAACTCAAAAGTTTTAGGGCTTAAATTGAAATTTGGCAAATTTAAGTTTGTCCTTATTTACTTTTATTTTCATAATAGATTAATGCAAAAACTTTTCTATACAAAATATAAATTTTAGCAACTAAAACCAATTTTCACCATGAGTAGAAAGAAAAATATTATATATTAATAAATTTCATACACGATCTCACCATTCTAGCTAATTCTAATCTTAATACCGAGACCAACATTTTACTTGTGAAGAAGCAAAGGGGTAGTTATGGGGTTGGACATCTTAATCATTCTTGGATGAACCATGGTGCCCAAGTTCTTTGGATTAGTAATATTTGATGGGCCAAATTTTGCTTTTCCTTGGCCCAAGCTTTCTCTTAACCTAATTCACAAGAATTTGTGCGTGGGAGGAAGGGAGGGAGGGGGGGGGGGGGATTGAGAGAGAGAGAGAGACCAACACTCTTGACGTAGTTGGTAAAGGGTGTTGTGTGCATCACATCTGGGTTCGACTTGGCATGATGACAGAAAAAACTAATGTTGAGAGTCCCAACCCAGCACAAAAAAGCGGGCCCTAGAACGGTTGGTCCAAATTTAATCAGAGCAAAGCCTTAGATACAAAGCGGTGGCCTAGCTAAGATACCAAAAAAGAAAAAAGAGAGAGAGATGTCAAACCTCTTTCCCCTAACCTGGTGATCCCATGTTCAAATTCTTATATAACCAAAAAAAAAAAGAAAGAAGAACAGCAACCCGTTGCATATTCTTTTAAAACTCAGGTATAGTACAACATATGTTAATATATGGAATGGAAAAAATGGGAGATCTAACTCCCAAATTAGACCTAAAAGTTGCTCAAAACGGATTAGTAGAATTTTTGGATATCGGTAATCAAATACCCAAAAAAATATGGATGGAATTACAACATATGTTAATATGTAGCCCAAAATCCTCCAAGTAACACGAATAATACAAGTAGATTAGTACAGACTAGGAAATAGTTACCTAGCTTCAAAACTTTAATCGTCCAAAACCCGAGCAAATCGTATTTGTTTGTCGAATGATGTGAACAAGAGCAACAAGAGATGGGATCATTATGGAAAAATTAGGAAGGGCTCAAAGAAAGCATATATACACCCTCGGTCAGCATTCCTAGTCTTTCATACCATTCCTAAGCTGCCAAAGACATGAAACATTCCAACCTTAACAAGTTCAAGATTGATTTCATTGAATCCCATTGACAATAAGTAAGATGAAAGTGAAACTTCATTTTTGTCAGCATTTTGGAGATCACATGCAATTCATTCCCCGCAGATTTCCAAGATGCATCAACTCACTAATTTCCTATGAATTTCACACATCAATAACGGGGAGGAGTCCACAACTCACTTAATGTCATATATGATGGAACTCCAAAGCTCATGCCTGGGTTCTGGCACAAGTGATTTCAGTTCAACAAGAGGATCGATAATTGTATACTTACTATATAGTTCCCTTGTTGGCTGGACATGCTTCCACCAGAAGTCTGACAATGCTATCTTCACAAGATCCCAGTAATGTTCATCACGGTGGATTCTTATCAAACTGCTTCTCTTCAGAGTCCAACGATAGAAATCCATCCAATCCTGGTCCAATATTTTCATCAAACCTTGTGCTTATGGTACATGGTAAATAGGGACTTTTTTCCAAGGATATGCGATGCTCATATTGCCATCAAAGACAGCATTTTATCTCCAATACTCCTGAAGGCAACCCATAAACAAGATTGGTCACCACCCCATCTGGTGAAGCTGCAAGCCAATCATCTTCAGCATTTGCCTTGCCATAGACCTGAAATTCAGGAAACAAGACAGCATTTCCTGTTATAAGCTTGTATTTCTCAAGTGCTTCTTCTTCATTGATATTGTTCCAACAAGTAGCAAGGCTACCCAGAAATGGTTCAATGGCCCCTATCTTCTCTAACCAAAGCTGGACTCTTCTTTGGGGCCAAAAACAAAGTGCTGCACCAAAAGTGCTTGCTGTCGGTTTCTGCTTTCTCTTCTTCTGCCAGTTTTTGAACCAGTGTTGCAGACTGCTTGATTGAAGAAAAGAATAAGTTTCAACATTAAAGGCTTTGGAAAGATGATCATTAGATGATGTATTTCTTCTGGGTGAGTGACCTGAAATTCGACTAATGCTTCTTGTTTGGCTGCTGTAACTTCTTTTGCAAGGACTTGGAACAAGAAAATTCAAAATGTAGCCTTTCTGGAACTTGTAATGTTTCAATAGCCAAACAGTTAGGACAGTGAGAGATGCAAATTCTTTGCTGCAAAAGGAAAGGATGTTGATAAGACTCATCTTTAAAGAACAAAAGTTATATTGCTAAGACAAACAAGCTGGTGAATGGCCTAAAAGATGGATAATATTAATAAGTAAATAAATAAATATATATATGCAAGAACGACCTTCATGCCAAATAACCTAGAGATGTTACAAGAAAAGTTTGGTACCACAAAACATCTCATTCCCCGTTTTTCTCCAAAGAAATCGGGATTCTTTATGTAGACTCATATTGCTAAACAATTAGGAGAGTGTCTGATGTAAAATCAAGACAGCAAAAGAAAAGGACAAGGTGATAAGACTGATGTTTAAAGAACAAAAGCATATTGCTGAGACACACAAGCTGTTGAATGGCCTAAAAGACAGACAGGATTAATATTAATATATGTATATATGTTAACAGGAACAACATTCAAGCCCCATAACCTAGAGAGATGTTTCAAGAAAACAGAAATAGCATCTTATTCCCCTTTTTCTGTTTGAAGAAATCAGGACTTAGACTATAACAAAGTTGAAATAAAAATACGAAAAATAAGACATCACATGACAAACACATGGAACAAGTCATATCATTAGCCATCTATTATTTGGGCACCAAATCTCCTCAGTTGCCAATAACTTAACGAACACGAGATGCATATCTAAACAATTTGTAGTCCTCAGCAAATCCAACCTACTGCATTGACAAGATTTTTTTTTTTTTTTTGTGAGGGGGGGCAAGCGATGGGGGGTGGATGAGGGTACAGATTAATCAAAAGGCCTCAAAATATGTCTGGGATTATGAAATGCATGGTAAAGATGGGAACATGATCATTGGACTTAGAGAACATTAATTGAGCCAATTCCATGCAACACTATACTAACCATGCAAGAGGAATGGTCAGATTGATTGCTTTGTCTTAATTAGCCCCTCAAATCCCCCTTCACCAAGGTCTTTTATTTTTTGACCAGTTGCACAACATTTTCCTTTGCTGTCATGGACTACGTGAACGAGATCCTCTTTCTCCTGTCTCAATCTCTAACTACTGTTTGTTTAAAGTTTTCGAAAGCTCTCATCTCTCTTAAGCAGGATCAAGTGGTTTGCATAAATTACAGTTGGGACAGAAAATATGGAAAAAAAAATATATAACGTCAAAAGATTCCTACGCTTAATCTTCTGATGCTGGGTGTGAGAGCCTGAACAACCTGGCAGCATTACAGTGTCAAATCAACTCTAGATCACAAATTTAACTAGTTTAACAATGGTTACAGACAATTATTCAAATTCATGAGTGCATGAGAATAGAAGAAGGCAACGGCGAGAGTTGAAGTAAAGGGATCAATTCAAACTAAATAAAAACAGAAATGTCAACTATATGAAAAAACAACAGCAACAATAATAACTAAATTCAGATAAGAAAATGAGATAATCTAGCAGTTCAAGAGAGATACTGACCGAAAAGTCTTGTAAGTAGCATGCATAGACTTAAGATGAGCATGGGAATTATCCTTTGGCCAACAGCAGGCTGCCAGCAATTCCCACCCTGCAGAACATTAAAACTACAGTCAAAATAATTAGAATTCTTCATACAAAAAGAATATATATATTCTTTCAAATTATTTTGTTTTTTCTTCATAGGAATAAATATTATAGTAATGAAACCTTGCAGAGAGTTTCTTAAGAATGAATTAGAGAACATGTAACTAGAACGAGCTATTTCTTCAATCTTGAAGTGGAGATATTTGCCAACAAAGCATGGAAAGACTGCCACAGTTTTTTTTTGGGGGGGGGGGTGTTGTTTATGGAAATTAACGTTACTGCACTTATTTAGGGCATCACATCAGAATCCGTTCACCTTGTTTTCATATTATTTTTGTTTTGTTTTAATCATTCACACAATTTATGCCACATTTGGATGCCCAGCGACAATCAGAATGAAAAGGTGCCAGAATAACCATTTTATCCCTAACAAAATGTTTTTGATTGACAATGGGGAGAAGTGCAGGACTCAAGCCCAAGACCTTTATCCCAATTAAGGAATTAGAGTCACTTGTTTGCGCGGAAGCTCTTCGTGTTCCATCCTCAATATGTAGAACCCACAAAGGAATTAAATCAAAATTTCTTATTGATTCCAAATTTACTTGTGTGGAATTGCCAAAGCAACCAATTGGGTAATGGAATAACAACATAAATCTTCCAAATTGCATTTAAATTCCTGTTGGTATTCATTTTAAACTAAGTAATTTTAATATTCAAAATAACAAGCACAAGTGTCACTCTTTGGTAAGATAAACAAGAACCACCTTAGTTGGGAAATTTAATCGAATAGCTTGCAGAACAGACACCAAACTGCACATTTTCCCGCAAATACAGAAATTAAAGACTGAAAGGAGAAGTACCTGGTTGCAGACGTTGAAGAAGAGAGAGGTAGCTAATTCTTATATATATTTATTATTATTATTGATATTTAAATTTTATGCGATTGATTCAATTTAAATACTATATAATCGTATAATGAATCCATAGCAAATTTTTCTTTCACCGTTTATTAATTCTTATATATACACACACACCATTGGATTTGGTACGATGGTACAGTCCTCACATCTATATCTAGTCACCGGTATAAAGATTATAGAAACTCCTATAGAAAAATCTTAAGAAAAAAAAATTATCCGGTAAATTTTAGGATAAAAATTTGTTGAGATGGATTTATTTATAAGTATTATAAAAATGAGTATATCTTTGGTCGGAATAAAATTCGATTCAAATTCTTTTATGTAATTCTTTATTAAATTTTTAAAAAAATATATCATTAGGCTACAAATTTGTAACCAAATTCGAATATATTATGGAAGACAAGATTTAAATTACTTCGGCTTCAAAAATCACCTAATAGAAATTGGCTTCTAAATTCAAAAATGGTTAATGTCTTTATCTTATAAAATAATTTTTTCCTTTTTTAAAAAATAAGCGTAACATGAAATATCCATACCCTTGACTCGAACTTATAATAATTTGCAATGAATATGTAAAACTGCATCCCCACAATGCAAAATTCAAGATTTTGGATGAGACGGCGGTTTTTTTCTATTATTATTAAATGAAGTTTTAAAATTATGAAAATATATGTATTTATAAAAATTTAAACATTAAAATTTAAGGAAAAACATTTGATTAAGAGCTTTTAAATGTTCGAATGTCTCTAAAAGAACGAGATGAGACCCATTAATTGTTTCTTTCATAATCAAAACTTAATTGGTGAACATTTTTTGATCTATATATTTCGATTTATATGTTTTTTCTATTGGCACTTGGTGTTTAGCTTTTATTAGAAACATATTTATTAGCTCATAGGTCTGGTGGTACCAAGTATCATCTGGGTTTGCCTTTCTCAAGGGCAATGTCCTTTTTTAGTCGATATAAGAAAATTCAAAAAATGACTTTTTTTTTATGAAGCAAAATAATAATATTATATATATATATTGGCGTCATCTTACAGAAGGTGTGATCGTATGGGACTATGTACACGTTTCTAGAATACACCATCACCATCCGAACCAGTAAAATCGCGGACTAGGAGTATGACTCCGTGAACTCACGGTACTCTGACTTGATCGCCCCCCTCCAATTTTAACGTCGGTGATGCTAGTGATGAGTCCAGGCCGCGAGATTTCTAGACCGTCAATGTCGATCTCATCACGCATCATCTTAACGACCGTGGACATGTGGGGTCGTAGCCGACATGTTTCCTGCACACATGATAGCCCCACCTTGAGAAATGCCAGTGCTTCCCTTCGTGAAAAGTTGCTGTGAAGCAATGGGTCCACCAGTTGGAGAAGATCGTCGGCCTTGTACATCTCCCAGGCCTGCACATCGACACTAATTAAAAATTAATTATTTTTTATAAATTATATATTTTTATTAAAAATTTTATTTTAATTAAAAAAACTATATTTAAAATAGAACAAAATATATCTTGATTGACCCAAGTCACATAAACTCTTGATGGCCTGGCCTATTGCCGTCTGGTTGAAATAAATTTAGATGTTTGTGCGAATATTTGATTAAAATAAATCGAAATCAAGAATTGAATTAAAATTCATATGATTTGTTTTGGTTAATAAAATAAAAGTAAAATTTAAAAATGAAACTCTTAAATTATAATATTTCTGAAGTTCATTCCCAAGTTTTTTGATTCTAGATTTAATTTTGATTTTTGAGTGCGAAACCAAGCTCGGAAGTAAATTGAAATTAAAAAATTATCCCATTTAATCAAGCAACGGTATAATTAATTATATATAAAACAAATTTTAAATAAAATTTGTATTCTATCTTACCTTTTCGACAAGTAAGTGTTCTCCAAGCACTAGATCAAAGTCTATGGCTGATCTTCCACTGACAATTTCTAATAATAAGACCCCAAAACTATAAACATCTGATTTTCGGGTCAAGTGTCCACTAATTGCATACTCAGGAGCAAGATAACCTCTGATACCACATCAAGAAAAATAAATGAATAATTACAATTTTAATAATATCAATAAATTTTCATAAAAGAATCGAGAAATGCTATTTATCTAAATAATATGAGAGTTTGTCCTAGGCTCTCAAATGGCTTGTAATTTTGTTTTGTATGAGTATGTCCAACTATATACTTACAATGTGCCTGCAACTCGGGTGCTGAGGTGAGTGACATTGTCCGGAAAGAACTTAGAGAGGCCAAAATCTGAAACTTTGGGGCAAAAATTGCCATCAAGAAGTATATTTGTAGCCTTTATGTCCCTGTGCACAATGTGTGGCTTGACTTCTTCATGTATGAAAGCAAGTGCTCGTGCAATCCCTATAGCAACTTCAACTCTAGCTTTCCAGCTGAATTTTTCTCTATTTTTCTCCTCACCTAGCGCCCATAAGTCAATAAAGTGAATGCATTCAAATTAGCATGTCACAGATATAAGCGAGTCAAAGGATATCTTATCATTGAATTTTAGGAGCATCATTTGATTCTATTGCATTTTTTGTGTTATTGGATTTAGTTTATCACCCGGTATCTAGAATTAAGTTTTGATTAATCCAGTTCGAGTCAATTGAGGTCCCTCTTTGGGGGTAGGGCTCTTCCAACATAATCTGTTTTATTTTCAGAACTTTAACTCGAGATCTCTCGTTAAGGGATTAGATGATCTACCTACTAAACTGACAAACCGTTGGCAATTCTATTGCATAATTCCTTAGAAGAGGTGGTAAAGGCAAGAGGATGAAATTACTTCCATAAATTTTCTCAAATTTTTAAATATATTTTTCCCTTTAAATTGTAAGGTGGTGTAACATTTACCCCAAGGTCATTACATTAGTTGGGGAAAGATAAATAAAGGGAAAAAGTTTTTTAAAAAAATAAAATAAACAAAAAAAAAAAAAAGAAAATTGCAAAGAGTGTAAACAATTATAAACAAATTTTCTATTTTGATTTTTTATGATATTGACAAAAGTTTTATATTTACTGTCAACTTATCGCAATCGTTCTTTTTCATCTGGGTTTGGAAGTGACAGAGTTAAAAAACACAGGTGGAGTAGTTTGCAACGAGTGTAAATTAAAATTATTAAATTTACTATGACTCTATTGGATTGTTCTGCTACATACGCAAAATTCTTATCTAATTCGATTTTACTTTGAAAACCAGTTAAGTCCAATCATGATCTTAACATCATATGTATGAACATATGGGAGATTTACCTAGCAATGTTTGGCCGAGGTTGTTGTTTTCCATGTACTCATACACAATCATTCTACAGCCATTATCAATGCATCCACCGTGAACCTTGACAAGATTTTCATGTGTAACGTTGGCCATTGAAGCTATTTCAGAGATAAACTCTCTGTCGCCTTGCTTTGATTCTACTGATAACACTTTTACTGCAACCAATCTTCCATCTTGTAATCTACCCTGCATTGCATTTAGCCCAGCAGCAATGTCAACGCCAACAACTACATTAACTCTTGTTTTCGTTAAAATATTAAATTCCTTTATCAAAATTTGAATTTTAAAAAAAAACAAAAAACAGATATAAAAAGAACTCATCCCCTTAATGAGTTTGACAGTTAATTTTAATTGAATTAATTGAAATCAATAAAATTGATGATCAGATACTAATTGATCAAATATAAGAAAAAAAACATACACGAGAGTTTACATAAATATATTTTGATTAATTTTTAATTATATTATTAATACGTTTTTTCACCTATTCAAATAGAAACCTCATTAAAAATAAATTTAAATATGGTAATGTGGGTTGCACCAAAAACTTGGTCTGACCTAATTGGGTCTGCATGATGTATTTGTTTGTCAAACTTTCATTGCTAAAAAATGTCAAACATCAATCAGGATTCTATTTTCATGCATACGCGATAATTATGAAGACAAGATACTTCAAAATTATTTAATCCTTTGAGTCAACCTTTTAAAATTAATTATATTATTATATAAAAATATTTAAAAAAACTCAATTATCTCAAGAAAAATAAATGGAAATAGTATTTTTTTTTTCTCTATTTGTTTGCGTATAAAGAAATGAACGTTTAGTACCTTGTACACGGAGCCGGAACCACCTTCACCAATCTTATTGGATGAGCTGAACCCCATGGTAGCAAGTTTAAGTTCTTGATAGGAGAAGGCATGAATGCTTTGAAGGGTTTGTACTCCTGTTTTAAAAGGAAATAACCGCAAATGAGTTTACAATTCAAAAGTTTGCTGCACATGACAACCAAAATGGTCCAATAAGATCAATGATGAGTTTATTTAGTAAAAAAAATATTAAAATTTTTAATTAAAACTTGTGTTCAAATTAAAAAAAAAAGAACTTTTTCCTTAAAAAATATCTAATAATAATTCGAGTTAGATTAATTAAAATATAATTTAATACGTCGATAAATATATAATATTATATATATCAGGGCAATACCCCCTTACACGAGGGATGGGGTCGGGGCTGGGGCTGGGGCTGTGGGGCTTGAACCCACACCATCAATGAGGGATGTGCCCCTTATCCATTGGACCAAGAAATCAGTTGTTAAAGGAAGAGTGATTTGTCCATTAATGCCCTTGTGTGCAAGTTGCAAGAAATGAAGTTTTATAACAAGTTCAGACAGTTGGAAATACAGAGCCAACTGGACAAGATGTATAAATATATTTATTGTTGAAGCAAAAGATAACAAACTAACAAATAAATAAATAAACATTTGTGAACAGGAAAGGGAAATAATCGACGTCTGATAATTCAATTGATTCAAGAACTGACGCTCATTAATCATGATAGAGAGTTTGATCTCTATGAGAACGAAAAAATCAATACTGGAAGACCTACCCTTCAATTGAACCCTATAAGCGATCGATCCAAATTAATCAAAACAAAACTCCAGATACTAAATTAGTGGTCTAGTCATGGTACCAAAAAAAAAAAGAAAAGGAAAACAACTCCCCAACACCTCACCTAGCAAAAGGGTCGGCTATATTTTTAAATTTGAAGTAATCTCAGCTATATTTCTTTTTGGGGGTTATACATAAGTAAATTTATAAAAAACATATGATATTAAAAAATCTACACGCACACTTAGTAAGTATGCTAGATAGTACCTAATGTAGACGTTCCGTCTTTTTGGTATACAACAATAATAACAACAAATAATCATTTATATATTAAGTGAATAAGTTATATGGATTTTTTTTTACGATATTATACTCTGTTTTATATTCACCTATATAATTATTTTTTTATACGATAACAATAATCGTATATTTATCTCACTAAATGAGATCGACAATATAGATATTTTTATATCATTATACCTTATGTTGTATCGTTTTTTTATCTATATTTAGATTTGAGCTTTTTAGTATAATTACTAAAATTTAAATTTTATATTTTTTCTAAAAGAAAAAAAAAAAGAAATTGAATTGAACCCTTGAAAATGCAAGTTTCTTACAACAGCACAAAGTCAACAAATAAATATTTTATGTTATTTTTATTGGAACCGATCAAAGATACTTATATTTTATTGAATTAATTATTGTAAATTCATAGTAGTTCATAATAGTGCAACTACCATATTGATACCTAGATTATATTAATAATAAGCAAATGTATGTACCAATGGCGTGCAAAGAGGGATATGTGAGTAGTTGCTATTCATTTCCAGGCATTATATCTCAAAGGAAGTGAGAAATGAGACAAAATTTCAAATTTCCAAGAGTTCTCCTTGGAAATCTTACTCGTTTTAGGTAGAAAAATAGGTATATATTATTGGATTTGTAATCTAATAATTCTGGGTTTCTCTTTGCAAATTAAGAAACTAGATATACGAACACAAAGTCCGTTTACTAAATAAAGATATTAAATTATTTAACCAAATATCGAATTTAAAATTTAAGAATCGATAAAAGTATTATTCGGGATCCAACAATAATCGAATCGTATTAATCAAAATATGATCTTAAATATTAATTATTAATATGCAAAGAAAAAATTAAGAGATTAGACATCTGAATTCTTGCCCTCTCCATGATAGAGAGTAACAAGACGGATAGTAACAAAAAAAACAACAAGGATAGTAGCCATAGAAAACTTTGGTAGTCACATATGAATTTAATTTTGTGATTTTTCCTAAGTATGCCTTCTGTGTACGTACGCACGTATGTATGTAGCTATGAATGTATGAATGTATGTATGTATGTACATGTGTGAATACCTCGAATGCCCTTGTCGTAGTGATTTTCGGATCGAGAGAAGCATTTTGAGCATGGAAAAGAAAACTTCATCATCTTGAAAGAGTATTGCAAAAGCTCTAATCCCATCAAACTACACACGGAAGAGCTTGGAATTCCATGGAAATGGATATATGCATAAAACGAGAGAGAGAGAGAGAGAGAGAGAGGATGAGAGGGGTGAGAAAACAGATTATCTCTTTTTATAAGAAAAGTAATTGACTAATTGTCATAAATGTTTGCGACTCTTGATATTCAATTTGTCATGGACTTTTGGGGGGCGGCTAACATCGTGGGGTGTATAAATGTTTTATTAAATGAAATAATAGATTTACAGATGTCCCTATCTCTAGAGTCCATGTGCTGTGACTCTGGGGAGGGGAGAGAGAGAGAGAGAGAGATATGCCGTACTATATGGCGACTCGGTCATTGCGAATCGGACAGATGACTGCTACACTTATTGGTCTAAGCAATTTCCAAGCCTGGCTGCGGAGCTCTGGGCATATTCGCGCTTTTGGCACACTAGATGCTCAAAAGACGAGTTGTTCTTTTCAATTGGGAAAAAAAAACGAAGATAATGCTTCTCTTGTCTCTTTTGGGTAATATAATAGGAACGAGTTTTATTGAATAATTTGATTTAAATATTTTTGATTTCAATTAAAAAAATATTATTTTAATATAATATTTTTTATTTTTAAATTTTAAATTTTAAATTTAATTAAAAAATTTAATATTATTAATAGTAGAACGATATAAATCGATGACTCTATGAGCTTAGTATATATTTTGGGCCGTAAAATGACCAGATTAGTTTGACCTAGGCTCGAGTTTAACTTCATTAAACTTTTGTCCAGCCTTGGGGAATGATGTCAAAAGACTTGAAACTTTAAATTCAATCTTGATCTCCTTTTAACTAATAAATATATTTAATCTCACTCTTTGGGTATAAGACAAATTATATTGGAAGAGTAACCTCTTACATGGGTCATTGTAAATCTCAGACTGAATTAATAGAAATATAACTTCAAATATCGATGGATATAGTATAAAAAAAAAAAAAAAAGACATCATGTAGTAAAAGCTGAATTTGCCATGACTAATGAATTTTGGAGGAACATCCCATTTCCTCAAGCGAGAGGTCAACCAAAATGACAAAAAATTTAAATGCAATTGTGGTCCATTCAACAATTACAAGGTATGGTCATGGTCTAAACGAGGTCATTTCCCATTAAATTCTAAAATAGCTATGCAATTAATGTCCAATTTCACTGAAATATTTTCAATTCTCTCTCTCTCTCTCTCTCTCTCTCTCAACTTTCTTTGATGTATTTCAAAAGTTGATCTTCTATTTTATGTTTCAAAAGAGGCGTGCCCCTGAGTTTGTTGGGCGTAGACAATGTGGTTCATAACTTCATTTATTATTTCTGATAAGTACGGAAATGAAAATAAATATGAAATAATACATAAAAATGAGATTTTATAATAATATGAAAAATAAAAGTACATGCAAATGCGCAAAAATAAAAATCATAAAATTTTTTATGTAAATATTAATTATTTTATAAAAATAATAGAATAGTCATTTTTTATAATAAAAACTAGAATAAATGATTATGTAATTATTAATTATAAAACAAATAATATAACAAATAAAATGTAAAAAAAAAAATAAATAATTCATTAAATATGAAAAAAAAAATTATCAAAATAAAAACTATAAGAATTTTTTATAAATATTAATTAATTTAATATATTAAAATATTTCGAAAACAAAAGAAAAAGAAACGTTAATTTTTAAAAAATTTAAGTGCATCATAGGCTGCAACCACATTACCCTAATCTATTATCCAACATGCAAAAATAACTCAAAACCCAACAGCTAGTGACTTCCTAATTTTTTTCTACCCATTGCTCCATACTATTTTTACCACTGGAAAACGTATCCCTTTTACTCCCACTACCCATCTAATGAATTATCCTTGGGAGCCCAAATATTTTTGAAAATGGTAAAAAAAATATAATTAGTTGCTTCATAAGAAAGAATTTAATTAAACATTTTTATTATCGATAAATAAATAAATATAGCAACTAGAATAAAATTAGATAATCATTTTATACCCATGCATCCTCTGCGAATGTATTTTATTTATTTATTTATTTTATTGTTTATGATTGCCGATAGAAAAACACTTGTTCCAGGAATAACAACAACCAAACTGTTATCTTACAAAATGGGGTTGACTATCATACGTAAAATTTTGTCTTAATTTTATGCCAACTGACCATCGAACACAATATTCATTTTTTACTAGGGTTTAGGACAGAGCAGTTATTTTTATGTTAATTTAATTTATATAAGTTTGAAAATAAGTTAATAAATAATAAAAACATTAAAAAATCTATATATATTAACTTAAGCAAAGCCACAAAGGCATATAAAATTTCTTGACCAGCACAAAATATAAATGTGAAGATGACGTTAATGGAGTCCATAGCTCCATGACGATTTTGTTGTTTCCCCATTTTCTCCTCCCAATCTACCATGTCAAGATGACAAGCCACACCCCTTACCGCAGCCAAATTCCCATCTACCATGCATCGTACATACTCCAAACACGAGTGCGTCCCATAATTTTCAATTCATTAAGAAAACGTACGTTAGGATGGCTCCATTTATGATCAATTGTCGTACGGTTCCATCCTCTTCACACATGTTTGTATGAAGTGATGACTAGTAGTTTGACTGAATTATTTTCAAAAATAAAAAGGGTAATTGTTTTCCTTTGAAAGATAATAATCAATTAAAAAGAAATTTTTTTATTAATCGAGTTTTCATAGTTTGATTTTTAATTAGCAATTTTTTAGATGATTACAATATTCTCTTAATCGTAGAAATTGCAGTAGATTTTGTTTGAAATTAATAGATTATTTTCAATTTTAAGAGTAGTCTTGATGTCTCATATATCTAGATCAAGTAATTTCGTTGCTGGTTTTTTGGACCGTCAAGATGTTCCTCTTGAGAAATTTTTTTTTTTTTTTTTTTTGAATTTGATTGTAATTTTATTTTAGTATTTGCTAATAAATTTTCACGACATTAAAAAAAAGGGTAATAATGTGTGAAGGGTGACAGAACAATGATAATATTTTGCTACACATTTTGATCCATAAGTTACAAGATCTACTGCTCTATTCTCTTTTTCATCATCACCAAAATCTTTTATAAAATAAAAAAATGGCGCTGAGTATAGTGTGGGAAATGTGTGTAGTTTTAGTTCTCACTACATCTAGTATGGTATTTTTTGGATCACAAATATTTTAGAATTTGTATAAAATAAAAAGATAAATACAGATTTATCAACTAAGCATGAATGAGAGAGAAAGAGAGCAAGAGAGGTGAAAATGATTTGAACTAATAACGGACGGTCTAGAAATAGAAAGTTAATTAATCAAATTCTGAGTTTGAAATTTAGAAATATAAAAAGATATATCGGGAGAGTCACCATTTAAATAAGATTTGATAGATATTCAAATTAAATTAATCAAAATATGACTTTAAATATCGATACTAAAAAAAAATGTCACTTGAGCTTAGTATTATGTTCATCAGTTCCGACTTTTTCTTTTTTTGGCTTGAAATGGGTCAAAGTGCCAAACAAGTTAGAAACCGAACGCAGCCTAGGAGAGACTAGGATTTCCTAGTTCTCCACCTTCAACCCAAAAAAGGGGGGTCTGGTAGTGTAAATGACCATTTTTTATGTTTGACAGGTCCAATTTTATTAGTTCAGACCATTTTGTTTTGAATTAATTATCTGAGGTTTTTAAAAAATAAACATTCTCGATATCTTTTTCTTTTTTAATTCTTAAAATTTAAATCTAAAATTTTAATTAACAAACTTTAATATTTTTATCATTGGATCAATAAAGTATCGATGTAAATGTCCTCTTCATAAAACCAAGCATGTGAAGAAGATGACCCCGCAAAACTCATACCCCAACTCAAACCTAAGCTTGATCGTGTGTTTCTCTGCCTATTATAGTTTCTCTCTCTCTCTCTTTGATACCATGTCTTCGATATCACCCCGTATTCGAGATTTCGTCCTGATTAATCCGAATCGACCGTTGTAGTGGCTCCTTCGGAGGGCGGGTCTCCTAACAGGGAATGCTCCATACATATGAGAGTCCGATATTTCTAACAGAAGTCGAATCTCGATCATATTTAAGAGTATTCAATCTCACATTCAGTTGAATCAACTCCCGTTAGTTCTCTCTCTCATTATAGTTAATTCTTTTCCATCAATCTTCCTCGCTAAGTTTTAGCATTGAAGAATTATTGTTAACAAACTTGGTTATCTTCAGAGAACCAAGTTCATCGGGGCTTAAGACACAAGTTGGGAGGGCAACATTCTTTATATAAATTTAGTTTGAAGTAAACTTGCTAATCTTGTAACTTTTGAATCAAAAATTGGACTAAAGACTAATTTTAAATAAAGTTAAAAATATAAATAAATTCAATTTTAAAATTAATTTTGAATTATTTTTTATTAAAAGGGTTTGATTAATTTAATTTTAAAATGACCTCCACGTCTAAAAAATTTTCCTTCTATTTGTAGACTAATTAGCATTGCAATGAAAATTTTTCAATAAAATCGTTACCCTCTTTTTTTTAATTTTATATTATTTAAAAAGAATAATACATATTTTCTCTTTCTTCTTGCTTCCATTTTTCGCTCCAACCAAGAATGGGATTCACTCCTCCAAAACAAAATAAAAAATATATATATATATTTTCTTCCCCTTCCCTGAATGAATCAAACTTATCCTAAATTTTATGTTAATTTAATATAAAGTATTTCTTCGGAAATTAAACTCGTAACTTATCTTGAGTTGCTCCACCATCATTTTAGAGTTCCAAAGAGTGGGAATCGCAGGAATTTTGGACTTCTACGCCAGTGGACAGGAGTGGACTTCTTGAGGCTTGGTACTGATGACAAATGGCTCTGTCTCTCCATGGATAAACCTAACATCCAATCAAAATGGCCAGACCCATTGAAGGAAAAAAGGGAAAGAAAAAAAAATAAAAACAGAACAAAACTTCAATTTTCTTCCATGGACCGACGCATTCAATTTAGTTTAATTTTTATGGTACAATTTTTTTTTAATGAATTTTAAATAAAATAAAAAAATGAAGTATAGGGTTTTACTTCTCCTCAAACAATTTTCTTTTCTTTTTTTTATTTGAAATACAAAAAATACACTTATCCAAACGAGGTATAAGTGAGTTTCAACATTGCACATTGACAAACAAGGCAAACCAGGGAGCATCCACCAATGTATAGATGTTTCTGTGAATAAAATGTCCGATTTGAGTCTTATAGATGCTTAAAGAGGTTTGCTGGAAAACTCAATCCAACTCAAATTGAATTTAATTGAATTTAACGTGATTATCAGATATCGATATTTAATTCCAAAAAATTAGAGTGTACCCAAAAATGTTCTTATTTTTAATTTAAAGGATAAAATTATGCCGCAGCTCCAAAAATTTACCTTGTGTTCCTGCTTTTCTGTAGTTAAGAAATTCTCTAAAGTTGTTTTCATTCTTCTTAAGTATAATAAAATTTGGGTTCTTATTTAAATTTGAGAGAGTAAGATGGGAAATTAATTTTCTTTTGTATAATCATTAGGCTCATTTTTAGTTGTTATGATACCTCAAAAGAACTAGGAAATTGCACACATATAAGGGTAAATAATTAATTAAAATTTGATAAATTTTGAGGGGGTTGTGTGAAAATTGCATATGAAAGAGTATCAAAACATAAGAAAATACATATCATTTCCCTTTTTTCTTTGAGAGAATTTAAGGAAAATTGTTATTGTCGCTTTTGAAAATATTAATTTAGTATTTAACTCTTGAAAATAAAAAATATTTGAAAGACAGAACTTAGTATTTAAAAGTGTATATCGGAATTATCACTTTATCCCTTGACAGGAGACTTGACCAAGTACAATGAATTAATTAAATAGATACCTAAATTAAATTTTATAGTAATCAGTTCAGATTAATTAAGTAACTTGAATTTTGATCCATAAAAAAAATTATTAAGGGGCCGACAAAAAATCAAGTAATTTAGGAATCGGTCTTGCTCTTGACTATGACCTGGTGGGTCTTATATGGAAGATCCGCCCACTCTAAACACTATCTGGAGCTCCAGATTTTGCAGTTCCAAGGTGCAGCCCTAAATTTATGGCGGGCACAATGTGTATACTCGGTATGCACCTAAGCTCTTTGTATGTGAAGTTTATAAGCAATTCGATCGCAGAGGCAATCTTATAACGGGTTCTATAATATTTAAACTCAATTAATCGACACAATCCAAATATAGACTTATAAAAAAAAAAGACATTTTGATTTTTCCTGGACATAATTTTTCTCTTGAGCTCAACATACATCTTACTTTTTTTTTTTTTATTATTATGACTAGACCTCTAATATAGTATCCAGGGTTTCACCCCGATTAATTTATCTCGATCGCTTACAGGGTCCAATTGAACATGGCATTGAAATGTGGCATTCTGGCCATTAATTGAACATACCCGCTTGTCCATGCACATAAAGTTCAGAGTGGACAATTGTATCTCCTCAATTTTCTATAATTCAATCAGTATTGATGATTCATATTTATTTTATCACTACTTAATAATAATTTTACCTCCACTTGTTAATATGATTTTACTATCGCATATTTTAAATCAATAAAAAATATTTATTATTCTTTAAAATTAAAAAAGAAAAAAATAAATAAGAATACCATCTTAAAAAATATTTATTTATATTTATTGATTGAACAAATGTTTTATAAATTTTTTATACCTCTTCTTGCCTTTGATTGTACATACTCCTAACATGAGTACGTCCCATAATTTTGAAAATATGTAATGAATTAATATCTTTTATATTCATTTGATGGTTTCCACGTAAACATAAGTAAGATAACAACAGGTTTAACGATTGTGTATTATATTTTTTTAATTATAAATTTTAAATTTGAATTATGAGAATAAAAAAATAAGATTTAAGAGAATTAATTTATTCACAGAAAATCCATAATATTTAAATCAGATTAATTAAACAAAAACTGAATTTCATTCGATGGCAAATTATTCACTTAAAAAAAAAAAAACATATGTAAGATAACTCCGCATATGACCAATTGTCGTACGGTTCCAACTAGTTCTTCATCATCTTCACACATGTTTGTATGAAGTGACGATTAGTAGTCTGACTGAATTATTTTCAAAAATAAGAAAAAAATGTCTAAGGTAATTGTTTTCTTTTGAAAGATAATAATCTATTTAAAAGAAAATCTCTTTATTTGTTAATCGAGTTTTCACTTTTATTGAAAGTTTGTTTATTGAGTTTGATTTTCAATTAACAATTTTTTAGATGATTAAAGTATTTTCTTTATCAAAGAAATTATAATAATTTTTTTTTGAAATTAATAGATTACTTTCGGTTTTAAGTACTCTCTGTTAAACTAATCACGAGAAGATGACTTACAAAACTCACACCCCAACTCAAAGCTGAGCTTTATCGTGTTTTCTACCTCTCTCTCTCTCTCTCTCTCTCTCTCTCTCTCTCTCTCTCTCTCTCTCTCTCTCACTATAGTTATTCTTTACCCATCAATCTTCCTAGTTTAGTTTTAGCAATGAAGAATTATTGTTGATAAGGTTAGTTTTGCTTTTTTTTTTTTTTTTGGTCCTTGATCTTCGGTGTTTAGAGTTTCGTTTCGATTAATTCGAGTTGATCTGACTATCGAACCTTTGATAGAGGTGGAGATCTTCCAAAATATTTTTTTTTCATTCTCAATGAGATCCGAGTGTTTGGTTAAGAAATATAGAACTCTTTCCACCGCTTCAATTCACCTTTGATGTTTCGCTTTATATGTAGATTAAGAACCAAGCTCGTCAAGGGATCAAGACAAGTTCGAAGGTCAACATTCATTATATAAATTTAGTTTGAAGTAAACTTGTCAATCTTGTAACTTTTGAATAAAAAATTTGACTAAATACTAATTTTTTAAAAAGTTAAAAATATAAATAAATTCAATTTTAATATTACTTTTTAACTATTTTTTATTAAAAGGGTTTGATGAAATACGTATGTGAGTATCGCATTACAGTAACATTAATATTATTTTTAAATTATTTTTGATAAATGAAGTTTGACTGCCGCGTATAATGCAGGCATTGTCGATCAAATTTTTTAATTAAAAATAGTTTAGAAATTATTCAAAAATAGAGATAAGTTATATTTAACTTTATTATTAAATTTTAATCATAATATTAAATTAAATTAAAGTAACTTATTATTTCACTAATCTCATACTCAAAATTTTATTTATGTTAATTTAATTTAAAGAATTTCTTTGTAAATTAAACTCTTATCTTATTTGCTCTCACCATCGTTGTGGAGCTCCAAAGGGTGGGAATCATAGGAAAGTTTGGTACCAATGACAAATGTCATTAAACTCCTTTAAATTAAGTGGTCAAATACTCTATCCCTTTAATAAAAAATTTTGAATTCGAACCACAGAAAAAGATTTAAGAGAACTAATTTTTAAAATAGGTCATACAGTATTCAAATCAAATTAATCAAATAAAATCCAAACCGATGACAAATGGCTCTGTCTCTCCATTAGTTAAACCAAATCATCCAATCAAAATGATCAGACCCATTAAAGGAAGAAAAATGGGAAAGGAAAAAATAAAAAAATAAAAAATAAAAACAGAACAAAACTTCAATTTTCTTCCATGGACCAGCACATTCAATTTAGTTTAATTTTTATAGTACAAATTTTGTATTCTTTAATGATTTTTAAATAAAATAAAAAATGGAGTATTGGGTTTTACTTCTCCTCAAACTTTTTTTTTTTCTTGATTTGTTATACAAAAAAATAAACCTATCAAAATGAGGTGGAAGTGAGTCTGAACACACACATTGCACATTGACAAATAAGGCAAATTAGGTAGTGCCTGCAATTGCCTGGTTGACCCAATAACCAAGTGTCAGTATCCCACAAACATATTGGGTTTGAGTCTTAGCAGGTGTAAAATAGAGAATTTTACTTTTTAAAAGTTTAATATGATTCGAGTTAAATCTAATCAAATTTAACATAATTAATGTATATCGAAGATTTATCCCAAAAAAATAAGAAGTGTGTTCAAAATTTTTTTGACTTTTAAAGGATAAAATTATGCGGAATCTAAAAAAATCTATTATTTTTCACATTTATTTTTTGTGAAAACTTGTTATCTGCAATTGAGAAATTCTCTAATTTTTTTTTTCATTATCCCTAAGTATGATAAAATGGTAATATATAGTATTGTTGTTATTTAAATTTGAGACGGAGTAAGTTGGGAAATTAATTTTCTTTTGTATAATTGTTAGAGTTTCTTCTCATTTTTAGTTATGATACCTCAAAAAAGAACTAGGAAATTGCACACGCGTGAGGGTAAATAATTAATTAAAATTTGATAATTTTTGAGTGGGTTGTGTGAAAATTGTAGATGAAAGAGTATCAAAACATAAGTTAATACATATCATTTCCCCCCTTTTTTTTTTCTTTTTAAGGAGAGAATTTAGGAAAAAATAGTTTTTATGGCTTTTGAAAATATTGATTTAATATTTTGCTTTTTTGAAAACAAAAAATATTTAGAAAATGAAACTTAGTATTCAAAAGTATGCATAAGAATTACCGTTTTACCCCTTGATAGGAGACTTTAGCAAGTGCAATGAATTAATTAAGTGGGTTTTTAAATTAGATCTCACAATGATTGAATCAGATTAATCAAATAATTTGAATTTTGATCGATAAAAAAAAAGAATTAATTAAGTGGGCTGACAAAAAATCAAGTCATTTAGGAATTGGTGGTGGGTCTTATGTAGAAAATCCGCCCAATGCAAACACTCTTTAGGACTCCGGATTTCGCAGTTCCAAGGTGCAGCCCTAAATTTATGGTGGGCACATTGTGTGTGCTTGGTATGCACCTCAACTCTTGGTATGTGAAGTTTATAAGCCATTCGATTGGAGACCAAAATTGGAGAATGGAGCCACCATTTTTGTTCCTTCTTTGATTATTCTAGTTAGTTAATTTGGTCCGGATCAACGTTTTGATTTTTTTCTAGACATCATTTTTCTCTCGACTTTATTTATTTATTTTTATTACAATAAAATTTGAATACTAAATCACGAACTTAGAAAAAAAAAATGATCGTTAAGCGATCACTCGGGGATCTCTCGACTTTAAGTTCAACATGCAACTTACTTTTTTATTGCCTAGAAACATGGCATTCTGGCCATTAATTGAACATACCCACTTGTACCAAAACATAAACAAATAATCAAGATAGGCAGACGAACAATTAATCAAATGTTTAGAAAGAAAAACCAATAAATTAAGAAACGATTGATCAATATTTAAAGATTTTTTTAATTTTGTCAAGAAAAACCTAATTTAGCCTTGCTATTAAAATACATAAAAGAAATAGAAGTTTAGAAAGAGAGAGATTTTATGAGAAAAGAATTTAGAATTTGAGTCTAATGTGTATACATCATCGGATTGAAATTCGTATATTTAGGTACCCATTTTTCTTTTTCATTTTTCTCTACAAGGAAATAATATTTTAGTATTTAAATGTTTTTTGATTCGAAAACATCTATACAAAAATTAAAATTATTATGAGAATCTATTTGGTAATAATGATTTCTACTACTAATAAAGTAAATTTATTATTTTATACGGATATAATTTAATAGTTAGTGATCTAATAATCTTCTGATCTTAATATTAATCTATTAATTAATTAAATTAAAAAATAATATCTTTATTATATAATTTTAGACATATGATCCTTCAATTAAACTAAAATTAAAAGAAGAAAATAAGATACGCGAATATACTATCAAAAGTAAATTCTATATTGCGAAAGCTAAATCTATAAAGTGAATTCCAAATACGTTAGGCAGACAACAATGGTGATGTCGTTTTCAGCCGATCAATGTCCATAAGGGCGGTTTAGCCAGTAAGATCCGTAGTCGCGTGCATTGCACGTGACCCACCATCCAAACTTTTGGAAATAGCGAGTGGAGAGGCGGCCTCCTTGTTTCTCCTTCTCTCTCTGGCTCTCTCTCCCTCCCGCCTCTCCTACAAATACGCCGAAAATCAATCTCTAAGCGTTGCATTGAAAACCCAGGTACTTAAATCACCAATCTTGTTTATTATCCTTTTTGTTCCTTGATTTTTACATGGTACAATGCAAATTTACAACTTCGATTCTTACTCATGTTTGTTGTCGTAGTTTTGAATTTTCAATGTTTTTCCACTGTTTTTGCTGTTTTTCCTTGATGGGTTTCTTGTTTATCTAGTGGGTTTTATTCTAATTTGTGGAGTACCCAGCAAATTATACGCAAAGTGAACACTGTGGCAGACGATGCCTTTCATTTCATGAAATCTGTTTAATAGCAGTTGGACATTTAAGCTCATGGAAGGTGTCACTGAAGTTTTCTTATGATAAATAGCATACGTTAGATCGAGTTTTATGACATTTTTGATTGTATTTGTGGTTAATTTTTGTGAATTATGCTTTGCAGAGGGAATTAAGGATTTGGGTGTTCATCTTCTTGTGATATGTCAACATCTTACCATGTTGATGGTTTACGCTTTAGAAAGTTGAATTTCTTGAGGCCTTTTGCTGGGGTTGGGTTTTCAAACAAGCACGAGAGGATCAAAGTGGGTAGACGCAATTGTAAAAAAATTGACGTTTCCTGCCATTTGGTTCCTGAACGCTTGGAAGTGTGGTTGGAAAGGAAGAACATTGAGGGGTTTGGTCAGAAGGCGAAACTTGTGAGAACATTGTTGGTTGACAACTATGATAGTTATACGTACAATATTTATCAAGAGCTCTCGGTCGTTAATGGAGGTAAATTCTCCAGTCTCCTATCTCTCTTTAACCTTTTTTTGTCTAAATGCTGTACTACGAAACCTTATGTATTTTGAAGTAATGTGGTCGTTTGGACTGGTTGGACTGAAATCTTGCCATGAAATAGGCCCATATACATTTTTGAACATTGCAGAACTTGAACGCTTAAGTTTGTAGCTATTGGAAAGACTGATTTACATGTGTGAGTCGGTCTTTTAAATTTCTTTGATATGGATTTTTCATTCACATGTATGTCAACCCCTCAAGATGTATGACCACACAAAATCTTTTATTTGCAATTTCGGTGGTCACATTTGATCCTCTTCTTATGTTATCTTAGAGTTCTTTTTCTCTTTTACTTGGTTCATCCTTTACACATGTTACTGCAAGGCATCTAACATCCATAGCACTATTCTATTCACTTGTAACTCCAAGATGGGCATGCTAGCTCCACTACTATTCTGTGGTATTGGCATGCTTTTTTGCTTGTAACTTTTCTTTGTTCCTTAGGAAATCTAGTCCTTAATTTATCCTTCATATGGGGTAGTGGCATTTGTGTAGGTCCTGTAACCCTACTCATCTTAATTCAGCAACTGACTGTTGGGCATTCCAACACCACATTAAGATAATTGAGAGGTTTTGATTGATATTTGTGGAGTTTTGGGTTTTTCGGTTTGATATTTGTAGAGTTTTGGGGTTTTCTTATTTTATTTTATTTTATTTTTTTAGGGGGTGTATGTTTTGTGCAATTCTTCCTTTTCCCTCTTCTTTATGCTTTAATGTGTGCAATGTCCGTGTTACTTCTATTATAATTTTAACTTCTCAAGTGTGAAATCGTTTCTTCTGAGGAGAGTAGCATAATTTTAGTCCCAATATTTCTAACATCTTTTATTGCTTTCAGTGCCTCCAGTTGTTGTACGCAATGATGAGTGGACTTGGAATGATATTTGCCGTTACTTGTATGATGAAAAGGCCTTTGACAATATTGTGATATCACCTGGACCAGGCTCTCCAACCTGCCCGGAAGACATAGGTAAGAAAAAATTGCTATGATTTAATTTTAACTTATTGGATCTGTGAACAGTGCCGAATCTGAATTAACTATGTGAAAACAATTTTTAGTTTTTCTGAATGAACAACCTTGATATGCAAAGTAGCTAATACTACAAGTACTTATGTGCTAGTAAATGGTGTTGGAATATAATGTTGGCTCCTATTGCAAGTAACAGTGTGAATGATTTTTAATTCTGCTGAACAAGAACAATTAGTTATAAAGGAGCAATTCAAATAGTGTTGGTATATAACGTTGGTTGCTGTTACAAGATGAGTAGTTTAGCACAAGAGAAGTAGGCTGGTCACCATATAAACTAAAACAATATATAAGCAACAACTATTTAATATATGTTCTTGATTGGGGGTGGTAGGGGGGAGTCAGACTTCCATGCCTAAATGATTTTAGGTTCTACATGATATGAACATTTTATGCATAGGTAGTCACTGGAGAAAAAATTAGCCCTTGAAAATGTCATTTATGAAGAAAACAGAAACGGGGGAGAGACTATTCATGTAGCACTCACAAGCAAGACATCTGAGCTTGCCAATTAATAATTTGATACCTTTGAAGTTATCTTTCAATCCACATGATTCAGAATAAACCCATCAGAATAGCTCCACCAAATTTATTCTCAGCAGCCCTCATTTCCCTCTAAATTTCTCCCCGTAGAATGATGAAAATTTGACATCCAGTGTCACAAAACAGCTCAGACTAAATCATAATAGCACCATTGACCACAACTCCAAGGTAATTTAATGAGATGGGCAGATGATGAACTGATGCAATTCTTCTTTTGCATAAGCAGTTTGCACTCAAAAGAATCCCACCTTTTTCTATCAGATTGCCTTCCATGAATTTCTTTATACCATTTACCAGTGGCACTGTGAAACACTACCTACTTCTCAATATCTATTTGTTACCTCATGCCATTGGTGCAAGTAGGCAAGCCCTAGCAAAGAAAGCAGTGAATGTTATAAAATGAGTGCTAGCTATGGAGGGGGATAACTTTAGTAATATGTAATTTTTTATATTATTGCTATAGCTAAAATTGAGTGGCCTTCATCATGTAAGATCTACTGACTTTGTGAATGTCTGCAGTCTTTTAGAGGTTATCATCATCATCATCATCTGGTGAGCACTTTCTTTTTTGCAGGTATATGTCTCAGGCTGCTGCTTGAGTGCAAGGACATCCCTATTTTGGGTGTTTGCCTTGGACACCAGGTACACGCTTCTTTATAGATTTTCTATTTTATTTTATTTAATTCATTTTTCAATTAACTCTTTTTAAGCAAGCAAGCATGCATGTGATTTCTATCTTACTTCTGATGAAGGTCAAACCTCATTGGTCTTTATTTGATCTGTTTGTTTTATGAGTATAAGGTTTTACTTTTAACTATCGCTTTTTCCTTCAACTACATGCTTGTTTACAGTTTTCAAGGGGAGGGTGGGGTTGGGTCTGTAGAAGAAGAGGGGGAAGTTGCTACTGTTTCATTATTGGAAGCTCTAATTATTCTCCACATAAAGGCAACTGGATCATCGTTTTTTCTTCTTTTTTGGTGCAAAGTATTGGATAAAGGTGATATAGAAACTTTTGGACAAGTAGTGAAAAAAGTAAATATAGCTACTAACATGTTCTTAACTAAAACTGAATGGAAACAACAGATTCAGTGTCCCACTACATTTAGTTTGGGGAATAAGTATTAATGGTTGGAATTGCCAGGGTTACATGTTTGAGATTGAAGAACTTCTTTTGTTTTTGGGTCCTTACACCTTTGACTAGCACCTTATTTTGTTGACCTTTTATTATACAATTTCTAATAATGACGGGATTCGCAGGCACTAGGATATGTTCATGGTGCAAAAGTTGTCCATGCCCCTGAACCAGTTCACGGACGGTTGAGGTAAGTAGGACATGATTATAATGTTTTCGGCTTTATTGTTTCATTATAATAGCTAGTCTGACTGTTTCCTGGGCATTTTAAATTGGTAAAGTTTCAAGGATGAGAAAGGACTATAATCTGCTTACTCTAGCAACAAGGAGGAAAACTTCCATAAATTGCACATTTCCATTTAATAGTCTTCTATATCTTTTCTGGAACTACATCTCTTTTGCTTCCAGTTAAATTAATGAGGGTTGTATTGTTGTTCTTAGTGAAATTGAGCATACCGGCTGCAGACTGTTCCACGAAATACCTTCGGGAAGGAATTCAGGATTCAAGGTCATTCTATCTATAAGCATTTTTGGCATAATATGATCTATTTCTGTGTTTTTCTATAAAAGATAAAGTGAGATGTTCCAATCTAAAAGAAAACACACACCTCCCCCTCTTTTGTTGGTTTTATGGATCAATATGTTTATTTTATTTCCAAGTTAGGCTTGAAGGTAGGAGTACCACTGGCATTTTTTTAACCATTTTTCTCAGGATGCACTTACACAAGCTTCTCGTGGTAAAGTGAATGAGATGGTGATAATATGATTATTTATTTCTTGTGGGAAATAAACTCATTATCATCATGTAAATCTGAATCTCTTGTTTAAGCATTTGGCAATTAATTGCTTTTTTAATTTTCCAAATCACCAGGAACTTTTGGCTTTAATGGACTTAACAAGCAATATGGTGATTCTTACTAAAACCTTTTCAGTTACAACCTATTGCAGGTGATGCGATATCATTCCCTTGTTGTTGATCCAGATTCACTTCCGGAAGATCTCATTCCAATTGCTTGGACTACTTCAAATGATCCAGTTTCCTTCCTGAAGACTCAGAGAGCTGATGTTTCTCCTGACTTTTACAAGAGTCAGAATGGCCATCAAAATTCTTTGGGTTCTCTTCCAAAAACTTTAAATGGATTTTTGTTGCCTTCTATCTTTTCTGAAGGAATACCAGGGAGAGTTCTCATGGGTATTATGCATGCTAGGAGGCCTCACTATGGTTTGCAGGTGCAAATCATGGTCTTTCCATTTTCTGAAAGCATGCTTTACTTTATAAGATTGCATTGTTGATCCGTTTCTAATTTTCCCTCAGTTTCATCCTGAAAGTGTTGCAACCTGCTATGGAAGGCAAATATTCAAGAACTTCAGGGACATGACAGTAGATTATTGGCAGAGGTTGGGATTATCCTCCATTACTGAAAGAAAGGTTCATCATGCTGGTAATCTGGAACTAATTATGCGAATATTTATCAACATGTTTGATGTTTATATTTGCCATTTGCACCTGAAATTACACTCAAATTGCAGACAAGTTCCCAACAATTTTGTCAAAGGAAGATTTTCCAAGTAATGATTTTTATGATTTTTAAACCACAATTAGATTCTTAATATTCTGAAACATCAGTTCACTCTGTTGGAATCTGATGATTGATATGCTGCTTTCCCTTGCACATTGATATGTGGCTTTTTGCTTGTTCTGAGCAATGAAATTTTGCTAGCATTCATGCAGGTGCCTTCTGAGGGTCAATTTACCAGAGATTTCCCTGGAAATGGGCAGCTGGTAAAAAGTGCCGATAAGAGGAGTCATATTTGTATCTCCAATGCTACAGGTGGTTCATATCAAAGCGTTGGTGTTAAACCTTTGAAGTTAAAATGGAGGAAATATGATAAATTGGCCAGTCAAGTTGGTGGAGCAAAAAATATATTCTGTCAACTTTTTGGAGATCATAAGGCTGAGAATACATTTTGGTTGGATAGTTCGTCAATTGAAAAGGTCAGTCTAATCTAAAACCTACCTGGCTGAAGGTCTTTAAGAACAGCAATTTTTCTTTTTTTTTTTTTTTTATATACACACTTTAATTTACACAGTCCAACTGCAGTTTTCCTTCATACGAGGAAAACTTTCAAATATTCAGATTCTTAAGTCTACAAAGTTGCTTTCTGTGATTGGGGGATTTTTTTGATGGACTTGATGTTGTTGGGTAATTCTTAGGAAGCATTGTATGTGCGGGCTTATAGGCTATGACAGCAGTTGTTATAACAATTCTAGCCATGGTTGCGCATTGGTTTTTTTGACCATAGTATGTTCGTTCTATATTGCTTTGTCATCACTATGGTAGCTACTTTTCGCGTGTGAGGTACTGCATGTGGAGATGTAGGGAGAAATGATTGATCGTTTGGTGTTGATTGGTGTGTAGAGTTTTTCCAAATTAGGTATTCTTATTTTTGGTGATTGATGCTTTTGCCTGATTGACTATTATTTTGATCAGCATTATAACAGATCCAGTTGTTTCTTCTCTAATTCAATGTTTTCAATTGATTGGTAAAATTCATTTTTTTTTTCCTGCTTGATCTGTTCCTTTCTACCATTTTGTCTTTTAATGGTGGTTTTGGTTAGATAATTCTATACCTCCTGTTTCCCCTTAAATTATGTGTTACCAACACCTGCATTTCTTTAAACCTTTCCAGGAAAGGGCACGCTTTTCATACATGGGCAGTAAAGGTGGATCTCTTTGGAAGCAACTTACATATACATTGTCAGATCAAAGGTTTGGAAAACTTCTAGTTTAGTCAACTTTGCATTATTTCTATTTCTTTTTATCCCTTTCTCTTCGATTACTTCCTGTCACGTATTATGAGCAGTATTTCCAAAGGATAGAAATACATTGGTTTTGGTATAGTGTATTAAACACGAATATCTACATAAAAAATATATTTAACAACGATTTCATGACCAGGATTGCTTATCCTTTAAAAATTTTATTTCTAATTTTTATTTAATTTTATTTTCTGTGCCTACAAAATTTTCAAGTAAAATTGACCTTTGTAGCCTCCTATTTTCAGTGATACCAGTTTAGGTGGTGGAGGTTATTTATCAACTAGTGATGCTCAGGGCTCTACCAGAAGCTTGTTTCTGAAAGATGGTTTTCTGAATTATCTAGATAAGGTAAATGATAACTGTTTTATTGATGTAAATACCTGCAATCATAATAAGCTGACTGCTTTTGGAATCATATACACTTCCAGTACCTTAACCTGGCACTTCTTGCAAGTAAGCATTAATTATTTCTTTCCTAACAAAGCCAGTGATAATGGATTTCTTCTAGGGTTAAATTAGATGGATGTCAGCGTTTGTCCTAACCTTTACTATAGTGTCATTTTATATTTTTCTTCACCATCTCTTGGGATAGCTGTATGCACAGTTCCAAGTTTGTCTTCTAATATTGATTCCGACAATATGCAGTTCATCTTGCCTATAAAAGGAAAAACCATGCTTTTCATCTGCTGTAATGTCTTTATATTGTTTCCATGTCTTGCTCCTCCGGAGTGTCCACATGTGGGCATGGTTCATTTTGGCATTGCTATCAATTTAATGATCACCATGTTATTGTTGAAATATGAAACAAAGAATGAACAAAGTGTACTTGAAGAAATCAGAATTTCATTGCTATTTTTTAGAGAGTTTTTACGTATAATTTTTGAGAGTGTTTTTCATGATTTACAAAAGAGAAGAGACAAGCTATTTATAATCCAAGATCCGAAACTGGCTGTTAGAGACAAGGAAAGAGCTGTTAGACACAAAAAACTAGCCGGTAGAGAGAAAAGAATAACTAGCCGTTATAAATTTTGCCCAAAATGCCCTTGCTTCCTTGGGCTACCACTTGGGCCTTCTTTAGGCCTTGTTTTCTGCTTCATTGAATGGACTTTTAGGCTTCCAAACTAAATCTAGATACTGCTCTTTGGGTCGGCTCTTCTGCTTTAGAATTCTGCCCAATTCTGCTCCAGAATTGTGCCCAATTTTTTGTACAGATTCTGTCTTCTTTTCTTGGACTTTGTTTATGAGACCCAATAGCCTTTGTTGAACATTCTTGATTGACTTGATGAGAGGAGTAATTTGTTGGTATGTTAGGTGGGTTGAGTGAAGCTTTCTTTTAACACTTCCCCTCAAGTTGGGCGCGTAGATGTCGATAGTGCCCAACTTGCTCATTATTTCTAGAAGATGAGCAGCGGTTCCTCCTTTAGTGAAGATGTCCGCAAGTTGATCTCTTTCGTAGATGTATGTTGTGGAGATTATCCCTTCTACTTTTTGGCGTATAAAATGACAATCTACTTCTATATGTTTTGTGCGTTCATGAAACATCGGATTGGAGGCAATATGAATGGCAGATTGATTGTCGCAATGGAGCTTGATTGGTGTTGTGATTTTGAACCCTAGCTTCTTTACTAAGACTTTTAACCATACTATTTCACTAGTAGCAGCCTCCATGGCTCTATATTCGACTTCCGCGCTTGATCTAGACACGACATGTTGTTTCTTGCTTTTCCAAACTACTAAGTTTCCTCCTACGAACATGCAATATCCTGTGGTTGATCTTCTATCCGTGGAGACACCTGCCCAATCAGCATCGCAATATTCTACAATTTCTGAACCTCCATTATTTTTCATCCAAATTCCTAATCCGGGAGATCTCTTGAAATAGAGCAATATCCTTTCAGCAACCCTCTAATGTTGCCTTTTTGGAGCGTGCATGTGTTGGCTAACCCTACTCACAGCGTAAGTGATGTCTGGTCTAGTGATGGTGAGATAGATTAGTCTCCCTACGAGTCGTTGATATCTTCCAATGTTCTCATATGGCCCATCATCATCAATTAGTGGTCCAGATGTAGAGATGGGGCTACATGTTGGTTTTGCTCCTAATTTTCCTGTCTCCTGCAACAAATCAAGAGTATACTTTCTTTGGGATAGAACTTGCCCATTAGGATAATAAGCTAGTTCAATTCGTAGAAAGTACTTTAGCTTTCCTAAATCTTTGATTTCAAACCTAGACTTCAAAAAATTTCTAACCAAGTCAATGTGGTGTGTGTCATTTCTGGTGATAATAATATCGTCTACATAAACTAGAGCGATAGTAATTTTTTCACTATCTTTCTTAACAAAGAGTGATGAGTCACTATTGCATTTTGAAAATCCACAACTAAGGAAAGCATGACTTAATTTGGCGTACCATACTCTAGGGGATTGTTTTAATCCGTAGATGGCCTTGTGAAGTTTGCATACTTTCCCTTCATAATTTTTGTGCCCTTGTGGTAGTTGCATATAAACTTCTTCTTTGAAATCTCCTTGGAGGAAGGCATTTGCATCATTCATTTGATACATGTTCCATCCATGATTTATGGCCTAGGACATTAGCACTCTAATTGTGTTCATCTTTGCTATGGGGGCATAAGTTTCTTTATAGTCTATTTCATAAGCTTGAGTGAATCCTTTAGCCACCGATCTTGCCTTGAATCTATCTATTGAGCTATCACTTTTGTGCTTGATCTTGTAGACCCATTTGCATCCTACGGCTCTTTTGTTTTTGGGCAGCTTGGTGAGTTCCCAAGTTCCATTCTTGGTGAGAGCATCTAGCTCCTCTTCCATGGCTTTCCTCCACCGTGGATCCCTCTTGGCTTCTTCAAATGATCTAGGCTTTTGTTCTTTGTCTATGTTACTCAAGAATGCTTGATGACCCGAAAAAACATGTGAGGTAGTATAATAATCATAGATTAGATATCTATGGTTGATCCATTCTGATGGTGGAAATCTTAATCAAGTTGATCTTCGTAAGGGAGGAGAAGAATTAGGAGGCTCTTCGGATTCCTCTGAATTTTGTTCTTCATGTTCGGCCTCTTCTATTTGTTGAACTCCCCCTGAATCATTTGATGGTTCTTCCTCCGAATGACTTGATTCTTCTTCATTTGTTTGGGCATTTTCATTAGCCACTTGAGTTTCGGTCATTGGGGTTTGATAAGAACGAACTAAGAACTCCCATGGTCTTGTTTGAATCTCTTCTTTTTGTGGTTCATGTGCCTCATTTCCTGCAAAATAGAACTTTTCCTCCACAAATATCACATCCTTTGATGTGTATGCTTTGTTAGTTTTTGGATCATAACATCTATATTCCTTTTCGAATGAAGCATATCCTAGGAATAGACATTTCCTTCCCTTATGATCTAACTTATCTCTAAAGTGTTGTGGGATGTGGATATAACAAATACATCCAAAAATTCTAAGATGTGAGAGATTTGGTTTCCTTTTTAAGACTAGTTCTAAGGGAGATGCACCCTTCAAAGTTTCGGTGGGCATTAAGTTTATAGCATGAACGGCGGTTCTAACTGTATCATCTCAAAATTTCTTTGGCGCATTAGCATGGAACATCATGAACCTAGCTGCTTCTAATATGTACTGATTTTTGTGTTCAGCAACCCCATTTTGTTGGGGTGTATAAACACAAGACTTTTGGTGAACAATACAATTGTCTACCAAGAAATTTTCAAATTTGTGGCTCGTATACTCTCCACCGTGATCGGATCTAAGGACTTTTATTTTTGTATTGTACAATGTGGTCACATATTTAATGTAGCTTTGAGTGCTTCAAAAGCTTGATCCTGTGTATGTAGAAGGTATATCTAAGTATACCTAGTCCTTTGGTCAATAATGAAATGAAGTATTTGTAGCCTAAATGAGATACAATAGGGGAGATCCAAATATCTGAATGCACTAATTCAAAAGGAACATTATATCTAGTTTCTAAGATTGGATATGCTGCCCTAGTTTCTTTTCCAAGAATGCATGTCTCACAATGCTTATTTTCAATGCTCAAATTTGGAAAAAGGTGTTTTAGAGTTTGACTACTAGGGTGACCTAAACGTGCATGCCGAAGAATGCTATCATCATGCATATGGGCAGCAAATACATGTTGCTCTTGATCTAAAAAATACAAGCCTCATTTTCTAGATTCTTTTCCAATCAATTTATTTGATTTTAGATCTTGAAAGGAGACGGTATTTGGATCAAAAATGATTTTACATCCTTGATCCTTAGTAATCTTGCTTATGGACAAAAGATTGGAAGTGAGTTTGGGAACATATAAGGCATCTGTTGTTTTTCCAAAAAGATCAATTTCCCCGATTTTATTCACTTCCAATTTCTGTCCATTAGCCACCCTAATTGTCACATGATTACGGAGGTTTTTTAAATGTTTAACTTTTCTTTTATCTTTAATCATATGACAATCGGTTCCAGAATCTATAAAAAAATTTTCTGAATTTAGATGAGTAGAAGTGCTTTGATTGTTACCATCTAATGACGATGATTGTTGGTGCGCTTTCAAGCAGCCGACTACCCTTGTTTGGGGTGCAGAACATTCAGTCATCATCGAGGTATAAGTGGCTGCACATTGATCTATTGCTTGCGAACTGAAATTGGATGGAACCTCAGGAGTATGATGATCTTTTAGAGCTGGCTGCTGCAGGCTTTTTATGCATTCATTCAGCTTGATTTGAAGCTCATCACATCTGGCTCTTATTGAGAATAGTGGATATACATTGCATGCATTGGCTAGGTGGCCGAATTTGAGAGGAATGGAAGGATTTTGTTACAGCTCCATTGTTGTGTTAAAAATATTTCTTCCATTCAGATCCTGGCCTTGATTTTGAGGCATTTCGGATGCCTTTATGTGTTGAATGATGACCTTCATCTCTTCGTAACGTGGAAGTGCTTTTATATCGGAGGTATCTTGATGCAACTTCCTCCATAGTTCTAAGAATTTGAATGCTCCAAATGACTCTTTCAAAAGGAGACTTAATTCATCACACAAATTCAGGAACTTTTGCATGAGATCCACCCAATTTGGGTGTTTTTTGGTGTTGAGAAGATGGAGCATTACCCGCTTTGATACCATGTTGAAATATGAAACAAAGAATGAATAAAGTGTACTTGAAGAAATCAGAATTTCATTGCAATTTTTGAGAGAGTTTTTACATACAATTCTTGAGAGTTTTTCATGATTTACAAAAGAGATGAGACAAGCTATTTATAATCCAAGACCCAAAACTAGCTGTTAGAGACAAGGAAAGAGCTGTTAGACACAAAAAACTAGCCCGTAGAGAGAAATGAATAACTAACTGTTATAAATTTTGCCCAAAATGCCCTTGCTTCCTTGGGCTACCACTTGGGCCCTCTTTAGGCCTTGTTTTCTGCTTCATTGAATGGACTTTTAGGCTTCCAAACTAAATCTAAATACTGCTCCTTGGGTCGGCTCTTCTGCTCCAGAATTTTGCCCAATTTTCTGGACAGATTCTGTCTTCTTTTCTTGGGTTTTGTTTATGAGACCCAATAGCTTTTGTTGAACATTCTTGATTGAGTTGATGAGAGGAATAATTTGTTGGTATGTTAGGTGGGTTGAGTGAAGCTTTCTTTCAACAGTTACCTCTGTGCCATCCATGACAAAATTTTCAGTAGATTAGTTAGAAGCTCTATTAACAACAACACTCATTAATATTGTACAATGTTTTGTTTTAGTTCCTGTATTTTGAGTTTACTACTGTTAAGATTTCCAATTCCATGATTGCATTTGAACCTTTATCCTTGTTGATTGATATTGGGTATGCTTTCGTTATATTCTCAATTCATGTGAGCATCTTCCATTACATCTATTGAAGTCTATGATTATCTTGTTGGTCCAGCATAGGAGTAAAACTTGTATTTCCTTTTATATCTATTGGACCCTATGACTATGTTGTTAGTTCAACTGTCATGGATTTCTTTTGGGTGCTAGTGAGTCATTGAAGATGTGCAAACTTTAAGATGTGGGGAAAATGCTAAAGCTTAATTTTGTCTTTGATGCAACTTTCCACGGATAATGCTCCTCAATATGTAGCCATCATTTGCTTCCACTTTGATAGACTGCTTATAAACTAAGTGCTCCTATTTGGACCGTTTTTTTGTCGTCTTGATTTCGTTTCTCACGGCTGATCATTGAAAATTATTAGATGTAGGGTGAACCCTCAATCTTGCTAGATAAACTTTCTGGGATCTGATTGGTGGGGCATGATAGCATGAAATTGGTTGCGGTTTTGCTTCTGATCTATTGGCTTCTCATCCCGTGAAATATAAGCAATTCCTTTTAGTAGTAGTGGAAAATTGAAGTGGGATCCACAGTGGCTTTTGCGTCTTTGAGCTAGCTGCTGTCTCAATCTTTGGTGTCAGATGATGCTATGATAAATAAGGTCAACAAAAGAACCTATAATTTGGAGATCACTGACGACCTTGCTATTGGCTATATGTTGTAATTAGCCGTGAATATCTTGGAGGGTGTCAAACTGTTGATGATAGTGAATCATCCTCAGCAAGAACCAAGGGGCATGTGAATGCATGCATATAGGTTTATTTATTATTTTAAAAAAAAAAAGAAGGAAAAACCAGACAGGTCTAGGTAGAGTTGTGCCTGATGTGTCTGAATTATAATTTTGCACCATGTATGATCATGGAGAAATTTTGGCGGCGGGCTTTTACAGAAATGTGCTGCCAAATAGAATATCCTCCATTCTTCTTCTTCTTCTTCTTCTTCTTCTTCTTAAGATAACATCTAACTCTTGAGAGGCATAGTGTTAGTGTCTGGTGAAGAGGGCAAGCTCAGTGTTGCCCTTTTGTAGGTACAGTAATTTCTGTTTCCATGTTTGCCCATTTTAATCTGCTAACTTTCCTAGATTTTCTTTTCAATTGAATCAAGGGGAATGATACCAATCTGCCTAGCATGGTGTTCCTCCTATATCCTTTTCAATGTAATTATTTATGGTTTCCATCACTACCTATTTGAAACCATTTATTTTTCCTTGAAGGAGCTCAAATCATTCCGTTATGAAGAAAAAGATTATGAAGGACTGCCGTTTGACTTCCATGGTGGATATATTGGCTACATAGGGTAAGTTGTTGAGATTATATGGAATTTTTATTGTTGTCTGTGACAGGCTCTATTCTGTATAAAGGTACTTTTGTTGCACTCTATTATTAACTAAGTTTGACTATTACTTGAGATACCTGAAAGTGAAAAGTTCATTTGACAATTGACTTTACTAGTTACTACTCCCATATTAACTCTGATATGCTTTAGAGCAGCTCATACGTGGTATGAGCAACCTAGCAACAAAACCCAAACTTGTTCATGTTGCCACTGTGGTTACTATTGTTAATGATGAGGATGACAATGGTTTGGTGGGTTGTCTGGCAAATGGGTGTAGCCTTTTGTCACACTTAATCTGTAGCTTATCATTGTTGAGTCTGTAATCTGCAGCTAATTCATTTTGGAGTTCCTTTGTTCTGATTGTTGTAGTATTTGCCTTTTGATTTCAAATTGCTGCATAATCATTACTGTTTTGAAAATATCTTTTATTGCCTTAGTATGCCAATTGATTTTCCATTTTTGCAGGTACGACCTTAAAGTTGAATGTGGCGTAGCATTCAATCATCATAAATCCAGGACACCAGATGCATGTTTTTTCTTTGCTGACAATTTTGTAGTGATTGATCATAAAAATGACGATGTTTATATCTTGTCTTTAAATGATGAAATGACAAATGCATTGCCATGGTTGGACAATACTGAGAAGAAGCTTCTTGGACTAAGACCTAGTCGTAAAAGTTCTCCAGGGCCTATTCCTCGGATTGCTTCATATTTGCCGTCTAAATCAAGCTTTGTTACTGACAAATCTAGATACCAGTACATGGAAGATGTTGAGAAGTGCCTGAGATATATCAAAGATGGAGAAAGCTACGAGTTGTGTCTTACAACTCAGATGAGAAAGAAATTTGGAAAATTAGATGCTTTGGGACTTTATCTTAAACTTAGAGAAAATAATCCGGCACCATATGCCGCCTGGCTTAACTTTTCAACAGAAAATCTTTCTATATGTTGTTCATCCCCAGAGAGGTTTTTGCGTTTAGATCGACATGGTGTATTGGAAGCAAAGCCCATAAAAGGTACCATAGCTCGTGGTTCAACTCAAGAGGAAGATGAACTGCTTAGATTGCAATTGCAATACAGGTACTGTTAATTATTTCTTGTTTTACCACCATCTAAAGAAATTATTTGGTTGCTCTTCTATAATATAGTTTTGTGAACAAAAACCAATGGTTCTTTAAATGTTCTTTCGGGGGAAGGACTCTCTTCAATCCCTTGGTTGCAAGTAGTGAATGTTCTGATATAACTCCACTTGTTTTCTTCGCAGTTTCTATTAATTTCTTATGTCTTCTGTGCCAAGAGCAAGGTGACATTCTTTCAGATGTAGTATGTATATTGCAAATGATGCAATTAGGTGCCAGCAAAGACAAACCAATAAAATGTTAATGATTAATTGGTGCTCGTACATATGAAAAATTGCCTGTTTCAGACTTGGTCCAATATTTTCTTGATTTCCTGGCTTAAGAATCTAATTGATACTCAGATCGTTATAGGCTTCCCACAATTTATGCACACTTCATGGTTCATCAATTTTTCTGCCATTCCTTCCCTGGTTGTGACACAAACCACTTGGTCATATATCTTAGTGACTGTTTCCTGATAGAAAAGACTCCTGCTGCCATGCCTTTTACTTCAGACTGACCTTCCTTTCCTTTCCTTCTCCCTCTGCAGTGAAAAGGATCAGGCTGAAAATTTGATGATTGTTGATCTTCTTAGGAATGACCTTGGTCGTGTCTGTGAGCCTGGCTCCGTTCACGTCCCACGACTTATGGAGGTGGAATCATATGCCACTGTTCACACCTTGGTAAGCACTATCCAGGGGAGGAAGAAATCCAACATAACTCCTGTTGAGTGTGTGAGAGCAGCATTTCCGGGGGGTTCAATGACAGGCGCCCCAAAGTTGAGATCAATGGAACTTCTGGATTCTCTTGAAAGCTCTTCGCGAGGCATCTACTCAGGTTCCATCGGTTTTTTCTCCTATAACCAGACTTCTGATTTAAACATTGTGATAAGAACTGTCGTGATACATAATGGCGAAGCCTCTATTGGCGCTGGAGGTGCTATTGTTGCCCTATCCAAGCCAGAAGATGAATATAACGAAATGATCTTGAAGACTTGTGCGCCAGTTAGGGCAGTTACAGAGTATGAAAGTAAATCAGAATCAACATAGGAAAATAGTCTTACAGGTTATTTATTTATTTCATCTACATTTGTTGTATTTCTTGTTATAGCATTTCCATTATATCCAACTGGTCAAGATTGTGACCCTTGTAACATGCGGACCAAGCATGGCTATTCTTTCTTTCTAGATCCATGATTGACTTTATTCAAGAAATAAAAGTGTGATCCTAATGGAATCATGATCTATGCGACTAAAATCGGTTTTGATTGTATTCTTTTCAAGTTGCTGGAATTTTTGTATCCTCTGCAGACCAAGTTTAAGTAGAATGTCCGGTCTAGCGGATGACCTGATGACCGTCCAGTTTGAACCCTAATGACTGTTCTGATGGTGAGTTTATCACTGTAATCGTATTGAAGTGATAAGCCGCTATAATGCCCTTGATTTTGAGTTGTTTAGTGGATTCTTTACTGATGATTTCCTTTAATTAGATTCATACCATCTTCTCTCTTTCATTTGCACCAAGTTTAGGAGTTTTCACATTCTACATCGACTGCAAGAGAAATGGGTCCTTGGTCTTGCTTGACTGACAAGCGGCTATGCCCTGAGGAGCAACTTAAAAGAGAGGACGGGTGCAGAAAATGTGTGTGCATAGCTCCATTAATCCGGGTCGTTGTCCGGTAGGTTGCAGGGAAGGGACACCCACCCACCCACTTCACCCAATATTTGTGGGGTTGGTAAGCACCAAGGGGTAGCTGAGGGAGAATGCTTAGAAATTCATCTTTTGAAATTGTTTGGAAATTCAAAAGTCTTTGAATATTGTACATAAATATTACCAATATTTAAAAATTTGACTTTAATATTAAAATAATGAGCAATCAATAGCCATAAATGAGATATATAGCACCGTATTGTTTGTTTCAAGACTATAGTCTGGTGCTTGATATATCAAAAAGAATCATGTCACTATTCGATGCAAGTAAGGTATAGACGATAAATTGGTACAAATATATTAATATTTTGACATATATTAATTAATAATTTTTTCTTATTTTAATAAAAATCGAAGAAATTAATTAAATAAATGTAGACATATCATTTTTGGTTTCATTTGTATATACAATCTTTATATGTTTTATTTTTAAGAAAAACTTTATAATTTATCTCTCACTATAATCGGTAATTAAGATGCAATCTAACTAAATAGGCACGTGAATTAGGGCAACGAAAGATCGTTTAACAACCTTAATTACAAAAGTTAAATTCATAGATTAGATTAAGCACAAGTTTAAGTAATTATGGATTTTCATGAAATTAATTTAAAAATATAATTTTTCGATAATTTTCTGAATAAAGTATTTTGATATCTGTTTTATTTTGACGAAAATTATAATAATTTATAAGACAATGACTTAGAAAATCTATAATATGCCTAGTAAAGAATAAAGAGACATGAATGATAATCAAAATAAAAAATGTAATATACACAATATGTATGAATGTATGTATGTATGTATGTATGTATGCATGTGTAGAAGAGAAAAGAGGGCACAAGTGATATTTGAAGAAGCCTCTTGTCTCTTGAGGAGACGAATGATATTATCTGACCAGAAATACTCACTAGGGTAGGTAAAGCTGCCCTTTCTCTATAATCCCAACAACCCAGGCCAAAAACATTGGGATTTCTCTCTCTCTCTCTCATACATTTGGGGGTTGGTGAGTCGAGAGAGAGAGCAAACAATGGCGTTGTCTTCTCTCAGCACGAAGCCTTTTCTTTCTTCTTCAACTTCCGATGAAGCTCTCGGATCTCTCTCCTCCTTAACCGTTACCAAAATCTCTTCCAGGAACCTCCATTTTTCGATTCGAAAATCTGCTCCCAGAAAGCTCCGTGAGTTTCTCTTTTCTATTTTGCTCTAATTTCAAGATTCTGGATTTAGCTTTTGTTTGTCAGACATGGCACGTTTGCTTTTGAATTGTCTTCAACGAAAAGTAACGGTTTTGATTAGGAAGAGGCAAACGGTAAAATTCTCATGATTCTTATTGCAAATGATCTCTTATTCAGACAGGAGAATTTTAAATTTTGATTGATTTTGAGTATAGTTTTTACCCTAAGGATACACCGAGTCCTGGAAAATTACCAAATGAGATGAAAACTGATGAACTGCTTCAATTGAAGGACCAAGAAGGGAACTTTGTAAATTAACATGCTCATTCAAAAGGGTATTCAATGACAATGGATACCCTATAGGTTAGTAGGGACTGCATACAGGCCAAATGAGTAGGATGCGTTCTGGGAAAGTGAAACTTCAATCAAAGAGGAGTGAATGGATAAACTGCCTTCTTCACTACTCAGAAAGGGTCAATTAGGTGGTCAATGACCGTCATCTGACTCCTGTTCTCTTGTTCGCAAAAATCTTTTGTGGAAGACAACAGTGTGCTCTGGAATGCCCTAAGTCACTAGAAAAGAGAGGGAGAAGTGTCACAAATCTGGTTCTATGGCCAATCAAAGCTACATGTTTTGCATAAATGCTCTTTACATGTCGGTTGTGGAAATGATTAGAGGTGGTGCTAGGTGACATATCTTGTGGAAGCCACTTTTGAGGGCTAGGATTCCTGCTAGTGTCATGTTTCAGTGTGGAGTGTGTTGGGATTTGGGTTTTTATTTAGGATAATCACTTAGTAGAGTCATTGTCAATAAATGTCATCTAGGTAATAGGGAAACAATGTGATCATCTCCTTCTTTATTGTTTGTGAGTAGGAGGATATGGTTCCCGACTGTTTTGTCCTCAATATCTCTTGGGTGGCAGTTGATGGGTTTATTAAGGGGTTTTGGTCTTGGTGGGCCTTCTGAGGCTGCTAGGAGGATGAAGCTTTTTAATTCTCTCCCTTGCTGGTTTTCTGTTGCTTTAAAGAGATCCCAATTTAGTTTCAACTTTTTAAATTAAAAAAAGAATTTCTTACAGACACCTGAACACAAGAAAAGGCAATATCAAATCAAATCTAAAATATTAAACACCTTAAAAGCCATATCGGAAGTAGACTGGAACCTTATAACATCTATGTTGCTGCACAATGGTGATAAGAAAATACAATAGGGGCATCAAGGACTGCAAATTCTTCAAGAGAAATATTAGATAACATCCCTGTGCAAAGTACTTTGGCTGTGAAATGAGTGCATGTACTGGCAGCGTGAAACTTAAGACATGTTTGACTCTTAAATGGATCAGGAGCCATCCATCTCTTCTATTTTGCTTTTTCAAAATTTTTAGTACTTTTTGGACCTTAACAATTGAAGGCGTGATGAAATGTAATTTGGACTTCAGACCCTAACACTGTAAATGTTAAAAATAGCAGAGATACAAGCTACTGGGAGTACATTCGGAACCCATTTCCGTGTTACAACTTATGGTGAGTCTCATGGAGGTGCAGTTGGTTGTGTTATTGATGGATGTCCTCCTCGGATTCCCCTATCAGAAGCTGATATGCAAGTGGAACTTGACAGAAGGTAATTGATTTGTAATGTTGTTGTCATCATATTCACATGAGCTTATTTCATTGTGCGTCTCAAACCAATTGCTATTTGTTTTGTCCAATATATGATCATCACGGATTTAAAATTTTCCTATTCAACTAAATGGGACCATTTCTACAATGATTGCTCTAAACAATTATGTGGACCTAATGATTTGTGATGCCATATTTCTCCAAAATGACAATAAAGTGTCTTGACTCCAGGAGGCCAGGTCAGAGCCGCATTACAACCCCTAGAAAAGAGACTGATACATGCCAAATAAAATCAGGGATTGCTGAAGGTTGTTATTCTTTTTCTAGATCTCCTTGGGATCTACTTCATCTTTGGTTCATTTAACTTTTGAAGCTTCCTATCCTTTCTGAGGTGATTAATGCAAATCATACTGCAGGAGTAACCACTGGATGCCCAATCATGGTAGAAGTACCCAATACCGATCAAAGAGGAAAAGTGAGTACCTAATGCTGGCATAACCATTTTCTATTAATGAGTTCATGCCTGTTCGTAGGGTTCCATCCAAATCTATGTCCAAGGTTGATGACACTACCTACCATTGTGTTCAACTCTTGAACTATAAATAGGAAAAGAAAAAACAGAAAAGCCTGTGAGCTTCCCGGATATGAAATGTCCTTCGGTTTCCAATCAAATAAAAGAATTCAAATGTCCTTTGGATCTTGCATTGTTAAAACAAGCACAATGAGTTTCTCTCTCTCTCTCTCTCTCTCTCGATGTCGTAAGGCACTTTGTTACTTTTGGGTTGTGTTTTGCTTCAAATGGCTGTAATTTAGGAATGTAATTTACCGTTCAAATTAGGAATTAACAGGGGTTTAATTTGCAAATTAATTTGATTCCTTCATGCTGCCTGCAAGGTTTAACACTCATGTCCTTGGTTGTTGCAGGATTACAGTGAGATGGCTAAAGCATATAGGCCTTCTCATGCTGATGCTACTTATGACTTCAAGTATGGAGTGAGAGCAGTGGAGGTTAGATCTTTTCGGATCCCACTCTCAATAAATACAGAGTTCTAGGTTTGCTTAATTTTCAAAATGCTATGTGGGAAATTCTCACCTAAATGTTTCTTTTGTCAATTGAAATTACAGGGTGGTGGTAGGTCTTCTGCTAGAGAAACTATTGGTAGAGTTGCTGCTGGAGCTCTTGCTAAGAAAATTCTTAAGAAGTTTTCTGGAACTGAGGTGTGTAAATTTGAGCTTGCCTTAGTCGGACTCTTCCTTCTTTCACATTTGTTTCCCATCTTGAGAACTCTTTCCTCTCTCTCTCTCTCTCTCTCTCTCTCTCTCTCTCTCTCTCTCTCTCTCTCTCTCTCTCTCTCTTTCTATAATTGATATTAAGCCTTTTGAATTTAATTTTGATCTTTTGATGGTTAACTGTTCTTATGGTGTGCTTTGAAGTAGAGAGACTCAAGAGAATAAAAAAATAAGATAAAATAAAACAAAAGAGTAGTGTAGGCTCATAGGCTTATTAAATGTTGTCAAGGTCATCACAGCCTATGCTGGAGAATTGATGGAGAATTGAGAGAGAGAGAGGGAGAGAGAAGCTTCTAGGAATGTAAAAAGTTGTCAAGGCTGTTCTAGCCTTTGCAGGGGTTGAATGGGGAGAACTTTGTTTCAGCCCTCATTGTGGTCCTTAATGATATGGAAAATTGTTCATCCAAGGTGCTGGCAAAAGATGCGAACTATAATTGGACAGGTTTTTGGAAAATTCCAACACTCTCTTGTTGAAAGTCACTGTATTCCAGATGCAACTTTGATAGCTAATGAGGTGGCTGACTCTGAGAGGAGAGGATAATGGGGTGGTTTGTAAGTTGGATATGGAAAAAGCTCATGATCATGCTTCTTGGAGGTTCCTCTTTGAAGCCTTAGACAATATGGCTTTTGACTTGTCCAGGAAAATGTAGAGATCAAATAAAAAGTGCGGTTCCACTTGCTCATTTTCTGTTTTGATCAATGGATCTCCATTGAGACAATTCAACTCCTTCAGGGGCCAAAAAATTGGGGATATCCTTTACTCTTTCCTGCTTATCCTAGTTATGGAGGTGGGGAAAGATGCTTATTATACTCTTAGATTTAGGTTTCATTAAAGATTTTGGGGCATGCTAATTTTTTCTTTTGAGAGGGGGCATGGGGATTGGAGGGACACAAGTTAGGGTTTCACACCTACTGTCTGCAGATGCTATTATCTTTTGTGATGCTGTAATGAAATAGATGTTACATTTTAAGTGTGATTTTAATGTTTTGCGGCAGTTTTGAAGCTAAACTTGACCAAAAAATGTGCTAATCCAAGCAGGAGAGAATATGAATGATGATGTTTCAGGATGTATTTTGGGTTGTGGGGTGAAGATTCTACCTTTCTGTGTCTAGGATTGCTGTCAGGTCAAGCATTAGGACCTTTTGGAATGGAAATTGTGCCTTAAAAATCTAAGGACTTTTGGATTACTAGAATTTAAATAGAACTGGCAAACTAATGTGTAGTGTAGATAATATAATCTAAATGAAGTACTGAAAATGATGGGCAAGATAAAGTTAGAAGGGATAAGGATAGTTTCTGATGCTTCAAGTCCATCATTTATAGAATCGGGTTGTTGTGGCTCATAGGGTTAGTGAAGCATGGAAGAAGTGTGGAAGTGCCTTATGAGTGTTGTTTGATCAGAGAACTTCAATATGAACATTTGGATTTTCCTTACAGTATAAAGTACTAGGCAATTAGGAAATGACAACATACAAGGAAGATGAGAATGCTAAATGAGATAATTGGTTTAATGAAAGGTAGGTGAGTTTATTTATTTATTTATTTACTTCTTTGATAGAAGAAAAATAATATATTAGATCTATAAAAGAATGTACAGAAATCCGAAGGGTGAAGGACCTTAGAAGCAATGAAGAACAAAACAAAACAAAACAAAGCAGTACAAGAGCACTGATACACAATTGTGTTCCAGTCCCTCTTGAAATAATCTAATCTATGGCTTTTATAATCCTGGAGTCGTCAGGCTAAAGAGAAGTACAAAAACCTTCTTTGTTTCGGAAGTTTCAATGATTTGATTGTGGAAGATTCTTGCATTATGCTATCTCCAAAAACTCATGGGATGGCTAAAAGCGCACATTTTCACAACAATGATCATCTTTCTCCCCTCTAGAACCATTAAATTCTGTTATAAAGAAATCACAGAGTCTCCTAGGACAAACTGATGCATTATCACGCATAGGAGAAAGGCAATTTCACATCTCTCTTGCAATAGAGTAATGCAAAATCTAATGATCCCTAGTTTTAGAGTTGGTGTGATACATAACACATACATCTAGGAGATAGTTTTATGGGGTCTCCTCTTTTGTAAAAGATCTTTGGTGTTAATCTTATTAACCACCATGGACTAAGTATTAACCCAGGTAGTGACCTTTGTCTTCCAAATAATTTTAAATTAAAATGAGTGGGAAGACTAGTGAGATGATGAAAGAGGTATCTACATGTAAAAGCTCCCAAAGAATAACACTCCAGACTTTAGTGTCACTAGCTTGAGGAGAAGGCCCATTTCCCCGAAGGAGAGAACTCAGAAAAAAATTCAACAGCTTCTCAATCATTAAAATTCCTTTAAAAAATGAAAATCCAAAGGGAAGGAATTTCCTTCCTATTGTAGAAATCTTTGATAAGAGCTGAATGAAGAGTGGATAACCTACAAAGGCAGGGGAAGGAAGTGAATAAGGGGGTATCCCCAATCCACCGATTTTTCTAGAATAACACACGAGAACCATCACCCTACGTTAAAAGACACTAAAGTGAGAAAAATGTTGTATAAGTGAAAAATGAATTTTCAAGGATTGGAATGTGAAACTCTCGCTCCAACATTGGCATGCCATCCTTTTTGACGCAGTCCATACATGCTCTTCATATGCCAAAGAGAATTCGGTACGGGATCTTCAAACCCATTTGCTTGCCAAGAGATGTTTTTGGATACGAGATTACCGAGACCCAACACGCTTTTAGCCTTAGGTTTAGATACTTGATCCAAACTAATCAAATGATCTCTCTTATCTAACACACTGCTGACTAAAGAAAATCTATCATCAAGTTCTCAACGCTATTTGCTACCCCAACCAAAGTCTTATAAAGGGTGAGAAAGTATAGAGGAATGCTAGACAAACAAGCAATGATAGGAGTGATGTGTACTCCTAAGGTTAAGAAAATTCCCTTCCATCCGTCGAATCTCTTATAGATTCTATTCACCACAGGATCCTAAAACTGCACTCCTAGGATTGCCCCAGGAGAACTCCTAGGCCACTCCTGCCTCACATAATTACTAATCCCTACCAAGAGATCAAGAGTCTCAATAGAAACATACGTGCCAAGAAGTTTACTTTTGAACATATTAATCTGAAGTTTTAAAAAATCTGTCAGCAATTATATCCTAAATATCCTAGCTATCCTCTTTGAAATCGGATGGTATCATTTGCAAACTGAAGACAGAACACACAGAACACATAAAACTCAAAAGGATCTATGACAAGAGTAAAAAGAAAAGGAGAAAAGGGGTCACTCTTCCTAAATTTGCGTGATGCAAAAAACCAAGTTTTTGGCTCTCCATTTATGTTGACGGGAAAAACAAGCTAAACTCTCAAGTTCGTCTTCTCCGATGAGTCCTAAAACCCTTATTTTCCAACACATTATCAAGGAAACTCCAATTAATCCTATCATAAGCTTTCTCAAAAAGCTAACTTCAAAACTACATGTATCATTCTTCTTGACAAAGTCAACCACCCACAATCTATTAGGTAAAACTTTAGCTACAATGCAATCGAGGCTAGTGGTCAAACAGATAGGTTTAAAATCTTTTACATTCAAGGACTGAGATTTCTTATGTATAAAGGTGATAAGAGTAGAATTCATACATTTGCCCACCACCCAATTAGTATAGAATATGTCAAAGACTCTAACCAAGTTTCTCATCAAAAGTCCCTGTAAAAAGCCATAGTAAAGATATGTGGGCCAGGAGCTTTATCTGTATCAAATACAAAAGCTGCTCCTTGAATTTCATCCCTTTCAAAAGATGTCTCTAGCCAAGAGGCTTGAAAACTATCAATTGGAAACCAATCTAGCCCTTCGATAATAGGGCAAATCCTATCTTTCTCAATATATAAGTTCCTATAAAAGCTCATGATAGCTTCCTCAATGGAGGCTGAATTGGTAATCACATTACCTTTATCATCCTCTAATTCTCTTATAAAGCTCCTTTGCCTCCTACCATTAGCCACCCTATGGGGGGAAAATAATTAGTGTTACAATTCCCCTCGCAAACTCACTTTACACGAGTTTTCTAACATGGATTGACCCCCTTCTTAAGTATGAGCTCCTCAAGATCATTCCTAAGACTCTTCCTACATCTAGAAAGTTCCCTATTCAAACCAAACCTCCCTTGATCTCCAACAAATTTATCACCTGAATACCCTATTGAATTTTACCAATCTCTTATATCACCAAAAACTTCCTTATTCCTCTCCTTTAGAGCTTGTTTTAAAATTTTCAACTTTTTCATAAATTTAAAACCTTCCGCCCTCCATCTCTATCTCTTCATGAGTTTATTTGTTTTATCATTCAGTGTAACTCCAAGTGATAATAAATTGTGAGAAATTAGATCAAATTTGTTTTGGTAATTAGCCTCTAAGAGCACTAATAATAAGGTGAAAACACACAAAACAGAGTTTCAAGAATATAAGACATAAGAAAACTTGGAGGAGGTAATGAGACAAGATATGCGATTGTTTGGTTCAATTGCTAACATGGTCCTATGCAGCATAATTAGAAAAAAAAGGTTTCATGTGGCTAAGATGAGCTGTCTTGTGCTGATAAGGTGGATATTCATAGATATTTGCTTATGTTTTTTGTTTTCTGATGCTTTTGTTGGTCATTAATTGATGTTCTTTTTTTTACCTCCATGATGAAAGCTCTTTAATTGCTTCAGGTTCTTGCCTATGTCTCTCAAGTCCACAATGTTGTACTTCCAGATAATGTAGTGGATTATGATACCTTGACTCTGGAGCAGGTATGGGTTCCCTCTGTATGGTCATTGTTGCTACTACGCCTGTCTTTGATCCCTTCCTTTTGAATAAATTAGGTAAAATAGCTCTTATTTATTTTTATAAGCCTATCAAGAATATATTAATAATTAACAGCATGAAAAATGTCAACCAAACTACTCCACAGTACACTCTCAGGTTCTAGAGAAATGATAAGATTTCTTGAGGAGAAATCTCATATAATTCAGGGTCCTTGTTTGGCCAAACTGAATGAACATGGCCAATCACACTGGTGTAAATCAACTGAAAATTGCACTATTTTTTGACTGTAGATTTCGCTTAAATCTAACGTAATAAAAAGATTAGAAATTTCCTTTTATTTAATTCTATTTCTTTCTTTTTTAAGTTTTATTTCATTGAAAATATGAGATTTAAGAATCATTCCTGTTGCTTTTACTCCCTCTCTCCTTGTTTTGTTTAATCACGAAAGGTTAATCTAGAAGATATGACATTTATTTTCTTTAAGAAATGCATACTAAGCTATGTATTCAAAACAAATTTTGAAAGCATGTTAGAAAAATCATTGGCTTTCTATAATGGGTTGGGATGCTTGCAATGATTTATAAAAATAGCTACATGATATCCTTTTTTATGCATTTCAAATTGCCCAACCATGGTATTTATTTATTTATTTTTGGTAAGATCATTTTTTGTTTTAATGTATAGAGTTTGCAAAATTTCAATTCATTCGAAGATCAAATTCAAAAGAAAAACTATTTACTGAGGTCTCATGGTTTTGGATTGCCAATCTAAATATGGTGCCCATACCTGAGAACATGGTCCAGAGATGTGATAAAATTTCTCGTCTCAGCTTTTAAAAATAATTTCTCTTCTCATGGTATCAAGATCAAGACTGCTGGCAAACCAGTAAATCAAGGTTTTGGTATTTCAAACATTATTTCTTGACTTAATTTTCAAAATTATGGCAGTACCTCATCATAACTACACTAGTTATCTTTGATCATATGAAGCTGTTGATGCTTTAAAAATTCAAAGGCCATCCATTAACAAACTTTTGAGGTAGAAGGATAGACACAAAAGAGGGAATCGTTATGCAAATGAAAAAAAAATAAAAGAAAACATGAAATAAGAGATAATTACAGATTTTCCAAAAACATAAAATAAAGAATCTACTTTTTTTACTACTGTTAGATTTGAATTAAATCTACAACCAGAAAATGGTTTAAATCATAGTGGTGTACACTTGTGCAAGTGGATCCCTCCTATCTCACTTTATCTTGATAAATTATCCCTACAAGCATGGTCGTCAAATCAAGTATTGGACTGCATATTAATTTCCTTTTACTTTTTGAATTCAGATCATAGCATACAATGAGAAACTGATTTTATATAATATATATTTTAATAAATAATTTTCGAAGAAGAAGTAAACTTATATTGAAATCCAGCAACTTCTATAGCATATTAATCTCTTCTTTTCCTTGTTCGTGTGCCGCTTTTATTTTTAGCATTTTAACTTTATCCAAGTTTTCTAGAAGAATCTTTTTTTTTTAAAATACTGAGATAATTCTATGTTACCCATTGGGTTAAAGATCTAAAAAGAAAAAAAATATATTTTATTATTCTTAGAATTTAAGAAGTTATAGGAATAACCGAAAAAGGGTTGTTATTGTTAACCTAAAACTTGAAAAGTGGCAAAAGTGGTTTAGTGAATAGTATAAAGTTTAAAAACTATTGTAAAAAACTAAAAAAAAAAATAGAGTTAAAATTTCTTTGTAGTAAAAGTTATGTGGGAAAGTATAGTAAAATATATATAGTATATCATCATTCATACCATATCATAAGATTAAGTTTTTGCTTAAGATATGGACATAAATAAAATGCAAATGAAACACCTTTGTTCCATATTTATCATGTACGGTAATCACTCAAGTTCCAGAATAAACGATAAAAGGTCCCCCCACCCCCAAAAAAATAAAAGGAATATGGATTTGTTCAATTGGTTGTTTTATATCAAATCTTAGTTCCAGAAGACAAGGGACATCAAACTGGTGAACTTTTAATTTGATATTGCAAGGGGTTACTGTTACACTAAATGGCAGAGACTTTCCAGTTACTTTCAGCTATCTTAAAATGAGAATCCCAAATGTGATATCATGCATTACTCTTTGACATAAACTCCAGATTGGAGTCTTTCTTTCTTCCCTTCTTTTCCTGTTCAGTTTTTTTCTTTCTGTTGTTACATTGTTTCCTTGTCTACCATTGAAAGGATAACCTTTGTGATGCAATGCCAGATAGAGAACAACATTGTGAGGTGCCCAGATCCAGAATATGCCGAGAAGATGATTGCTGCAATAGATGCTGTACGTGTGAGAGGAGACTCTATAGGGGGATGTGTCACTTGCATTGTGAGAAATGTCCCACGTGTAAGATCTCTCTCTCTCTCTCTCTCTCTCTCTCTCTCTCACTGAAACTTTGAGGTGTCTTAATTAACATGTGTTATACCTGTGACAGGGGCTTGGCACACCTGTCTTTGATAAACTTGAAGCTGAGCTTGCTAAAGCCTGCATGTCGTTACCTGCTTCTAAGGGCTTTGAGATTGGCAGTGGTTTTGGAGGTAGTGGATCACATGTGGTTTTTGACTGGGAAAATGTGATTACTAAAAGAAAATTACTGTTTTTACTCTCATTTTGTGCTTTGCCTCTGCCTGCTTTAAATTGGTAGTGATAATGATGAGGCTCTGGGTAACATTGGCTTTACTTAAAATCTTACCATTTGGTTGTGTTTTCTCATGAGTTGTCTCTGAGTTGGGAATGTTTGTTGTTTATGTTATTGCAGGGACATTTTTGACTGGGAGTCAGCATAATGATGAGTTCACGGTAGATGGGCACAGCCGCGTCAGAACAAGAACCAATCGCTCTGGTGGGATACAGGTACGGTTGGAAAATTTTTTATGGCAGTGTATTCAGTTACAAGAAATCAGATTACTCAAAACTGTCTGTTGTTGGTATACAGGGGGGAATATCCAATGGGGAAATCATAAATATGAGAATAGCTTTCAAACCCACTGCAACAATTTCTGTAAGTTGATTCGCTCCCTTGCCCTTCCACAAATAGTGCGGTTTTAAGTAGATGATAAAATAGGGTTATGGTGTTTATCTGTGGTTCCAACCTTCCTTTTTTCTTTTTCCTCTCCTTGAGGTTATTGATCATCAATTTGCTCTCTTAATGTATCATTAACAATAACTTACTCCAACTTGAGGTTCCTATCATAAGGTTTTGTTTGGTTTTTTTTTTTTTTTGCGGGAGGGGGGGGGTTTACAGAAATCAGTTTCCAGTATTCGACTAAATTCCTGTCATGGATGGCATAGTGGGTTATTAATAATGAACCAATTACTGCAATCAAGGGAATACCAAGAAAAGTGAGACAAAATGATTGTTGCGGCTCAATTGTAATGGCTTTGTTGCAGTGATCAGGGGTCCCCCCCTTCGCATGACTTGAATCTAATTGATCTCCAAATCCGAAATCTGACTTTTCTACTCACCGAAGGAAAATCTTTTACAAGAAAGCAAGAATCATCTAAAAGATGCTCGTAAAACCTAATGGTTAATAGTCATTTGCCAATTATAGGTCTTTTGATAACCAAATCCAAAATTGAGATCCCTTAGATGGTTTGTTTCTCCTCAACACAGATCAAACTAAATTCTATAATCAGTACAGGGGGTTTAGTTGCTGTGGAAAAGCCTTATTGGTGCTCTAAAATCAAGTTGGGCGTTATTCAAATTTCCCTGCACTCTTTCTCTTAGTCACGCAAATTAATATACAATTAAATAAACATCAACAACCCTTTTATAGGAAAGTTTCTATGATATTATTTATTCAAGATAGAAAATGCCACAAAGCAAGGGAAATGCTTATTTGTTTGATTTGATCACTTCTTGTCCCGGCTTTTGCCGTATTGTGTTCCCAGACCTAGTGGCTATAAATCTGAAGCACATCCTCTCACCATACAAGTATATTTATATACCAGGCCAAACTGATAAACCTGTCTTACCTACGGTGATATCTCGATCTGCTAAAAAGAATTTGGTCACTATTAATTTCACCTGGTCATCATAAATGTTTTAATCATGGTGTAATTCTGATGGCTTCTGCAGAAAAAACAGAGCACAGTGACTAGGGATAAGCATGAGATAGAGCTTGCGGCTCGTGGCCGCCATGATCCTTGTGTTCTCCCACGAGGTTTGTTTCTTAGCTATTGCTGTGTTGCAACTTTCCTCTCTAACAGGCAGACTTGATGATCTACACCCACACGTGCATGGCATGCCTTTTGCCCTGTTATTATTATTATTATTATTATTATTATTATTTTTCTATTGTCTGCTCATGGACTGGTGTCAACAATGCAGCGGTGCCAATGGTGGAAGCCATGGTGGCTCTTGTTCTCGTGGATCAGTTAATGTCCCAATATGCGCAATGTCAGTTGTTTCCAATCAATCCAGCCCTACAAGAGCCCATGAAGCTGCCAACCCTAGAGCCAGCGGGTATTCCCCTCTGATGGCTAAAGCTTTGTTAACTTTGTTTTCTGCACCATAAAAGAAAGCTATTTATGGTATATTGAACCTGGTGGAAAATATAACATTATTGCTGTCTGTCCATGTTGTTGGTGGTTTCGTTCTAGGGGAATCATTTGTTTGAGAGTTTGTGTTTCCAAGCGGAGTTTCAGGTTTGCTGTATTCTGAACATGTTATTTGGATCATAAGTCGTATAATAATAATGTTCAATCTCTCCATTTTTCATATTGTTAATTTTTGGATTTGGAATTTTTGCACCATGTTTTTCTTAATCAATTGTTGGATATTATTCTTTTAATATTATATTAAAATCAAAAGGGAAGAATTTGAGTGCGCCTTTTTTTTTTTTTTTTTTTTTTTTTTTTGCTTTTTTCATAAATTCAAGTTCAGCCTCACAATATTGGAGTAGGGTTTTGTGGAGCTCCTGTGCCTGTTGAATTTGGTCACTGATGTTGTTGTACCTGCCAAAAAAATATCAGAAAAATCTGACCTCAATCAAATTAGTCCTCGTGTTCTTTTTTTTCCTATTAATTCTTTGATGGATGTGTGGTGAAATTTTTTTGATTATTATTAGAACTTGTTCAAATAACTTGTGGTTGTAATTTAATTCTGTAAATAAGTTAACAATAGAATGTGTGTACATACATACATACATGCATGCATATATGTATGTATGTACGTTTTTGGAACAGCTCTCTCTCTCTCCCCCCATGAATGGTAGATGCTGTACAAAACGCTTCGTACAAGATATTTTATTATTTGATTTTTTTTCACCACTTTATTTATTTTATTTTATTTTATTTATACTTGTCAACAAAAGATATGTTGTTTGTAGAGATTCTTTCATTTAGTTAATTATTTTATTTTCCTTTTCCTTTTCCAAGTAGCAAGTACGACCTGATTTTTGAAGCCAACAAGCATATCCGTCTGAAAATGAAACAACATAATGTATTGTCACACCAAACATTTTTCAATAACACACTCCTGTCCCCCCCCCCCAATTGCAAGCAACATCTCAATAATGTTTTATTATAAAAATGAAGAGGAATTGTGTAGCATTAGAAGAAAGCATGAATGACCCTTTCACTTGATTCTCATGTGCGTTCAAAACGTTGTCAAAATTGGTGTAACCCCCTCTCTTCTTTTTCCTTTTTTTTTTTGGGTATAAACAACTTTCCGAGTGTTTATTTTTGTCATATACAATCCTCGATCCAAAATCTTAGTACTGGTATCAAGCCACCAGACTAACTAGGCATCGGTTGCACCCCCCCCCCCCTTATCTAAATGCTTGTTTTTGTGTCTAGTTTTGTTAATATTAAGTATACCCCTTGTGTCCATTGAAATTTTACAATTTTATCATTAATCATGGTATATTTGAAATTTGTACAAAAAAAATGGTATATTTGAAACTTTTTAATTGCAACAATTCAGGGAAATGTGATGAAATTATGACTGTATTAAAGGAGATAGAGTTCACACATAGGTGGAGTTACTTATTTAATTAGTTTTAAACACAAAAAAATTATAAAATTAGGAAGGTAATAAAAACATGAACTCCAATAGCAACAAACAAATTCATATATCATAGATATAGAGAAAATAATTTTTTTGTCACTTAATTATCGGTATCTGAAAACTCGATTAATTCGATTTGAACAGTTGTAAAATTCAATTTAGGGATCGATTCTTTTTGTACTTGCTTTTTCATTCTTAAAAGTGAAATTTAAGATTTTAATAAAAAAAAAAAATTAATATTTTATTATTACATCCACCGGGTTGGTGATGATACAGGGACAATAATAAACGTAACGGAGGAGTCGTCGTCATAATCATAATAATGATGAATGTAACAAGCCAAGTTGGGATTAAGAATTGTCTTTCTTCTGCACCAAAAGAACACTCTTATCACCCACCAAGCAATCCTAACCCACGAAAAACAAGGACGTTTGAAGCTCAAATTAAACAGAGTTTATCATCCTTATATTTCTAAGCAGGATAACCCAACAAGCTAAAGTATATTCCAATTGTAAAGTTAGGTCATCCAATTACACATCAAAACAGGATGATGCTCCATAATCTATCATGCAAGAGAGAGAGAGAGAGAGAGAGATGTTATAATCAAAATTATACAAATCCCCATACTACAAAATAGAAAAAACATTGCATTACGTAAGAGATGTTGGGTTGGACTACCAAACAAATTCTATATTTGTAAAGGAAGCCAAGATATGGAAGCCAAAGGAATGCAGACATTGTTTATTAGAACAAACCCATCATGACCCATCAATTAAAAACCCCTAATGATCCTTATGTTTCCTATACACATAGCTTTAGCATTTTTTTTTCCTTTTTCTAGAACCCTGTTGTCCCCTATTTTTTCTTAATGTTAAAACAACTAGAATTCTATCTTTAAAAGAGAATTTTTAATTAGAACCAAAACCAAATGTTATGTATAAGGACAATTTTTGCCATGTGATACTTTTGACCCTTTTTAATATAATATTTGTTTACTTAATTAGATATTTTATACAATTGGGTCCAATATGTGTTTGTTTAGGGGTCACTATAATTCTGTCCATGACAAATCCTTCTTTGGTGGCTAAACCGTTTTTTTTAATAACTAATTGGTATCCGAAACCACATTTTGATTAATCCAGTTTGAATATTATTAGACTTAATTTAGAAGAAACTCTTCCAATATAGTCTATTTTATTCTTAATTTTTAAATACGCGGTTTGATTAAGCAACTTAATATTTTTATCTACTAAATTGATTATTTGTTGATTTGTTGGCACATGTATGCCTCTTTCAAAAGCTTGTAAGGGATCTATCAATCTTACGGAACAAATCAAATTAAAAAAAAAAAGGACAAAAACTCACAAAACAGAGGTTGAAACGCTCCATAATTTGCTTGATTTGGTTGGCGAAATTTGATATTATCATTACTCTTTTGAACCAAGGATTGAATCAAAATCCATAAGTATACGATTTGTTCAAGCTCTTCTGGTTTACTTTTCTTTTTTGATGTTTCTCCACTTGAGACAACCTTCACGTGTTTATTCGATTGAACTCATCCACACCCACAAAATCTGATATATGTATATTAAGTATTAAAAGCTAAGCCCGACATTGTGTTAGGAGTGCGCCTGGGTCTCATTTCTAGGCCCGGCATGCTGGGCTTGTGTTAGGCCCGGCCCGGCCCGGCCGGGCAAGTGATAAAAGGAATCTACCCCAACAAAGAACTTGGGATATTTTGTTGAGTCGTAGTTAGTAGTTGGTTTCATATTCTTTGTTTTTAGTTGGGCAAAATGAATTTTCAACTTCCGTACTGAAATTAATGACCAACAATAGAGTACAGAAATTATGATTATCTCTTTAACTAATACATATTTAAGTCATAAAGTACTCTCTAATCAGACTTTCATCTATAGAACTAATACAAGAAAATTGCTTTATAGTTATTCTGTTCAAAAGTACAATTAGAGGTGAAAATGCATCAGAATTTTGGATTAAATTATTCTGTCAGGGAAATTTGGCAAAAACCCATTTTCACTCAAACTTGCTAATACCTGAGAAAAGGTAAAAATGTTGCCAATGGCAACAAGATGGTATTGTTACTTGGAGGATTATACCCATTACCATTAGACACATATCAAAAAGGTGGCAAAAATGGGTTTCCACTATTGTAAATGTTCTTAAAAAAATAAAATAAAATAGAATCTTTCAAGAACTCAAAAAGGGTTTACTTCATCTTAAATGGTTCTTTTGCCAGTGGTGGTCATGTTCCTTTTTTGACTTTGAAATCCATTATGAATCAACTTTCGGCTGTTGCATCTACGCGGAAACCAGTAGGAAGGGAGATAGAGCTACCTCTATGGCTCAATTTCTTCTTTGCAAATTTTTTTCCTATTATAGAAGATTGTTTTATGAAGACCTGAGGTGATGTTTTGCTGATCACCAAGTTGAACTGACCCACAAGTTAATCTCTCTCTCTCTCTCTCACACACTAGTAGAACAAGTGAATAGTGAGCGTGGTTGGTTCTTCCAACTGTAAGAAAGTAAATGTTGGGTTGAGAATAATTATATAGCGATATGAGTGCACATGACAACACAGGAGCACAAGTAACTTATGATTATTGTTGGGGGTGACAAGTTATTAAACGCCCTTTTCATTTGACTAAGCTATTTCGGCACTAATTGAGGGTAGTGGCTCCAAGCTCAATTACAGCAATTGATTGAACCGTTTACCTTTGGAAACATTGTGAGGGGGGAGAGAGAGGGAGAGAGACAGAGAGAGAGAGAAGAGGTGGTTCAAACTCAATCAGCGCAATTGACTGAGCAAATTCCATTTCGATTTTCACTCAGAAACAACATCATGAAAGCAACCCATTCCTAAATGCTAGCAAGCTCTCACGCGTCTACACTTTCTCCTCCGAGATTCAGAATTCAGAGTTCAAACCCACCCGTTTTATATAATGTTGGAATATGCCCAAGAGGGGCATTGTGGTAATTTGGGAATAATGGGGTAACTCCCATTATCCCCAATAACCACCCTATTAACCACTTATGTGGTAATTCCCCCAATAGAGCCCTCTTTCCTTCTGCGGGATGTGACATGAAAGAAACCATGTGAGGAGATGGCTAGGGTTTCATAGCACTTCTCTAGAGAGAGAGAAAAGAGTGAGGGATGGAGATTTTCGCGTAGGAAAATCTCCCATCGTCAGACGATTCACTGGACACGAGGCTTGAGGCGTCGTGGATTTGAGGTGGTGGTTCGATTGTGTGATCACCATCCGACCGTGCGATCCGTTCGAGGGACATCACGACACGGTGGATTTTGGAGACCGCCCAATAGAGGTATTTATCCCGAAAATTCCGATCTATTTAATTCACGCTTCCGCATGTGCGATTAAATCCAACATTGGTAACATCAAGTGGCTAAGGTTAGGCTGCCTCCCTGTCCAAAGCTCAAATGGGGAACTGACTACTAGTCAGTAGTCTCGTAATACTCTTATCGAAACAGAGTCTCATGTGTAGTTTAGACGAATACTGCGTCCTCGCTCGGTTCTGAGAGTCTCTACTCTCAAATCTAACTGATTTTCTATCTCGCTTATGAACCTCCTGAAGCAGTCTAATGCCTCAGACTTATGCAAGATGAGATAGATGAACCGAAACGCACGTAAGCATCTATAATTATCTACACAACTCCATTTCCGGCTCTCATGCTCATGAGACCACAATAAAAAGAAAGAAGGCACAATAGTTAATTGCAATGGAGTCCCAGCTCTCATTGCATCGCCCAATGGTTTTCTCGTCATTTTGCCGACCAGGCAAAACTCACATACGGGTAACTCGAATCTGGTTAGCGGGTCCAATAAACCTCTCGCTACTAACCGATTCATCATCTCTTACCCCATGTGCACTCGCCGGTCGCACGACGCCCAATCCAGTATGAAAGTCCAGTAGGGTGATGTGATAGATCGCATGAGTTGTGATCTTGTGATTGACGGAAATGAAATGCCCTCATGTGCAAGTGGGAGATGTTGGAATATGCCCAAGAGGGGCATTGTGGTAATTTGGGAATAATGGGGTAACTCCCATTATCCCCAATAACCACCCTATTAACCACTTATGTGGGAACTCCCCCAATAGAGCCCTCTTTCCTTCTGCGGGATGTGACATGAAAGAAACCATGTGAGGAGATGGCTAGGGTTTCATAGCACTTCTCTAGAGAGAGAGAAAAGAGTGAGGGATGGAGATTTTCGCGTAGGAAAATCTCCCATCGTCAGACGATTCACTGGACACGAGGCTTGAGGCGTCGTGGATTTGAGGTGGTGGTTCGATTGTGTGATCACCATCCGACCGTGCGATCCGTTCGAGGGACATCACGACACGGTGGATTTTGGAGACCGCCCAATAGAGGTATTTATCCCGAAAATTCCGATCTATTTAATTCACGCTTCCGCATGTGCGTCAAATCACAATCCAAATGGTAAGATGCGATTCCAAGTTGTGGTGTATGGTGTCCGTTGACTCATGCGCTCGCTTTGGGGTCGTACTCAAGTCATTTTGGTCTTGATGATTCGTAGGACGTACAAAAATGTGATAATAAGCATCTCCAAGTCACATATATCTCTCTTAATGCGTTGAGAACTGTCGTATTAAATTTTTGCAAGGAGAGCAAACTGAATGATGTGATCTACGCGATTTTATCAGAAAATTCAGTTTATTCTCGAGATGCAAAATCTAACGGGAATCTGAGGCACGAGATGATGGGCCTCAGGGTGGGCACCGCGTCTCAGAATATACGAGATAAAGAGATCTATCGTGTATGATATAAAAGATTTGCCAAGTTAGAGCAATGCTTACAGTGGCATACGCGATAACTTAATCTCGTTTTTCGAGTCATATTCTATGGACATGTCGGTTCGACTTGTCCCATAAGAGCATAGTGTTGCTCTCTTCGGCTCCTATGTGAGGATGCAGAAGAAAAGGGTTAATCATACAATGAAACAAATGGCGAGTATGATCACCGAGTTAATATATACGGACGAGTAAATTTCGGATGAAATTTAGGTACTGGATGTGATCCAGTTTTTTACCTGATTCATGGGAAACCGTGAAATCCTATCTCACACTTGACGAAAGTATTCGTACTTTCGTTGACGTGAATACGTATTGTGAGCTCGATGAGGAGCACCTAGAGGCGTGTAGGCCACACTCGAGTCATGCTTATTCAGAGGAGTCAAGTAAGGACTTCCCCGGCGCTAAGCCAATAGCATAAGCAGGCGAACGAGACTCGAAATCTAGGTAATAAAAATCATCCGACAAAACCGACAATGAGGTACAATAACGCAAGAAAAAGGAATTTGATTAAACCAAAGTAAATTGCTACGTTTGAGGTAGATTTGGTTATTTCGCTCGTGAGTGTGACGAGCAGAAATTAATATTCTTCTTCTTTACGTGGTTTGAGATTTGTCTCATTCACTATAATGCTCACTAATTTCTCTCCTTTGAAATCAGGAGCAACCGACCACGTAACTCGAGACAGGAGTGCGTAAATATAGTTCCGTCATGTGAATCCTTAAACTTGGAGGATTTACGTTAAGAATAGAGCATTTGTCGTTGTCCGAGGGAACGACACTTGTCATGACGCTGGTTAATAGGGTGGTTATTGGGGATAATGGGAGTTACCCCATTATTCCCAAATTACCACAATGCCCCTCTTGGGCATATTCCAACATCTCCCACTTGCACATGAGGGCATTTCATTTCCGTCAATCACAAGATCACAACTCATGCGATCTATCACATCACCCTACTGGACTTTCATACTGGATTGGGCGTCGTGCGACCGGCGAGTACACCTGCAAGCAAATACTTCTCGATACACCTGTTAGGATGATCGAGTAGTCACCGTTAGTATAAAAATAACTCGCTATACCCCAGACTCAATGCTACTTTAGTCTGTTTACCTATGGCCCGAAAGATAAATTGAGGTCTAAGGGGCAGGTCTAGGAAAGCAGCTGAATTGAGACCGATAGATTCGAGTTTGGGAAAAGGAACCGTTGACCGGGTCAACAGGTCAACCCTGACCCGTTGACCAACCCGGTCAAAACCCGGCTCAACACGGCTCAGCGCGTGAGAGCGCGTGAGCCGCGCGCCGCGACTGGGCGCGCGTGAGCCGAGCCGCTCCTGGCGCGTGGCAGCGCGTCTGAGCCGCGCCGCGCGTCTGGCGCGTGAGCCAGACTGCTGCCAGCGCGTGGAGGCGCGTGGCAGCGCGTGGAGGCTCACCGCCGGCGCGTGGAGGCGCGCGGCGGCGCGTGTGGGCCCCGGGTGGCGGGTGAGAACGCTCAAAATTGAATTTTTTCAATTTTTTGGGGGTCCTATATCCATAAATGTGACTTTTTGTGGGTTTTTGTGCGTCAAATCACAATCCAAATGGTAAGATGCGATTCCAAGTTGTGGTGTATGGTGTCCGTTGACTCATGCGCTCGCTTTGGGGTCGTACTCAAGTCATTTTGGTCTTGATGATTCGTAGGGCGTACAAAAATGTGATAATAAGTATCTCCAAGTCACATATATCTCTCTTAATGCGTTGAGAACTGTCGTATTAAATTTTTGCAAGGAGAGCAAACTGAATGATGTGATCTACGCGATTTTATCAGAAGATTCAGTTTATTCTCGAGATGCAAAATCTAACGGGAATCTGAGGCACGAGATGATGGGCCTCAGGGTGGGCACCGCGTCTCAGAATATACGAGATAAAGAGATCTATCGTGTATGATATAAAAGATTTGCCAAGTTAGGGCAATGCTTACAGTGGCATACGCGATAACTTAATCTCGTTTTTCGAGTCATATTCTATGGACATGCCGGTTCGACTTGTCCCATAAGAGCATAGTGTTGCTCTCTTCGGCTCCTATGTGAGGATGCAGAAGAAAAGGGTTAATCATACAATGAAGCAAATGGCGAGTATGATCACCGAGTTAATATATACGGACGAGTAAATTTCGGATGAAATTTAGGTACTGGATGTGATCCAGTTTTTTACCTGATTCATGGGAAACCGTGAAATCCTATCTCACACTTGACGAAAGTATTCGTACTTTCGTTGACGTGAATACGTATTGTGAGCTCGATGAGGAGCACCTAGAGGCGTGTAGGCCACACTCGAGTCATGCTTATTCAGAGGAGTCAAGTAAGGACTTCCCCGGCACTAAGCCAATAGCATAAGCAGGCGAACGAGACTCGAGATCTAGGTAATAAAAATCATCCGACAAAACCGACAATGAGGTACAATAACGCAAAAAGAAGGAATTTGATTAAACCAAAGTAAATTGCTACGTTTGAGGTAGATTTGGTCATTTCGCTCGTGAGTGTGACGAGCAGAAATTAATATTCTTCTTCTTTACGTGGTTTGAGATTTGTCTCATTCACTATAATGCTCACTAATTTCTCTCCTTTGAAATCAGGAGCAACCGACCACGTAACTCGAGACAGGAGTGCGTAAATATAGTTCCGTCATGTGAATCCTTAAACTTGGAGGATTTACGTTAAGAATAGAGCATTTGTCGTTGTCCGAGGGAACGACACTTGTCATGACGTCCTCAATATTGTAGGCATTCGACGGATCTACAATTTAGTACCTTGTCTAAAATTGACTACGATATGCGTGAAATTATTCCATTGTTTTTAATATGATAATTTTCTAAATTATTCTGGTTTTAATCCATGATGGAATGTATGCACTGGGTGCTACTCCTTGTAATGGTTTTTTGTCATTCTACTATTGTCTTTACATTTGATTGCGTAGATGATAATGTAAATGAATGACATAGTAGACTTAGACACATGGGGTAAGAGATGATGAATCGGTTAGTAGCGAGAGGTTTCTTGGACCCGCTAACCAGATTCGAGTTACCCGTATGTGAGTTTTGCCTAGTCGGCAAAATGACGAGAAAACCATTTGGCGATACAATGAGAGCTGGGACTCCATTGCAGTTAACTATCATGCCTTCCTTCTTTTTATTGTGGTCTCATGAGCATGAGAGCCGGAAATGGAGTTGTGTAGATAATTATAGATGCTTACGTGCGTTTCGGTTCATCTATCTGATTTCGCACAAGTCTGAGGCATTAGACTGCTTCAGGAGGTTCATAGGCGAGATTGAGAATCGGTTAGATTTGAGAGTACAGACTCTCAGAACCGAGCGAGGACGCAAGTATTCGTCTAAAATACACATGGGGCTCTGTTTCGAGAAGAGTATTACGAGTCTACTGACTATTAGTCAGTTCCCCATTTGAGCTTTAGACAGGCAGGCAGCCTGACCTTAGCCACTTGAGATTATGGGGTTGTGCCACGATTTCTCGCATTCACACGGTGAGTTAGACCCGCGAGAAAATATATGTTTCTAGGCGAACACGAACGGCACTATAATCGAGACTGAGTCTCGTAATACTATATTTCTTGAGAATGATTTCCGTAAGAGAGGTGAAATCGAATGATTTCCCTAAGAGAGGTGAAATCAATTAGGACCTTACCCTTTATGCGATGGATGAGCTTAGTGGCTCGGGGGGCCCAGCAGCGGGATACAAGAATCCACTACGGATCTTGATCTCAGTGGGAGCGATCCATCAAGAGGTAAAGATTTTTTTCTCTACTCTTAAGAGTGTCGAGAATGCGTATTTAAACATTGTTTTCTCGATTGAGGGTGAGACCCTCGTTGCGATTCTAGAGGATGATGAGAAATCTAAAACGGTCCGAGAGACTCTCGAGAGTTTTGCAAAAGATGCAAAATACCGTTTATTGAAGGCCATAAACGAAGAGAAGGAATTGATGAGAATCAACGGGGTCTGGGACCTAGTTGATTTGCCTAAGGGCGGAAGAACTATTGGGAACAAGTAGGTTCTCAAAGTCAAGATAAAGGTCAACGGATTGATGAAGAGATAAAGAACCCGTCTAGTAACCAAGGGTTACACTTAGACTGTGGGGTGGACTATCGATGAGTCATAGTCCAATTTACCTCGATCCGTTTATCTTTCAGCGATTGTCACGAACATGGATCAGGAGTCACATCACAAGGATGTAAATACCGCTTTCGTATTGGAAGTATAGATGAGGCGATCTACATGGAGCATCCCTTTGGGTTCGTTTTAGTAGATCAGGTGGATAAGGTCTATTGATTTTAGAAATCAAAATACGACCTTAAGCCATCATCTAGACAGCGGCGCTTGAGATTTCACGAGAATGTGATATCTTATGGTTTTGTAATGATCGAGTAGGATCATTGCATATATCTGATACGTCCCAATGACTCCTTTATGAGCATGTTCGCATATGTAGGTGACATTTTGTTGGCTGGGAACAACAGAGAGTATCTAATGACCATTGTAACATGGTTATGAGGTTTTAGTTCATTCTCAGATTTTGGATCCATAGGGATCGCTTGAGAATGGTGTTGACTCTTTAACAAGAGTTTTACATCAGGTAGATTCTTAAACATTTCGAGAAGAACGATGACAACCTAAAAGATACTCTAATCGCTAAAGATAAAAAGACTTGAATCTTGACACATGCCCTAGAATTTATAAAGAAATAAGGGAGATGAGTAGAATCCCTTATTCCAGTGCAAAATACATTTCTAGTGTATGCGATGAGGTATACACGTGTGATATACAATTTGATGTATGCGATGAGGCATACATGACCAGACGTTTATTTAGCAGTCGATCTGGTGAGTAGGTATTAATAGAATCCTGAAAGGGATCACTGTAGAGCAGTGAAAAATGATTCTGAAATATCTCATTTGAACTGCGGATCTCTCCATGTGTTACGGATGAGGTGATTTGCGTTTTGTGGTTGAGATTCAGATACTGACTGGGAGTAGTGATCTGAATAAACGCAAATGGTTTTATCTTCTTAGAGCAGTAAGAAGAGAACCCGAATATCTCTATTTACGATAGAGACTGAGTTAGTAGTATGCTCAATTGCAGTTCATGAGAATGGTTGGCTTCAGAAATTTTCTGGAAAACTTAGAGGTTGTGACAGATAGTGGGAGGTCAGTGATGATTATTGTGATAATCAGACCGACACTGTCAACAAATGAGACCCTAAGTATAATAGTAAAGCCACATTAATACCGAAGACCACTATGAGAGATATTACCGAGAAGGGTATTGTGACATCTAAGTACACCTCAGCATGAGAGCTGATCTCTTCAGAAAACCCGTTGTGAGAGATTCCTTTGTGAGATAAGGAATCATTGGGTTTAGTGTACTTTAACATTTCTCCTTATATACTGTTTTAGATGTTTATTTTAATATATGACATGTATGCATTATTGAGTCACATATTTATTTCATGCATCATTTGTTGTCATATATTATGATCTTGTGATAAAAGATGTGTCAGGCAGGCGTGGTTGACTCTCTCACACGAGTGACCACCTCCGACTCTGAGTGAGCGGAGATGAGACGGATTCTAGTTGTAAGAGGCTTTGAGAGTAGCCCTACTAGAACATAAGTCGCCCTGATATGTGTTCAGGATGAGGTCATATGCGATATGACCGGCATGGAAATACCCACATCCATGTTGCCTGTAAGTAGCCAGGTTTGAGATCTCAGATATCACCTGCGATTTGTGATATTGTCTCTGAGTTGCTCTCTCTGAGATCTCTGGGTAAAGTCTTATGTGTAGACTGAGTCCCGTACCTGTACAGTGTTAGAGAAATCTGACATATACCCTTTGAGAGATGGGGGAATAACACTGTGGCACGTGTTTCATACCACGTGTGATGAGACGACCATGGGATAGTGGGAGCTATTATTTGAGACGATAGTTTGATCATGATCCCCGTTCCCACTGTGTGAGACCTGAGATCCATTGGGTGGGATCTCTTATGCCCTTATTACTTTCGGCTGTCTCTAGAAGTATTGGTTCAGTGTTGCTACTTTAGTCTGTTTACCTATGGCCCGGAAGATAAATTGAGGTCTAAGGGGCAGGTCTAGGAAAGCAGCTGAATTGAGACCGATAGATTCGAGTTTGGGAAAAGGAAGGCCAATAGACATTACATCATTGTCGTGTATTCATAGGTCGACCTATTATGTTAATCCATGTTGGGATTCAAACATAATAATGAATACATAGTCGAGCAAATTGATTGGGGATCACTTTCGATGAGGAAAGTGGCTCGATGGATGTAAATGCATTGAGTCTGGGGTATAGCGAGTTATTTTTATACTAACGGTGACTACTCGATCATCCTAACAGGTGTATCGAGAAGTATTTGCTTGCAGGTGTACTCGCCGGTCGCACGACGCCCAATCCAGTATGAAAGTCCAGTAGGGTGATGTGATAGATCGCATGAGTTGTGATCTTGTGATTGACGGAAATGAAATGCCCTCATGTGCAAGTGGGAGATGTTGGAATATGCCCAAGAGGGGCATTGTGGTAATTTGGGAATAATGGGGTAACTCCCATTATCCCCAATAACCACCCTATTAACCACTTATGTGGTAACTCCCCCAATAGAGCCCTCTTTCCTTCTGCGGGATGTGACATGAAAGAAACCATGTGAGGAGATGGCTAGGGTTTCATAGCACTTCTCTAGAGAGAGAGAAAAGAGTGAGGGATGGAGATTTTCGCGTAGGAAAATCTCCCATCGTCAGACGATTCACTGGACACGAGGCTTGAGGCGTCGTGGATTTGAGGTGGTGGTTCGATTGTGTGATCACCATCCGACCGTGCGATCCGTTCGAGGGACATCACGACACGGTGGATTTTGGAGACCGCCCAATAGAGGTATTTATCCCGAAAATTTCGATCTATTTAATTCACGCTTCCGCATGTGCGATTAAATCCAACAATATTCAATCACATACGCATAGTCAAAGTGTGGACAAAAAAAAAAAAAAAAACCAACAATAAGATCCACTAAATGGGATTGATTATGTGAATTATATGAATAACAATAATCTTTTTTTTTTTTTTTTGCATGTGATCGATAATATGAGTACTTTTTTTTTTCATCTATTACTTTAACTAATCCGACCAAATATTGTAAAATTCATTATAGGATTAGTTCTTTCAATTTCTTTTTTTATTTTCAAAATTTAAATTTAAGATCGTGATTAAATAAATTTAATGCCATACCATTACAAGATTGATGCGATGGATACTTTTGCACTGTTAAATTTCTTTTTCTTTTGCGCAGTGAAAGGGAGTCGGCAGGCTGTTATTTCTCCTCTTGAGTGATAGAACATTTAGAGAGTAAAATTTTGAGTCATTCCCTCGGCAATTTTACTAATTACTTTAATAAATATAATACTGAAATTATTTTCTACACATTTCTTCCTCGTACAAATCAAAGATGCACCAAATGAGTAATGAGTTCATTTTATTATGTATGACAATATTACTTAAAAAGCCCAAGCAGTCTCTTATCCTAAGCCTGTTTAAGAAGAACATGAGAGGAAGGTAAACAAGGGAAAAGTTTGAAATTTTCTTGCTTTCACACAATCATAAGATAATGAACATTTTTCCATACACACCAAAGTCCAATGACAAGAGAAGATTCAAGAAAAAGAAAATTTGAAATTTTCTTCTTACAAAGGGACCCAAAACCCTAGAGCCACAAATTGGCCCCCAACTATCAATCACATTCTTGGGGAGACATGGTGGTTGATCAAAAAAAGATACCCACTCTTTCTAAAACCTCTTCTCCGCCACCATGATCTATCCTGAAGTGACAAAAATTAATTAAATAAATAAAGGAAAAGCAAATACAAACCAAAGTGAGACAAGTAAATTTTGGCAATATTTTGTTGGGTCTCTACATGTGAAGGACCCACCACCACTACCACCCACATTACCAGAGTTTCTCGAGACACATAAGATGAAAAAGACAAAATAATGAAAACAGCAGGGCAAAAGGCGAGGGGAGATTAGGAAACAGTTACTTTCCCACCCTAAATTTCACATTTGAAATCAAAGGAATCAATTCAAAGATGAGCTTCAATTCAGGGTTTGACCTTAAAAATCCTTTTTCTTCCAACCCTCTTTAGCTTTTTCTCTTGCCTGTTCCCATACTTTGATAGAAAGCTGTAGTGGACACCACAATGCTTGAACTGTGGCAGGCAACAAATCCCACAAAGATTTTCCAAACTCCCCACCCCTCCTCTAGAACTCCTAGTTGCCCTACTTTACTCAACAAGTGCCCTTCACAATTCTTCCCAGTCTTCTCATTCTAAGGGAAGCTCTTAACACTCTTTATTACCTGCATGTGCAATATAATGAACCATGTTAAAAACTCAATAGAATTGTACTGGTAAAGACTGAAAAGGATGGTAATCATAAGTGAGCTAGGTCAGAGAGTAATGATATTTTAACTTTATTGCCAAAGTGCTAGTTCAACTCATAAAATCTTTGAAATAAGACCAGAAACCTCAAGTTTATGGAAAATCTTGCCCATAGAAAATTTCAAATTTATGGAGTCATCCCCATTGTGACTCAAAAACACCAAAAGAAAAAGAAAAGAAAAGAAAAGCAAAAATAGAGAGAGACAGAACAATCAAAACAAGCATATGACATAAAGTTTTAAGTTAAAGTTGCTCCATATTGATCATTGTAGGCTAGGGCTACTAGGTTTCCCTCGCAACCAAGAGGCTAGCATAACATTTATATAATAATCGTCAAGCAAGAAACAAATAATCCAATAGGCACACAAACCTATAAATCGTTCACATGCAAATTAAGATGGGGTTGAGTTGAGAGCTTATGACAGAAGCACAAAACCCCGGGAAAATCAGTGCAGGAAATTACGGAAGACAAATTGGAAAAAATTTTCTAAGTCTGAGCCCATGCTCTCCTCTTTCTCTTCTTTTCAAACAATATAAGCAGTTACCCTCTGTTTTCTTTTCTTACTTTTTACCCCCTTATACCACCTTGTTTTCAATTCAAGCCTCTTTTGTCTCCCTGAAATTTCAGAGTATTTTATATCTCACCAAAGACCTAAGCTTGTCCATGCCCAAAAACAACAGAATTATTGGTATGCCTTTTGGGCAGGTGAAATTTGTGTCCAAATGGTCCCCCATACCCCAAAATTAAAAGTTAAGGCTCAGGAGAATGAACATTGTCCACGGTCATGACTCATGGGGAAAAGCATAAGTAGTTTTCTTCACTTAGTACCACGGACTATGTCCATAGGACACCACAAAATGATTTGATTGCCTTCCAAATGACCAAAAACAGCCCCACAAGACTTTTTGAGGTTAATCCCGTGGAATGACTACAAGTGTGCCACTCTTGTCCATGGAATCAGTGTCAGTAGGCCAACAACAATGGGCCATATCAAATTGTTCATCTCCTTATACTTACGTTTAGACAACCACCTGTTGTCATGTCTTGATCTATCAAACCAAATGAAAGCAAATGACAAAGGCCACCCCTCACAAGTTCACAGAGTGACAATTCCAACAGTGGCTCATGATTAGGATTCATCAAATCTACAATTAGAGGCTCATTGTTCACAAGGTTATACCACAACAACCAGTCTTTGTTCCATTAAAGTATCTAGGAAATGAAATTAAGTCCACCAAATGTCTAAATAGACTCATCTCTTAAAAGCAAGAATCATAAATTTTGTGAAATAATTATGTTTTTCAAATGGTCAAACTTGTAATGGAGGTATTTTTATTGCTTTTTGGTCTTTCTCATAGCATCCCGATAAAATTTTCAAAATCTTGTTTGGTTTAAATCATAAAATTTAAAAATCTTATAGAATCCACTAAATCCAAACATTTAATTTGATATGATATATATATTATAATATATGTAAACTATTATTTGATTTATAATACAATATATATATATATATATAATATTATTTGATTTTAAATGACTAAAATTGATGGTAATCATTGATTCTTGAAATATAAAATATATGTGTGTCAATAATTCAAATTTTTAATTTGATTTATAAATTATTTAAAAAGGAAAAGTTGTATAAGTTTGGTGAATAAATTATTTTAAAATGCCAAGACTCACAAACTCCCATAACTTTCTAATGTAATTTAAAGAACACAATATGTTAATGCTCCCACTCACATGTAAACTTGTAACATCATAAGTTATAACAAGGCAAAAGGTCCAAGGAGACTTGAATTCAATACCTTCTACTCTGATATCATATTAAACTGTATAAAATAATCAACCACTCCAAAAAACTCAAACTTGTGAGGGCACATTTTTGTAATTTTGTATCTTAATTAAAAAAAAAAAAAAGGGCACTATTGAAATGAAGCTTCTATTTCAGGTTTAAAAGGCTTACCTATTTTCTTTTGATTTTGTTTGAATAGTTCAGGTCGGTTTTGGGGCAGCTTGCTTGAATGCAACAGTGGGAGCAATTCTGCAACTCCTCCTCTGATGCTCCAAAACAAGTTCACCAGCAAACCAGTCAAGTTTCTCTAAATTAGTCTGCTCTCCTATCCTCTTACCCCCAAAGAGGATGGATTCAACATTCTTCTGCTTGAGCATCTCATCTGCCATCCCAATCAGCATCTTCACATTGCTGGGACTAGGGTCAGAGTCCATGTTTGGTCCACACCGAGCAAAGTTGGATCCATATGCCTGCCAAGAAAGAGATGTTGGTAGAGATGTTAGTTACAGTACTCAAATAACAGATGACCTACCATATGTAGAAAAAACTGAAGTTTCTTCCTTCCTATGCCTATGACAACAATGAAAATGGACCAATAATAATTTGACAATCATTATTGGTACTAAAAGTTAGTTAAAGTGTTTTCTCACTTTTAAATCTTATCGAGGGAGAGGTATAAAAGGAAGCTAAGATAAGCCCACAAAATGATGTTAAAGAAAATGAAAGAACAAAGAGAGAAAGGAAGGGGGAAACAAAATGACCCAAAAGAAGAATAATAGCTAGGGGACCAAGAGCACTGCAAAATTAGAAACCAATAGGTTATGTCATTACATGGTACAAAGACAGCACATAATGTGCATAAACAAGAGGGCCTAATGATAAAGAGCTAGCACAAAAGGGAAATCGTAACCTCATAGGTGGTACTGTGAATATTTTGGATAATCATATTCACTGCATCACAAAAGCTATGCTTTTAATATAAAAATCATTAACAAAGTTAATTAGATTTTTTAGGACAATATGGCCGCCAGGTATAGCAAGTGCTTGCCTGCATTCAAGTGCTTTTCAATTTCAATTTCAATTTTTGTGCATAAGATTTGGCAAAGCATTCTTAGGAAATTAGAAAGTAAGCTTCCAACTCCATCCTGTGCAGTACAAATAGAACCATAAATTTGTCCTAAGAAAATGACTCCAAGCAAAGATGTTGAGAGATTAACCACCTCAAGCTATTTTGAACACCTAAAAACATTAGCACTAACAGCATAACCTTGGCTCGATTCGAACTTTTTACCATAGGTAAGGTTCTCTTGTACATCTTAGAGAGGTAGCTATGCCGTACCGGTCCCCCTCTACCCTCTCGCTAGACCTCCCCCCCCCCCCAAAAAAAAAAGAAAAAGATAGCCAAAAACTTGCATAAACAAGTCGAAGATTTACCACACGAAGAGGGGAGTGTTTGTGTGTGAGTTTTCCTTTTCTATTGCCCTTTTCCGCATTCTTTATGAATTTCTCCTCGCATTAATGGGTGAACTTCAATCCTAAAATGCTAATTGCCTCGTGTATGAATAGTCAAGACAAAAGCTACGAGCTCTGGCTGAGCTATAAATCATAATTGAAAACCAACCCTAACCCTAGAATACGGAAACCAAAAGGGTCTGCCATTAATGGACCAACAGAGATTTTGACAAGAAAATCAGCAACCTTCCCAAATTTAAACTAACCTATGCCTGGTGAACAAACTGCCATACTTATCTAAAAAGATTTGAACCTGGAAACTCAAAACCTTCATGTTTAACAATTGAAAACTTTGCCTAAATGAAAGCGATACACAACATTAAAACGAAGTACTAAGTATAAATCTGATTGATTCACCAGACATTCGATAGTAACGGTGCAAACGAGGTTACCAACGCTGGTTATTCAGTGACCCTTTTTCCTTGGAAAAAGAAAATGAGAATATGTCACATGAGAAAACCTAGACGAAAAAATACTCAAATGACAATAAAAATCAAATATAACCCGCAATGTAACACAATTTGGCAAGGCCTATCCTTGAGAATGCTACCTCCTGCTATTGGTTAAATCATTGCATAGGGTTCAGCCAAACAACAACAGCACACCCACTAATGCAAGAATACCAGCCTGGCTTGAACCGTCTTTCTTGCACTCATAAATATGAACCAAAACAAAACTGAAACACTCACTACAAACAAACCCAAAATAAATACCATTCGAGCAAAATGGTCCCCCATCAAAACCTAAAACCCATAAACTACTGGGGCAAATTAGCGGATAATTCGAATAATAAATGAATGAAAGTGATGGGTTTTACCTGAATGCGGACATAGTTGCTACTCCTAGACTGCCCAAAAGCCATGGCCACAGACTGGTCGACCAAATCAGCCGAACCATCATTGGAAATCCTAGCCATGGGTCGAGCCCATTCTTTACATTTCCAATTCTTGACTTGGTCAAACTCATAGTTTACCTCCAAAAGCTGACCTGTCCCCAAGGAGAGAACCAACAGGTCCTCCACACCTCGCACGAATGGAAACTCCTGTTTGTTATGCAACACGTGTGTGATCGCCGCCGCCGTCGGATTACTCATCGCCAATCCCCCATCGACGGCGGTGCACTTGGTTTGACCATCCATTGACTTCATGGAAACTGGTTCGAACAAACCCGGTTCTGCTGACGCGGCACGGCAAACTTCCCATAACCGGAAATCGAAGCTGTCAGTTTCCAAGGCATCGGCTCTTGAAAATAGGAATGGAGCCGAACTCGACAAGTCGTAACAAGGAATCAGAACCGGTTTTAAGGTATCTTTCAACGTTAGAAACCGGTCTTTGTCCGTGAATGCTTCTTTCATGGTCTTCTCCAAAGCGGATGTTGTCGGACCAGTCGAACCGGTCGAGCCGGATTTGAAAATTCTCCGGAGAAACCCGGTCGAACCGGATTTAGACGGAGACCGGTAAAACTTGTTTCCTTGTTCTGCGAGCAGTTTCCAGGTATCCTCGGCGTTGTACATAGGGGTATTCGAATCCTTTGTGGCGAAAAGCATAGAGGTGAAGATTCCTCCAATACCGGAACCTGCAGCGACGTCGAAATAATCGGCGATTTTGGCGTTAGGGTTTCCGGATTTCGATTGAATTGCTTTTTCGAGGAACTCCAGGGTTTTTCCGGAGAGGATTCCTCGCATTCCTCCGCCGTCAATGCTCAGAATGCAGATTTTGCCTCTCTGGTTTTTGATTAAGGAGAGGTTGTTTTCTTCTGCTGTTGTTGGGGTTGAAACGACGTCGTTCTGGAGGTCGATTTGCTTCGGAATCCATAGTTTCCGGTCGTCGTAGCCAAAGAGGAACTTGCTTTCGAGGATTGTGTAGATTTCGTAGGTTAATTTGTCGGGGTCGAGGCTCGGTTCCTGTAAAACGGACGGCGCACACTCCATTGTTTTCACCGAAATACTAAAATATCAGAGCGTTCGTGTTACCTCGAAATCGTCGACTTTATAGAAAAATTTCGGAGTTTAATGTCCTGCCATAAAATGAACATTCCAGCAAACAGCAAATGTTTGGTCGATGACGTTGTTTCGGTTGACCAATCCACAGTGCTTAATCAAACAAGAGATGGCTACGAAAGCTCTGTGTTTGTCTTCTCGCTCTTCAGACTAGTCTCGATTTTTATCTCTGACTTTCTATTCTGGTAATCACTATCAAAGGGGTTTCAGAGAGCACGCAAATGCTGAAAAGCCTTTTAACCTCGAAAGATTAAAAAGAGGAAAAACGAATAAACCCTCTCTCAGTCTTAACAACAAAAAGAAGAAAAGCAGCCAAAGGAAGAGTGAAAGAGAAGAGGAAATGCAGGAGGCAACAACACTGGAGTCGCAGAGCATGTCTGTTCTGTTATATATGACCTCTTCTCTCTCTCTCTCTCTCTCTCTCCTCCTGTTCCATCTGTCTTGGTTTTTAATTTCCTTTATTTGCATTTCATCTTTGTAAAAGAGATTAACTGTCGTCCAAATGGGCTTACCAACTTTAACTAGGAGGCTCTTTTTTTTTTTTTTTTTTTTTTCTAACGCCCGATATTCAAAATAATATTATAATTAATTTAGTTCAAACCTCATCAAACTTATTACGGAGGCAACTCTAAAAAGCTGAATTTGTGAGACTTCCCTCTGGACCAGCTGAACGCTCTCCTAAAAAGGGGCTAGCTCTACCATGTCTCGGAGCTTCTCTCTCTCTCTCTCTCTCTCTCTCCTTTTTTTTTTTTTTTTTAATAAGTCTTGAATTTAAAATATTTACGAAAAAAAAATAATATCAATTAACCTATAATTCATCAATTTTTCTTTTTTTAAAACCTTATACCTTCTTAAGTATGATTTTTCACCATTACTTTTGATGATTCCATCCATTTTTGTTATGTATTCTTATTTTTCAATTTTTTTAAATATTAAAAATTAATTAAAAACATATTATATCCTCGAATTCAAATCAAAATAAAAAAAGAGAATTACAATAAATTTACGACGAACATAAAATTTTTGTTAAAAAGGGATAAATATAAAAAATTAATTTTTTTATTTATATATTATATAATTTTGGTACAAAATATATTATAAAATGAATATTTTTTAAACTAATAAAAACTTCAAAATTATTATGCAAAAAACTTTAATTCTTTTTGAGAAAGAATTCATTAATATTTGAAAAATATTATTTTTATCGATGGGTGCAATAGAATATCATCTCTAAAATTCTTTTAGAGGAGGACAAAAAGAGTATTAAAAGATTTTTTTTTAAAAAAACAAAATCTTACTAATAAAATCATATTTTATTTTTGTAAGAATATTGCATGAATTAAATAAATTAAAAATTATTAAATATTTTTATTTTTTATAATATAGTATAGTCTTAGATTGGTAGACATTTGTTTCAAAGCAATTTCAACCGTTTCCTATTTTACGTTGATTACATTAATATCAGCGTTACCCAAAGAAAAATTAAAAGGAGTGGCCTATCCAATTGCTCCCTCCCTCTCTCTCTCTCTCTCTCTCTCTCTCTCTCTCTCTCTCTCTCTCTCCAATGTACAAATGTGGGCCCATAACTACGTGTACGGCTCTTTGGGTAAAGGTCGTCTGTGACGTGGTATTTTTAACTCACCGACGGTTGTCCCGGTAAAAACCCCAAAACGGGGAACAGGGCAGAAATTGGACGGTAGAGATTTAGTCGTGGACTTTGATTTGGGAGTGATGGACGGTAAGTGGAGAATTGATTTCACCAGAACGTTGTCGTTTATGTGGGGAGGTGGGGTCCAGTAAAGAGCGTCGTCGGCGAAGAAATGGAGACGCACTAATTGTGCTGATTTGTCTTCGCCCTGTTTAATGTCTGCTCGTAGGCGTGTGGGCTCAACCACTTCCGCGCCCTAATTTTCTAGCTTTATTGTTCATTCATTTATTTATTTTATTCTCTTTTAACCCCATAATCTTTACTTCCTAACAAACGAGTCCAACTTGCACAAATATGCATAATCGATCTAACCCTCAATATTTTTGAGTCGGCCCAAATATCATTACAATCATCCATTAGGAGCATGGTTATGAGATAGTCTGACTTAGATAAGTTAAATCAGAATATAGTTAAGAATATTGATCAAAATCAGAACCGACGAATTTGAGAGAGCAACCAAGAAATTGACTTCCATAAAATAAAATTGAAATTCTTTTGTCTAGTAATCAACACCTTACCTTGTATCCAACCTTCCTAGATTTCTCTTGCAAATCCTCTATCCTTAACATCATCAAAATTATCAAAGCCATGAGCTTAGAAGACTTCACTAACTCCATTGGCAGGAACCCTTTTCTCTAGCAACACCAAATATCATGCTTCCCCTGAGTCATCTCCGGATCCATTACAATTCCTCACATAGATATGATTATCCATTGAAAAATAGAAGAGCACAAATTAGTGGCTCATCCCACTTGCATATCCTCTATGCTATCTTTAGAGGCATGATCTTGCTTTTCTATAAATTGGGTATCTTTGACAATGGAAACATTGACGTCTTGTTTCTAGTTATTTTTATTTATTTATTTATTTATTTTTATACATAAAAAAACTCAAATTCAAAATTTTTAAAAAAAGAAAATGGTGCCAATTGAGCTCTCATCGGCATCTTGTTTCTGGTAATAATTTGTGTCGGGTGGCTCTAGTTTGCAAACCATCCCATGTTGAATTTGCTTGGCAAAGGGAGGAGTATTGAGCTGGTTTAGGTTATTCAAGTTTGGTCCCTGGTTTAAGTACATGGTGGATTTGTCCAAGAATGTCTTCTCTTTTGTAGTATCTGTATAGTTTGATGTACAATCATAGCTTTTTCAATAGAGGGGCCATTAGAAAGCACTCTTTTTTTTTTTTTTAAGATTTGTTGCGAAATTACTCATTCTTCATTGAGGGTTTCTGCGATCGTGTTCCTCCATCGATCGTAATACTCATCGATGAAAATCTCTCCGCTCATGTCAAACCTCTTATTAAGTTAAAAAAAAAAAAAAAAAAAAAAAACTCACTTAATAAACACTTTGTGAATGTGGCAAACATTATGAATATCTTACCACATTTTCCATTGAATTGAATTTAGAAAATTTTTATCCAAATCTATTTTCTAATAATATTATATTCAAAATTAGTCAAAAATATGTTTACACTGAACATTCTAATATTTTATCGCACAATTTTTTAATATTCTTTGTAATCATAAAAATTGAAACAAGAGTAGAGTATCTACTAATAACTCCATTGTCATGATTTGAGAATCACCATGATCGTCGTGATTCAATTTCGCTTGATTACCTTACTTAAATTTAATTATTTTCTTTCATTGATTTGGTGCAAGAATCATCATTTTTGAAAATGTAACTCTAAGTTAATTTGTTAGGCTTTTTAGTGGAAGGATAGAACAATAAAGCTTGATGGGCACCTTGTCTAAATTATGATAATCATGATCCAAAATCTGACTAATTAAATTCGAATAATTATGAAATCTAATTTAAAAATTAATTTTTTTTAACATTTATTTTTTTATTTCTAAAATTTGAATTCAAAATTTTAATCGTAAAAGTTTAATATTTTGCCATAAGAGAATGTCAGTAAAACATATAATTGTTAATTAAGGCATCTTGAGCCCCCTTTGTGGTTCCTTAACTTGCCTCAATGCCAGACGGTGATCATCAAAATGAGTCGAAGGCTTTACTTCGTGTCAACTAATCTCTATTTTATCCTTTTCTTTTAAAGGATAATTTATTATAACAAAAAAAATAAAAATTTAAAATTAATTTTTTCTACGATATAATATACTAATTTTATAATAAAATTATAAATATAATATAATATAATATAATGTAATATACTGATCTCTATTGTCAATAAACAAGTGGAAGACTTTAAATTAATCTCACTTTTCATTTATTAAAATTTAGAGTTATAACTAATAATTACTAAATATAGATTGAATGTTATATAATAGTTCAGTATATTTTATTAAAAATAATTATTTAATTAAATTTAGATCGATATATTTTTATATAAAATTTTGATATATTAAGTCATTCTCAGAATTTATATTTTTCTTTTCTTATTTTTTGGTTCGGTACGATTTGTAATCTGCAACGTAACGACGACGCGGTGTGGTGACGGGAAACGTGTGTTACTGACGAGGTATGACCTAGAATATCGAGTTCCTGGTTAATCAGAGAGAGAGAGAGTGAGAGAAGATGATTTCCATTGGAAAATATTTCTGATTGGTTTTAGTTAGTCAAATGTGAGACTTGGTAAATGTGGGATTAACGTTGTGATTATGACCGTCCACAACAGTCAATGATGCCTCATTTGACCATTTTGGTCTCATGATATTCTGGAAAATTAAATTTGAAATTCTTTTAAAAAAAAATTAATTTTTAGTACATAAACTTATTTATGTCATAAAATATATTTTAATCCCTTTTCTAAATAATCTTCTAGACCAAGTTATGGGTGCAATGTGGAAGACCAAATCCAAAGTCCAAAGTTCTTGTAGGTCAATAGTCTGATGACCAAGTTTGAATTTAGGGTCTGCACGTTATTATCAAGGATTATAGTTTATATTAGAGAGACCCCATTTTTATTTGGTTGGAGAACACTTCCAAAAGCATATTATTTTTAATATTAAGAGAAAAAAAAAGAATATTAGGAAAAATAGGTCACATAATTGAGATCCCCCACTAAAGATGTTATTGTGTGCCAGCTTCATTCAACTAGAGATTACAAGGTAGAATTGTCTCCCCACTTATGATGTCTTATTATTATTATTATTATATAAAAATAATTAAAATCATGAAAATATACGTGTTTATAAAAATTTGAATAAGTGACCAGATGGAGAGCAACCATGCATGGTACTTCTTGACCGTGTCTCTGAGGGATAGTTGAACAAGCGACTCATGAATGGTACTGAGTTGGATGAGTCAATAACTCAACACATTTGGTGTTTTTTTTTTTTTTTTTTTTTTTATCAAGAATCACGGCACTACCTTACCTTCACCGTGATATGAACTCTAAGTTTTTATGGTAAGCACGAGGAGATTTATCATCAATATGATGATTGGAATAAAAACCAGAAGCACTATTGGGGTTTTCGTGGTCCAAGATAATAAAATTATCAATAAGAGTAACTTAAGCACAATCTTGGAGAAAAACATTCGAACAAAATTTCTTTTTCACTCAAGTGTCCTTATAAGGGTAATGATGTCTTATTTTTAGTGTAATGTGCTATGCCCTTACTGGGTAAGCACCTCTTATTATTATTGCTGTAAGAGATTTTTAGCAGTGAAATTAATTAGATGGGCAATTTTGAAATTGAGAAATTGGCCGCAGACAAGGAGGATGCAACCATGACAAGTGTGGAGGATGTTAAATGAGTTTTGGCAAATACAGACCAAGGGATGGTGGGGGATCACTCCCTGGGTGCCGAGAAATCTCTGAGGGGACAGGCAAACAAGCCTTTCTCTAATAAATCTCTGACCATATGGTCTCATTCGCTCTCTCTCTCTATAGTTTGCTTTTCCATGCATACCCTCTGGCCCCTGTCCTGTTACAGATCCCTTCGGATTTGGATTCCCTTGATCGCACACCTTCAGACCTCAGCTTGTTGTGACCTTATGAGGGAACCATTGTCTTTGGATTCCATTCCAAAACATCTCCATCAAAAATAATTTCTGCAGTCTCATCCATCTACCCTTCTTGACCCTATTTTTGTACAGTGGTGCACATGTAATATGAAGTAATGTATTTTCAGTCTTCTGTTTTTAGAAGTTTTCATGACTCAACAAAATTATATAATAGAACCCCACTACATCTATTAAATGTCCATAATTACTAACATTACAATTTTCGAAGTGGCTTACAAATTCTAGTAAAATTTATAGAATGTTAGAAATATTCCCAAATTTTGTTAAAATATTTTATGTATATTCTAAAAATTGATCTCAAATTTTCATCATTTGTATTTTTTATTATGCTAGAAAATGTATTATTTTTCTAATTGACCGACTGTTATCTAATAATCAATTTTATTAGTCTCGATTATTTTTATTCAAGTTAACTGTTAGATTCATTGAAGAGCGAATCCTCCCGGTGTCTTTTTTCATTCCTAAGATTTGAATCAGAGATTTTGATTAAGAAAGTCCAATACATTTATCACTGAACTAACAAGACGTTAATTAGGAAATATATTATATGTCAAAATTAAATCAATTACTGATTTAATTTTGATACATATTTAACTTTTTTATTTTTGTATTCGAATTTTTATATTTTTATATTTATAACAATGAATTTTTTTATATAAATATAATTTATTGTAATAATTTAATTGAAATAATGAAGTATTAATTTTAATATTTTTATATTATCTTCATGCTTATATTCATTTATTTTTTATATTTATATTATTTTATATTTTTAATATCATTTGAGATTTAGGTTAAATTTATTTAACCATAGAAATGTTCGTCAAAATCTATTATTTTAATTATTAATTTTTTGAATGAGGAGCGTGACTGTTGGTCCAAAACCAATGACATAAGCAAATGAATTTTGGTTTAAGTGGCACCTTTCCCTTCCCTCCCTCGTGTAATAAAGTCGGGTTCGAGTCCCGATATATAAAAAAAAAAAAAAAAAAAGAAAGCCAATGACATCACCTATTGACAGTGTTGAAATCTCAAACATGATCAATTCCTTTGGAGGCATGACTTGGGTTTTTCTTTTCTTTTCTTTTTTTTTTTTTTTTTTTTTGGGTACACAGCGATTTGGTTCAGAATTTGAATCGGAAGAGTTATTGTGGCCACTGTGTTACGGAGGTATGTCTTGGGTTGAAAAAAAAGAGTCGGAACCTAAGTTCCTACAAATAGATGGCCAGGCCTAGTCTTTGTGATCATTAATGGCCGCCTAAAGTCGTTGGGCTGGGCCCATATAAGCTGCTGGGTTCAGACAAAATTCGGATGCAGAGTATACCTGTCCCAAATAAAAAAAAAAAGAAAAAATCAACGGATAAATGATCTAATGAGACATAGTGTTAAATCCTTTAATCAAATTTTTAAGTTTGACTTTGAACATAAAAAAATTATATTGGGAGGGAAATTCTTTTAAATGGATCACTGTAAGTTCTGAACCAAATTAATCAAAATATAATTTCGAATACCAGTTGATAAAAGGAAATATAAGTGGGATTTAGACAGAATAGCTTAATCCAAAACCTTTGGTCATATATATCCATCATTTGTATGAATTATGGATATTTTTTTGTTCTCACTATCGGTATTTAGAATTATATTCTGATTAATCCAATTTAAATATCTATAGAAACCCTATCTAGAGGACAACTCTTCCTGTATAGAATTTTTTATTCTTAAATTTTGATCTAATATTCCATGGGTTGATTATTCATTCCTTGAATTATGGGTATGACAATGAAATAAATAATGGCCCAACAAAAAATATTTCTCTTTACTAAAATTACACGGGATTTAATGTATCATGAACAATAGATGCTTATCCTATCTTTCAAAAAATGGATAAAACTCATCCTTTTTTTTTTGGGTAGAAAAGGCAACAATAATACATGCAGTGTGGAGAACCCCAAATTTTGTGGAGGATCTCGGGACATGTACCGAAATGATCCAGAATTTTTTTTTTTTAAACAATCCGAACCGAAAAAATTTTTCCCAAATAACCCGAATTTGTCAGGAGTCGGAGACGCGACACACTGTGTCGCGTCTTCAACTCGAGATAAAGTCCAGAGAGAGAGAGAGGAGTCTGCGGGGGGAGGGAGAGAGGGGAGGAGAGCGGCGGGGGGCGGACGGGAGAGGGAAGAGCGTGAAGGGGGGCGGCGGGGGGAAGGAGAGAGAGGGGAGGACCGCGGCAGGCGGCGGGCGGCGAAGGGGGGAAGGAGAGAGAGAGGGGAGGGGCGCGGCGGGGTGCGGAGGGGGAGGGAGAGAGAGGGAGGGCCGCAGGGGGGCGGAGGAGGGAGGAGAGAGACACAGCAGCTCTCCTCCCCCCTCCGCCCCCCCGCGGCCCTCCCTCTCTCTCTCCCTCCCCCTCCGCACCCCGCCGCGCCCCTCCCCTCTCTCTCTCCTTCCCCCCTCCGCCGCCCACCGCCCGCCGCCCGCCGCCAGCCCCCTCCCCTCTTTCTCTCTCTCCCTCCCCAGGCGGACCCCCCGCCGCCCTCCCCTCTTTCTCTCCCTCCCTCCCTCCCCCCTCCGCGGCCCTCCCCCCTCTCTCTCTCCCTCCCTCCCCCCTCCGCACCCGCCACAGTCCTCCCCTCTCTCTCCTTCCCCCCGCCGCCCCCCGCCGCCCTCCTCCCTCCCCCTCCGCCCCCCGCCGCTCTCCTCCCCTCTCTTCCTCCCCCCCCCCCCCCGCGGACACCTCTCTCTCTCTCTCTCTCTCTTTGGACTTTGTCGCGAGTTGAAGACGCGACACAGTGTGTCGCGTCTCAAACTCTCTACAAATTTGGATTATTTGGAGAAATTTTTTTCGGCGCGGGTTGTTTTAAAATTTTTTTTTTCCGGATCATTTCGGTACATGTCTCGAGAATCTCCGCAACTGTTACACTTCCCCTCTGCCATCAAGCACCCACAGGCATACTTCAAAGCCACCTGGGAATCAGTTTGTATGATAAAATTCTACTCCCTCTCTCTCTCTCTCTCTCTCTCATTTGAGATTTAGTCGTGGGTTGGGCAGGACTCATAAATGATGCTCTAATGGGTTCACTTCCAAGATATTTGGGAAGTTTTCTTCTGCCACACGGTGCTCTCTCTCTCTCTCTCTCTCTCTGAAAGGGATGGATGCACTAGCTATGATTTCATCTCTGACCTCCAAGAACCAAAGAATTGCGGAGACAGATCAGTTATGGTTTATTAGTCATCAGCATTCTATAAGAGTTTGCTTCAAATTCAGGATGGATGATGTAACTCCCTCTCTCTCTCTCTCTCTCTCTCTCTCTCTCTCTCTCTTATCTTCAATTTTTATTTGAATTATGGTAATAAATGTTAGATATAGTTTGTAATATCAACATTTGTCATGCATTGAAAAGCTAAAGAAAATTTGATGGGTTTATAAACTATCAAATTTAAAATTTTTTAAATTTGATTGAAATGGGGTGTTGAAGGGAAAAATATGATTTTCATCAAATGACCTTTAAAAAATTAAATTTAAAAGACAAGTTTGAAAATTAAAAAATTTGGTGTCTTTTGATTAAAATGTCATTTTCTAATTAATAAATAGTTGATTTTTTAAATCAAAATGACATTCGTTATGCCATTTTAATGAAAGGATATCTCATAATTACAATCTTTCATTTTTTATAAATACTCCCTCTTACCATTGGGAACTATATTTCAAAATTTTCTATTATTGTCGATTTTTGTTTTCTAAAAATCTCTATTTTTTAATTCTTAGAAGAAGATTTTGTTGTTCTAAATTTCTGTTTTGATTTGTATATTCTGAAAGAATTTAACTCAACCCAGTCAGCAATATAATTTTCTTAAAAACAGTGATTATTTGACATACAAGTCTATTTAAATTTTGCATTTTCGAAATCCTTTTACTGTCCTAACAATAAATTCGTCTCTCCTGCGGCAATCAAAGAGCTTGTGCATGGAGGCATCAAGGCAAAAGGAAATTTCCTGCCAAGGCAAATATATGTATTTCACAATTAGAAGAGCCCAGTGAGACAAATGACATGAAGGTAACAATTGTTGGTGCTGTTACCTTGATTATTGGGATCAGTATTTGTTGATCCCTGCGATAACCAGATGAGTTAAATTAGTTGTCTTTAATTGGATTCAATTTCTTAATATAACTTCACTTAGATTTGAATTAATTTTATGATCAATTGAAATGTATACAATAGGAAATAAAAGAAAATGATAGAAAAACAAATCCAATTTTATAGTGGTTCGTCCTTATATGTATGTTCATTTTTCCAACTCAGCAAATCGGATCCAGCGATATTTAATTTTCAATATGTGAAAAGAGTTACATATATGAGTATAATCCTCTTTTATTGACAATTTACATATTTCTTTATTAAAGATAGCTTAATCCAACAATAACCCAATCTAAATTCTCTTACAACCAGCCTATTGACTCAAGATAGTGTTTGTCACTCTAATGAACTACCTTAACTTAATGCCTTAGCTAGATGAAAGGAAGATGACAACCCCATGGAAGCCCACGACACGGAGTGGTAGAAAATCAGGGTTTGTCACATTAGAGAAAAATGAAGTCTGTTCAACTGTTGTGATAGGTGAAGGGAGCTTACTCCACAGCCGCTCTTTCTGGTTTAGGTTTAGTAGGAGCATGGTTTAAGGTAGTTCCTGACTCTCGTTCGTCCCATAGAAAGCTTGGCTTGGCTATTGAAATCAGCAACAGATATTGTTATCCAAGAAAATGAATGAAAAAGAATCTATTATGAAATCCATTTTAACTTTTTGAAACTTTACAGACTCGAAACAACGACTCAACGAATCAAAGCCAGACAAGATTTTATAGAAAAATTTTTTATAGCAGGCTAATCTGAAGGATAGTTTCAGATCAGATAACTCTCAATTCTTATATCGAATAAATTCTGTAAAAGGGTCTAAATAATGTCTGAATAATACTCTATAAATGCCACTTCGAGTTCTTGCCAAACTAGTTACCCTTGTGAAAATTTAAAGACTCAAAGTAGGCTTCAGAACTAAATTTAGAGAAAAATTAGATGACATCCGATTTGGCATATTTTTCTCATTTGAATACTTTGATTTTTACCACTGTTATTTTTCGAATTCAAAGATTAACAATCACCTTAATACATGGAAGTTCCAAATTTTAAAATGTTTGATTCGTGAAGAAGCTATAATTAAGGAAACAGTTCCTAAAAATCAGCTTCTGGATAGAACTTGAAAAAAACAAAATGATAAACTAATTTCATACATATTTTTCTCTATTTTATCCTTAAACTTTTATCTCTATAAAGATTTGAATTTATAATTTTTCACACTTTATTTAATATGTAATTTTTTAATTTAAAAATATTTGATCGTCAAAAAAGATATAGTAGTTTGAACATGTACAAATGGATCAGCTCATTCTTTTTGAAGAATTATTTATCTTTCTGGAACTTAAAATTCCTATTTCAATAAAAAATTTAAAATTTGATTCTTAATTGTTCTTGAAATGTGTATCTGGTCATTTTTTTTTTGACCAAGTATAGTACCAAATTTACACTTAGTTTGTTGAACTGAACTTTCGATTAAGGAAAAAATTTTCTACTGTTAAATTTTATGATATTTCTATTCTAACCTCTATATCATTTCTATACAACTTTTATAAAAATTTTCAAATAAAACTTAGTTTACACACTTAATGTCAGAACAATATGAAATATTTTATTATCATTAAAATCAAAAGATTCGACAATAATTTTTCTAATAGTATCGGCCCAGGATTCTTGCACTTCCTCAGAAAAATTCTCCTGCAGTACCCTCTCTCTCTCTCTCTCTCTCTCTCTCTCACAACAAATGAGATTGAGATCTTTCCATGACGAAAATGGTTCCAATTATCTTGTAGGGGAGCTAGTTATGATTAGTGAGAATTTGCTCCACATGGCTTTTTATACGATGGACATGGTATTTGTCATATATATTATTCAGGAGAGATTTCATTTGATGGTGGAAATGTTGTTTAATTATTCGCCGACACTCATACATAAAAAGTCATAGAGAGAATCAGTTGAGTAAAATTCAACAAGTCAGCCATGAATTTTTGTTGTTGACCAAAATCCTAAACTAAATGCCAATTATAGAAAGATTCTTTTTCCCCCATAAAATTTCCATTTTCTGAATTTCAGGGTCTTCTTCCAAGTTCAATACCAATGACAACATTGTGGGGTTTTCTCCTAATAGAAGCCCTCTTACTTGCTGAAATCAATGTGGCTTGTTGAGGAAGAAGAGGAGAAGGAAAGAAGTGAATTGGAAGTCATATCAATTAGGACTATGGCACAAGAGACGTTGGATGCATGGGGAGGAGCATTGCTACCATTACTTAAATGTCTTTTTAGGCTATACTTCTACGGTTGCTTATACTACAAAATCTGGTGAAATTCTCTACCATTTGGTCAATCTTCCGGAGTCAGTTTCCTGTGTGATCTTCACTGCAGCCTTTATGGTTCTCACCTCTATTGGAGGAACTAACCACCGATCAAGTCAATCAGTGGCTCACTGCTTCCATGATAAGTAATGTGTTTGTGTTAATAGTGCAGACACCAGAGAATGGCTTAATAAGAGATGTCTTATAATCTTTATTACTCAAATTCAAGATGAAAAATGCTGATTATGCAGAGAAAAGCGGACAGGTTTGTTGATTGCAATTGAGGTGCTAGCAGTTCTCTTTGGCGGAGGTTGGTCTGGACTGGAGGGAGGTGGCAATTAGGGTAAAGTCCCCACAACGGTTCCTGTGATGATTTTTGCTTTGGTTTACCGTGACTTAGCACCCGATATCAGTTATCAAATCTTTTACGATCAGAATTAGCTCTAGGTTTACGAAAGATAAAACCAGTCTGCATTCTAGATGGTAACATTTGGTGTTCTTCTCTTCCAGTTCGTGGTGCTTATCTTGATGGAGACCTTGTCCGTTTAAGAGCGTCACTTTTGCTTGGCAGTCTTGTTTCATTGCTAGGTCTGCTTATCTGGAATGCAATTGCTCTTGAACTCTTAGTTCAGTCTGATCAAGTTGCGGATACTGTTGAATTGCTTATGAGGTAATCTTAAATCATATATTGTTCTACCTTCACACAAATCTGGTGAACACAATAAATTTTCAAGCTAAATAACACCGACTCCAAATCTTTGTTCTGATTCAGTGTTAGGTGGAGTTGCGTCTCATTGATGGTAGAGGCATCCCCGCTTCTAGCAGTTGGAACATCTTTAATAGGTATTCTCCTTGGCTTCTCCGAGTTCTTCTTCAAAAAGCAAGTCAATCGACTACCACTGGATTCTCCATCAACAGGATCAGTACAGGCAAGTTTCACAGGATTGCTTTCAGCTGATCTTACCATCTTACAGCCATTATAGGAACAGCTATTAACTAGACTGACCTGGGTGTCACAAGAGAAATCCATAGAGCCCTCTGGGATAAGAAAATGGTGGGAAAGAAACAGAAACAGCTTCACAGCAACAATGGTTGTTGCTCCATCTCTGCTTATTTCGACTTTTCCTTTTCTCCACCGCCGTGACTTTGCTGTGAGTCTTAAGAAGCTCAGCATAAGACTACCTTTTTCCTTTCTACTAGTTCAAACAGCTCTGTGGCGGCTGATGAATGATGCTTGGACCACGTAACAGCGAGGCTGTTGCATGACAATGCTATATGGTTTTCTTCCACCGGCAATGGCTTGGGTAATGCACACGAAGGATTCCATAGACACCGATCAAAGGGCATTATCGAAAGCTAGGCCTGCACTTGTTGGGGTAGGTTTATATGCCTTTGGAATAGTGATAGAGCAAATCTTGCAAGATCTATCAATGCTGCATCTCTAACAGATGAATTGATTAAGACAAATTTTTCTGTAAATGACTTGTATTTCATTCTATTTTCATTCAAATGTATAAAGATTCTTCAGAACTAAGGGTGTTCCGAAAATCAAGAGGAAGTAGGGAAAACAGGCTGAGAAGGCATACATGTTATTGCCACCAAGAACAATCTCCACTCTAAAGAATGTTTAAATACAAACAAACAAATGAAAAAGCATCCATGGTTTCTCGATTCCATACCACTCCATACATTAGATCTTCACAGTTGTGACATGCTTTATAAGCATGTGAACAATATCATGGGAAATTTTTCCTGCTTCGTTCTTCAGGTGATTAATTTTTGACTCTGTTTCTTGCTCTAGGCGCTTCACGTTAGCTCCAGAATCGCCACTACTCTGTTTGATTGTAAATTGTTAGCCTTGGCTTGTTATGATGAGAATTGCATTAATGGATAACAATATCATGGAACACACAAAGAATTAGTTTGTACATATTACTTGAGTAATAAGAGCATGAAATAAGAATTTCACTTCATCAGTATCCTGAGTACAGGCATTGAGACAGCAAAATTATCTAGAGAGAGGTATTTGGGATTTCTTTTTAGTTCAGAATGTTACAGGAGAACTGTCATATGTCACATCGCATAAGGCTGCAGTAAATTCAACCTTATTTTGCTCTTATTGACAGGTTTTGAAGGATCTTAAAAGAAAAAAGCCCTTATTTCCCTACTTTTAACCTCTTCAACTTTCCTCTGGAATTCACACTCCATTTGGGCTCAAAATTCAGCAATAGTAAAATCAACCTTATTTCACTCTTATTGACAGGTTTTAAAAGATCTTAAAAGAAAAAGCCCTTATTTCCCTACTTTGTACCTCTTCTACTTTTCTCTGAAATTCACGTTCCATTTGGGCTCGAAATTCAGCAATTTCCCTGTCAGCTTCTTCCTTCGCCTGTTTCAGTCTAGCGATTTTTTCTGGAAAGAGAGTTTGAAGAGGATGCAGATAAGATTGTGAAGTCAATAAGTTATCAGGTGAATAAGCAAATCCATATAAGTGAAAATTGAACAATTAGTCAATCAGTAATTCTGCGATTACATCTGTCATAGAAAATCTTTAACTTACAAAAGACCATGATATTTTCATGATTGCATCGGGGGGGGGGGGGGGGGGGAGAAGGTATAATGCAGTCTCACTTTTTCTTTCACATTCTCGCCCCCTTTTGGCCGTCTGCATGCAAATCAAGCATGAATGCTTAAGACTGCAAAATTAATATGATTTTCAACAACGACCATTTCAGATCAAAGATAAACATTCTCCAAATCTTTAATCCGCCTGACATAAATGAGCATGCGTGAGTTCATCTGTGAGCCTTTATAAAGACTTCCAACATAGGACCATGGCAAGCAGTTGATTAGATCTTGTTTATGAACAACTCTTTTTAAAATTTTACAATGTCTAGGAAGCTGTTACCGTTTCTGGCAGCATTGACTATCTGCTGAGCTTCTTGTTCAGCAGCTAGCAACAGCTGAATACCCTTCTGGCCTCTATTGGATGCCATATTTGCAGAATGTCAAACCACAATAAATTGTGCAAGATTAGCACCTGCAAGATGGTTACCAAGCAACATAAGTGGTGCAGGGTTTGCTATATAAGTACTCAAAGAAAGAACATCAACGATATAATGACAGTGATAATAATGTAAACAACATGTTTTGATACACTTCTGCTAACTTGATAGGACGCCTTATGTTATATTACCCTCAAGGTAAAATTTGGAGAATTAAATACCACAACCAAAAATAAGAGATCACCAAGAAAGTTTTAATCCCATAAGGATGAATTAGAATCCATTAACGCATGGTAAAGTGACATGATCACCGGAAAATAGAAAAGACCCAGACAATAAGATTTACACAAGTTAAAAATTCACCAATTTACACCTATCCATTCATTATGGAAGAAAGAAGCAGTTATTTCTAGATTTTAAGATTTATGTGGATTAAAATCACAAAACTGCCTCTGAAACATATACAAGTTTGTATAACCCTGTGGGTTAGCCTCTAACAAGCCAAACCTCGGTAAGCACCTAAGTAGTATATAACAGATATGGAAACCTAGAAGTATTAATGATCCTCATGGTTGCACCACTAGGGACAATATATGCATTTAATTGCCTGGTGAGAAAGGGACCTGCATGGTCCCGTAGAATTAGCCTGACCCAAAGTCAGTTAATGCCCACATTTAGTAAAATAGATAAATAAATTGCGAAATGAAATTAAAAAATTTCATCACCCAGTGAAGAATTAGAGCAAGCATTTGCCTCTGCAATGACTCCAACCAAGCTAAGATTGAAAAAGGCCTCTTTCCGGTTCAATGGATGAAACACTCAAGAATGAATTTTGCCTCAATGTTCATATCGACATTGTCTACTAAGATCATGATTTTTTCACAGATGCCATTATTTCGTCAAATGATAATACCAATATGAAGCCATACTTAATTGCAACAAAACCAAATCAAATAAGTTGTTTAGTACCTTACTCAAACCAGTCCCAAACCATTTAAGGACTTGAATATATATTTCCTAAACAATTGATTGCCACTTGACCACCCCAAAATATTCAATGGGGGGATGATAAGACTAAAACAAGAGTAATCTTTTCAATTATCATTTCTACTCAAATTCCAACTTAAGATAATACATTTACCACCACTACTTTTCAATTTATACAGAGACTAATCTCATTCCAGACACTTAAAGTCAGAAACACATAACTACCCCCATGAAATTCTGAAGCTTTAAACCGAAATTCCAAACAGATCTGTTTTAAGATGAGAGTGTAAACTTGTCTGAAGAATTAAGTAACCAATAAAAGTATAATTCACAATAATTATCAAGATATCAAGCAAAGAAATGAAAATAAGGGTCAAAGAAAAAAGAAAATGAAGACCCATGAAAGTCTATCCTATCATTCCTGTTTGAGATTCAATCTCTACTTTAAATTGGAATTTCAGAATTAGACAAAGTTAAGAAGACCACACCAAACAAAGCGAATGGGTGAAGCATAATCAATTGGTGTAAATCTGATAAACTAATTAGATGATGCTCAATAGAAATTTAGATCACTGATGATAGAAATATCATGAGAGAGACAGAGAGAGAGACAGAGAGAGAGAGAGAGGGAGTTCTTACGAAGTTTCGAGAGGGACCAGAGTCGTGAGGGTCTTCCAGAATTGAACGTGTAAAGACGTTTGCTTGTTTGGACGTATATAAATTGCGAAGTAGTGCCCTGTTCTCTCTCTCTCTCTCTCTCTCTCTCTCTCTCTCTCTCTCTCTCTCTCTCTCTCTCTCTCTCCTCTCTTCCTTTTTTTTTGTCCAAACATAAAAAAATTCAAATAAATCCAACAAATTTTATACTACATGTATCGATTTTACATAGTTTTATTTTTGTGAAATATTATTCATAGTTTGCGCATAAATTATTTAATAAAAGAATTATTAAATTCTTTTAATCAATAAAAAGAATAAAATATTTCTTTTTTGTTTAGTGTAGGTAATTTATCTGTGATTAATTTGTGGATCCATAATAGTTTGTTATTTTAATATAATTACTAAATAGTTTTTTATAATATTTATTTTAAAGATTTATCCTAAAAATCTATTTTTTTTAAATAGAAGTTACAAAAATCATAAAAATATTTGTATGCATGAAAATTTGAATAATAAATCTCGACGAAAGCACAACTCTAAGTATCCCTAACAACAAGAACCTGTTTATCCTGTACTATAAATGCTTATGGGGATGTAAATTTGCTATTTAGTTAATAACTGTGGTCTCTCTCTCTCTCTCTCTCTCTCTCTCTCACATCTGGGTGAACCTTCTATTGCTCCTATTTCATGTATCAAAAGATTGCCACAATGCATCAAAAGAGAACTGATAATATAATTTCCTTTGACTCTAGATATTTTTAATCATGAGATCAGCACTACATACACATTATTCATTTAGCATTACAAACAGAACAAGAACTTCTAAAAGAAAAGAGAAAAAAAAAATGGCATCCTCCATGAGTGTCCTCTTCCTTGTCCACCGGAAGAAGTCCTTTATGAAACTAACCATGCCCTAAAATCCATTACAAATGATGATCACGTCTAAGCTCATAAGCTAAACCAGCACGCCTAATGTTACTGCGCCTTTTCACATAAATCATCCCTGCAAAGCCAATCAAGGCCGCACCAAAAATGACACCGATACTAATCCCTGCCTTTTGTCCAGCAGTAAGTCCATGTTTAGAAGCTAACTCCCCTGGAGGAGGAGGAGGAGGAGGAGGAGGAGGAGGAGGAAGAGGAGGAGGAGGAGGAGGACTACTGCTAAGTGGTTCTGGGGCAGGACTTAAAGGACTTGTTGGGGAAGGCGATGATGGACTAGGAGTGGGACTCCGACGATCATATACAGGTGCTGGTGCTGGTCCTGATCTTGATGCAGGACTAGGTGATTCTGCAGGTGAAGATGTTGTGAAGCAAGGAAAGATTATAAGGTATAAACAAACAAGCAAGAAGGTCATTGGAAGTTGAAGGAATGTAGTCATTTTGGAAGAGGGTCTTTGCTTGGTAATGTTTGAACTTCATTGCCTAAATATAGGTCCGGAAAGACTGGATGTGTGTGATCAAGAACATGGACAGATGTTTCAGAAAATATTACAATATGTTTCATTGGTAGTAGAAGGAGCATTGTAAACTACGATGAGGGGTTTAAGTGCGAAGAAGGAACACTAGAAAGAGACGAAGACGACAGTTGGTTCCTCAACAACGCAAAGGATTTTTTAACCTTGAAAATAAGGGATGAGACGGTTTGTAATGAGGAAGACAAGGAAGAAAGCGACAATGCCAACAAGGTGAAGGAAGTGAACAAGTGTTATGAGACAGATGACCTTTTAGTTTGGGAAGGATGAAAAGACCAGGCGGGAACAACTGTACAACTGTAAGTTTCACACCAATTTCTAGCTGAATGTTGTGTGCCTTTGTTCACGGCTTGAAAAAAATTGGCAACCAGTTTATGTTTTATTATATTTTCTTTGATTGAAGCTCTAGTTTTTACCATCTTCATGAATATTGATATTCATCAGATTGATGACAATTGAATCGCCATCCAACAGTAATGGTTTATCATATAACAAAATGAATTAATCAACGGTTAGTTTAGCGGGAATAATACTAAATCTTTTAATTAAAATTCAAATTTACATTTTGGAAATAGAAAAAATTATGTTGAAAGAGTTCTGGATCCGATAGTAACTCGAGCCGAATTAGTCGAAATATGATTTCGCATATCGGTTAGTCAAGTATCAAAAAAAAAAAAAAACAGAATGAAAAATGAAATGACATTCAATGGTCTATCAATCTTATGAGTGTCAAAACTTAGTGGGACAATAGAAAAAAGGTTATAAAGAGAAAAAAAAAAAAATCATCCAATTTTGTGAATGATGTCTTTCTCTAATGGAAAACCTAATCCATTGCTACGATGAAGTCCTCAAACTTCATCCTTCACATTTTCCTTGCGCTGGCGGGGCATTTGAAAGATGATTGTGATGGCACAACATACTTGGAAGGTGAGGTGGTTGAAAACCTTACCACGTCAAGCAGAACATCCTTGGATTCGTCTAGAATTAGCACCAACTACTATTTTGACATCACCATCATTTGTACCAAAGGACCGTGATCTTGTAGAAAATATTTCACAAAAATTACCGCGTCATCTGTACCATGTTAGAATCACTTCAATATTCACTTGATTGACCTAATATTTTTTAAAAATATTTAAAACATATTCGAAAATCAATAAACTATGTATTTAGTGGTAGAATAATAGACTCTCTTAATTAACGTATCGATTTTGAGTTTTGAGAATGAAAAAACAATACCAACAGAGTTAATTCTAAATTAGATTTCATAACTATTTGAATCGGATTTTCAAATACCAGTAATCAACTGCTAAAAAAATACATACTTAGAAGTAGAGCATGAAAAAGAAATTGAATATGTGAAAAACAGACTTGGGGCAGGAGCATAATTGTCGGCATGAGTCTCAGAAGGTTCTTTCTTGCCAACTTTCTTTCTTGAATTTCCATCAACTTCTAAAGGAAGAAAAAGGCTCATGATTTAATCTTGTGATGATGTCCATTGCAATGAATTTGGGATTTTTGAAGTTTAGATATGTAATATAAGAGGACTCCAATTCTTCCCCCCTTATTGATTTTCCTTCACCACAAATCTGATTTATGGAAGCAATTTTTCATTAAGATGACTATATGGGCCAAAGGCAATTCCCTTCAATGCAAAATCATAATTTTTTTTCTGGATATTTGAATATTATTCAGTTGTCTAATAAAACTTAAACCAATAAAGTAAAAATTAACTATGATTGCATATGATAACTTATTGTCCACTAAAATGTTTTAAGAATTGCACTGACAATAGAATAACACAATAAGAGCACAAGAAGGAGAAGAAGGAGAAGAAGGAGAAGAAGGAGAAGCAGGAGAAGAAGGAGAAGGAGAAGGAGAAGGAGAAGAAGAAGAAGAAGAAGAAGAAGAAGAAGAAGAAGAAGAAGAAGAAGAAGAAGAAGAAACAGCTTGCACAATGATTAAAAAACAAAGAACAATCGTGCAAAAAAAAATTAGGTTTCATTAAAATTTTCAAATACCCTTCAAATTATCAAAATCCCCTATGTCCCCATCTCTCTCTCTCTCTCTCAAGTTGTTTGAGTCCAAAAGCTGGTTGGTTAATGATCTCCATGCTTCCAATAGTTTTAGACATAATATATGGACACACTTCACAAAGACTATTTCATGCAAAAGACTCTTATGTTTAGGTGTTGAAAACATTACGTATAGTATATCGATCAATAAATTTTAAAAGTATAATTTAACTGACTCAACCGTAGGTCAACATGGTTGGCTTTATCTTGCTTTTTCTAACAGAACTATTGATATTTTAATAATAATTAAAAGAATATAAAATTATTTTTTAAAATAAAAGTATATTAGTTTCGTATTTTCATATAAAAATTTAAAAATATAATTATAATAAATATAAAATCAACAATTACTTTTAAAATTCATGTTAAAAAATAAATTCAATTAATCGATCAATTTAAGATATTGAGAAAGCAAAGGAAAGAGAGAGGAAAGAGATGAGAAAGGAGATGAGAAGTCAATAGATTTTAAAAGATTTTTAGGAATTTTGATAATTGAATGCAAACCAACTCGTTGTATAAAAAAACTGGGGTTGAACCATGGTTTACTAAAAGGCTACGATTAAATCATGTTGACTCACGGTTTAATTACTTAGACAGTATTTTATTCAAACTGACATGTTTTTCCTTCAAACTATAATTCAACTGTACTCCGACCGTAACACGATACGATTCTGATAACACCGATCGAAAGAATCAAATGGGAGTTAAAAGGAATTAAATCCAAAATTTTTAATACCCTAATACTTAAGCAACTCAATTTCAATAATTAAATTAATCAAAATTTAAATAAATAAAACCCTAGACAGAAGATCAAAAATCAAGTACACGTAGGTTAACATATATATTGCATTCTAGTATACAAACACACATAAATCAAGTGCTACCCTAAATTTTTAATTATAAAGTTTTTGATTCCCAACCAAAATCTTAAGTAACAAATGGACAAAATTAGGATACTTAAAACTAAGATTTGCAGACAATGAAAATAAACTATTAAACTCAAAATCCACACATATAACATCAAAAGGATATATACTTTAGCCAAAAATGAATATTTTTATGTCCACTTTCAAATGCAGCTCAAAATTTTCTTGGTCCAATTTTCAAATTATTAATATTTTTGTGCAATTTTCATATATAACTCAAAATAAGTATTTTTATGTCCAATTTTTAAGTATAACTCAAAATAGAGTTCATTTAAAATTTTCAGATACCCAATTCTCTGAAATTTCCATATGTCGAATTTTCTATTTGTATATACAAATTTTCTAATTATGTTCTCTAAATATTGACTTTGGAAAAAGAAAGAATAATTGAAAAATATAGTGAATATTTGGAATGAGTCCATTTAGCAAATAACAATAGTTCAATGATTCAAATTATAGGAGATATGGAACTTCCAAAGGACCAAATATTTTCTTGGATTTAAAGAGACAAAGTATCTACAAAACATGAAATGGCAATTTTTTTTTTTTTTGGTAAGTTTAATTGTGGCCTTGTACATATAATTTCATCAAATGCCGTCTCCGGGCCGATTAGGGTTTATTTATGTGTATCTCTAGATTCGGAACATGGGTGACAAACACATAATAGAAAATATTGCATTCCAACTAATCAAAAGTGTCCTCAATTATAGATGAGAGTCATATGTTGAATATGTGGATCTTGAATTTGACATTGCATAAATATTGTTTACAATATTCTTAAATATGAAATACTCTCCTCCACTTACTAATTTCTTTTCTTTTCTATTCGATTGGACCAAAGCGTAATAGATTTTTTTATGGAGATAGTAAGTTGGAACGAAGAATGCAATTTTGCATGATTTTAGGACATAAGCTCGACGAGACTATCATAGTAGTCTGATGGAGAAAATATGGTGAGTTGATGTCTTCACAAGATTCATCAAGGCCACCGTTGATCAACTATATGATTCTTGAAATCCTGAATCACGATCACATTTTCAAGTAGATTAAAGAAGGAACATACAAGAAAAACCCTAAATTGAAAAAGAAAATGATGGAATTAATCGAAAAAAAGGAAGAAACATGATTTGTGAGAATTTTGATGAGAATCAAAAGTGAGAGAGAGGGAGGGAGAATAATACTAGGTCAAAACTTGATCTAATATCATCAAACAATATGGGGGAGAGTAAAAAAAATGAAAATATTATTACGATAATTTTATTCAGAAATAAAATTTGACGATCGAACTCTTTTACTAATTAACTAATTCATTTGTTACTATTAATAATACAAATTTATAAAAACTAAATTGTGGCCACTTTCCCTCCCTAAGCAACAACTTTGTTGATCTTAAACTTCCAAAATTTAAGATTCACATATTTAATATTTTACTATCAACTATAATTAAAGATATTTTTAAACGTTTGAAATATAATATTTTCTATTACATGTTTGTCGCTCAATTTTCGAATATAGAAAGATAGATATGTAAAACCTAATTGGCCGGGAGAGGGCATGTCTTAATTAAACTGACCTAAAAAAAAGTTTCTCAATTCATACATTTTAGATACTTTTGGTCTCTCAAAATCCATATACGTGTAAACACCAACGTGTGTGATATCCGCAAAAAGTTTGGGGGCGAACTCTTTCACCGCTGCTGTATTTATATCTAAACCATCATGCACCAGTTAGTGAAAAATGATGATAAAATGATAATGATACACAGAACAAATCATTTTCTTTTTATAGATTAAAAAGATTTCTATATATTTAGAATTTGAGTGCATACATATTTCTAAGAAATAAAATAAATAAATGGAAGCTCTCATCACTTATTCATTCTATTAGGTTATTGGACTGAAATTCTGCATTTTTTTTTTTTTTTTTGGAGTCATGAAGTTCGGTTTCTTCCCCTTGAATTACACGAAAATGATAAGATATTCAAGATTGAAGTCCTCCTGTAATATGTCCGGCAAGTAATAATGCTGCTAACTCCTTGCCAACCCTTACACTCAGTAAGCAAGAGTGAGGAAGATGAAACAAAGAGTGGCCTCGGTGTGAAGCTAAAAGTGGTCATGGGGACTGCTTAAAAAGGACACAAAAAAGAGGGGATATTGAACAACCAAATTCATTCGATATGAAGAAAAACTTCCTTTTTGAGAATTTTTTTTCACAAACCCACATTCATTCAATATCTAAAACTACCTTATTTCGTAAACCGAATCTCACCAACCCATCATCATCAAAAATCTCTATTTAATAAGACAGAAATGATTGCATTCCATCCTTCACACAGACAAGACTGCCCTCGACTTCAACTCATTGCCTCTCTCTCTCTCTCTCTCCACTTTTCAATGGCCACCAATGCTCAGCTTCCCTGCGATGGAGATGGTATTTGCATGGCTTGCAAGAAAAAGCCATCCATAGAGGAGACTTTGACCTGCAAGACGTGCACCACTCCTTGGCATCTTTCATGCCTAGCTGAACCTTTTGATAACGTAGCCAATATAGATCTCCAGTGGTCCTGTCCTGACTGCAATGATGTTCCTCAGTCATCATCAATCCCAACCCCTCCTGCGGATCCAACTATCTGTAATGTATCTGGGGGTGGTCTGGTCTTCAATATCCGAGCCATTGAAGCAGACCAGACATTGACAGAGCAGCAGAAGGACAAGAGACGCCAGGAGGTTTTGGCCGGAGAAGCTATGAAGACAGCCACGGATGATGGAGGAGCTAATGATGTTCACAACATCTGTAAAGGCAATTTGAAGTGTTCCATCTGCATGAGTCTATTTGACAGACCTGTTACTGTAAGATTCTTCTTCTTTGTCTGCAACCTTGAACCTGATCAAACAGAATTGTTTTTGTCCATGACATGCACTCTTTTTCTTGTTCAATTCCAGACACCATGTGGGCACAATTTCTGTCTCAAATGTTTCCAGAGATGGACAAGAGATGGGAATCCTAGTTGTGCAAATTGCCGCGAGTCAATTCCAGGCCAGATGATAAAGGAGCCCAAAATAAATTTGGCCCTTGACTTTGCCATCAGAATGGCCAAAATGTCAAAGGCAGAGCGCACAAAGAGATCTCGAAAGGCGAATGCTTGCAGTGGAAGATTCTTTGTGACAATTCCGTTGGATCATTTTGGTCCCATTCTTGCTGAGCATGATCCCGAGAGAAACCAGGGGGTGTTAGTAGGGGAGTCGTGGGAGAGTCGCCATGAATGCAAGCAATGGGGAGTTCACTTTCCTCAAGTTGCAGGAAGTGCCGGGCAGTCTGAGCATGGCGCTCAGTCTGTGGTTCTCTCTGGAGAATACGACGATGATGAGGACCATGGTGAATGGTTCCTATACACCGGAAGGTATACACTAATTTTGCCTCGTGTTTTTAGTTTGTGTTGGCTCAAAACGTGCTTCTTGTTGAAGAATTTCCTGTTATTCAGTGCGCAGAATACACTGCATAGATTCTAAAGTTTTTTCACATTGGTTTCATGTTAACCATGGTCTATGAATTAATAAAATTACTAGAAAATGTATTTATAAGGCTCAGAGCTGTGGAAAGAGCCAACATTATAAATCACTTTCTGAAGATTTTGCACCATTTGATGCATTCAAGAACATAAATCAAGTCTACTCGGGTACGTTACATTACCCTTTGGTGTGTAATATATCCATACGGTACAATGGTTTAGAATGCACTATGCACATTTTCTAATGCTGATTCAAGATAAAGACACAAGTTAATGTTTCCAGGATAATTTAGCCTTATGACACCAAAACCTGTCTCTATGGTCCTTGCCATGATAACATTAATTGTTTCAAGGAAATGAATTAAGCTCAATAGGTTCATGAAGTTAGCTTTATATCTTGTGAAATCTGTGTTGCTGACGCATGATCCTAATTTGTAATTTAACAATTGTTGAAATTGAATTTGATAGTCAATTTTGAATGCTTTGCCATTATTTCTGCAGTTTGCTTTAAATTTAACTAACATCTGCCTTTTCTTCATGAAATTTAGTACGATTTTCTCGAAGACGAAAATTTTCTTTTGGGGTACTCTTTTAGATTTGCTTAGTTTCGGTTTTCATTGTGAATTACCTTCTTCCTCATAAAATGTTTCTTCTACTATGAAATATTTAAACCTTTCTTTTAATAGATAAAATTCCTTAGCTGTGTCTGTCTACAAGAAATACAACCTTTTTAGGCAAGACTTTAGAGGCAGTGGTTAAGATAATCGCGCTTCCTAATTTGGAAAATCAACATTAAGTGGAAAGCGAATCGAAGGCCTCTTCCAAAGATTTCCACTTGAGTTTCACTCACGATGTTATTTTCGCTTTGTACTCATCATACGGCTGCATTCACTCACGATGTTATGTTGGTGCTTTTTCCCACCCCTAAAATAAAAAATAGCTACAGCTACCAGGTCTATGGAGAAATGTTTAAAGGCACTTATACTTTCCTTTAAATGTTCCCCCTCCTAATAGTAATCTTTGTTTTTCTTTCTCATTTTGGTGGACAGGGGAGGCAGAGACCTCAGTCAGAATAGGACTACTAAGAAACAGTCATCTGATCAGAAGTTTGAGAAAGTAAATGAAGCACTGCGAGTGAGCTGCATAAAAGGTTATCCTGTTCGAGTTGTGAGGTGAGCTGAATTAGTCTCTGTGATCCCTTAGGTGTTAAATAATGTTATTGAATGGCTAAGTAATAGTTGCTGTTGTTGGTTTTTTTTCCCTTCTTCTGTTATGTGAGTTACCAAAAGTGATTAGAAGTTCGATTAATTTCATTATTTCATGGTTAGATTACGTAGACAATAAAGTACTAGTTAGATTTTTAGATGCACATAATCATTTATTTGTATTAAGTGAAAGAAATTTTCTAGTTTTATGATCTTACATTGTATCGATGTAGACTTATTGGTGTGAGGCATCTTTGTATTAGTGCCTGTTGATTCAAAGGACTTTCCATTTCCCCGATATCATTAAGTAGTTGAATTCTGTGGAATCATATCACATATTTTGATTTCTTGAATTAATTAGGATACCAACATGTTACATAACACTTCAGGCATTTTTAACAAGCTTTTGATTGATAGGTCTAATAAAGACAAGCATTCTCGGTTTGCACCGGAATCAGGTCTTAGATATGATGGGATTTATAGGATTGAGAAATGCTGGCGCAAAGTTGGAAAGGAGGTAAGGCCAATCATTGTCAATATGAAGACTTAGGAAATTTATTTGTTCGGCTGTTTTTGCATGATAATGTCCTTGTATTGTAGGGTTTTAAGATGTGCAGATACCTATTTGTTCGCTGTGATAATGATGCAGCACCTTGGACAAGGTTTGCTTATGAAAACTTCTTTTAGCTCTTCCATAGTTTAAATTTTGGATTTGCCATTTTCACCTCACCCTTACTAAGTTATATTTCACCAATAATTGCAGTAATCATCATGGGGATTATCCAAGACCTTCGCCCGTTATAGATGAATTAGAGGATGCAGGAGACATAACTGTAAGGGAAGGACCTCCGTCGTGGGATTTTGATGTAAGCTATCCTTTGGATCTATCCAAATTGGAGATAAATTGTTGTTTGATGTTTCTTTTTATGTCCACCAAATGCGCTCAACACTAAGAGCCAGTTATCTTTAGTCACGTATTTTCCTTTTTTGCTTAGGATCAAGAGGGTCAGTGGATTTGGAAAATTCCGCCACCACCTACCAAGAAGCCAAAGAGAGATCGAAATTTACAAGCAAGAAAAAATAATGCAAAAACTACCGAACAGAAACTCCTTAAAGGTCTAGTCTATTTTACTTTAGATCAAATATTCTTTCCAAGCTTATTCTTCTTACTTGGCGCGCGCATAGCTATGTTTGTTCGCAATTTATCATTATATCTTTATTTTTTGTGCTTGGCTCTGTGTTTTGCAGAACTTGGTTGCCTTCTTTGTGCGAAGGTTTTGGCGTCTCCAGTAACCACCCTTTGTGGGCACAATTTTTGCAAGGTCTGCCTTGATGATGCATTTACGGGTCAAGGCTTTATCAGACAGAGGACATGTGTAGGAGGATGGAGTCTGAGACCAAAAAGAAATGTTATGAAATGCCCATCCTGTGGAGATGACATTTCTGATATTGTACAAAAACTAAAGGTAAGGTTGCTAGATCATATTCATTTAATTGATATGAAAAGGGTTTAGACTTTAGATTGAGATGAAAAATTTTTGCACTGCAGATCAACATAGATCTCACAAGGGTGATAGAATTCCTCCAACAGAAGGTTGAAGAGGATCAAGATGAGGAATGAGGAGCTCAGGGTGAGGAGCAAGGCTTGTAGCCAAGCAAACAAAGTACCCATTCGTAGATCAAACTATAAAGTCGGACACAAGAATTTGAAGCAACTCCAGCTCATCTCCTTCAGTCTTGGTGTACTCTGTAATGCTTTTAAATTAAACTTTTGGGTAGAGTTAGGGTTTAGTTAACATGACTCTTGTAATACAAATAAAGATCAATTATCTAAAGGAGAAGTTCATTCTTTATCAGAAATTCTTTGGTTTTTTTACCTTCTCTTCAAGAAACTCTGAAAACATGTTAAATTTTATCTCGTGCAAGAACTAGAACTTCAACTTTTTTAATTTTAATTGTTATGTTATGCACTAAATTCTATCTCGTGGTCCAAATTAAAGACTCAATTCTTTTCAATTCGACTTGATTCGATATGTAGAACTGCGTCATAGGTAATGCTCCAAGGTAGATGTGTTAAATCTTGTTAAATGACAATTCCAATGGATCTAGCTGCATTGACATTTTGTTAAATGGAGGAGCAAGACTATTTAAATTTTACCTTTGTTAATGGTGAGCTAGAACTAGAAGTTCTTTCTATTTTAACTATTATGTTCGGCCTTAAATTCCATCTCGAGGACTGAATGAAAGAATCAAATCTATTCCATTTAGTTTCCTATGAAGTACCCTAGCCATGTATATGCTTTAAGGTTTTCTGGCATCCTCATTGTAGTCAAATTTGAGACAGAAGGGTGTATTGCAGCTTAGGCTTTGCAGGGAATTCTCAAAATTTACCTCACTTATTGTGTTTGATTTTCTTTGTTCATTGTGTGGTTTGATTTTTTTTCTTTTTGTTGATTTGCTTAGGTTCTCCGGTATATGTTTCTTTTCATTCCTAAAATTTGAATTCAAGAACTTGGTCAACGGCTTTCAGTGTCATTGTCTCTAGACCTTAGTTATTTTTTATTTTTTCAATTTGGTTTAGTCCATTGTTGTTAAATTATTCTTGTGTTTCTGTTATTGGTGAGGCTTAGTTTTCTTTGGACTTTTCCATCTTCAACTAGTCACTCCATGAAACAAGTCCTATTCATCCATCCACAATTACCCATTTGTTAACATAATTTTTTTTTTTCTTTTCTTCTCTTGAAATTGAAGCTTGAGCTTTTATATTTTGTGGGCCAAGTATAATTATCCCATAAATACACATTTTCAGCTAGGGAAATGTAGAATTTAGGAAGCATTCGGATAGTTGCCAGAAATAAAAAGCTTTCGAAAATCTTTATCAGAAGAGCCTACAATGATCTCCTGCTTCCGTTTAAACTTCTTTTTTTTGGTACCATGGCTACCAACTAGTATCGGAAATTTTATCCCGACTAATCTAGATAGATATTCCATTTAAACTTCTAGGGTACCAACTGCAATTCTCAATTTCTTAATTTCACAATTCTCATCTTAGTTTTGATTTTGATTCCAGAGAATTTTGTTCAGAAATGAGAATTTTGTCGCCCTTTATTTTAATTACTCCTGAAAAGAGAAAAAAAAAACTCCACATTTTGTTTTTGTTATTTTAAATATATGAATTCAATTGAATTTCTTGAATTTTTTTATTTCAAGCACAGGAGTTCATTTACAAATGAATTTCACACTTCGGTTTATTTCAAATGAACTGAATTTATTTTTATCTCAAGTAAGGGTAATGGATTTTCGAAAACATTAAAATTAAAATGGCAATCATGATTTGCAAAGGGGAATGCATTTAAAAACGCTAATATATATATATATATATATATATATATATATATATTGTATTTCAAAAACATAAAATTTTAAAATCATAATATTTATAATTCAAACCAGATATTAACAATAATCGATATTCTTTGAATTTTTTAGTATAAAATACATTTTTGAGTAAGGATGTTATACATATATAAAAGGATGTGATTAGTAGAGGAGAGACTACTTGCTACAAATCTCTGTAAATTCTAGCAAAAAAAAAAAAAGGGTTTGCACAAATTCTTAGCAAATCTCATTTACAAAATCCTCAAACTGAAAACAATAATAATAAATCTTGAGAGCAGCCTCGCACAATAAACCCTCATGCAACAACTAAGATGGGCTCCATCTCCAAAAGACACACAGGATAAGGCAACTGCAAACTACTTCAACCACAATACTGTGACAACGAGGGACAGTTTAGGATTAGGTGAATCACAGAGCAAAGTGCAATTCAATAAATGGATACTTGGCTTTCCTTCTATAGGTCAGAATAGCTCTAGTATTTCCAAGCTTCCGATCCAAGAGACCCTTATTAGGAGGGGAGATGATGGTGGCAAGTGGGACAGTTTTACAAACTTGATGAACCATGCACCTGTTACTCCCATTTTAAGCTGAAAATTGAATGGCTGAAACACCAATTACACTAGCAAAGAATTGCAAAGAATATAGAAAAATGAAATTATCTTGATACCTGAACCGATAAATGTTAATTCACATTGTTATCTTCTACTGTATATAACAAGCACAACCAACAGACTTCAACAGTGCCTAACTTCGACTGCAATGCGGCAAGAGACCTAGAGCAGGGTGCTTCAACTCTTACAATCATATCTGTACAAAAGGCAGTTCCTCATGGTCACTGGTCCTCAACACAAGCTGTAGGTGAAAAAAACCATAGATCATCAGCAGGTTAGTGAATCGATCAAAGTGTAACCTTGACATCACAAGAAAAAATAGCACCAGAAATAATTAGATAGTTACACGATAACTATTTGATCAAACGTTAAGTTTTATCCGCTATAATGAGGTCTATTTTCTATTTTTGAATTTTTTGGGCTAGTTAAAATAAGGGAGCCAGATAGCTACTCCCTCTGGGCAATAGCATAAGGGAAGGAGATAACCCGAACAATTACAAAATGACTTTAATATTAACAGGAGGAGATAGAACTGAAAATGGTTAACACAAAAGATGAGTCAGAAGAGGTAGACGAAGATGGGAACCATCTACAAATCACTTTCTGCTTATGACAATGAAGATCCAAACGGTTTCTATATTACGATTTAACACATCACATCAGAATAGCGAAAACTGCTTGATAAAATGTTGGTGGGTATGGATATAAAGTTGAAATCTCTTCAATACAAGTCCATGCCACTTGGAGAATTAAGTCAAAAAATAGATGGTAATGGCCATTATTGAGCACAAGATGAACTAAACATACTCCTAAAAGTTCTTAGACCCAGGCTAAGTGATGTCGTTCAACATGTTTCTGCTTCTAAGACATGACACGGTATCAGATTAAAGATTGGATTCCTCGAGTCGACTAGCAATAAGAAGGTAAATGAGTTCTATGTGCCTGGCATCTGGAGAGAGCTCAACGGCACCCCTTCCCCTTCCGGTACCCCTTCCCCTTCGAGCACCCTTTCTCCCCTAATAATAATAATGATAATAATAATAATCCCACATTCTAATTGTCATATCAAATAACGCACCACTTAGGAGAATCAAAAACTTAAATATAGGAGAATTAATAAAACGTAAGAATAGATCGCTTAAAATTTGGATACAATTTATTCGTAAAGATATGATATTTAAGGGTGTAGACAAAAAGATAACGTTGGATAGAAATGAGTGACGTAAAAGAATCCGTACAAATTAACCTAACATATTTTGGATATATATATTTATTTATCTATTTTTTATTCCCTTTTTCTTATTTTTAATTATATATTTATTTAATTTTTTAATTAATTAATTAATTTATTTATTTTTCTTTTTTTAATCTTTTTCAAATTTGTCTCTCAAATGACCGATTCAAAATTATTGGGTTTAAAACTTAGTTTGTTGTTGTATTTTAGTTGTCACATGATAGTTGGACTACTATCAGATTTGAACTTAAGATGAAAAAACTACGTTGAGAGAATCACCCTTTAAATAGGATCCCGTAAACGTTTAAATTGGATTAATTGGAATATGATTCTGAATACTGTAGTGAAAAAAAATGATGGTTGCACCACTTAAGCGAGTTGGGCCCCACATGTCAAGCCCATCTCAACTCATGTGACGTCTCTTTCCATCTGCCACGTGGCAATTGAGCAAAGCCAGTCCCTGCAGCGGAGTCACCAGCCTAACTGAGGGTTAAAAGTCATTGCGCATATTAAAGTTCAATACTAGTCTAGAATCACCACCCCTATTACTATTACCAAGGTGCCTACAGAAAACCAACTTTGCAAATCAACAAGGGCAGGACAGAGAAGATAGGCTAATTATTCTTCTGCCTCAACAACTCTTATCTTCATATTCCAACAGCCATTTCCCTACCTAAAAATCCCAATCCGTTCTTTATCACTATGAATAAAAAATAGTTGCAGCAGTCCAAACCATTATATTATTGACAAAACAAACCCACCACAGCACATCTGCTCCCATTAGATAATTTTAATTATGAGAGAATATAATGCTCCGATGAAAGCAGCCTCTTTGAGTTGCAGAATTAAAGCAATAATTCTGTGACCACCTTATCATGGACTCCTACTGATACCCTCTTGGATCACACAAACTGAGGTTCTCTAATGGTGAAGGATGAAATATATTCCAAAGACACACAACGCATATATAAGAGAGCAGGTGGGGGACGAAAATGTTAAAGCAACCTAACAGACTGGTATTATCCTATAACACTCTCCAAATGATGCCCCTATCTTGTCTGTCACAACACCAAAATCAGATGAAAGAAGATCAAAGAGACCCTCCTAACACAATCTCCAAATACCAAATGGAAGTTTTATTCAGTAGACAGTTTTCTCTCAATCTAGATGTCCTTTGTCATATCGACTACAGCTCTCACTCCTACGAAAAATAAGGCTGTTTGATTGCTGAAAGTTCCTCTTTCTAATCATCAAAGGAACTCATTTTGGAGGATATGTACATTAAGTGAAGCTGATCCAATTATAATTTTTTTTTTTTTTTTTTTTGTACAGGGATTTGAACTTGGGATCACCAGGTTAGGGAAGGGGGTTTATACCACTAGGCTGTCCCCTTATGAACATCCGATTATAATTCGATTATGCCTATGTCTTCCTTTATGTCTTGTGATTCATGTGCTAAAACTACTGAAAATATACTAAAAGTGAATTAATGATTTATAAATTAGGCGAAACTGCAAGCTAAGAGGCACATAAATGGACCATAAAAAATCATACCTATAGAACAACATTGATACTATAGAACTGTTGAAAAGATTGGACAACATGCTCAACAAAATTATGGAGGGCATGGATCTGTAAGCTTTCAAAAGCAACAGAAATGCAACTAATGTTCCACATGACCTATAACTACACTCAGCTTTGCAAGATCTAATGATAGGATCATGCTAGATTACAACAACACCACCCAATCCAAAGGGGCCAATATTATGCCTAATCCATCTAAATTTCATTCTGAATTCAAAGAAACCTTCCTAAATAACCCTATACTTTTACCTGTGATCCAGCATGGGGCATTCGCATCATTCCTCAATAAATTGCATCCCTAGCAGGAAAGTAGAAATGTATGCCATCACAAAAGGGCATGCCTCACAAAGTCCAATGCACATGTAGGCTTTGAAATGAAATGGAAAGTGGCTTGATTTCAAGTCAAGAAGCATTAGTACAATAAACTCTAATTCACTAAGCCATAAATTGAAATCCAATATATGTTGCCTCTCAACCACCAAGCCAACCCCCCCTCCCCAACCCTTCAAACCGTCCAATGCCTGCTACATGGGTTTACCACTACATCTCCTATATGACAAGGTAACATCATGCTCTCTGGCGATGAATACTACTTATTCTGTGTACTTGCCTGATGTGCATAGTTTGTAGGCCAGTGCATACTCCCATGTGGGTTTATACAGAATGACAGTAGTTTTGGATCTGACCATCCTTTGATAAGAAAGTTAAAATGAAAATAATTCCCAACAGTACAATACCAATATTTCCCTTCTGTTTCACAAATCCCAAGTGCAATCCCCCCTTCCCTCACTTATCCATCAAATCCACATCCTTTTCACATGTAAATGGCACTATTCATCATCAAAGAGATATTAAAAAGGCCATTCATATTTTTCAAATGTACTAGAAAATGAAAAATAAAAAAGGAAACCTTAAAAGAAAAGCCATTTATAACACTGGCCCCCCAAAAAATTATAGTCAGAACACTTCCAATTAACATGTTTATCCTTCAAAAACGCTGCAGGAATAGAAAAATTCATGCCTGCATTAACACAACACACACAGAGAGACAGAGAGAAAAGTCAAATTTAAGGATCCCATGTAATCGAAACCCCAAAAATGAACAAAATCCCAAGAAAACTCACAATCCCAAAATACGTTAAGAATAGGGGCTTAGAAATGAAATTGAATTATTGATTACCTCCACAGCAGAAACAGCAGTAACAGCAAGAGAGAGTCATGATAAGCTCTCTGAAGAACAAGCGAATACCAGAAGAGCTATTGTTAGAAACAGAAGAATCTGATTCAAGGTTGTCAACGTCAGCAGAAGTGTTGTTATCTAGGAGTTTCTGATTGGTTGAGGAAGACGAACGCTTCTTCTCGGAGCTCATTCGGTTGAGGTTCCACTCGACCTTTCTCAAATAGGCGATTTTGAAGGACTCTCTGATTGTCAACGATGGCCATAGATGCATCTTCTCCTTCTTCTTCTCCTCCTCTGATTTTGAGCTTTTTATGTTTATGGGTTGGGAACTTAGGACGAATGGGAAAAAGAGAGGTCTTTAACTTTTTCATTTTAAGTTAACAATGGCGACACGGCAAACGTTGTAACGACGTCGTTCTTTGTGGACTCATCAACGTTCTGCCACGGATCCAAGATCAACCGGTTAGATGAGAAAAACTATTAAACTTACGTACTATTTTTTATTTCTTAGGAATCTGATATAAGATTCGTAATATTACCCTCCTCTTAAGAAATCAAATATTTACGGATAACTTTCACTCTGATAAGTAGCCATTTTCCTCTTCAAACAACTCTTACTCCGACACCAAATAACCATTTTTCATTTTAGACGACTCTCACTCTGACACCAGATAACCATTTTTCATATTAAACCGGAATATCTGATATTAATTTATCACAAATCCAAATAATGGACTCAAATCCAATAAAAGAATTCAACCTAAAAAATCAATCTGTTAGATGAAAGAATCTATCAGACTTAATACTATTTCTTTTATTTTTTAGGAATTCGAAGTAAAATTCATAACCCATTCTCGTTACTTTTGGTAGTTTTAAGATACACACAAGCTTGCCAAGGTTGTTGTACCGCGGAATCAACCGGTGCAGAAATTTGATCTTTTATAATAATTAAATAATTAAATATTTAAATATTTAAATAATATAAAAAAAATATATATATATATATATTTATTTATTATTTTATATAAATAATAGAATAATAATATTTTATAATAAAAATTTAAAATAATCAAATATGTAATTATTAATTATAAAAAATTATATAAAAATAAAAATTTAATTAAATAAATATATAAATATAAAAATGTAAAAGTTTTTGTATAAACATTAAATAATTTAATATGTTGATATGTTTTGACAATGGGAACGTTTTAAAAATAAGAAAACATTAGTGGCATCATAGTTTCTTGACTTCATCTTTCATGTTTTTTAAATGTTTTATATTTTTAAAATAATTCAATATATTAAATTAATTAATATTTACACAAAAAATTTTATATTTTTTACATTTAAATATTTTTTTAATATTTAATCAATTATTTATTTAATTTTGATTTTAAAATTTTCTATTATTTATTTTATAATCAATAACTACATACTTGATTGTTTAAATTCTTATAATAAAATATGATAATTCTATTATTTTTATAAAATAATTAATATTTATATAAAATTTTCCATTAACGTTTCCTCATATATAATCCATAATTGCTTAGACATTTCCAAAAATTGAAATTTATGCTTTTTTACCTTTGTTCTATTTGTTTTGGTTATTAATAAGATAAAAATTTTTAATAGAATATCAAACTTTTATAGATTAAAATAAATCTCTCATAAAAATAACTAAAGTTTTTATTCAATTAATAATTTTTAATTCTTAAACTTTAATTAACATTTATTCAACTTAACCTTCCCCCCCCCCAAAAAAAAACAACACACACACACTAACGTCTACTTACCAAATGCCACCATAAACTTTATAATAATTTAATTTTAAGGTATAATTTGAATTTTCTTCCATTTTTAGAAAATTTAATTTTATTGAAAAGTATTTTTTGTCAAATCTAGAATTAAAGAGTTTGAAAATAGATTCAGAAATCTATATGTTTACTTGGATTTCAAAATTTCTATAATTTGACTATTTTATTGTTAAATATATTTCTATTTTATTAATTTAAACGAATCATATGAATTTCAATATCATTTGTAATTTCGATTCGTTTTAATCAAGTCCTTCGCTCTTTTCTCTCAAATTTGTTTTCTAAAAATATCAAGAGCATCTAAACGAATCTAAGATTGCCTTTGTTTTTTGAAGTCCAATCATCAATTACCAAGTGGGCTATATTATAAAGAATAAGGCTATAGTGTGTTACAAAGGGTGCAAGATCGGATCACACTTATTTCAAAAATAATAATTATAAGTAAAAAATTTTATTATATGTAGTGATTCTAATAATAATAATAACAATAATTAATGTCTGGTTGATCTTTTGGAAGTTTCAAGTTTGAATCTTATATATGACAAAAATAGATGTTGTAAAAATTTTGCCTCTTAATATCTCAACTCGACTTGAATCAGATTTAGTCAGAATTAATATAATTATTAAATATCGATAATTTATAATAATAACAATAGCCACCACTGATAATATCACAGGTCTTTTACCACTTTTTCCATTGACATTTTTTTTTTATAAGAAACCATTAAGATGATAATTTCATATTCAAGACGATGTCTTAAGATACAGTGGATACAACCCACTAGATTTTGTGTTGATTTTAACTTATCAAATATTTAACTTGATATTAAAATTAAATTAATTATTTATATATACTCTAACGAATATAAATATCTCCATGTACGTGACACTAAACATACATAAATATAAAATCTATTTTCTCTCTCAAGCTTTATCCTCTCTTCGTCTTAAAATAGGGGTTAGAGAGATGAATTCCCCCCACCAAAAAAAAAAAAGTATGGCAGTATAATTGGATCGAATGTTTTATGGTGATTTTAACGTTGTTATGCTAATTCCTGGGTTTTTATACATCCATATATGCAATTGTCCCGCATGTGATCATTATGCATTTCTTAACGTACTAATCCAGTTATATGTTGTTAGATTTATTCAAAACGTGAAAAAAAAAAAAAAAAAAAAGTTCAATAATTTATGAAATTTTCGGATAAATATCTCGATACGTAGATTTTTAAAAATCTCTGAATTGCAAACTGAGAAATCCGCTAATCTAAACTCTCAATCAGGATAGTGATCACGAAATCGAACCACCACCGCAGATTCACAATACACAACCGAAGTCTGGTGAATGCAATATGACAAGAGAAATTATTCTACTCAAAAACTTTTTAATCTCTCGATAGATATCTCACTCTAAGAATTGATCTCTCAGTCTCTCAATCTCAAGCGATATGCAAAAAAGGTTCTCTCACACATAACTTCTTCAAAAAATTGTTTTTCGCCTAAGCCATTGTGTTGAGAGATCTTAAGGGGAGGGATTAAGACATATGGGTCCATTACCCATTATCACTTAATTATAATTTAAATAAATTTAAATTATTTACATTTAGTAAAAGTTTTCTTATGGACATAGTTTACCATCATATATCATTACAAGCTAAAGGAAAAACAACTCAATAAAAAAAATAATAAAATAAGCCAAGACATATTTTATATTTATCATATGGGAATTATGGGGATGCATATATTTTATATTTTATATTTAGGCAATCTGCTGATCGTATCTTTGGAAATTATTAAGATTCCCTCTCATGGTCCACAACATAAAATAAATGAACAACATTGGACATATCAATCCTTAAATGATTTGTCTCAAATTTGATATTTTTTTTAATAATGTTATCGCAAGGCATATGATTCAACTAAACAATTATATATTATTGAATTAATAGTTGTCGATATGTCTATTTAGTTGATTTATTTATCATAATATTTAAAATTTAATGAAGTAATACTAGGGTTAGTGGAGTAACTGAGTTATACTAAAAGAGATTGTTGATTCGATGATAACTTCTGTTATCGTATTTATCTATATAAATTTTTTAAAAATTCTGCATGAGAAAAGAAGTAAAGCGAAGAGAATAGAAAAAGGTTTGACAGGAAAAAGGCTTTTTCCTAATATTATCTCTCTACTCTTTTGTATTATTAATTTGTTCTGTCTCTACATATATTTTATTTATTTCAATGTTTAGAACCAAACTTTTTCTTAACTTTTCATTTTCCACTCTTTCTATGTGCAATTCTCTTGGTGTAATTTATATTTGTATTTTGAATCTCTCTCACAGAAGCATGCATTTGTGGGCTCTCATTCATGTGGTGCTTTGCTCTTACTTGGACAGCAAACGTCTGTTCTTATTTTACGGTAGTCGAATTGGATTAATCGATCAAAACTGAATATCGGTCTATTAAAAAAAATAATAATAATTACTGCAATTGAGATTTTTAGGCAAACTCATCTGCACAAATATGGGGCCCTTCACCCACTTTCTTTTAAATAAGATTCTAACATCGTGAGAACCAACGGAACAGGTCGTGCTCAACAGAATTCTATAATTTATTTGAGTCGAAGAAAGATAAAAAGAATGTGAGAGACTGTGGCTAATGGAGGGGTACAACTAGAACAGAGCTGTGATGATGGCAGAGAATCAAAATCAAAGGCTTGTGCTTGAAGACTACTTTTAAAAATTATAAAATTTGGATAGCAACTGAATCCTTATCGCATGGTGCAGTAAACATAATGGCACAATCTCTCTAATGATCCGGACTATTTCCCACATCGGTGTGGGGTTTAAATGGTACAATACCTTGATAAAAGGAACCTTGAGAAGGCTTGAACCTTGTGCTAGACGACATTGAATGAGCTTATGCTGCCTGTTTCAAAGAAGAAAATGAAATGGTGCATTTGGAAATCTATGATTTCGGTGCAGCTCCAATTTACTCCCCAAGAGATCTTATCTAGGGGCCCTTGACTGAACATTTTAATTAATAAATAGGGGAAAAAAAACTATAGCCATCAAATCAGACGGATGAGGATCCTGATCATAGAAGTTGGACCGAGTGAATTTTATTTTTCAAGAAATGATGTTTTGCCATGATTGGATGCCCCATCAAATCCGTTGCATCCTTTCAATTATTATTATTATTTTAAATGCAGAAGAAACTATTTTATTTGTAATTGCATAATGGGCCCTGGTAATCATCTGTAACAATACTCCTGAAGAACAATCAATGGTTTGAGCATCCTATTTTAATATGCATGTGTGTGTGTGTGTGTGTGTGTTGTTTTATGTTGCCATGGATTAGAACAAAGAAAGTTTCTCTGCAATTTTCTTAGGTGAAAATTTCCTGCAGAAGTTGAAACTGGCATACTAAAACTTGATGATCTGACAAATACATAAAAGTATCAAAGTGATTGCATTCATTGGCTTCAAATGAGATGGTTACATTTTGATTTACCTTGGTCGAACACATGAACTATCTACATGACAGAAAACCACCACTCTGTATATCCAAAGGAACCCAGCAATCTGCACACAGCTCAAGCCTGAAACACCCTCTTGAACTACCATACAACAACATCTGGGATGAAGAACAATCCATGACTCCTCGGACCAAATATCATGGGATTCCGATATTGGGCATTGGGGTTTGGAATTTCATAGTATAAGAGGAAGGTAAATGAAGAGAACAACAAGAACAACATGGTGGTAATAGGTACCATTTCTTTCTCCTCTTGAAAAGGTCTTCTGAATTTGGTTCTTTTGTATAGAGGAAAAGCTTGAAATTGCAGGCTAGACTTGATTGAGGATGTCGCTGTTGCTTAATTTTCGTCTATGAAGCAAGGCATCATGGGTTTGAAATGTAAGACAATCAATGGGTTTTATATGGGCTCCTTACCCAATTATTAAAATGATTATCGGTAATCTTTTTTATTAATAAACTTTATGCCAACGTGGTTGTTGAATGGGTACAACAAATAATTTTGACTTTATGAATCATTTACTATTAATGGCCTTTGATGAGAACCTCAAAGAAGACTCAATTCCTAAGCAACACATGGAATCCATCACATGATATATGAATTATTGTGAGTTCATGCCAAAAAGAATGAAAAACGAAAATTGTTTTCAAGGAAATGAATCCAACCTGCCTTGATAAGAAGTAAACGCGTAACGCCACTAAGACTCCATTGATAATACTGTTGTCGTGCAGAGAGATGCAAGACTTGGAGCCCAAGGATTCAGAGCTAAGCAAGAGAAGAGATGAAGAAGATGAAGAAGATAAAGAAGATGAAGAAAGTTTCTGGGTGCCATTTTTTCTGTGGGATCTAGTTGGCGGTAATTTTCTATTCTGGGATTCTGTAGAATTGATTGTTTGCTTTTAGAAAGGTAGTCGGTTGTTGATTTACTATTATAGACTCTATTGGTATGCTAAGCCATGACTGTAAAATGGATCACCAATCCCAAAGTGGAATTTATCATTATCAGATCAATTGTTACAGTTTAGCATTGTTTCTCCTAAGTGGAAATTGCTCTATGGTGGCGCACAACTTGTTTATTTCATTTATTTTAGTTATATTCCAATTAATACGATTCAAACGTCTAAGGAACTCCAAATTAAAAAACGGCTCTATATAGTCTTTTTTTTTCAAGTTTTAAAGTCAAAACTTGATTAAAAGATTTAATACTCATATTTTATTAAATCGGCTGTTCGTTGATTTGTTTGTTCCCCGTGCAACTATGTACAGGCTATGTCAAAAGTGGTAGAAGTTTCTTTATCTCTCTCTCTCTCTCTCTCTCAATGATTCACCCTTTTTTCCAAGGTTTGTGCATCTACGGTGTTGTTTAGCGAAAGAAGTTATGTTGGCCTAATAATGTGCAGTGGAGTAAAACAGAAGTCACTTCCACATGATGAGAGCGACTAGGGCAGAGTTATGTGTTAGGGGCCCATTTGACATGGACTGAAGCCCAATTAACAGTCACCATCGACCTGCCCATGACAGGACTTCTCGACCCTTCATTGATTTTTGCCTGCTATGAGAGAAAAGGGTTTGAAAAATTATGCCATACATTATGAGGGAGGTTGGGGTGACTTGAAAATGGTTAACATTTGAGCCTTGTTACTCAAACTTCCAAGAAGTACAACACATTTTTTTCTACAAGTTTTGAGTTTTCACTAAGCATTCTCTCTTCCTTTTGTCAACCCGAACCCAAATGAACCAAACCGAAAGGGCACCATTGCTCTTTGGTCAGAGTTTGTGGGGTCAGATTATGGAAAACAAGGCTTTCACCTTCTCTGTTGGCAGAAGATGTAAGCATTTGAAATTCCACTCTAGCCCCTGAATAAGTCGTCTGCAAAACTATGATTCTATCTTACCTCTTTGTGTGATCGTATGAATTATTGCGATGTGATAGATAGATAGAGAGAGAGAGAGAGAGAGAGTACAAATAGGGAAAAAAATAGAATCATCATTTTTCAAGGAATTCTATTATATAATTTTTTAAATTTTTTAATACCATAATTAAAATTTCTCCTAATACCATACCATAATTTGTTTGCCCCCAATCAGACAATGTAGTAGTCACAAGTCCTCTCATCCAACCAGATAATCTAAGTTTAAATCCCTGTGTAACACAAAAAAATAACATACTAAGTCCAAAATTTCTTTTCCTAATATACACATAATTAATTTATAAGGAATATTCAATGTGACTAATGAGCCAATTTGCATGATGTTAAAAGTTGTTTAATAAAATTCCCGCAATGAAATACTATTTATTCAATTTGAATCTAAATAAATTCGAATTAAATTAGGCCTTTAATACTCTTTGCTCTTTTTATTATAGTTATGCTACCAATTTTTTAATTTTTTAAATACTCTTTGCTCTTTTTATTACAGTTATGCTGCCAATTTTCCATTTTTCTAATGCTTAGGGTGGGTCTCTACTGTCTACCCCCCGACCCCTCAAGTTTCCAAGTTGAACTCATATGACTTTACTACCATAAGAGATCCCCACCATGGAGCAGCTCACAACCACCAGCATTGATGCGCATGATACTAGTACAACTAGTTTGTGACCAAACTGCAGCCTAACACCTCCAACAATGTACATTCCCCAAGGACTTCATTGAATTATATACATGATGCAGGTAAGTAAACATGAGGTCAATAGTGTAGTTATGGATCCAAAATTTAGCTATCATAGTCCCCCAACACCCACATATGAGTTTTAGGGCACTTAACTCTCATGCAGCAATAGATGGTGCCATCCCTCATCTTTGCTAGACCGCTAGACTCTGTCCTGATTCAGGGGAGTAATGCAAGGTTGGTGATTTGAAAGACGTAAGACACGCAAGCTTTCAGCACCCATGTCGCACAAGTCGTGGTTCATAGACCCAGGACCATATGCTGATAGGAAGTGGTACCACTGTTGAATCATACAAAAAAGAGAAGAAAAGATTATTGTTGGTAAGGCGCATGATGATTACTGGAGAATGTTTGCCTTAGTAAAATATGCAATTTGTTTCTGGAAATGGAGAAACTTTTTAACCGGGTAATGTGATATATCTAAAACTTATTACTATATCATGATAAAAATGCTCCCACAAAAGCATGAACTTAGCTTTCCTCTGAAGACTGAACAATATCCTCAGTGGCCTAAACTATATCTTAATCCATTATTCATTTTCTTTATATCTGAATAGGAGCATCCGATAATCATGAGATTGTTGTGACTCTGAAGAAACTCTTCTATTGAACCATCCATTGCCAAAGTGCCAGCAAAACATGTAAATGAGCAGTGCACATACAAGTGGTAGCGCCAGTACATCTCTTCAAAGAGGTACCTTATGTCCTGAGCCTTCATCGTCATCTATCAACACATTAGCATATGCCCACAAGGATAACTTATCACATTTTATTGCCCAGTTATTCGAGTTTATCTTTCTCTGGAAAGGAACTTGCAAGATGATTCTCGACTTTGGTCACGTCTTGTGGGCATGAGATTCAGTGAGAATGATTGGCATGGGAAAAGGGTATATCTCCTTTTTATTTATAATTTTCATAAATTCTTTAGGTTCATGTTAACTGCACCTAACCATTTAACTCACAAGATGGTTTTGTTTTCCATTTTCTTTTGTAAAATTCGTTACTTACATAAAAAAGTGAATTGCCGCCTTTTTTATTTTAAACAGGCTCTTCATTCTTTCGATCCTGCCTCCTTCTCCACTGCTACCGCACAGTGGACTGTTCTGACCTCTTCTGTGAGAATGGTAACCATTTAGGCATGAAGAAGGAAATTTTCAATGCACTTGCAGGACAGTCGAGCCATGCATTCTTTCCTCCATGGATATATAACCGGTTAGAAAACGGGGTGAGCATGTACTGGGAATCTGCAACAAGGTGTGAGGCAGAAGTAGCAAGGAAAATAGTGATGGTTCTTTTGCAGTGCGTAGAGATGAAGCCCATCGATTGTCCTTTGACGAGAAGAGTCCTCAAGTTGCTTGAAGGTGACTTTGAAATATTAAGGATGCCTCCCAAGCCTTTTACTTACCAGGATATGCCATCCATGAGTAGAACAAAAGACAAAGCGAGTTCTGATGGCAAATTCATAATGTGCAATGGATACAGTGACTTTGAGCGGGCAGTGGTGCCATTGTTAAATATCTAAACTCCACTGGCTTAGATAACTAGCCTAAAGATCATACATGAGATTGAGCTTTGCACATTCATAATCAATACTAAATATATAAAATCGGACTTAAAGATACTCTAATTAGGTCATAATGACTTATTTAACTTATTTTAGTTTTTCTTATTAATTCAAATGCATGATTGAACCAGGCAAAGGGATAACTTTCCTTTAACCCTTCTCCCCTTAACTTGCTAGTAGTGAAATTAACTCAGCTCTTTAGTGTTTAGTTATATAGAATTAACATGTACCCAAACAAGAGAGTTACTAGCAATTGACCACAAAAGTTTAGTCCGAAAGTGCATCATCCTACAGTGAAATAATACCTGACAATCACGGAGAATAGAATCCATCAAACTGCCAAACAAGGCAAGAGATAAGGTTTGCCTTCACAATTATAATATTTATAAAAAGACAAAGGTGGAATCCACATTGACAAGGCAGGAAATGGCAGAATCCCTTGACCTTAGCAGGAAAGATATGCTTTTGGGGAAATCTTTGACTCACATGTTAAGATTAAGATGTTTCGCGAGAATCCAAGGTCACAAAAAGGTTAAAGTGAGTTACATGTAAGTCACCCTTTAACCTTTTTGAGAGAGAGAGAGAGAGAATTACTGGGATGAAGGATAGATTGAGAAATAGGGACAATAAATTAGAATAAAGCACAAAAGTACCAGTAATAACGAAAAGAAGAGGTGAGGCAACAAAAGGCTCCCCACCACCATAAAACAAGTAAATTGTATCTATATTTTGGAGGTCCTCAAGAACTCACCAGAACAATTTCTCTCAAGCACTCACCAGAACGATCTCTCTCTCTCTCTCTCTTTCTACGCACAAGCAAAGTAACAAAGCCTAGATAGAGATTGAAAGAGATGTAAACGGTCATAATGGTGTGCTTGAGGACATTCAAACAGAATCACAAGTAGAAATCCACATACAATTATTTTTGTCTAGAAAACCACTCTTTCAAAATAAAAATCCACAAACTCAGTTTTGAGGATTGCTCCTGAATGACCCAAGTGCTTTCGCAGCAGCTGCTCTCAGAATGAACTGGTGGTAGAATGCTGCAATTGCTGCACCAATGAATGGTCCAACCCAGAATATCCACTGCACCCCATAAAAATATGTATATTACAAATTTAGATACGTAATTGAACAAAAAAAAAATGGTTCATGTATCACATTGCAAATTTCACCCACAAATTTCAAAACATTTAGGGGGTGGGAGGAGAGAGAGAGAGAGAGACTAACTTGGTCATCCCAAGCCTTTGCACGGTTGTACATTACTGCCGCTCCAAAACTGCGAGCAGGGTTGATGCCGGTGCCGGTGATCGGGATGGTGGCCAAGTGAACCATGAAGACAGCAAATCCAATGGGAAGGGGTACCAAAACCTTAGTAGCAACAGGAATAAATTTTAGTAAGATTGGAACAAAATTGGTCCATTAGGGCACAATATTTTCAGGTATACTAGAGTACACCACCCAAACTCTTCTTTTCTGCAAGACACTAGTGGGGGTTAAATTTCAAAGCCATTTTCCCAAATTTAAATAGTTTTAATTCATGAAAAATTAGTGGCCATTAAATCTAAACCGGCCTAAGAGGCCATGTCAGTGTCAAAACAAGACACAGTCACAGCCGAACACAAAGTTAAAAGAAAAATAATACGTCAAATTGATAAAAATATTAAAATTTTAAATTAAATTTGATATTTAAAATTTAGAAATAAAAATATTATTCCCCTGAATCTGACAAACAATTATATTAAATTAATAAAAATATAATTTTAAATATCAAATAAAAAAAAAAGATTAATTCGAAAAGCATGGACCACATTTGGAAAGAAAACAAGAGCCCAGATGCCCTTTGCAACAGGATTAACATATCCAACAGCCTCAACCCCTCACTCACGTGTACCCCACTAAAGGGCATCATGCCCTGGGCATGAACAAAAGTTCCCTCACATCACATCACACAACCAACCGAGATTCGAGAGACCGATTCTGAATGTGGCACAGCTGGGTGTTAGAGAATATGTTGGTATTGGTCACATGTGATGGTTTGTTTGTGGCCATTATCAAGCTACAACCTTATGCGACAGACTCTGGTCTCATAAGCCCTAGTTGACCATTTCTGGCTCCAAACTTTGACACTAACCAAACTATAATCGGTAGGAATTTTTCTAGAATTCCATTGATGCAAGTAATAATCACCATTTTATTTTTTTTGGCCCGGTAGATAAGGATAATAAATTTCTTAATCAAGTCTCTAATTTAAAATTTAAAAATAATAAAAAAAATTGTGTTAAAAAATCTATCCCTAGAATGAGCTCGATAAACGCTCAAATTGAATTAATTAGAATATAATTCCAGATTGTTATAGTGAAAAAAATAATCACCATTTTTTGGTAAAATAAAATAGTAAAATAGTCTATTACTGTTTGATTGTCAATCCAACGGTCGCAATGCATCATGGTTATGATTACCCATTAACAAAATCCTAATTAATAAAGAATGAAATAAAATGTAAATTCTATGTTTAATTTAAATAAAAAAGAACAATATTCTTTTTCAATAAAAAATAGAGATCAGGAGCAGGTGATTAGGACATGGGCATTTATAAAATGGGCTGAATTACTAGAAATAGGGAAGTATACCCAGCCAAGTATGTACATCACACCAATTAATGTTTGACATTTCGGTCCCCACAAAAGGCATGAGATGTGCAGGGACACATTTATGAGGAGCCTTGGAAAGCATCATTCAAATTCTCAATATCTTCTTAAAAAATTTTCAAAAAAATTTCAATTACGATCTCAATAATTTTGGATTGGTCCCACAAAGATTGAAACCTTGCATTTTGGTCCCTTACCGTAGACGTCTCCTCAGCACTCTAATAACATGTTTTTTTTGGAAGCGTACAACCAAAGATTTCAAATTTGAATAAAATTAGGGATTTGGAATGAAGCATGCAACAAAGGACTATAGAAAGCAAACCAAATTCTTAGCAACCAAAAAGGGCCCAAAAGGAACTCTCTCTCTCTCTCTCTCTCTCTCTCTCTCTCTCCCTCCCTCCCTCCCTCCCTCCCTCCCTCCCTCCCTCTCTTCCTCCTATATCAGCTAATATCCAGATCTATGCTCGAGAAACTTTTCAAACAAAATTTTTTTCATGCACTCCCTTCCCCCGCCCACCTACCAACATTGACGTAAAACCCCACAATGAGACTACACTATTAACAATAATTAACATGCTTCGATTTCAACATATTCTAATGTCACAACAACAAACAACCTCCACGATCAGCAAACTACCTAAGAATAAAATTAAAAAAAAAAAAAAAAAGTCAAGACAAAATCTAACATGGGCTGTGTCATTGAAATTTTTGAACGTATAATAAAAAGTATATTGCCCCAAATTTTATGAAAGAGAAATGGAAGAGCGTGCTTACGGGAACATAGGAGTCTCTAGCATTTCTCTTGGGATCAGTGGCGGAGAAGACAGTGTAGACAAGAACAAAGGTGCCGATGATCTCGGCAGCCAAGCCGGTGCCCTTGCTGTAGCCGAGGGCAAGCTCGTTGGCGCCACCGCCGTAGCGGTTGTAGTAGGACTTCTGGAAGGCTTTGACTAGCCCAACACCACATATGGCTCCAAGGCACTGAGCCACCATGTACAGTAGAGCTCGGATGAGTGAGACCTTTCTTGCCAAAAATAGACCAAATGTCACTGCTGGGTTTATGTGACCACCTGCATACCAAATTAAGCATCGTAAAGTTACTCACCACCTTATTCTCCCAAAAAAATTTTAATCGCAAAATTGAAGAGAGAGAGGGGGGAGGGAGGGAGGGAGGGAGAGGGAGACGAACCAGAAATTCCAGCAGTGCAGTAAACAAGGATGAAAATCATGCCGCCAAAGGCCCAAGCAATACCAAGAATGCCAACACCACCGCACGCATCACCATTGTTCTGAGGGTCAGTCTGGCTCTTGTACCCAATCACAGTCAACACTGTGATGTAAAGAAAGAGCAAAGTGGCTATGAATTCTGCTATTATAGCTCTGTAGAACGACCACTTTGTCAGCTCTACTGCATCAATCAATGGTGCTGGTGGTGGGTCGTGATAGTCCTTCATTGAGTATGACCCATGCTCTGCTCCTTCTAAGTCTTTTCCCATTCTTTCACTCACTTTAGAGGGAAAAAAGCAAGAGCAAAACGGAGGAGAAACAAACAGACGTTTTGGAGGAAGAGGCTCTTTTGGGAGGTGAAGGAGTGAGAAGAGAAGTGGAGGAAAGAAGGGCAGGGAAGTAGTATTTATTGAAGGAGAAGAAGAGGCGAGAAAAATAGAGAGAGAGCTTTCTTTAAAATAATGTTATCTTATATTATATTATATTTATAAAAAAACAAATAAAAAAATATGAAATTCGATAGTATGATTTTTATAAGTCCATGATTCGCAGAGGCCTTCATAATGTTATTTAAAAGAAGTAATATTGATTTTATCTCTCGTCATTTTAAGAAAAAAATAATAACAAAATAAATATTTATATTAATTGTGAAAAAACTTAGAAATGCATTAAAAATTAATGAAAATTATGTCGCCTTAGTTTTTTTGGGCAGGGAAGCTAGGCTACAAGAAAACGAAAACAAAAAAAAATGAAAAATGATATAAATGTAAAATGATATGCCGAAAACGATATTTATAAGATATAAAAAATGAAAATGTGTGAAAACGAATAAATATAAGAAAATATAATAATTTTTATATAAATATTAATTATTTTATGGAAATGATGGAATGGTTATCTTTTATAATAAAAATTTAAAACAATCAAATATATAATTATCAATCATAAGATAAATAATATAAAAAATAAAAATTATAAATAAATAAATAAATAATTTATTTAAAATATGTAAATATAAAAATTTTTATATAAATATTAATTAATATGGCGTAAGTTTGGCTTTTGCTTACCACAGTTGGATTTATTTTTCTATTATTGGACCTGAATTGGTCAGGTGCCAACTCCTAGTCACCTCTCTTTCTTCATTATTTCATTTTAATGCTTAGGTATAGGTTAATGTCACTCTTTTTATTTTAATTTTTAACCATTTATGTTGGGGTTAGAGGAAATTACAATGATTCTTTTCAATTAGTAAATTAATTTCATTAGTATTAGGTAAAATTTTGATTTAATATTGATCCTAATTCAACATAAATATGTTTTATTTGTTGCGAGTATTATTAGCTCAGATTTTGTAATCCAACTTTGTTTTAGTAAAATAATTATAGACATTTTTAAGTGATATCAATTTTGAGAAATCCTATTAAATTTATAAAAACTAGTTCACATGCCCACACTTACGTTACGGATGGAACTCCTTACCACAAAATATAAGTTAAATAGAATAGTAATATGGAGTTAAATAAAATAGTGACTTATTTAGTTTTAATATAAAGTTGAATTTTACGGTCAATAATTTTTTATTTTCCTACAATTTCTATAATGTACTACTTTTCTTGTTCATGCCACAGAAGTGCAAGAAAAAGATTTTGACTACTGTAGTTCTATGTGAGGATAAAACTTAAAAGGGGATGCAGATTAGTGAGAAAAATCAGAAGTATTAAACATAAAAATAAAATTATTTATATATTATCTTAATGTATTATATATACCTAATAATATTAAAATCATAATAAATATAAGTCCACCGTCAAATAACTTCATTATTATAATATCAAATAATTTTATTAATTATATCTCTAGAAAAATAGATAATTAAATTTCTAATCTTTTTAAAAATAAAAAAATATACCTATTTCTTACGTGACACTTTCTATAACCTCTATAAGACACTACTTTTATTTAATGGTATAGATTATCCGATGCTCTTTTACCATAATCGAACTTAAGACCTAAAAGAAACAAATTACTTTGTTACTTGAGTACCTTTGCAATTGTTGGTGGGTCTTAGAAGTTGAAATGATCAAAAGCTTTTTTAATTTGGTTTGATTTATTTCTACTTTATCTTATTCTATATATAATATTAAAATAAAAAATATAATTTTATAAGTAGAAATCAAAATTTTCTATTAAAATAATTAGAATCGTCATAATATTAATCATTTTTTTATATCTAAAATTTTACGTAATATCAGTCGAATTAAATCTCAACTTTTTTAAAGACAGCTATTAAAGTTTTCTCGTTGTCTGTCTATCTTTGATCAGTAGACTAGTTGAATTGCTGAAGTTTTTCCTTAAAAGTAAATTTACAAACCAACTTTGTACCATAAAAAGATAATTTAACTAAGTTTGCTACAAACCCTAAAAGCTATTCTGATTCTTTAGCCAATCGACCATAACAAAGCAAAAATTTTAGGTACTATTGGCACATTATTTCACCTAACCTTCTCAAGAAAAATAAATTATAGAAAAAAAGCTTGGCACCTTAGTCACAAAATGTAACTTTTGAATGTACATAAGTTCTTTTAGTAAGTTAAGGCCTCGACGGTACAAATATTGGATAACTTTTTTTATCTGTTTTTCTTAAAAGGACATCACTTTTTTTATTTGACAAACCGTATCTGAATTATCTGATTAATTAGATTCAAGTATTATAAAGTTTCATTTAGGAATAAGATCTTACATCATTCTCAATATTTTAATTCAAATTTTTAATTGAGAAAATATAATATTGTTATCAAACACATAAAATATTATCAACAGATAATTGATTTAATGGGTAAAAGTGATAAGTTTTTTAATCAAATTTCAATTTTGAAACTTAAAAATAAAAAAAAAACCAACATTAAAAAAAATTTTAAAATTAAACATGATAATATTCAAATTAAATTATTTAAAATACAACCTTCAATTGCACTTTGTTTAATTATGTATAATTATCGCAAGCAAATTTAGATTCATATTTATTTTTGGAGAAAAAATGAGGCGATGCCCGTTGAATTATCACTCATTGTTCATGGTCAATGGCCAAAAATTATTAGTAATGCAGGGAAATGTCTTAACAAATAGCGAAGCCATGTCACCTTGTTTGAACAATCCTACAAGAAATAACCAATCAAGGATTGTACTTGAAAATTTTGAAGGCAAGCAAGTGGTGGGTTTTGTTGGCTAGAAGGCAGGCAAACGAATACATCGCCAACTCCTCTTGATTCAAAGGTTGCAGCCTTGCAGGTAAGGTATTTTCTCTTTTATTTCTTTTCATCTCACCATTGACACTATATAATACAAATATAATTAAATGGTGCAATAAAAATTGAGGAAAATCACATAGAATAATAATGTGTGCCATCTCTTCTACAATAAGTCAATAAGATCATAAATTGTGCATAAATAATTTTTGGATTTGAAAGGTTTTTAAATATCCTTGAATTTCTCTCTCTATCTCTCTTTTCTTTATTGTCTTTGTTGGGAATCGCTATTCTCTCTCCTCTATTCGTTTCTATTCTCTCACATGTTTGCCGATGTTCACATGACAATGAGATGAGAGAGAAAAGACAGGGTGGCAGCGGGTGGTAGAGATAAGAGATGGTAGAGATAAGAGATAATAGAACAATGAGAGAGAGAGAATCAACCAAGAGAGAAAGAAGAAAGAGAAAGAGGTGGTGACCAGGAAAAGAGGAAGAGAAAAAATAGCTTAAGAAGAGAAAGAGAATGATCAAAATAAGATAGTGAAAGAGATTTACAAAACAAGACAGAAAAGATATTCAAGAGAAAGTGAGAAACAAAGATAGAGACAGATAAAAGACGATTCACAATAAGTTTCAGAGGAAAGGAGGAAGTAATAGAGAGAGATTAAGAGAGAAGAGAGAGAGAAGTAGAGGCAAAGTTTTTGCAAGGCTGTTTGGGTCAGTTCAATTTGGGGGAATGTTTGTAATTTCACGTCAAAACTTGCTCTCTATTTTATTGGGTTTGCATGGAAAAGCTCTCTCTTTGATCAGGTTTGCATGGAAAAGAAGGGAAGAAGGAAAAGGAATTGGAGTCCATTTGCGGTCTCCAGGAAAAGTCTAAAACCCTAAAACACGACCACTGCAAATGCAACCGGTCGCTAATAAATTAACCTGCATTCATCGTCAGGGTTAGTACAATACGTGTCAAAATACGATTGGGTCGTATTGAGAAAAGGTTCATAGAGTCACGTGGACAACATTAAACCATACGTTCACACAGATACAGGGTTGCGCGCATTGATTGTTACCTATTCGTAGAACTGAAAATGTTGTACCGGTGGCAGTGTTACGTGGCTACTGATATTCTGACGGTTTGCCTTGGAAGGAACGGTAGAGAAGTCATGGGTCCCACACATTTGGATTGGATGGGATGATGTCATTATCCAACTCAGCAGATAGAGAGAGAGAGAGAGAGACTTGCTTGTTTGTCGCGAGCGGTGCCCGAAGTGGTAAGGAAACGGAAATAGAACCGGAAAATTATAAAGTCATGAACTGATAAACGAAAATGAAATCTTACAAAAAAAATATATATATGAAATATTATATAAATATAATCATATAATTATTTTCATAATAAAAATCTAAAATAATTAAATATATAATTATTAATTAAAAATAAATAAGTAGATAATTTATTAGATATAGAAAAATATGTATATATAAAAATATTTAATTTTTTTATATAATTAATTAATTTAGTATATTTAATCGCTTTGAAAATGAGAAATATAAAAAAATATTTGAAAAAATTAAAAAATGAGAAATATTAATTTTGAAAATTTACATAAGTGGTGAATAGTCAAGGAAAGAGTTAATTTTGTCTAGCAAAAAGGATGAAAACGAGAAAGTTCGTATACGAAGATTTTTTTTAATTCATCAAAATTAAATAATTATATCGAATCAGATTAAATTCGATTTAAATTTATTTGGATTTAAAATTAAATAATATACAATTCCCTGATAGAAAGTTGAAGAAGGGAAGAGCGTTTTCTAAAGTAATATAATTACAGAGTGCGACTTTAATTCAATGTTGTCAGTCTATCATTATTCCACTCAATAATTTAGCTTATAAATGAGGCAAATTGGATCAAAACTCATTTTCCAAATATAATTTGTTTAATTAATTAAATAAACAGAATTATAAAATAAGAGTACTCATAGAAATAAATTCAAACCTAATGATTTGCACATTTGATGAATGAGTATAAAACTATTATTTATATTCCATTTGTTTAATTCTATGGATAAGGGTAGCATGAAATGGGCAATTTGAATTTTATTCTAAAAGCCAAAATATATAATCATTAATACCAAATATTGAATTTTGTAAATTCATTTGAGGAAAATAAATTAATCATAGTTTATTATTATTTTCTTGAATGTCTTGTTCAACGTAGGGTCAGTCTTCATGTCGACTGCAGACTTAGTTTACATAACAAATTAAAATTGCACATCATTATCTCATGAACCCACAAAACAAATTAAACTGTATTTTGTATCCCAATCTTCTTATTTGTAAAATAAGCAAAGTCAAATCCTTAAACATAACACCCATGAACTTGCAACTGCCATGAAATTTAAAATGATCGTTGAGAGAGAGAGAGAGAGAGAGAAAGTGAGAGAAATTGGAGTGGGTTTAGGATGATCGCTGAGAGAGAGAAATTTGTGTCAGGTGGATAGTCGGGTAAGGGTAACAAGTTATTTAATTAAATTTTGATTTTAAAATTTAAAAATAAAAAAGAAATTATACAAGAAAAGTTTTTTTTAAATTGGATCCGATAATATTTATATCAGTTTAATCAAAATATAATTTAAAATATCAATTGGTCCAAGGGAGAGAGGGTGAGATTTGATGGGGACCTAGTTGATTTTTTTTATTTTTTTGGTTTATAGTGAGACTCAAATTTAAATTTATTTGATTTACAGTAAAATTTAAATTCGAATTTATTACGAGGAGAAAAGAAATCGGTGTCATTTGACTTAAATGGCGACCCGGTTGGTTTATCCGGATATCTTTCTTGGCCTTTTGACTAAGACACGAAGGTTGGTTTATCCAGCAAAGCTTATGTCAGCCTCATTCTCTCGAAGTCCTCATCCCACATGATTTACACATACTTTCCCCATATCCCATCCTCCCCAGTCTCTCTTATCATCATCTCTTGTCCAGGTTGTTCTTAAGGGATTCTTTTGAACTCATCTACCCTCCTTGGGCAACCCACATTTATCTGTCTCTGCATGTGATAAATGCTTGAGTAGTCTTTTGAATAATAATAATAATAATAATAATAATAATAATAATTAATATAAAGAGGCTAAGCACGAGCTGGCCATTGCCAAAATGGAAGCTTATAATAAAGAAATCATAGACCATGTGTTATATAACTTATAGAAGAGGGAAATTCAACATTAAACACATGGACAGAGAGAAAAAAAAAAACATATATTGTTTTGTAGACAGTTCTTTCAATATGGTATGAATGACAATTACCATGTTTCTTTTACAGGACATAAACACCAAAACAAAGAAGAGATAATGAAGAAAGGCTAGAAAGTAAGAAAAAGGTGTCCGTTGATTTATGGTGTGGAAGTTGACAGATTTCAGTACTTCAACCGACACAGAGGACATTGGCCCAGCTATGTAAGGGATTTGGATTGGATAATTCCCCTTTCAGTGGCCTGTTGCTTTGTTTTGAAGATTATTAGGTTAATCATTGAGCTCATGGAACTTCCATGAAACTTATATAATAATAAATCTCTTGGAAAATTACAAAATGATTAGTCAAGTAAATAATATAATTTTTTTTATAAACAATCAGTATTTGAAAATCATATTAAATCTGATTAAATTCTGTTCAAGTCGAGTTGGGTCTTAAAAGATAAATCTCTTTCGACACCTATTTTCTTCACCCACAAGATTCGAATTCAAAATTTTATTTAAAAATATCAGTACTCAGCTATTAAATATAACCTCTACGATATCCTAATACATTTTTTTTTCATTTATCAAAATATTTTTATACTTTTTAATGGATAATTGTCCTCATAGGATAAACATCACCATTGGGTTTTTTGTTTTTATTTTTATTTTTTTTAATGTGGGACATGTTTAATAGGTTCATCATCAATAATACAATAAAATTGGTAAAAATGTTTTCTCTGAATGTGCTGATAAATAATTAATCGACCTTTTGTCTGATATTTTTTTCTTTCATCGTCACATTCTTTAGCGACAATTATAAAATATTAGAAATGATAAAAAAATTGAGAAAATTATGTTTTCTTTTATTGTCTCTACAATGAAGAACACCTCCATAGAGGTAAAATTCTGGGTGTGATTTATTATTGTTCATTCCTTATTTTCCCAAATTGAAAAAAAAAAAGAAAAAAAAAAGAGCTAAAATAATGCAATGGGCATAAAACATGAGTCTCAACCATATATGTCTCAATATAATCATAAAAAAAAATAAGATTTTTATCATGAGATGTTTTAATTTTTAAGGGACAAACAATATTTTTAAAGAATTTTAATAGTAATTACAAGATTTTTATATTATCATTGTGAGATTTTTACTGATATTTATAGAAATACCTTTAAATACATATATTATTTTTTTTCCTTTTTTGGGGAGTTTTGCTTCATCCATACTTTTGAAATATAATCTTTTTAAGTTCTTTTGAAAAGAAAATTTACATTTTTTGAAGAATAAATTTGTTGAAGGGAAAGATTTAATGGCATTGAATATGCTTCATGACCTTTTTTTTTAAAAAAAAATAAATTTTAAAAACTTATGTATTAATTTAAATTTCAGAAATTTCATAATTTAAAATTTTTATTTTTAAATCATATTTTTATTTCATTAATTCAAATAAATTATATGAATTTTAATCTAATTCTCGATTACAATTAACTTTAACCAAGCCTGACTAAATTTTTATAAATTTATTTTTACTTATTTTTATTTTGTTTTTATTTTACTTCTAAAATTTTTTAATGAAAGCAAAAAATATATATATATAAAAAGAAATTTAGATACAAAATATAAAATATTTAAAGAATTATTATATATAATTTAAAAAAATATATCTGATCTTCATCCTGTCAAGGCTCACGTTTAGGCCCAACACCGACCATTTGGAGTCACATCGGTCAAGCCTATCAGGTATGTGTGTATGTATGTCTGTATGTATGTATGTATGTATGTATGTATGTATGTATGACATCATCTTGTTCAAATATTTGGTATTAACTTACAATTTTACAATAATTGCGAAAAACGATAATTGTGATTGTACCTCCTATTTTTGGCCTGTCTCTATTCTTTTTCAAAAAATGAACTCTCCAGAATCACAACTGCCTCTCCAAAATTATAATCCTGACATTAATACTGTTTTAAAATATTAAAAATAACATAAAATATTAAAAACTATGATGTCATTTTTCTTCCTCTCTCTCTCTCTCTCTCTCTCTCTCTCTCTCTCTCTCTCTGTGTGTGCAAAACTATGCTCTCTCTCTAAAGCTATGATGCCATTTTTCTTTCCCCCCTCTCTTCTTCCCCCTTTCTCTCTCAAGCTATGATGCCATTTTTCTTCCCCCCCCCCCTCTCTCTCTATGAGGAATAGTTTCATTTTTTTTTTCTTTTTTGGGAGAAAACATAAAAAAAAAATTACAAACAGTTTCAAAATTAACTTAGAGATAGGTATTGGGGCGTGAGGGAGAGAGAGAAGATCTGCGCCTGAATTTTTTTAAAAAAATTAATCTTTTATAAAAATTATAATCTAAAATAACACCACCCTCCTAAAAAAAAATATAATTTTTCCTTCAAAGGCAAGTAAACTTTAAAAAAAAATTAAGAAAATTTTGAAATATTATTTGGCTGTACAATTTTGAAGAATAATGTGGAGATCGAAATATTACAATGTATCGCCATAATTTGCATCTCTATTTGTTTATTTACTTTGTTTTGTCGGGTACACGTGGCAAGTGGGTTAGGCTGAGACTGAAAATATTACTTTGTTTTGAGACTGAAAATTTTTACAATACAGACCAAAATTCTATTTATTTTTTAATGGGAAAAACCAGGTAGGTTATATTAAATATACCAATATATATATTAGTGTAGGTAGAAAATGTACTTTCGTTCTTTTATTAAGTCGAGAGTTTGACTTTCACTGGATATGAAAAAATATATTGTTGGGAGAAAATTTTCTCAATTGAGGTTTGACAGACTTTTTGATCTGAATTAATCGAGATAAAATTTCAGATATCGAATGGTTAAGTTACAAAAAAAAAAATATATATATATATATATATATATGTGGGTTTGGCTCGAAGCAACAGTTGACTTGGGGGAAGTCATAGCCACGAGGGAAGGTGTGGCTGATAGAATCCCCGGCGATGGAAATGCCCACTTTCCCAACCGACCAAGGGAAAGCCCTGCCTCCCTCCATTATTCATACAAGTAAAAATCAGGGAGACACCAACACATTTTGGATTTTCATTTTTAGTACTTGACTATTAATATTTAAAAATTTGAATAATTTGATTTGAATAATTATGAAATTTAATTTATAAACTGATTTCAATTTTGTTTTATTTAAAAATTAAATTCAAAATCTTTTTTAATGCTACGCTGGTACACAGTTTGGATTTCATCAATAAATGCTGCTTTGCTTGCCTAGACAAAATCCAAATTTACAGAGGTTTCAAAGACACTTGCGGCAACAAAGCAGGACAATGTCATAAATGACCAGCCCCACCACCTCAACGAGCCCTATGGCTAAATTTAAGTATGTTGGGTAATAGCAGAGAGGACTAGAAATTTGTATATTAAATTTGTGTATAACCTTTGTTAAGCCTTGACCTTGCAGAGAGGACTAGAAATTAGAAGCATTTCTTTCGGAATCATTTTAAGTGGATATCCTAATTAAATTTTGGATCAAATTAATTGGATGAGTCAAATTATACCCAAGAATTGCCAAGGATATCTAAAAAACACCTACCTGCACCCTCATGGGATGCCTGCCCATCGAGCCACATTTCACCAATGAAACCCTGGTTGGACCTTAATACCAATGCTTTCTTTTAATTTTTAAACGTAAAATCACAATCCGTCTAAGTCGGATAGAGTATCTACAAGGACTCTATTTATAAGATAATTTTCCTAACATAATTTTTTTTTCATTTCTAAGTTTCGAATCTAAAACTTGATTAAATAACCTAAAATACTTTCTCACTAGACACCGACTGTTCATTGAACAAATTTCTACCCTCCAAAATTTTGGGACCCAGGTCCATAGACAAGCATCTGGACACGCACGCACACACACACACACAATCGTTACCCCTCAAGTTCTCATCATAAAGCACTGTTTCATTTTCGAACACAAGTGGTAGGGGGACGATGACTTGTTTTATGGGTTTCAAGGTTTTCTTAAGCTTGATTCATCCATCTCACACTTACAGGAAAATTATTGTGGGCAATGGTGGATGACAATGGTCGTACAGGAGATGAATTCACAAGGAGGAAAGGTGAACCAGTTCAAGGGAAATCCGAGGAGCCCAAAAATATTACCAGCTTATGGAAAGGAGCAAGAATTTCATGGGAAAGGGAAAAATTCTCGCATACTTCCCCACACACAGGTAGGACTGCAGAGACATCGGAGTTGCACCCATAAACCTAATGGACATGAACATAAGATGTTCATGGATAAACCACTAGGACATTAATGATAACCGACACAACTCATGTGACATGAAGCTTGAAACCTCTCTCATACAAGTACTAAGAATTAAACCTGACCACCAAGAGAAGTCTCCAGGAAACGTCAGATTTTTAGATTTGCTTGCTAGAGTACCCCAAAAAGAGCAACCCCTTCTCACACATAATAAAGTTGGTAAACTTCCCTCTTGGTGAGAATTCCTCATCACAAAGCAAAATTCTTGTAATCATATACACCGCTTCTAACTTAGACAACCAAGGTTTGTAACCGTGAATCAACTAATGTAACACTATCCTTAACACACAAGATACGACAAAACAAAACATGGGAGGGAAAAAAATACGTTATAGATAATGGAACTACAAACTAGAAACCTGACATTTTGCCAAAGATAAAGACTCGCACGGGAATGATGAATGAAAAAAAAAATCCGCAAATATAGCATTCGGTGCAGCATCTGTCATTAGTTTCCCTATGACTTCAATGACTTTAAAAAAATTTAGTGACTATAATAAAACATGTGCACCGCAGAAGCAGGAAAGCATATTGCAAGCACATAAAGGATACAAAAATGTAGATGGCATACGACATCCAAACAATTCTTCTCAACTCCTAAGTTATGCAGGAAAGAGAAGATTCAACTAAAATGCCTACTTCTTACCCTGCTGGTGGTTCCTTACAACCAGAGAAATAAATAGGCAGCTACTGCAATGAAATTAATAAAAAAATCCTAATTCAGTGTTCCAAACATATACGTGTCTCAACATTTTCAAATTCCAATACCATCAAAGGGAGGAAAACAAACAGCCATCAACACCAAATTCCTTTTTTTTTCCCTACTCCATGCCCTTCAACCTTCATTTTCATTTCCTTTCCAGAAACTAGAGCATGAATTAGGCAATTTTTGCCCTAGTAACTACCTTCAGAGGTTTTACTCTGCCTACTCGTCAAATAAACAATAGACAGCAAATCTCATATTTCAATGAGTCAAAAACAAAACCACAAATTTCCAAAATATTCATATACACCAAAAAAACCATCATAACAATCTAGCACATGCAGTTTCAGCAAGGCACCGTATCTTTCCAAAAACTAAATATTCAAAACTCAAAACCCAAAAGCAACAAAAAACAAAAAAATTCAAACCAAGTCTTGAAGTAAAACTTCAAAAATTTTCAATCCTAGTCGAGCACCCAAAACAAATACATACACATTCCTCTTTTTCAAAGAACTCCTTAATTTTCATATAGTGCCATTTCTCATACTTTTAAGGGGTATAAAATAAAACCCCAGAATCCCAAACCATGAGCACACACAAACAGTCAACAATTGTATTTTCAGCATAAATCATGCATCCTCATAAACTGAAGATCCAAATTCCAAAGTACATATCAAAATCTTGAAACATCATACATCAAATTCAAACTTAAAAAAACATTCCAAACATTAAGCTTCCATTATTATTTCCTCATCAAAATCGGGTCATTTCCTTTTGAGTGTACTGATCACTTAAGTTTAGACAAAGCATTTATCATGCTTCAATGGATTGAAATCAAAACACGAGAACATAAACACCCGAAAATATACATAAAATCGTTGATCAATTAACATAATCTAGAACTTAAAACTTCAGCAAAAATGGCAGCATTTTCTCAGGAACTAAATAAACAACCAATCCAAAATCCAAAACCTAAAAGGCCCAAAAGATCAACAAAAACAAAAAGGTTCTGCAAATTCACATGAGAACTTTGAAATTAATACAAAGATGTCAAATTCAAACTTCTAACCATAACAGATCCCATTTCCACTCCACTCCACACACATCACCTCTCATTTCCGTATGGCACCACAACCAATCCAAAATCCAAAACCTATTAAGGCCCAAAAGATCAACAGAAACAAAAAGGTTTGGCAAATTCACATGAGAACTTTGAAATTAATACAAAGATGTCAAATTCAAACTTCTAACCATAACATATCCCATTTCCACTCCACACACATCACCTCTCATTTCCGTATGGCACCATTAAAGTACTGGTATCCCTTACCTCACGACCTAGAGAAGTTACACTCATTCTCATTCTTATAATGGGTTGAAATTGAAACCCTGAAATCTCGATGCATACATTTTCATATGCAGATCAGAACAAACAAAAGGTATAAACAGATTATACTCAAACATTCAGCAAGAACCCTGCATTCCGATGAACCTACAACCCACAATCCAAAATCCATAACAAAAGCATGAATATATGCAGACACCACGACACCACAACAGCCATGTCAATCACATTATCGCCATTCAAACGCAATAATCATTCGAATTTCACAAACTACAACGTATTGAAAACAGAATCCCAAAAATTTTAATGCAGACTTAACACATTTATAATAGCAATCAACATATTCTGGAACCGATTCCAGAACTTCAGCAAAAATACCTGCATATTCTTATCATTTAAGGAATCATGATCCAAAATTCAAAGTTTAAAAGCCCACCAAAAAAAGAAAACATGATAAAAATTCTGGAAATACAAGTCAAAACTTCGAAAAATCAAGGTCTTTGATCATCAACTTCAACGTTATAACATAAAATTTTCCAAAACCTAATTAAAAACGAACTTACATCTTCCGTTTTCCTCATTTAATTATCAGGAATCTCAACATCACCATCAGAAATCTCCTGCTGCAAATCCTTAGGGTTTTTACCGTCCACAGTACATCCAACGGATACACAAGTACCCAAAATTTCCTTCACAGTCCCAGACAAGTCCTTCGCCATAGACCTAGGCCTCATCACTTTCGCAATCTCAATCACATCATCCAGAGAAATGTTACCACTGTGCTTGATGTTCTTCGTCTTCTTCCGATCGCGTTCTGGCTCCTTTAGGGCCTTGATTACGAGAGCTGCAGCTGAGGGAACCACAGTGACTTTGGCTTGACGATTTTGGACGGTGAGCTTCACTGTGACACGTAGACCCTTCCAGTCCTTTGCAGTTTCTTTGGCGATGTCTTCTCCGATCTTCTTAGGAGAGAGACCAAGAGGACCGATTTTTGGGGCAAGAGAACTGGCGGCACCGACTTCACCGCCGGTGACGCGGACGTAGACGTCCACGACTTGTGTTGGATCGAACTTGGGCGGCATTGTTAGGGTTTCTAGGGTTAGGGCTTGGGGGCAGAGAGAGAGGGAAATGAATCGGAGAGGGGGCGGTCGGGAGGAAAGAAAGGAGCGTTGGGTAGGGTTTATATATGTCTAGGGTTTGTGCTTAATGGTTTTGAATGTGAATTGGAAGAGCAGCAGGGGCAGTTTGGGAAGGAGAAATTGTGGCCCTGGTTTGGCATTGGGTTGGTTCGTTTGTGGGCTTATAAAATTTTTGGAGGGCTTTAGGAATAATGCTGAACATTGGGCCGGTCCGACTCAAAGGTTGAGCCTTTTTTTTTTTTTTTTTTTTTTTTTTTACACACAGACATTTAAAATCAAAATCAATAATTTAAAAAAGAGGGTTGTTACTACTAGAACCTATTTTCATTACTCAAAACTTAAAAATATAGTCTCTCAGCTCAAGCGGTACAGGCTCCTTGTTTCCATCTTCTCTTTTCTGATTCAATTCCGTTTGATTACATTTACTTATAAAAAAAAAAAAAACTCAAAAATGTATTGGTCTCTTTTTTTTTTCTTGTGCAAGAGGATTATTTGTTACCAACCAATATTCGAGTTTCGTCTGATCAATTCAGTCAAAGCATTGTGGGGCCCTCCATTCTCATTGCTTTAACCCGATAATTTGGTTATAAAAAAAATTTTACAATGCTCTAGCTACTAGGTCAACAAGATGTTGGCAAGATTGAGTGTTTAACAATGTTAGGTACTAATAATAATGGAAAAGATATTGTCGTTTGCTTTGCTTAGTTTCGGTTCTTGTAGTTTGATATGAAGTAATAATGATTATTCTAAGATTGTTTTTTTATATATAAACTATTAATATCTGATAATTATATTAATATTGATTAAATACGATTCAAATTGGATTAAATTTTTAAAAGGTAAAACTTTCCTGAAGTCTATTTTTATTATATATAAAATTCGAATTTAAGATCTCGTTTAAGGGGTACAAGTGTTCGATCACTACCAATGAGCAATTAGTGCAGTGGATAGGTGATTATATCCCTAAACCAAAATCACGAGTTCAATTCACGATTTGAACATAAAATTGATACCCACCCATCTAAGAAGAATCTTAGTCAAGTTAATCCGGATTAATCAAAGTAAAACTTCAAATACCAGATAATAAACAGAATTTAAAGATACAAAAAAAAATATTCAACCACTGAATCAACTAAAATTGTTTCTATTATACCCTTTTGTGCATGTGCCTTAATCTTATGTGGCAACATGAATAGAGGCATATAATATGGGCTAAATTTATGTGTTAAGATAGGTTGTTTGATATTGGTTGTTGAGTCTAGTTTTATTTAGCATGTTTTCATGTTTAAAAGGATGAAAAATGTCATAAAAAAAGGGAGTTTGTTTTGGTTTGGGAATAAAAAGTGATCATGGTATCTTAAGTTCGGTGAGTTAGCATTGGAAGAGAAGTCTTGACTTTACTTCCCTATAGTGTATGGCGGCTTGAAATGACAGTGATGGATATTGAGAGTGAAGTTGCCCCGATGTTGGTAGCAAATGACCATAACAATGGAAACATTCGGCTATAAAATATTAAATCTTTTAATTAAATCTCAAAATTAAAGTTTGAGTATAAAAAAATTATATTAAAAAATTTATCTCCAAAAATAAATTAGATAAACATTTAAAATGAATTATTCATTCTCAATTAATATAATACCCAACAAAAACAATATCCTAACTGCTTCTTGCATGACACATATCCTTATAGTTGCCATTGATTAAATTGCAATCATATATCCATAGTTAGGATTGATTTGAGGCATTCCCACACCAACACCACCCAACTTGTACTTAGTTTTAATCTCAGATCTTATAATGTGGCCCCTAGATTAGACTTACTTTGTGCTATTTCTTTTTTTTTTATTATTTCTATATCGATCGATATCCGGAATTATATTCTTATTAATTTGGTTTGAGATTTGTAATGGCACATTACGGGAGTTATCCTCACAACGTAATTTTTTTCACGTTCAAATCACAAATCAAATTCAAAAACTTGATTAAAAAATCTAACGTCACATCCCATTAGACTCCATTGGTTACTTTGTGCTATTTCGCCACCACCCATTATATGATAAGCTAAAACCAAACTACCAAATGCTTTTGGGCAAAATGGTTCTTAGATTTAGAAATTTAAGTTCTAGCTAGAAATAAATTATAAGTTCATACTCTATTATTCACTCAATGTTAACCAATTTAATGAATAAAATTTTCAAAATCAAAATATTTTAAAATCAAATTCCAACTTCATTAAGGTTGGGCAGAGGTCTTTGGACAGGGGAAGATTACTTTTCTTATATGTTTTAATATCAATATATAATAATAATAATAATAAGAGGAAGAAGGAGAAGAAGAAAAATAACAACAACAACAACAACAATAACAGAGAATTTCAATATTTTTTTGATTGATTAGTATCCGATAATTAATTTATTAGTCTCGAATAATCTAATTCGAACTAATATTGGGTCCATTAACAGATAAGATCTTTCGGCATCTATTTTTTCTAATTTTTAAAGTTAAATTCGAGAAATTAATTAAAAAATTTTAATGGTTTTGTTATTCGGCCAGCAAGACATCGTTGCCCCTTTCTTATTGACCATGGAAAGGACAATTTATCGATTAACAATTGATTTAGTAAGATAATTTGTTAAATCTCTTAATTAAATTTCGAATTTAAAATTTAAAAATGAAAAAACTACATGAAATAGGGCCCTATAGAAGTTCGAACCAATTTAATTGAAGAATGACTCCGAATATCAACGGTGAAACCCCAAAAAAAAAGGAAAGGAGGATTTGATTTCTCTCACATGAAACGGTACAACTTTGTTTACCCACATTAAATCCATCCGTTATCAAGAGAATAGTTTAATGGTTACAATTCTCTTTCGTCAATATTGTATCATATGTAACAAAAAATAAATAAATAAGCCCATCCAAAGGCCCAATTTCGACCGGTTAACATTGGTCCACTAAAAGTGGGCCCCAATTTCTACATAACCATAAAGTGGATCCACTTTAATTGACTGGACCCTGTGTGGGCCCAGATTATAAATTAAAACCGCCAAAAATTAATTGCAAGAAATTATGTATGTGACATTGATAGAAACGAGACCTCACCATAACTAAACAACTATGCGCCCGCTTTCGAACTTTCCTTCCGAGCCTCCATACGTTAAATGCTGACAAGTATCTACCGTCTTCTAGCGCAGTCAAACCCACCAAAGACGAAGTTACTATACTACGCGCACACACATTTGGACTGCCCTCAAGTACAAATGTACGATCTCAGCCGTCCGATCAACCAAGACTTTTCTTCTAACCAGTGAATGCGGCGGTCACTTTTTAAAAATATATATTGAAAATATTAAATGTTAAATAAGTTTTTTAAAATATATATTCTTAAAAATTATTTATCCAAAAAGTTTTTATTACTTTATTTATTTGATGAAATTTTTAATAAAAATTATATTTATTAGAATTTGAATGTGTAGAATGATTTATTTCTCCTCAAGTTTTCCCTTTTAACATCTTCACTGGTCAAAGAAAATGAATTTTCACAAAATTTTCTTAAATGTTTATTTTTTTTACTTTTCTTTTCAATTTAATATTTCTTTTTTCAAAATATTTCAAATATGTAAACACAAATTTAAAAATTTTAGGTATTTATTGATTTAAAAAAAACAAATAATAGAGTTTCACAAACATATTGTGGTGAATATTAATGAAGAAGGAAATGCTTTTGAAATACTTTGATCTCATAAAAAATATATATAGAAAGGTTATTACTGGTGTAAGAAGTTATGGAGTTTAAATTATAGTTTTCTAATTAATATTGGATTTAATCAAATTCGATATTAAGTTCATCCTCTTTTGTAACAGTAATTGATGAAATAATAAAAAATATTCAAAACGAAATATCGCAGTGTATATTTTTTGTAGATGATATGTATATAAAATTAAGAAGAGTATTAACGTTAAATTAGAATTATGAAAAGACATATTAGAATTCAGAAAATTTAGATTGAATTGATAAAATACTGAATACATGAGATGCACGTTTAGTGACAATTATCGAAATAATGAAAAAAAATTAAGTTAAAGTGACAACATACTAAATAATAAACTTTTTAAATATTTTGGATCTATAATTTAAAACGATTACAATATAAATGAGAATATAAATTATAGATTTCAAATAAATTGAATGAAATGGAGAAATACTTATAAAGTTTTTTGCAATCACGCAATACTATTATAATTAAAAGAAAAGTTTTATATAAGTGCAATAAGATTTGTATTATTATATGGTATCAAGTGTTGGGTTATTAAAAATAATAAGAGTATAAAATAATTAAGATTGAAATGAAAATATTCAGATAGATATATGATAAAATTAGAAATGAAAACATTTGTATTAAATTATAAATGAGTTCAATTATATATAAGATGATAATGAGAACCCAGAAACGTATTAGTTAGGAGCGAAATCTTAAATATATAAGATTTAATGAAATATCAATATAAGTCATTAAAAATTTAGATATAAATTATTTATAAAAATATAAGTGTTAAAAATTTAGTTAAAAAAATAATTTTAAATAGAAATGAGTGGTGTATAAGAATTTGAATCAATTGATTAATACATCATCATCATCATCATTTTAAGTTTTTATTGATAATTTATTTTTTATTTTTTATTTTCATTATTTATATTTTTTAGTTTTATTTTCTCTATTTTTATTTTTAAATTTAAATTTTATGTTATTTTACTATTTTTTATCTCTAGTTTCTCTAAAATTTAAAATTCAGACTAAAGTTGTTGTTATTTGTATTTTTTTTTAAGATTTATTCAATTATAATTTTGAAAAACTTTGTTTAAATTTTATAAATAATTTTTTATTACCATATTTTAAATTATTTATTACAATTATTTGGACAATTTTATCCAAAAAGTGATTTTTTGTCATTTTTAGTGAAGATTTAAGTTTCCCAAAAAATCCAAGTATGGTAATCAACGTACCTCCGGTCGTGACCTGTTCGCCTTACAGTGGAAGGACGGTAGGTGATCGCAATCTCTTAACTATAGGTAAAATCAAAGAAAATTAAATGCTTTCACTTGAAATTTGTACTTTTATCACTCTGTTCGTCCATTTCTCTCTTTCTCTCTCTTCCGAAACTTTTCTCGATCTCTCTCCCCTTTCTCTCTCTAAATCAAAACCCTAACCATCGATTCTTCCAAAGTAGACAACGATCATCAACATTTCATTCACTCTCTCTCTCTCTCTCGTCGATCTGAACTACTGTGATTTTGAGAAGTTTCTAGTGAGAGAGAGAGAGAATAGAGAGAGATGTACAAGAACCAGCTACAAGAGCTGGCGCAGAGAAGCTGCTTCAACCTGCCTTCGTATACGTGCATAAGAGAAGGTCCCGATCACGCTCCCAGATTCAAGGCCACCGTTAACTTCAACGGCGAGATCTTCGAGAGCCCTAATTATTGTACTACTTTGAGACAAGCTGAGCATTCTGCTGCTGAGGTTGCCCTCAATTCTCTCTCCTCTCGCGGTCCTTCTCATTCGCTCGCCGCTCGAATTCTCGTGAGTTTTCTTCAATTTCCTTTGATTTAGGTTGCAGGGTTTTGTTGAATTTTCTTGACTTTAAATGTTGATTGTTTGTTGATGACTCAGTTTTCTGGCCTGAGGCGTTAGCTCGTAATATTGTTTCCGGGTTTGAATAGTCATGATTGTTGTATTTATGAGTTATTGGGATTGAACTGATTTAGCTTTATTAGAGGAAATGTTGTTGATCAAGCTCTTGAACCCCCCATGCAATGTTGGATGAACATGGTGACCAATAATGTTCCACAAGTTAATTTCACATTTTTTTCGGTTATTATTGCTGATCTATCTTTTGTCTACGTAACGATACTTTATGTTGTAACGGACGTTTCTAGAAAGGAGTGAGCATGTTAGAATCCTTGGGTTGATGCGATACCTTATTACTTACGATAGTAAAAGTAATAGTAACGTTGCCATATCGTTGTGTCCGTGTTGTGTCATGTCATATGATGTTTTGTGTGTTGGTGCCCCATAGATAGTATTATTGTTAGTGAAAATGATCTTAGTGTGAATTAAAATGTAATTTCAGTACTAAATGTTGCAACTTTTGTATGCATTGTTGGGATTGTTTATGGTTTTTTTTTTGTGGGGGGGGGGGGGGCGGGATTGATCGTGCTATTTTTTAGGGTTAAAATTGCTTTGATATTTTACATTGGGGAAATAATGTTGATATGGTAGTTGATTTAACAGCTTGATTTTCAATAGACTAGAGTATGAAGATTGGTGGCAATACCCTGATGCACAATAAGTGTTTCTTGTGGAAAATCAACACATTGAAACCTATGTTCTTTACATGCATTGGTGGTAATAGCATCTCGCAAGGCTATTATTTCCAAATGTTAAGAGGGTGTCTTCAATTATACTATTTTTAACGTAAATGTGGATATTGGTTTTACCATCTAACTATGGACTCAAATATGTAAATCGTTTATGTAGATATATAATTTACCATCTATTGACTCGTATGTGTAAATAGATAGAGAATGTTACAAAATTAAGAGACTGGCTGGAATTCACAACTACACTAACTTCTAGTGGCATATCCTTGTGATATTTGATCCTCTCAAACATGGTCTAGGAGGGTTTCAGACCAAGATGTAAGCTTGCACTGTCCCTTTCCTCTCCAGATTTTACTAGAATTTTGCCCTTGAGAATGAATTTGTCGCAGCATTCAGTGACATAATGCATTTGTATCGTTCGTGTTTGCAAAATATAAGTTGCTTCTGTATATTGCCGGTGACATCAAGACTATATTAGTGGAGATGTCGAATACGATTTAGAATTTGCTAAAATGTTAGAGTTCACGGCTTTCTTGAAACTGCTTACAAAATTTAAACCCAAAATAAATTATCTTGAAGTTTGTGAAATCTTATCACATACTGTTTCAGAGGTCAATTTTTCCCTTATAGGCATTGGGTGCTATTGCTTGTTTGACTGTGGCTGCCAAGTTTCAAGCCTGTCTAGTCTAACTGATTTCATATTCTTGCATAGTCTTTGCCAATTGATTGCAGTTGCAGTCATGTTTACATTACTCTTGAGTTGCTTGTCTGTGATAGCAGCTCATAAATAATATTTATGAGTGAGAACAGACTATAAAGTGTTCATGACAAACTTGAGCATGTCCTTGGGTGGGTCAAATTGTCTTGGCATTTGCTAACAACCTAACGCTTGTTCCATGGGCCATGGCTGCATGTTGACTTCAGTTCCATTTCTTACCATTTGCCTTGGTCATTACTGCCTTCTATGTTTCCTGAATACTGGCAGGCGAATATCTTGATGTTGGAGACCGTGCTGTGGCTACATCACTTTCCTGTTCTGAAACGACCATGATATACCATTAAAAATGATATTCTATATTTAACAATAACAAGTTTCGTGCTTTTTTTCTTATATCTTTTATTCTAAAGATTTCATATTTAGAACTGCTTTTTATTGGTTTACTTTCTCCTTTTTGAGATGACATTATGCGCGCGTGTGTGGATTTAACCTTTTCTTTTTTCCAAATACCCCTGAAGATATTGTAAAATTTTATTTGTATTCATAATACCTTTTACCTTATCATTCCAACCATGGATTAAACACCTCCATATCGCTGGTGCCTCATCCAGTTTTGAACTGGTAAGACACCCCCATTGTCATGATCTTACACTGACGTGTTGGCTGCATATTAGTATCTAATGCTCCTCATGATCGTACATCATGTATCTTAGTGATTACTAATTGTTAGAAATCTTGAATAGAGGCACCAAAAAGATCAATAAAATGACAAAATCCAATATCATGTGATTTCCTTATCAGTTGAAAATCACATGATGGAATCTTTTCAAATCTATATAGCTGCATTTATAGAAAATAACAATTAGTATGTTACATGGTTATTTGCATCAACCATTTTCTAATACGTTAATGTCACAGTGCAAATAAGGAAACATAAGTTCCACTTACATGTTTATATGCTTGTTAGATTTTTTATTTTAACTTAATGTTATTGTAATTGATTGTGTACTTCTATTGTGAAATAAATAAACTCTGAAATGTAACGAAGGATGGATTTTATTAGGTAAATTTTGCAGGATCCTCTTGATGTATCGTATAACTTGGAACATATTTATGAAGTTAATTTTAATTGATAGATTGTTTGAAAATTAGCAAATACATTAATGAGCTAAAAAGGGCTCATCCGATGCACAAAGTGCTCTCCGGCTTAGTGTGGGGATAGGGGGAGGGTGGACATATATGTACGCAACCTTTCCCTTGCATTTTTGCAAGGAGGTTGTTTCCACGCCTCGAACCCGTGACCTCAAGGTCACCAAAGGAGCAACTTCACCGATGCGCTAAGGTTCGCCCTCTAAATACATTAATTAGCTATTACATAAAATTAATTTTGAAAATTTTGGGGTTATGTGAAGTCAATGAAAATGATATGTACAAATACTGGGTAAATATGTTGTGAGGGCTAAACTTTTGGCCTCCCTTGGGGTGAAATTTTGTATGGGTAACATGTTTTGAGGGCTGAACTTTTGGCTCCCTTTGGAGTGAAATCTTGGCTTTGGCCGAGTATCCAGTATTATAACTGGCTGCTCCAGTTCCAATTTATATTGTGGTCAAGGTCTTGTCTAAAGATGTTCATTCTCTCTCAATTTTTTCTCCTGGTTCCCCTTGGGTATTTTGCATAATTGGATGTTCAATATCTGTTCATCTGCAGTCACTGGTGTTGTTTGTCCCAAAGTAGCTACCTCATGTATGCACGACCATCTTAGTATACATATTTTGTAATATACAACTCAGTTTTACAAATAAATGCATGCTGTCAATAAATTTAGTTTCACTGTCCTGTATTTTGTGAAGATTGAGCTTTACTCTAAATTTTTCATTAATTAATTGGCATAGTTGGGTACATCATTCTTGGTTATCTCAGTAGCTTTGCTAGTATATTGTTCCAGAACTGCTAGTGCATGACTGGACTTTTAGTGGTTAGGATGTGTAGGACATCTTTCCGTGCAATACATTGCATGTTTGCTAGACATTTCAAGCTTATGCCCAATTTTTGACATAATATTGTTATTAAGGGGAAAGAGGGTGAAACATTATTCCCTTAAACTTTCACCCTGTTTTAAGTGCGTTGGTTAAACAATCTTTTGCCTCCTAAATTTTAACATCAGCAAACATTTTCACCCTAGTGAGGGGTAGAGGAAAGAGAGGGGAAAAGCTGACAAATGAAAAAAATAAAACAAAAATAACCTCTCCCCCCCAATTGAACACCTTCTCTCTCATGCCTCTCTCTCTGGAATGGAAGAACAAACTCTCTCCCAATGCTTCTCTCTATCATTAAAGTGGGCTAAGGTTGAAGGAATCAACAGACTTTAATTCACTGTCCTATGCACAACTCAAAGTTTTGGAGGTGAGAGTCATCAATGTGCTTCTTCCTCTTCTTGCACAAGTTGCTCTTGCTCTCTCTCTCTCTCTCTCTCTCTCCCTCTGTTTTATGTTTCTAGATTACAATTTATGAGATTGGATCAAGTCTTCTACTTTTGGAATTTTTGAGAAATTTCAGAAACTTGAAACCTTGATGTTGGTCTTTTCAATTTGCAACTCATCTTCATGTATAGAAAACAATTATTAAATTTTTGTTTTCTGTTGGTTGAACTTGAATGCATGCTTACTATTTGGTTAAACGTTTGAACCAAGATTTACTATAAAACTGAGTGTGTTTTCATGAAATTTGTCACTAATGTCATTTACTCTATTTCACTCACGGAGTTTGCTTAATCATGCATAATTTGACTAAAGATGATATCTTTAGCTGCTTTTTTTTTTTAATTGCAAAATTTGCTTCTTTGTTTCAATTCAATTCTTCTATATACTTTTTTTTGTTCTTTATGTCTCTGCATAAATGTAGTTGCAATTTTTTCTTTATTGTAACTTTGCCCAGTTTTGGTTAAATTACTATTATTTTTTTGGTACATGATTTTGGTTAAGTTATTGAACTTAAATTCTATAGAAAGAAATAAAAAGAAGTCAGTTTTCTTGCAAAATGATAACAATTTTTATGTGGAAGACATATGCTAGTTAGTGGAAATTAACCCCTCACTAGAAATGTACCCAAGCATAAGAAAAGCATATTTATTGAAGTTAAATTTTTCTCTATAAAGAAAGGGTTTTTCCCAAGACAATGACCATTTTTATGCTAAAAAATTAATTAATTATTGAAAAGTAATCTGTCACTAAAAATGTACCCAAACAGATTGTGGGAGTGAGGGGTTAATCATGTTTAGCAGGAGGAGAAATTGAGGTGAAAATTAACCACAACTGGAGTGTGGGAAAATATTGGCGGGTAGCTTTTCTCCTTGAAATGTTACCCTCATAAACTTCCACCCTTAAAATTTTCATCTACCACACATGGCCCTAGAAAGAAGAACTTTGATGCCAAGACTCATTGGTATTGTTGGGCCATTGCAATTTTGTGTTGACTGTCAAAGAAAGTATATAATTAAGATTTAGGATTTTTTGTAGGAGAGTAATAATTTGGGGGATAATATTTTAGGGAAATTCTTGGGACAGAAATTACTCCTATAAAAAAAATTCTACTTTCCTTGTGTATGGTTGGAATTGGAGAAAATCTTCCCATTGACTGGAAAATTTTAAAAATTTGTCAAGCTCACTCTCTCTCTCTCTCAAGATTGTAGTTGCAAAATCTACTCTCTTGGTTCACACAATTGATGCAAGGAGAGATAGATTGGGATCGCAAAGGAATTTGTAGAGGAGATCAGTGATCAAGTTTTCCCAGAGTTGAGTTGGGTGGTTAACCTTTTTTTTTGGGGGGGGGGAGGGATCGTTTTCTTCTTCAGGGAACAAGTTTAATTTTTTTTTTTTCTGTTTTCATTCTTTATTTATTTATTTATTTATTTATTTTTATTCTTTGGCTTTTCTCCTTGCTTCACCATACCCCTGACTAGGATAATGTATATCCCCATTTTACCCCACCTGGCTCCCTCCTTTCTTCTCCTACCACTCATATCCTTAAATCTAATACATGCTTGGCATGCTTGGGGAGTAGTATCCGATTGTCCAATTTAATTGATGTTTGGCATGTTTGATACTTCTCAGAAAACCATTTTTGACTTGTGCTGCCACATCCGTATTTTATTCTGTCTAATTTATGCTAGCTAAACTGCCTTTGTGATGTTAACTAGAAACCGGATTGTGGGCAGGATGAGACAGGGGTTTACAAGAATCTCTTGCAGGAGATTTCACAAAGGGTTGGGGCTTCATTGCCACTGTATACCACCTTTCGATCAGGTCTAGGACACCTTCCTGTCTTCACCTGCATAGTTGAGTTGGCAGGTATCACATTTACAGGAGAGCCCGCCAAGAACAAGAAGCAAGCCGAAAAGAATGCTGCCCTAGCAGCCTGGTCATCTTTAAAAGAGTGTAAGTACATTCTGGTCTAAGCTTTATGCAATTTGGGCAGCAAAATTTCTTGCTTAAATAAAGAGAATCCAATTTTATCTGAACATTGCCCATAGATATACTCTACGTTCTGGATGTTAATCTACAAAAATTAATGGGATAACTTGATTGCTTTTTTGAGCTGCTTTTCGCCCGTAGAAGAGTAGAGGGCAAGGCATTTATATGTAAATGTAAGAAAGATTTCTCTAGCATTTGAGCCTGTAATGTTTGAAACTGATTGTACCAGAAAAGCCCAAAGCTGGTTTAAATTTATAGATGCACAAAAATTGCATGGGCATTAGCAGAAATTTCAGTCTGCATGGATAAGCATATCATCAAAGCAATGCTATGTAAAGCACAATACTGATATGGCACATCAAATTATCATTGCTATCAAAAAAACTATCAAGGAAGAAAAAAAAAAAAACCAGTTTACGATTGCTTTGATAGTGCTGCTGCTAGTGTGTTAATTTAAATTCTGTGCAAAAGTGACGGGACTTATTTGTTATCTTGAGGAAGAACTTACCACCATGATAACCTTGGTGAAAATTCTTGTGTTTTCTTAGGGTCATGTCTGGGCCCGTGACATTTCCAATAAACTTTTCCAAGTAGTGATATGGCCCATGTTCTTCATTTGCACATGGCTAGCTCAACTAAATTGTTTCAAAAAGCTTAACTACAAGTTCTGGCCTTATTGTCAATTTTACTTCTAGATGTCACTATGAAGTTCAGACCGGTATAATTTTTAGCTCCTTTTAATAAATTGAAGAGGTTTTTATGCTTAAGCAACTAATGTTCTTATTATGTTTTTTAGTAGCACAACAATCTGCTGGATCCTCATCAGAACCCGCAAACCATGACGAGCAGGAGCATATCACCATTGCACGTGCCCTTCAGAATTTCCTTGTGAAAGCTAAGGTATCTAATTTGTCCTTCCCTGTTAAATTCCCAATGCAAAAGCCAAAACAATCAAGCACACAGCCTTCCCCTGTTACTACATCCAAAATTCTGCCTCTAATTCGTCCACAGTCCACCCCTAGAAGCCGACCAATATCCACAACAATTGATTGCCCCTCAACACTTCCAACACAGAATGAGAGGCCTTTGATCCGACCTCAGAAGTTCCCTGCAGTTGGGGCAGCACCATATGTTCCAGTCCAACATATTAGGCCATACCATGGGGTCGCACCGCCAGTGACCATAAGAACTTCAATGCCTGTTTTCTCCACCCCACGTCTTCCCCCACCTCTAGTTCTGTCTCCTCAAGTAATGTCGAGGCCTACATCTTTGAATGTTGCCCCACCGGTCTGTGTAAGGCAAGCAGTCCCAGTTTTTGCTGCCCCACCAGTTAAAAAGGTGGAGCATCCAGTTGTTGTGGCTTCTACAACACCACCGGCCAATTTATCTGCTCAGGTAGAAGAGACCAGTAGTGCAGTCAAGAAGCAACTGCAGGAGTCTGTGATGACAGTGTTGGAGGATCTCAAATTTTGATTTTGGTTCATTGGCTTCAAAGCTCAAGGTATCTTGTTTTGCTTTGTGCTTGTTCTCTGCATCGTATATGAATCTAATCAAGAATCTTGATTATTAGTTTCTTTTTGGCTATATTAGTAGGCTTCATTGGTTGTTGCCCAAGCTTTAGCATCCGTTTGGACAGGTTTCTGGAGGCTCTGAAACTTTGGTGGAGTCTTCCTACTCGAGATATAAGACTGGAATGTATATCAGTCTTATGCATCATAGACAGATAAGAAGAACGACGAAGCTGACTTGCTTCTTTTCGTCATATATCTTTGCAATTTTAAGAATTGAAACTTTATGTTTTGGCTGGTAGGACGGATGAGTACTCTTTGCACCTGGTACTATCCGGTCCTTTGACAGTGTACTTGAGGTATTCAATAATTTGTGGTCAATTCTTTCAGCTTGTGAATTCTACCATGCAAATATGTACATTGTTCTAGTGCAATTTTGTTTGTTAAACTTTTGTTCTCTCATTTTACAGTGGCATTTTAAGGCTCTCATGATTCAGGAATAAACTCATTTTGACTCGACCTTAAGCACGAGGGGAAAAAAAAAATCCTTGCTGATTTCTCCTATTGCCATGATCATGATCATTTGTAATTTTGTTATCTCATTGAAGCCTTGTCGGTTCTTTCATATTATTTGAATGGATCTCTCATTGACATTTCATTTGCTAGTTGTTATGTCTGTTACAGCTGCTCGTGATTTCCTTGTACTCATTTTCTAATAAATTGTTCATAAAATTTAATTAAAATTATCATTTTGCCAGAAACGGAGTAATGATGCTCAATGGTTTATGATATACAAGCAAAGAGTCATACCTTTCGAAGCAAAAGCAAAAGATCAAAAGAAGCTACAACATTCCGCATACCACTAAAACAAAAGACCAAAAACTTAAAATGTATCATGATATTGTCTTTTTTTTTTTTTTTTTTTAAGTATTATATCGATTGATATCCGAATCATGTTTTGACTAATTCGATTCGGGATTTACAGTTGTCCATTTAAGGAAGTTATTCTCTCAATATAGTCTTTTTCATATTTAAACAGCGAGTTAAACTTAAGAACTTAATTAAGGAATTTAGCATCAAATCCTACTACATTTGTTATCTGGCCTGCCAATTCCAATTCGGGTAAATGACATTAAAACCAAGGAAAAAAAATGCTCCATAGAAATGACAATTTTGCATATGGAAGCAAATGGGACTGTTTTCGAACTACATTTGTCAAATGAAGGATTAACTCAAACAAGAGAGAAGATGTCCACAACTTCGCCACCATTCTGTACACAATGCACATACTTCCCAAACCCGAAAACCCTAATATATAACATAAGTACCAAGTTGAGAGGAAAAGTTAATGCTGTTGAGAAATGGAGGTTGAACTTTGAAGACGTTAACCTGTGTACATGGAATATTTTGGTGAAGCGGAGTGGCAATCAGTGTTCAGGCAGAGAAACCAGCTTCCATTGCTTTCAGGATTGGACCCACATCGAATTTGAAATTTCTGAAGCTCTTGCCAGGGCCCATGTCAGAAGATTGAAAATCAGATCCGGTTTTATTGAACTGGCTGTCGGCTATCATTGAACTGCTGCCTGTAGAGCTATTCTTTGCTTTCCACACGCTGAATCCTAGACAGGAAACAGAGGGCTTATCAATAAACCAGATATGTGTGTGCGCGTGTGAATAAACATGCTGCGACCGATCAATTCTGAAGATGATGATAAAGAAATAAATTGAAACCAAGTACCCAGGTGCCTAATTAATTTTAATCTTTATATATTTTCTTAATATTAAAAATAAATAAAAATAAAGGGAATTAAAAAAGATGAGAAAAAATAATAAGAAATGACACTACGATTGTATGTAATTCATGGATTTTTATTGTTCTTGCTTCGCCAACTATCATTTTTCTTTAAAAAAATCAGAAAAACAAGATAACTCTATATAATACTAATTCATTAATTTCTTGATCGGAAGGGTCAGAAGTCCCGGCACATGCGCACAATTTAATGTTCTTAACTGCTCAGTTCACTTTGGTTTTGATCTTCCATCATCTCAATTCAAGATGATATGGTGTTTCTAAAGACAATTCCAGCAAATAAAATTGCTTTTACAAACTCCAATCCAGAAGATAAATGAATACCACCTGAAGTCCCAGCTAAAATTCAATTTCAAGCTGGCAGTCAGATCAAAAGCTAAGTAAGAGTGAGTTCAAGGTTCATTTCTTTCCTTCTTTTTTCCTTTTTTTTTTTGTGATAGTTTTAAATTCTACTGTCAGAAAGGTCATCCAAGGGCTAAATTCATCTACTAATACCATCCCGATTGGCAAATTCTAGCTTAATCATTTGATTCACAGGTATTAACAATTAATGCACGTCTTATCCTAGACTATATGGGAGAAAACAATCTACCCCCCCCCCCCAAAAAAAATCACTTAGTAGCAAAGAGAGAAACCTTTTGCAGGCATATCAGGTCTTGGAGCAATAGGTGGCTGGTGCACAGAAATCCATGCTTTTAAAGATCTGCACAATGATATAAAATCATATCAACTTGACCGTGTGCAAATAAGTAACATAACTTTCAAAAGAAGATACAATGAACTCACTTCATAAAAGGTGCAACCATGTAAAGCTTAAGGCCGGTAGTCCCACGAGATATTACATCATCGCCAGCAGGAAGAAGTTCATCAAGCCGCTGCCAGGAGATTTCCTGCCACACAGACACTAGTCAGGACTTAACTTCGTAACTTATACATATACTTCTCAAGGACCGCCGCTACTGCTTCAAAATCAACATGTCTCATTCGGCTTAACATGTTTTGAAAAACAAAACCCAGAAGGAAATTATATGAAAGCATCCACCATCTAAAAGTTCCACTGCTGGAGTAGCTGAGAACACAAATTAGTACTGTTATAAGAGAATTATGTGCATTAAAATGCTTCGATTTTACATATCACACCGTAACTTTTTGTATCGGGGGAGGGAGATTCAGAGATCTTACTTTAAATTGAGATATTTTTCCAATGCATTTTAAAGGGGAAAATGTCAAATTTGGTAGCTAGTTGCTAAGTTCTTTCAAATCTCACGAAAAAAGAAAGAAAGGAAAAAGAAAAAGAAATCCACACATAAGTTAGAGCAACATTATTGCAAGATGAAAAGCAAATAAAAAAGGGACTCTAACCCAGCAGCAGGTTCCTCTGATGCATGTCATACAACTAGGAGGAAGTCCAATTGTCAGTCTCCAAGGAATGACAACTAAAAAAAAAATCATAATTGTTTAAATGATTACATGAAATTTAGAGAGAGAGAAAAAATTATTGTATTTCTAAGGGAAGTGTCTGATTCTTCTTTGGAGAACAAAATCCATTAATATTTGAAAAACTAAAAAACAAAGTCACACCAGCTCAAGCCATCATAACAATTATCACCGTGCTAGCAACTGTAGTCAATCCCCAGCTCTTGCTTCCCCTGCCTTAATGATGAGAAAAAATAATACCAACAAAATCAAAACTTCTCAAAGTTATGGATTAGACAAAATTCAATTACATCACCACTAGTCTGTGTTTGGCTATATATACAGAATTTTAGTTTTTCTAACAGAAACAAAGTGAATCTTAATGTCGTTCCTTTACAATGAAGAGGGCTAGTATCCAGACATGGTCAAGTTTCCATGTTAACAAGGAAAAAGAAAAACAATGTAAATAGGCATAATTACAATGAATTGATCAACATCCAAGCAACATCTGGGAGAAAGAATCACATACACTGATCTCTTTTTTCGTGAGTGGGGCAAAGGCTGTATCATCTTTAACACCAGCAATAATGTATAGACGTACTCTCTGCTGGCCAAATATCAACTCAAGATACTCCTCTTTGATAAGAAGTTTTGAAACATCAAAGCCTGTTTCCTCCAGGACCTGCAACCGAGATAAAAAAGTCCAAGGATCTGAAACAAGTTCTATTTCCATCAAGCTTAATTAAGTAATTAATTAATTCTCTGAATATCCTATTGAACAGATCAATTGATTTCTTTAAACTATCAACACCAATGCAATAAATCATCTAACTGAGCTGAGTGTATCGAGTGACAGTTAATTCTCTGTTGCAGAAACATGATCATCAGAAAGAAGGTAAAATGAGAACACTTTGGGGGCACCTCAAGCATATATCCACTATTGTTCTTTAGTTCTACAGACTTATAAAGCACCAATATGAGAAGTCTCAGGAGAAGTGTGATTAAGATTGAAAGACATAACATTCTCGTGCAAGAGAAATAACTATTTGTGGATGATTTCTGGATCATATCTCCTCTCGCAAAGCAAAAGAAGCTTTGATCACTGATAATGGTATTTCAAGGGGCATATAATTTATTTTTTGTGCTGACCTTAACGACATGCCCTTTTACTTAGAGAGATGAGGAGCAAGAGGATAAAGGTCCTCTCTAAATAAGCAGTAAGAGAGAAGCATGGTTCTATGGATTTAGGTAGAGACTTGTTGAGCATAAAAGTTCACTCCCCAAAAAAATTGGGGTGGGTGGATGGGTCTGCTGCAAAAAATGGCACCAAAATAATAATTAGTTACTCTTTCGGTCCATGCAACCTCAAAAACACCACCTAATGCATGAGCATGTAATTTAACTCTTACAAAGATGGATTACTCTTGAAAGAGGCATACAACAGAACTTAATCAATATAAGCCGTATAATAGTGTAAACATAATTTTCAAGCTTAACCATGGTAATTGGGATCATTTTTCCCAACTTATGCAACCAAGAAAGGTCAATGAGTCTGCATATGTATAAATCATCATGAATTTCCATAAAAAGAGCCTTGTGAAAGCACTCAAACTAATTCATAAAAAATCCATTACTTCTCTTATGGCGCACGCATGGTCTTCCTCATCCTTGTTCTTTTTCCCACGGGGGAAACTCCAGCTAGTACCTTTCCATCCTTTCACTAGCAAGCACTGCAGAAGAAAGTCTGGATCAGGAATAAGTAAAACAATTAGGCAGGGAAAAAAAATTATCCTACTATATTGTCAGCATGTTGTACAATTTCTAGTCTATAAACTATGAGGAATGGTTCCAGTAAAACCAACACTTATGAATACTATGAATACCACTATCTGCTCAATCAAGGTATACCCTCCAATTTCTAAATAAAGATAAGAATTCAAAGCTTTCAATGTAGCCAGCAAAAAAGAAAAGTACATAGATTCCAAATTTAAGGATGCGTAAGCAGTGAAAAATAACAAAAGCTGGTAAAGTCACATCCGACAATAAATAAGTACTTTAAATTTACTCTCTGTGAAATAAAAACAAGGAGTTCAAAATGCAAATAAATTCTCTAACCATGAATTTAGATCCAAAAGTTAAGCATTTTCTCTAGCTTAACTTGTAAGAATCTTACCCGCTCAAAGGTTTCATCAAGAATGATTGATCCAGTCACTGGAACTCGAACCTTGTAAGAAGTAAAATCTTTGAAAATGTCATCTATATGAGCAACATACGGTCTCAAAACATCACAGCTGTTGAACACTGCAATAAGTTAAGGATTATGCTAATTATAAAAATGTTTAGATCTACTCTTATCTCAAAACAAAGTCCTCTACAACTGACTTCTAGAAAATACTTCAAGCCAATAAAAGATTTGACATTTATTGGGTATTTATATGACTTAATTAACTTTTCCCTGTCATACAGTCGCACTATTACCCAGTAATCATCAACTATGGTCAGAAGCAATTCTTCTTCACTCCCGAGTTCTACCAAAACTCCCCATAGCATAATATTCTTCTAAGGATTAGGATATCATGTTTGGGCATAGCCTTGATATGATCAATTGATTACATAATTTCAAATAAAGGATTCATTTTGATGATCAATAGACCATCCAGATATATGTACTGAAAAGGATACTCAAACTAGTGAACTCCTTCAGAGTTAATGACTTCAAAGATGGATTCTTTTCCACTGAGTTGTCCTCATAGAACCAATGTGCGTACTCCACAAGAAACAAGATTCTCTCAAATGATTGTTGGTCTTCTTTTGGGACATTTAGAACAAACCGACTGCAAACACACAAACAAGAATTAAACTAAAAAGAAAATGTTTCTGTGTGATGCAAGAAGCATCCAATACACAAAAGCTGTAGGCTACTAAAGAAACCAAAGACATCCATATGAAGGAGAAATCAGATAGAAGAGAGAAAGGACCTTTTTTAAAACATGGAATTTACAGGACCAAAAGAACGAGGAAAGCAATAATGGAAATAGCCAGTTGCAACAAGTACAAAAGAAAAAATCCGATAACAGGTGTATCTGACTTTAGTAGTCAAGCTAACTTGCAAAGAAACTTGATCATAGAGCTCATATACTTCTACTGGAGGTGTCATATTTGTTTTCCACAACTTATTGGGGACATCTTTGGCACACTTTTAGGACCAAGTCTGTATCCGACGAACAAGTTTTGTCTACCACTCCCAGGCTCCTCAATAGGCATTATGGCAGTCCTGATTTTGGATAAGTAATGGTTTTATCATACTGAAGAGCCAAGTAATCTTTGTGTAACCCTTTTTTAATTACCGATGCAACCCCATCCATTATCTGCCAAGTGTGCACCAATAAGCCCTTTAGGCACGTGCAATAGCCCACCAAACATGCTTGCTAGGAAATTACTCAGAAAATTTTGCATCGGCTCACCCCAAGAGAGGCTTCTGTAAATTATATATCCAAGGTCCTTTAATAAGTTGTTGGATAATCCCCAATTAAGCCTATAGTACATGATCTTTAAACTACCATACATTTTGACACAAAATTAGCAAGAACTCATCTTTCTTTCAACATCTTGGATTAACCTAATTGCACCAAATTATGATGGGTCGAACACAAATACTAGTTCCAAGCCAGCCAAAAACCCATTCTTGATCTCTAAATGGAAGCAAAATTATTAGTGTTTAACCACTCACTTAGAACTCAAAATTACTTTACATCCAAGTGACCTAAAAATTCAGGACCCAAACTAATCCCAAGAAGTCATAACCCAGATGTCTTAACCCACAATAAAATGGGTTTAACAAGTAAAAGAAGTAGAAGAACAAAGAAACCCCAAATGGGTCATATAAATTTCTATGTTTAACCACTCACTTAGAACCCAAAAGCACTTCAAGCACAAGTGACCTAAAAATTTCAAGGCCAAAATGATTCCCTAATGATCATAACTTAGACGTCTTAACCCAAAACAAAATGCATTTTTCAAGCAAAACAAGTAGAAAGAAAAAAGAAACCCCAACTAGGTCACGAAAATTTTCTATACTTTTTACCGATTTCATCTAAAATTGTCCACACTAGCTTTACAAATACCAAGATAAAGAGAAAAAATTGAAAGAAGAGTTTATGTAATACCTGCAGAGATCATCGAGAAGCTCTTGAGGAGGAAGGCCATTTTTCAATGGAGCACTTGAAGATCGATGAAGCCCTAACATCATCTTCTTTTTCTTATTATCTACTCTTGACAATCCCTACTCCTCGGTTTCTTTGGCCGTCCTCGTCGAACATCGAGTATCAGTGGCAACATAGACGAAGAATAAAAAATAAAAAATAAAAAATAAAAAATAAAAAATAAAAAACAATTAAAAAATAAATAAATCCTAAGAATTTGTATTATAAAAACATAAAACTACGTTTCATAATTTTAAAAAAAAAAATACAACTTTCTATTTTTAGTAACATTAATTAAAACTTAATGTATTTATATACCTATCACTGAACATTGTTTTCACCGAGCAATTAAAATATAGTCATCTATGATTCAAATTCAATGTCATTTTCAAATATATTAAAACATTTTATTTTAATTATTAATTTTAAAAGAAGTATTTATAATAAAATAATTACTTTACCATCATAATATACATGCAACAAATTTTTTATATTTATAACTTTTCTCTCTTAAATTAGTCGTTTTTGATCCACGTACATGTAACAGTAACAATGCATTAGATTTCATATAGATCTAATGATAGAATACTAAACTATATTAACAAAAATTTCGAATTCCAATCTTGAGAATGAAAGTCAAAAGCTAACAGATTCAGTCTTTTAATCAGATCCCATAACTATTTGAACTAAATTATTTAAATTTTTGGATCAAGTTAAAAAAAAAAAAAAAGAACAATGCATGGTGCACATAGTGAGAATACTTTATTATTTTGTATATGTAAGATGTTTGTTTTAAGTATAACAAAAATGTATTGTTTTACCGGTAATCCAAAATGATATTTCTCGTACTTACAAATTTATTTTTTCTTAAGCGGGCTAGACTATTTAGGTTGGTCCATTTCAAGTGGGTTGTCTAAATATTTTTAACCCATATGTACACGTAAAGAAATAACAATGCATCTCCTAAAACTATTTTGAAATTTGAATTATTATTATTTTTTTCTAAAAAAGTGATATTATTCTGAAAATGGCTTTTTTATTAATTAAAATTTTACGTTTTTGTATACCTATCACTAAGTATGGTTTTTTTTTTTCACCACCGGTATCAGGGTTTTACTCGACTAATCTAATTCGAGTACTGTGTGGTCCATTTTACGAGTTGACTCTCTCAAATCTTTTTTCGTCATTCACAAGACTTAAATTTGAGATTTTTTATTAAAGCGTAAAGTGTCTGATCATTTAATTCAAAAGAATTTAGTACTAAACATGATTTTTTATTTTGGTTACACAATAATTCAAACTCTGAATTTCAGGGTTGAAAAATAAAATTTATGATCATCAAACTATTCTCTTAGAGACACTAAGCATGGTTTTCACCAAACAAGTAACATCCAACATTATATGATTCAAATTCCATGCTACTTTCATACACATTGAGATGCGTTATTGAGATATGAGGAAGCATATATTTAATCAACCATTGCACACTTTATTTTGTGGATAAGAGTGAGATTCTTGATTAAATTTTATATTTAAAATTCAAAAATGAAAAATGTTATACTAGAAGAGCAATTCCTTAATTAGACCTGACAATATTTATATTGTATTAATCGAAATATAATTTCGGAGACTAATAGTTTACATTTATAAAAACGTGTCGTTTTACGACCTTTACGGAAAGTATATCATTTTGTATATGACTGTTTTTCTTTAATTATTTATTGTGATATACTATTTGGGCTGCTCCATTTCAATTGGGCCACCTAAAAGTCTCTGGCCCACATGTGCCCCTAACGGTAACACCTTCTACGAATGCTTTTAACATTTTGAAGCCCCCCCCCCCCTCACGCTCACAATAACACTATGGCATTGTGAGTGAACTAGAGAATCAATCAAACATGAGAAAGTGTTGGGAAAAAAGTGAATTCCTAACGTTTTTTCTCGCTTTGATTGACACTTTTGTCTGAAACAACAAAACAATCACTGGGTTTATCCCCAAAAGAAACTGTGGACTTCATGTTTGTTTTCTAGTGCACAAAAAAAAAGAAAACCTAGCTTTTTACTCATGATCAGACTGCCTACACTTGTGCATTTATGAGCGTACATTTGCCTCAATTTTGTCAGATACGGAGTTTACAATGTGAATCTGAGATCTAACTTGCTTCTAATAACCCTGGCCCTGACTTTTCTTTTCTTTGCCCTCAAGTTTGCCTCTTTGCATTAAAATTTCAAGAGGGTTCTTGTATATAACTTGTTTATATCAATCTATCAACTGGGGTTTCTTAGATTGCTTGTTTATATCATTTTCAATTGGGGTTTTCTACTAACAATCAATTTCACAACTGGATTTCTCTTCTTTGCATCAATTTTAAAATTGGGGTTTATATTTCTAATTGGGTTTTATGTTTTTTTAAGATTATTATTTTGGATTTATTTTGCTAGTGGGTGGGTTTTTGTACCGAGATGGTGATAAAAATGAACGGGAATTCAAGTGGAGGGAGTGGCAGTGGTGGTGGGAAGTATGTGAAGTACACTGCAGATCAAACTGAGGCTTTAGAGAGGGTTGATGCTGTGTGCCAGAATCCGAATTCGATGCAAAGACAGCAAATGATTTATGAATTTCCTGTTCTTGCCAACATTGAGTCTAAGCATATTAGAATCTGGTTTCAGAATCGCAGGCAAGGGATTTATTGATATGGTGTTAATTTCCTGGGTTTTTATCTGGCTTGGCTTCTGCATTGCATTTCGAGAGATGGATTACACTAGAATTTTTTTTTTTTTTTTTTTTTTAACTGGTCTTTTCTTACAAGCATGCATGCATAAAAGGATGGGATCAGCTCAATAAAGCTCACTCAATACCTATACAACCCAGACAAAGAGCCTTGTTTTTTCCAGTTATTTGTGATGATGTTTGATCTGGTTAAAAAGATTTATCTAGATCTAAAGATTTGAAACCCTTCTGATTATCACAATTTAACTAAAATCAGCTCTGAGTGTTCTTAGGTGCAAGTATATCATGAAAATTCAGATAATAGGAATTTACTTGCTTTGGAAGCTAAGTGTGGTTGCTCGTATTGTACATATGTTTCTTATTTTGATGAACTGCAACAGTTGTTTCTGAAAAACAATTTATTTTGTTTTATTTTTCCTTGTTTGTGTTCTTTTTAGGTGCCATGAAAAACAAGAGGAGGCTTTTCAACTCCAGGTTCTGAATAGGAAGTTAAGTGCAATCAACAAGTTGTTACAGGAGGAGAATGATCGACTTCAGCAACAAGTGTCGCAGTTGGTGTATGAAAATAATACGTGCGCCAGCAACTGAAACATGTAACTAATTTATAGGAAGTTTTATGCATCTATAGCTTGTCTTATACCCTTTCACCACAAAATTAACATTTGGTAAAAAGTTTAGCCTCCTAGAACTAATTTGAATCCATATTGATCTGACTAGCCTTTATTAGACCAAGTTGTTGTGGAATTGTCTGAACCATCACCATTGATAAGTAATAAATGAAAACTATATGCTTATAGGGCACTATAATTGGGTCTGAAACTGACATTCCATAGTGGCTAAAGACCTCATGGTAATGCCTAAAGGGGACAACAAATACTGGTAGCCATCTTCAACCTTTTAATCAGCAGAGAAGAAAAAAAGCATTACAATCATCACAACATGTCAAGCATAACATTTGTAGATCTTTTTATTGAATAAAGGCTCTTCAATTTTTAACTTGTAGATTTTAGTTGTTAACTTTTGTTTGCTAGTGGAAGCTCCTTCTGTCATTGTTTCCTTGTCAGAGTTTGATAGCTACACACAACATACATCAAGAATTTTGTGCTAGCATTATTTATAATTTTCCGTTGTGATTTAATTGATGGGGATATCATTCTTCTAGAAAGTAGAGTTCTTTAAAAGATAAAAGTTTTAAATACAAGATAAGGCAACTTGAATACTTATAGGGAATGCTAAACTTCGTATCCTGAAAATACAAATTGCATGAAGCTTTTTCATACTTTCTATTTACTTGGTGGCATGTGTTCAAACAGGTATCTGCAGAAACAGCTGATGCAAGTTGTGAACCATCAGGGACTATGTCTCAACAGTCTTCAGCACTCAGTAGTAACACAATTGGGTAGTATAAATTATGTCAATACTCAGCACTTCAACCTTCAGACAGTTGATCAATAACTCAATCAGTTTGCTTCTTTTGTTGTTGTTTGCAGACTGGTCTCTATAGCTCAGGAAACTTTGGCTGAGTTCCTTCGAAAGGCCATGGGAACTTCCATCAAATGGGTCCATATTCCTGGGATGAAGGTCTTGTTTTTTCTTTTACTTAAGGCAAATCCCTTTTTTTTTTGTTTTATTTTTCAATTTGGTACTCTATTTGATTTCACATATGTAATCTGTCTTTGTTTGCAAGAAAGCTGCCTTTTCTGTTTTAAGCTAGTTTTTGCAGTAATTAGTAGAAGCTGACGCATATGGATTCTTTAATCCCCTATTTACTGTAAGCCTGGTCCAGATTCATTAGGGAATATCACAATTTCAAATTCAGGTGGTGGAGTTGCAGTCCGAGCCTGCAGTTTAGTATGTTTAGAACCCAGAGAGGTGAGATGGAAAATTCGCTTACTTTCTGTACTTTCTGCTATACACCGAAACACCATAAAGTGGACAACTTACATTAGTCTTTGTTTCACAGAGATAATTGAACTCATCATCCCAAATTTATATCGAGCAAAAATCTCGAGGTGTTTTGTGCCCATGCATTGCAGTGTGTTATGTTCCCTTCTTTGTTTGTTGCCTCATTATTTGATTTCTCTTTATGCTCTATTGATAGACTGTTGAGATCCTCAAAGACCGTCCATCTTGGTTCCGAGATTGCCGGAAAATTGAGGTCTTCACCAAGTTTCCAGCTGGCAATGAAGGGATCATTGAGCTTATAAACATGCAAGTGAGCTTAAGGAGTTAAATTTCTTATTTTTTCTCGTTAGAGAGCTGGAATGAACCACCATAAAGAATTCTGCAGCATAATGTATTTCTTGCTTCCAGGAAAATGATCTCCAGTTTGATGCTTTCAGGTTTATGCTCCGACAACACTTGCTCATGCATGCGACTTCTGGACTCTAAGATAGACTTCATGTTTAGAAGATGGCAGCCTTGTGGTATTGTTGCAATTGCACAGATGAACTTAAATTCTCTCTCTTGTTCAATTAGTAATTGAAGCAGAAATATCATGTGGTTACAGTTATCAGATCCATGATCTGGTGATTCTCATTTGACGGAGTGATTAAAACTGAAAATGTTGCATTATCTTTAACCCATACACAAAACCCTGGCTAATCAAATCAAGGGCTCAGAAGCACATGAAATGTGTCTAATTAACTGGGTTAATACATGCCTTTTTTCCCCTTTTCCCCTTTTCCTTTGGTAACCTCTAATTTCAAGGACAGATCATTTGATGAATATTTCTAAAATTAATGCAAAACCAATTTTGAAAGTTACTCTTTCTAGGAAAGACAACATTTAATGTTAAAATTGGAAAATATTTTGGATAAAGTTGGAAACCTGCTTCGATTACTCCAGGTAGAATTTAGAAGCTTGTATTAGAACTTCTTATCAGAGACTTGAGTTGGACAGTATCTTGAACAACTGGAATTAGGGTAGGAGAGTAAATAATGGGATGGTGGGACTCCATCCATTCAGAGGCAAGAATGTCTCTTTTGATAATATCTGTACTGTTTCAGTTTAAATGAATTTGTAAATGGTTAAATTAGCAAGTTAATTAGAAAGTGACTTTTCTAGAGTCATAGTCAACTGCGTGTGTGTGTGGGTGAGGCATTTTCGCTGATTTTGAAAACTTGATTATTCACTCGTTATTTATGATCCAGTATATGTAGGTATGTGAGAAATCGATGAACGGTGCTGGCCCGAACCTTTCTGCTTCTGAATTTAGAAGAGCCAAGATGCTTCCCAGTGGCTATGTGGTTAGGCCGTGTGAAGGGGGGGGTCAACCTTACATATAGTGGACCACGTGAATCTTGAGGTTTGATTTTCACCAATTGGCACTAAAACCTATTCTGTTTGAAAACTTATTTCACTGATTTTTGTGAGAAAGCTCTCACTGATGGGGTGAAAAGCAATTCAAGGTGAGAGGTTGAAGCTTAGTTGGGAGTAGTAATGGAGATGCTGAGTATAAGAACACTGCCTTGCATGAGGCTATGGGGACAAATTTTCAGTACTGGTAAGATAGTTAACCGAAGATCCCTAGTATCACTATGTTTATATGAAGCTAAGTAACCGGCGAGACACACATTTACTCATTGCAGAGAGAGGTTTTGAAGGCGTTGTGATTGGGACAATGGAACACTGCTCTTCACACAGCTGTTCTCTCGAGCAGGCCGAGTGTATATCGCTCAAATCACTCCTTTACAAGGGCCTTCACAGCCGAACTTTAACTTGATAAAGTTGCTTGCATCTTTAGTATATAGGATGCTATAGTGACCTTTTTAAAATTTTCTCCCATATAATATCTTTAACCTTCTCAATTTATCATATACAGCCGTACTTTCTTAGTTTGAAGATGTATATGTATAAGAGATGACATGTTCCTATATTTGAGAATTTAGGACCTGCATTTGCTATTTGTGTCATTGATTCTGATTGTAGCTTCTTCATCCCATATTTTTACTAAGTTAGGATTAAGATCCAGGTGGTGGTTGTTGTTGTTGTTATAGAAAGTTGTTTAAGTGAAATGATTTGTGGAATTGATGGAACATGGTATCACATTTGTTTCTAATTCGTACCATGAATAAAGATTTTCTGCAAGATTAGCCGAATCTAAAAAATAGTTGATTTCAATATGATGAGACATCACGTGAATAGAAGAACAATAGAGAATCAAGCACACAAAGGAGACATAGATATCCATAATTCAGCTTAAAAGCCTATGTTCATGAGGTGGCTGACAAATAAAACTTACAGCAGAAAATGCAAATGGAGGTAGAAGAATGGCCTAGGCCCATGCCTTGAATTCAAGGCCGCCTTAGGCCTAGCTGCCCAAAACCATGGTCCGAAGATCCCAGGTGGCTCATCAATATGATTATAGGTACACTGATCAGACAAACAGCTTCCTCATTTGGTAAGAGTAGAATATAAAAAAGCTGCTAGCAATAACAAGAGTTGCAGTAGCTAGCTCCGAGGAATGGCCCAACACTGCATACATGCCTGTCATGAAAGCAACAACCATTGCAGCACTAGCCATTATCAGGAGAAAAGCAGCAGAAAGCAGAAAAATCTCCATTTTTGCTAAATCATTGCGCATTGCCATGATAAAGTAGATAAACACTGCAGTCATAGACAGCACCATAGCTATTGTATCCGACACCACAAATGCCTTGAAAGCTGTATTTTTTGATAGTATTGCCATCCCTTGGTTTGGACCCTCATTGCCATCATAACCACCTGGCACTGTGAAGCCTGCAGCAAACGTTACGGTTGCAATGAGTGCAGCAACAATTAGGTGAGTTTCACCTACTTTTTGCAGAATTTCCATTTCGTCTTTTTCTGCCTTGTCTTTTTCTTCTTCCTTTGGATCATGTAAATTTCTCCAAGCAGATGTAGCTCCTGCTTTTATCAATTGGCCACGAATAGCATCCTGCATTTTCACTTTTAATTAATGTTATACAATTGCTAGCGGACGGTAGTTTGTCTGAATGAGCAATGCAAATTGAAATGAAAAATATTATTCATGGTTAAAGATTTTTTCTACCCGAATTCACATGATTTGCTAGTGAAATTGGGTAATCCTTGCAAGGCACCTCAGCAAATCATGATTTTTACCAATTGAATTGCACAAGAAAAAAGGAATTTAGCCATAAGTATACCTCAGTGTCCTTTGTTTTTATTGTTGAAGTTGGTATGATGTCAAGGGCAGTCAAATGTGCATTGTTAACCGCCTTCTTATCAACTTTATGGTGTCTTATGAGCTTAGGAATATAGTTTCGCGATGCTGCAAGCAGATGAAGGGGTGTGTTTCCATTTATATCTTCCTCATTTATAAGGCTACCAAGCAAGGGATTTTCCAGTATGTAGTTGACAACATTCTTTTGCCCTTTCTCTACGGCAACATGAAGTGCATTTCGCCCTTTTTCATCAACTATCTCAATGCAATCAGGGCATTTTGTGATTAATTCTTTTAGTGAATCCATAGAACCCCTAGTAGCTGCAACATGAAGGGCTGTCATGCCCTCCTTGTCCTTGAGGTAAGCCACGGATTCATCATGTTGCAATAGTTGAATTATAATCAATGAGCGATCGAAGTATGTAGCCCAGTGAAGGGGAGTCCAACCATGTTCATCAGCTTCCTTAACTAGAAATAGCTTTTTCCGTAGTATATCATCTATCATGCCTGCAAAACACTCAAGTAAAATAGATTAATTGCAACGTTAGTCATATAGAAGGTTAAGAAGTGGGTAAAATTATTGTGATTGGAGTTCTTCCATGCGGACGTCTAACCTATTTGAGCAGTTTATTCTTCTGGGGTAATATTTTCCCAGAAAAAGGCATCCGACTCAATCATGTTCTAGATTTTAATGGGTCCAAATATAATGCTCTATTAGAGAGAGAGAGAGAGAGAGAGAGAGAGAGAGAGAGAGAGAAGTAGCAGCATGGGGCGAGAGAACAAGTTGCTTATAAAATTTTATTTGCTCAATGCCTACCATGCCAAGTGGATGCCATATGAGCTAGACTTTTTTGTCATCAAGCCTTGGATTCATTCGGATAAGAATTAGGATCATATTTATGATCAAATCAGCTTCTTAGCTATATCGCATAGAAGAGTTTCCTATATCAAGATGACGAGTTTTTATCCAAGGAAGCACATTCTGATTGGTAACAACCTTCGAGAACCTTTGAAGATTGATGGACTTATGCTTTGTCATAGAGCCTTGGATAATGCGAATAACAAAAAAGGGTCCATCCGGTGCACAAAGTGCTCCCTAGCTTAGTATGGAGGTAGGGGGAGGGTGGACGTATATACACACAACATTCCCCTTACATTTTTTATAAAGAGACAGTTTTCACGCCTAGAACCCGTGATCTCGAGGTCACCAAATGAACAACTCTACCATCGCACCATGGTTCGCCCTCATGATGCGAATAATGTAAAAACATTCATGCAAGTCTAATACATGAATTACAAAGCAAAATTGAACCAAAGAACAAGCGGAAGCAAGTGTACCTCCAGCCATGGATTCCGAGGGTTCTGAATTCCCTTTGGCAGCACCTCTGGACGTGCAAGAAGCCTTCCAAACTCTCAATTCTCTCTCTAGATGGTGTGCGAGACTAATGAATTGAGTTTAGGGACCCTTGCTATGGTTGCCCCTATTTATAATGGTTGTGCCATCAATAACCATTATTGAGTCCCATACTTGGTTACCCCTTTGGTGAGTTAAGAATCCCTTATTTTCAGAAATGGTTTTGTAGGGTATGAAGGGTGATGGGCCACCCTCCTGTTCTTACATTCTCCCACTTGGTCCACTCACCCGACTTGGTGACTTTATCCAAACCGAAACTTAATGGAAAAAGCACACATGAATCACAGTGACAAGTCCTCTAATTCAGCGAGTATTGTCTCCTGTGTATCACAATGCATGCTACTCTCTATCCTTATGGTAACCATCTTTATGAATAAACCCTATATTTATTCGGGATCCATTTTATGAAATTTTCTCAAAACTGGAATGTGCACAAATTCTTATACGAGAAAATTCAATTCAAAATTCCATTTAAAATTTGGGATTTAAACCCATATTTATAATATGATCCCTGAATTTAACTGGAAGCATGCCTTTAGTCAGGGGATCAGCAAGCATACCTTCGGTGCTTAGATATTGGATTACAACCTATTTTCCAATATACGTTCTCTTATGACTAAATACTTAATGTCGATATGCTTACTTTGACTATCACTCTTATTATTTTTAGCCAGAAACACCGCAACCAAATTATCACAAAATATGCTTAATGGCTTAGGTACAGAGTCAAAAATCCTTAACCCAGCCATGAAACTTCGTAGCCACACCACCTGTGACGTAGCCTCAAAACACGCCACAAATTCAGCTTCCATAGTAGAGGTCGCAGTCAATGTCTGCTTAGCACTCCTCCACAATATAGCTCCACCGGCTAGAACAAAAATATATCCAGATGTTGACTTTCGAGAATCAACACAGCCAGCGAAGTCCGAGTCCGAGTATCCGACCACCTCAAAATTATCAGTCCTCCTATATGTGAGCATGTAGTTCTTGGTGCCTTGCAAGTACCGTAACACCTTCTTTGCAGCCTTCCAATACTCCAAACCAGGATTACTTTGATATCGTCCTAACATTCCAACTGCATATGCTATATCAGGCCGGGTACAGACCTGTGCATACATAAGACTTCCAACTACAGAAGCATATGGAATATTGGTCATCTGTTCCCTTTCCAATTCCGTCTTGGGACACTGGTCCAAACTAAACCGGTCACCTTTGACGATAGGAGATACACTCGGTGAGCAGTCCTGCATTTTGTATTTCTTAAGAACTTTCTTAATATAGATTTCTTGAGATAATCCGAGAATCCTATAAAATCTATCTCGATGTATCTTAATGCCAATGACATAAGACGCATCACCTAAATCTTTCATAGCAAAGTTCTTAGAAAAAAATTGTTTCACCTCATGTAACATCCCTTTATCATTGGTTGCAAGTAGAATATCATCCACATATAGCACTAGAAAGCAAATTTTACTCTCATTTACCTTCTGGTATATACACTGATCCATAACATTTTCTTCAAAACCAAATGAAGAGACTGTCTCATGGAATTTCAAATACCATTGGCAGGAAGCTTGTTTCAATCCATATATAGATTTATTAAGTTTGCAAACCAAATTCTTACCATTACTAGAGGAAAATCCTTCAGGTTGATACATGTAAACCTCTTCCTCTAATTCTCCATTCAAAAATGCCGTTTTCACATCCATTTGTTGCAACTTTAAGTCAAAATATGCAACAATCGCCAAAATAATACGGAGGGAATCTTTCTTAAATACTGGAGAAAAGGTCTCCGAATAATCGATTCCTTCCCTTTGAGTGAACCCTTTAGCAACAAGTCCGGCCTTGTATTTCTCAATGTTGCCAAATGAGTCGGTTTTTGTCTTAAAAACCCATTTACATCCTATGGGTTTTACTCCATCAGGCAACTTTACAAGATCCCAAACTTCGTTACTCGTCATGAAGTCCATCTCATCTTTCATGGCTTCTAGCTACAAACTCGAATTGTTAGAGTTTATGGCTTGTGAAAACGACTCAGGATCATCTACGGCACCAACATTGTAATCAGACTCCTAGAGGTATATTACATAATCACTAGATATTGCTGACCTCTTAATCCTAACAGATCTCCTTAATGTTGGCTCAACAGTCTCTCTAGGAAAGGGCTGTCCAACTTGACCTGTTCCGGTGTCAGTAGATTGTGGAATATTTTGATTGTCATCTGTAATTGGGTCAACGTCCATGGGTACTGGAGGGACGTTTTGAATGACAATCATCCTTTCACTTGAAGTGGAAGACATACTTGATAGATTCCTTTTAGGGACTAAGTCTTGAAAGGAATCCCTCCCACTAATCAAGTAATCCTCAAGAAATTTCGCGTTTCTAAATTCCACAAATCTAGTATGATAAGATGGACAATAGAATCTGTATCCTTTGGATCTGTCAACATATCCAACAAAATACCCACTAATGGTCCTTGGATCCAGTTCTTTTCTTGTGGATTATAAACCCTTACTTTTGACGGGCATCCCCAAATGCGTACATGTCGCAAACTGGGTTTCCAACCTTTGAACATTTCAAATGGGGTTTTGGAAACCGCCTTAGTTGGAACCCTATTTAATATGTACACAACCGTTTTAAGAGTTTCAATCCACAAGGATTTAGGCAATTTAGAGCTAGACATCATGCTCCTCACCATGTCCAACAATGTCCGATTTCTTCTTTCAGCCACACCATTTTGGTCTGGAGAACCAGACATGGTATATTGGGCGACAATCCCAGTTTCTTGAAGAAATCGAGCAAATGGACCAGGTGCTTGTTCATCTTCAGTATACCTCCCATAGTATTCTCCACCTCTATCTGATCTCACTATTTTTATTTGCTTATCGCATTGTTTCTCTACTTCTGCCTTGAAAATCTTAAAGGCATCCAACGCCTCATCCTTATGGCGAAGAAGATAGAGATACATGTAACGTGAATAATTATCAATAAAAGTGATGAAATACCTTTGGTCATATGAGTCCATATCCGGACAACATATGTCTGTATGAATGATCTCTAATAAATCTGAGCTCTTTTTGACACATTTTTTTGACTTATTGGACTGTTTACCCTTAATACAGTCCACATAGGTTTCAAAGTCACTAAAATCTAGAGTACTAAGTACTCCATCCTTTACCAACTTTTTAACCCTTTCGATGGAAATATGTCCTAATCTCCGATGCCACAACATAGAGGAATTTTCATTTATGGCACACCTTTTCACACCAATATGTATTGTGTTGCAACATGTATTATCTTACAAATTAATTCCGTATAGTCCGTCAATCAACAGATCTGTACCAACGACATTTGAATGCAAAAGTAATGTCATTGTATTATTGAATTGGAAAAAATATCTGAATTGTACAAGTTTTGATACAGAAATTAGATTTCTAGAAAAACTTGGTACATAAAAAATTCTTTCCAACTGCAAGACATGTTCATTAGTCAAAATGAACTTGCGATCTCCAATGGCTTCTACATGCGAACTCATCTTGTTTCTTGAATAAATGAATTGCTCACGGCCCACTGGTTTCTGCGGGTTTTGCAAGCCTTGCAACACGTTCGTAATATGAATTGAGCATCCAGAATCAATCCACCATGTGTCATAAGAAGTCTCAGTTATAAGAGATTCATAACATACAAAAGAGATTTCTGTACATCTGGCAGCAAGCCATTTCTGAAATTTGGCACAGTTCTTCTTTATGTGTCCCTTCTTTTTACAGAAGAAACACGTAGACTCCTTTTTTACAATTGGGGTAGGTCCCTTTGCTTTTCCTTTCAGTTTGGCTTTTCCCTTCGCCTTTCCTTTCATGACGAAATGTGCGCTACGGGTTCCCTCCTTCATTTCCATGAGCAACCTCCCTTCTTCCTGTACACACATGATCATCAACTCATTGATGGACCATTTAGCCTTATGTGTGTTATAGGAAATTTTAAAGGGACTATAAGGCTGTGGAAGGGTATTCAAAATATAATGCACTAAGAAGGATTCAGACATCTCAACCTCAAGAGTCTTTAGTTGGGCCACTATATCCCGGATCCTCATGATGTGCTCGCGCACTCCGTGGATAGTGGTGAGTTTCTTCGATGGGAACTCCATAATCAAGGTGCTGGCAAGAGCTTTATCAGACGTCTCGAATTGCCCATCAATTGCCTTAAGAAGGGCACGGACGTCATTATGCTGATTGACCGAGCCGCGGATGCCAGTTAATATTTTATCCTTAATGAACATCGCACTGAGATGATTAGATCGCTCCCAACACTCATAAAGAGCTTTGTCCGCTGTAGAGCTGATATCCGTTATGCTAAGTGGCTCGTCATGCCTGATAGCATAATCCAAGTCACGCCATCCCAAATTGAGAAGTATTTTCTCCTTCCACACCTTATAGTTCTCACAATTTAATATGGAAAATTCAACGATATCAACGGTTTGTATAGCTGCAACAAAAAATGCTTACAAATTTTAGTTGAGACTTTAACATATGTTTACCAATGTAAACCATATAAAATAAATTTCCTGACATAGAAATTACCTGTGAGCTAAATTTCTAATTCAGATTAGATTTATTATACTTTATTAAAAGATTGACAAGATTACTTAATTTCCTAATGCCTGTAGGTTAATTAGGAGAAATTATATAGAAAATCTTTCCCTGAATTAGAGCTTCCATACAAGACAGTATCACTCGTGCACCAGGAAAGTCCCCAGGTAGGTGGTGGGTCACATGGGACTTATCCCCGTCTTGTTGACAAGACTTTCCTAGACATGCACTTGATCTGCTGAACTCGAAAAACCTTGTAGGAGAAAACTCTAAAGTCAAGTAGACTATCCACATATTTAGGTTATTTAATCTTGCCATCTAATCCTGATTAATTATTTTAATACGACAAAAATTCTTGTGGGATAAAATTTGTCACACAAAAATAAATAATTACAAATAATATTCTTTATTTTATTTGGTCAAAACTATCTCAATATATAATTTCTTTCATATTAGAGCTGCTGTGGCCATACCCCAACAATCAGAAATCATACGAACTACAAGAATATTTTTTTTCAATTTTATGCAGGTTTTAAACTTTATTTTGCATGCGTCTTTATATGCAAAAAACCATATAAAAATTGATTTATATAAAATTATAAAGTTTCAATAATTTTATAATTTTGTACGGATCTTAACCTTTATTTTACACGTCTCTCAATGTGTAAAAGACTATATAAAAATTAATTTGTGTAAAATACACAATTTTGCATTTATGTGTGATACCACGATACACATAAATCAAAATTTTAATTTCAAATTCTCAAAAATGACCCAAATATGAATTTAAAATTAAAAATTAAATTTTTCTTTTTTTTTTTTAAGTCCAAAGGACTAATGTGTAACATTTCAAAATATGTTGGGACCAATCTGTAACATTTCAAGGTTTATCGGGTTTTTATAAAGGCCGGGGACCAATGTGCAACATCTTAAACTTTTATGAGTTTTAGAAATATCATAGGGACTAGATTGCAACAAATTAAAACTAGTTTGGGTGATTTCGTAATTACAGAATGTTTTCGGCAGATCCGTCATTTTCAAAAGTGCAGACCAAAACGACGTCGTTTTGGTCTGCATCCGGTCTTCTTCACCCTAATGGACCCCGAGGGTCCCGACCCGGATCCGGCGGGTCTGAATGCCGGAATGTGTCCGGAAAGTGCCAGAAAACTCCATTTTTTGCTCTGAAAACATAAAATTATCCGAAATTTAATGTAAAACTCATTTCCAACCTCAAAACTCCAAAATTTACTCAAATTTGGGCCAATTTAAAAAAAAATTCAGAACCCAAAAATTGAAAATTTTTTATCGGAAAATGCAGACAGAGATTCTAATGGCTCTGATACCAAATGTAAAAACATTCATGCAAGTCTAATACATGAATTACAAAGCAAAATTGAACCAAAGAACAAGCGGAAGCAAGTGTACCTCCAGCCATGGATTCCGGGGGTTCTGAATTCCCTTTGGCAGCACCTCTGGATGTGCAAGAAGCCTTCCAAACTCTCAATTCTCTCTCTAAATGGTGTGTGAGACTAATGAATTGAGTTTAGGGACCTTTGCTATGGTTGCCCCTATTTATAATGGTTGTGCCATCAATAACCATTATTGAGACCCATACTTGGTTACCCCTTTGGTGAGTAAAGAATCCCTTATTTTCAGAAATAGTTTTGTAGGGTATGGAGGGTGATGGGCCACCCTCCTGTTCTTACAAATAACAATCTGAAGATTGATATAGACTTACGTTTTGTCAAGAGCCTTAGATGATTCAAATAACATTCATGGAATAGACGAGCTAATCTATTCTACATTACCTTTATCATTACACAGCACCGCTGCATGTAGAGCTGTTCTTCCCTTTGGTCCATCATGAGCTGGTGATTTACAAGCTTCCAAGATAGCATGAACCGACTCACCGTACCCTCTCTCTGCAGCCATATACAGAGGAGTTTCCTCTGCATCATTTCCTAGGTAGGGAAACTCGGAGTCTTCCTCAAGCAAACGTTTAACCACTTCAAGGTGACGGTTTCTTACAGCCTCGTGCAAGGCCGTATTCTTCTTGTTATTAGTCACTCCCAACAAATCTCTGGCTGCTCCGATTCCTATCTCGAGCTCCTCATTAAGTGCCTCTGCACCTGCAATAAGTGCTTTTACCACATCAATGTGTCCTTCCCTAGCTGCAACATGCAGTGCAGTCTCCCCCTTCAAATTCACTTGTTTTAGTAATGATGGACAAGCCTTGAGAATCACTTCGGTGCACTGAGTTTGGCCAAATTCAGCTGCAACATGGAGGACGGTGTTTTTATTTGGAGTGGTTTGGGAGTCAAGTTGCTTCTCTTGCTCAAGCTTTTGAGTGTTTCCTTCAATGATGGCTTTGTATAGACTTGAAGCCATTCTTGAAGCTTCCATTTGGCAAGCTAACGGTATTGCCTCCTCCGAGCTCTCCGTGTTAACTGATCTAATTTTGTGTAAGTTCTTTGATCCTTCAACTGAATTTTACTTATTCAAATAGTTGATAAAGGATCAGGCATGAGTACATTGACATGCAAACAACCCAAAGTATATAATGTCGATTTCTTCTTCTTGGTAGGCTCCTCCATGATAAAAAAAAAAAAAAAAAAAAAGAATACCCACAAACCTGTTAACATCAAGACAAATGGAGTTCCCATCAATTTCTTAAGACTGCATTATTGAATATTATACTATCAATGAAAAGATTATACTAAAAGGATTGACGAAATACATAAAATAGTAAAATTAAAAATTGCATAAGCTAAACAAAGTGAAGTAATTGACGAGATTGATATAACTTCTTTGAAGGAATGGAGTATCCCTTCTGAAAGTTTCTGCCAAAGACGTTAAAAAAGAAAACAAAAAGAAATGAAGCCTCCAATTAAATTTTTTTCTATTTTGTACAGTAAGACTTAGGCTATGAGCAAAAATCACAATTTGTCTGATCACGTGACCTGCTCAAAGTTCTCACACAGGATTTTTAAGCCATCTAAACACTCGGACCGAGATTAATGATGCTACTATGGTTTTCATCAAGGACGTTGCGGGCAAATCTAGATAAGTGTTTGACTAATTTTCTCTTCCTTCTAAATCTGCTGGCACAACAACATACATTGATAGAGAAGAAAAATGATAGAAGATTGACACCCTGCGATACTTAGCATACATAACCTGTCGGCTATCTCAAGATAAGAAGCAGTGGCGGAGGGCGGATCAGAGATACTTATCTAAAAAAAAAATGTTGAAATTCCTCTAAAAGGCAAATTGTCAAATTCTGCCCAAGGATAAAAAGATGGAAACTGAAAGGCAACTAGGTACATTACAAACAAGTCTGGCAAAGTATCGGGGAGTATCATGTGATCTAATCCTTTTCTCATGAAAGATCTCCAAATTTAGAAGTTGTAGGGGAAAACTAAAAGTTCAGACACACCCAAAATAGGTCCTTGTTGAAACCTGGATATAGGTGAGGGGGTTGTGAAGCCATAAAAACAGTTCTGAGATGAATGCTGCTAAAACAGCTCAGCTTGAGGGCATTGCAGAAATAAGGTATATAGATGTTGTAATCTGCAGTCATACCGCATGAAAGGAGATTGGTCATTCTACATTATAGATAACAAATAATTGTAGAAATCACCATATGTTGTGGCTTACTGCCCCTATTATCCAGAATGCTTAGAACATGTGAAGAGCATGAACATGAAGACTTTTTCTACTTTTGTGGCTGCAGTATGAAAGGCTGCCCTTACACATATTTGTAAGGTGGAGGCCACTGGTTTTGTCATATGACTAGGCAACTCTAGATGCAAAACCAAGATGTGCAGCACACGGAATCATAGCCTACTTTTATTTGATCCAGATCCCAAGATTAGGTTTTTTTTTTAAAAAAAAAAATCTTTTAATCTGTGTTTTATTGGTATATCTTTAAAATTTTACAAAGAAGATAATCCTAAGGAAAAAAAATGTTAAGGAAAATTATAACCCGCTATAAATATGAATAGCTCGAAAGTAGCAGTAGGGTTCCCCGTTAAGTCAAAAACTTTGGAATGCCGCTTCTTATTTTTATATTTATTGTCATTAATATTCGAGATAAAATAATATATTTGACAAAAAAAAATAATTTATCAAAACTATCTACTATTTTTTAAAATAAAATCTACCAACAAAAATGTGGATTTAGGGCATAATTGAAATATAAATTGTTTGAGTCGGGGAAATCTATAGCACCCCTACCCCAGGTGCTATCGGCATGAAGCCATCAATAGCATACCAAATCGGACAACACCATTACCGGCCCAATTAAACATTTTAAATATAAACAAAATAATATAATGAATAGCGAAAAAAACAGGACACTTTATAAAATAAAAGTTTAATCAAATTAAATGTATAAAATAAGTCGAGTTTTCTTAAATTCCAAATCGATATAACTACATTAATAAAACAAAAAGTCAAATTAAATAAATTGATCCAAACTATTAATTTTTTTCAAAATAAATGAAATATGAGAAAAATATCCTAAAGACCAAATAATTGCATGCAAAGATGCTGGCCTTCATGGAGATCCGAACTCCATCCCACTTGAACTCAAGATTGACCAGAGGAACAATCAAAAGAGAATCTAAACCGTGAATTAATCCTCACCTCAGAAATGTAAGAAAATAACATGAGACAAAAAGATCTCAGTGAATATTAACAAACTCACAACAAGACTTATTTTTAAATACACCAAAAACATATAAAATCAGTAATTAAAAATCCATACATGACAGTTTATATAAAAAATACGGCTTATAAGATTCAATAAAGATGGACACTTCAAAATTTGTGCCGGTTTATATTCAAAAAACAAAATATATCATATTACGTAATAGGCTCGGGGTTGGTCCAAGGTATAGCAAAGGCCATCGACCAACAATGATCTCGAAAAAGTAATATCTTCTCTTTATCTCTAGGTGCCAAGGCATTACATGTCATAGCACAAGCGGACGTGCATTTAGATCCTCCATAATATCCAAGTCTAAACTATAAAGTTATCTATACAACCAAAAAATCCATAATTCATACTCCCAAAACATACAACACTTCCAAACAAAATTAGAGTATATGCAACACATCATCCATGAGCTCAGTATATATCAAAATATATAGATTCAAGATTACACGTTATCATAAAAAGATCAAGTAGTATCTCGTATACAACTGGCAATAATTATCATAATTTTTCAAAATATATGTATAAATAAATAAATCATGAACCAAATCACATTAAAATATGAATAGTAAATAAAAAACGATTTTAATCAATTATTTTCAAATATTTCAAGTTTTAAAATAATTTATAAAAGTTGTGATTAAAATAAAACTCAGACCGAAAATGTCTGTATATAAACTCTTCATGGCACTTCATAAACTCTTTCTTACTGCCCATATCACGTGTCAGTGGTTGGTAGCTCTCTGTCACGTGGCGTTGGATCTTAGATTAAAAGGTCAATTGACTCACATGTTACTAAGGTTGCAACATGGAGTCGAAGAAATTAGTTTACATACTAGCTGCGGTGGAAACTAGTATGTATACATGCTATGGTGAAAACTTTTATCCGATGTGGGATTTAAAGTTAAAATTTTTTGAAAGTTTTGAAAAAGAAAAAATCATGTAAAATAAATCAAAACAGGGAGATTTATCCTTTGTATAGGTCACTTCGCTCAAATAAACAAAAAAGCTCCTTCTTTTTTCCCCCCTAGCTTGCAAAAATGGCTTATTTTCTTGAAGCCGACGAAAGATCGGTTTATTTCCCTGGCAGAGGCGAAAAATGGCCAGATTTTTTCCCAGCAGCCATGAAAATTGGGTATATTTTTCCTGGAAAATTTGAAAGTAGAGTACTGTCCAACATAATAAGTTTCATCACTTGTAGGCCCATCTCCTCTCTTACCCTCATAACCAGGGTAATCCACCTCTGTGAACCTCCACTTCGTTGAAAATTTTGAAATTAACCACGCAGGGAGCAGCAAAAGCTCTAACAAGTAACCAAGTTACAAAAACTCTAAGCTAAGCAATGATCATTGCTGCTTCCATCTCTGCTGCAAAGCAAACGTTTTTTATATATATGGGAAGAGAGAAAGATGTGTCATTTGAACTATAGTTGAATTTTAACTTATCAGTAGAGTAACCTTCTAATTCCAAGAATCATTGATGGTATTAAATGATATGTATATATTATTTCTCAAAAAAATCAATGCATTGACATAAACAGTGATCATGTTAAAATAAAATCTCCTCCAAATATTCGATGGTAAACGAAACTCCTCGCAAATACCATATAAATATTTGTTTTTTTCATTTCAAATAGTTAAACAACGCACATAAATCCATTATTAAAAATTTTATTAAACTCAAAAGTTTTCTTGGTTCAAGGAAAAAAAATTACAAAAATTAAATTTGTTAGACTAAATTTTATGGGAATAAAATTTATTTCTCAAATTGTAATTCTTTTATCATTTTTGTTTTAAAATATATAAAAATCGTAAATTAGAGGATGATACTCACAATATATATATAAAGTAGACTAATTTATACGAAAAAGTTAAAGGGTGTATCCTATTCTGTAAAAGTAGGTAGAATAAGAATTGGGTAGTGTTTCTCATAGAAAAAAAATAAGGATAAAAGCTTAACTCCACCCATTTTCACCCCCAAATCCAAATACACAAATTTTATTTTACAATTTGAAGGAGAATATGTTGGTGAGTTGTAGCATACGACTTTTGAGCACCGATATTTAAATTCCAATCCACTCCATAATTTATAATTTTTTTTTCTGCTTTTCTTTTTCTATGGTCGATCTGCATTAGAGCTCAAAAACTCAAATCTTGGCCAAGGCTCAAGTATTTGAGATCAACTCTGTGCATTCTACATCGATACCCGAAAAACCCTAATATGGCTTCTTTATCTGATATTATGCTATTTCATTCTCTATATCCAAATTAAACGTCCTGGGTCTGCAGGGTTTTAGTCAGGTAATATTTCTTTGACATTTCTTTAGGTTGCACCATTTCTATGTTTTTGTTATTTGAGAAGAACCAAATCAGGTATTTGCATGATGGGCTTGTTTTATGTGGTAATAATAAACTGAGCGAAGAATCTGATTAAAAGAATTTGATGTTGTTTGATGCTGTTGGGTTGAAAGAATTTGCTTTATACTGCAAACAAAATGATGGAGGCAAAAACCCATTTTCTTTCTCCATTTTTATTTTTGGGTTGTGTCTGTTTTGTGTTCGATTAATTGCACAAATGGCTTTTTTTTTTTTTTTCCTGGTGGGGGTTTTCTTCATAGTGTGCAAAGCCCCATTTGGTTTGTCAAAGAATTTGTTTTATACTGCAAACACCTTTAGAGAGGCAAAACCCATATTTCCGTTTCCATCTTTACGCGGGTGAATAAATAGGAGAAATGCTTTTTTTTTGGGGGGGGGGGGGAGGGTCCACTATTTATTAGGGTTTTCTTGTCTGTAAAGCCCCATTTGGTTTGTCAATTGGTTTCAACTGTAATTTTCATTCAATTCATAGAAGTGCCAGATATTACCTTATTTGTACTGTTTGGATTACAAGCTCAAATGCTGATTCTTCCCCCCCCCCCCTTCATGACCAGGAGTTGATTTAATTGAGTTTGGAAAAAATGCGGCAGCGGACTAGAGGTTCTTCAAAAGAACCCAAACCAGCAGTTAAGGAACAGAGCAATTCTTCTGGTGTAGACGATAAAAACCAAAGAACTGATGGTTTGGGTATCCCCAAGAGATCTACACAGTTGATTCTGACCTTGTTTCTTTTGGTTGCATATAGTTCTTGGGGTGTTTTCCATTATCAGTTTCAGAGTTTGCCAATACCACTTAGGGCTGAGGAGGCAGGGAAACGGGGTTTTTCAGAGGAAGCGGCTATGGAACATGTGAAGGCTTTGACTAAATTGGGTCCACATTCTGTTGGCACTGATGCTCTTGATCTTGCAGTGCAGGTTGAGTTGGGTCTATTGCATTTTTTTGAGTTTGCCTTTTCATTGTGTTTGAACTTTCACTCTTACATTAAAATTAATATTCTATAATTACCTTGTGGTCCTTCTTGGCATTAACTTTGGTTTTTAAAAATTGTTGATGGAAGAAAGAACCTTTTTAATTCCTACAAGTCAATTGCTGTTTATATGTTTGTTTGGGATATTGATTTCATTATTCCTCCAATTTTTCATTTAGTTCATATTGGTGAGGGATACTATTAGTTTCTTTTTTGACAAGAAGTTATGATTAGATCAAAATTTAATTGTCAAGATGCATGCCATAGTATAAAGGTGAACAGTGCACTTTCTTTAACATTTCTCATTTCAAATCCTCTGCCTTAGGTACACCTATATGAGACCTCGTGGTAAATTTGTCCTGACTCTTGAAGCATGATTTTTATTTATTTAATTTTTCAACTGCGTTAGTCAACTGAGAAAGTGACAACCTTGTCACTGTCTTATTGCATGAGCTACTGAAAATTTTGGCATCTCTCCTTGTGTAAAAATGTATCTAAAGCTTAGAAGTAAAAATAATTGTTTTCCAAATTATGGGAGGCAGTTCTTCTCATGGATCTTAAGTTGTCTAAACTAATGAGCAAACATCTTTCCCTTTTGCATTAACATAAAACCTAGACGTTAGTGGATGCATCAATATTCACCACAAAAAACCACTGCCTTTGGCAGGTAAAAGTAAGAACACGTGCTGAAATCAATCATGAGTAAGACTCCTAGAAATATCTTTTGTTCTCTTCCTATCATGCAGAATTTTGCAAATTTTCTCAACGAGTTGGTTAATGGGGCTGCTATGGAACACAATCACTCCTTAGAACAGTATTCTACCCTGCTAATACCCCAGAAGACAGTGTAAGATGGTAACAGTACTCGGAGCTTTACCCATAACATTTGCCTCAGTTTCCTTAGGACCCGTATGTACTATCCTGTCCAAAATCACATTCCCTAAAATTCAACTCCATTAATGCAACACTGACATTCACATGGTGTTGTGTTATTCTCTTAGCTACGATAGAACAATTCTCTTGCTGTTATTCATGGCCAGCTTTCCTTTGGGTATGCAACAAAATATCATCAATAAAGACTGGTGCCAATATATCCGGGTTAGGCTTATTGTGTCCATAAAAGTTGCAGGAACATTGGTTAAACCAAAAGGCTTCATCACCCGAAACTCACAATTGCATGATAAGTTCTCAAAGCATATTTAGTGATCTTTAATTGATGATATTTGGAAACCCAAATCAATTATCCAGAATCCTGAGGTTGATCAAACATATCATCAACAGGAGGAAGGAGATCTTTACTTCGGACAGTTGATCCATTCCTATCCATACAGTCCCTTCCTTCTTTTAAACAAGTAACCAATGGTGAATCCTGTGATCTACTTGGCCCAATTAACTCCTTAACTAGCAGAGCTTTTTAACAAGACAATGATGTCAGCTGCATTGGCGGAAGCCACTCAGCTCTGCCACGTCAATGTCAGCGAACTCGTCCATCTGAAGAACTTGCAGAATGGGTGGACGAAGAGTTTGTTTGCTTCATCATCCATAAAGACTCAATTAGACTAGGAATATCCCCTGAAAGAACAACCCCCTAATCTGCCCTTTAGTTTGTCACTGAATTTTAGTTTTACTTTTTTTTATTTATTTTTTGTCAAATGGGAAGATTGAGATTAAAACTTAAGAATTCCATGATACTTAATTTCTTTCAAGAAATTGAAATGGGAAAATTTGTTAATCGAATGTTACTGGCCTTGCTGGACATTGACCTAAATTTTGGGTATATATTGTAGGAAAAAAATAATGAATAACGGCCGTTTGGATTCACTACTATGTTGTTGTGTACTTTGTTGAGCATATAATTTTAGAAATGAGTGTGGATCTTTTGGATTAGTATAGTATGTACTCTGTAAAGTATCTTTTTTTAACTTTCTCGTGACTTGTATCCAAGTTCACAGTATCACATCAAATTCAATGATAATCAAGGCGACTAGATCTTCCTATAAATCTGTTGGCAATCCTGATAGACTTACTCAAAAATGAAAGAATCCCCTAACTGAGTGACCATATCCTGCCTATAATTTGGTTAGCAGCATACAGCGCCAAAAACATGTTAGAAAGGAATGAGTAGAGCTGAGATATTGGACATGGGCATCCCTTCCAAAAATAACAATTGAACTTGGGCTTAAAAGAACATCACCTGTTACACTGGAGATGGCAGTTATCTTTGTTTGTCAACTGTAGAATTTAATTGGGCCTATTATGGTAACTTCCCCCACCCCTGAAACCCAAACCAAGTTCGTGTCTGCCCCATACCCAAAATTTTAAGAGAAGAAAAATACTGTAAAATTTGACATTCAAAAGCTTTAGGTTGTTAATTGATTAAACTGCTGAATTAGCATTTGCATGCTTTTTTTAGCTTGTGTAGATATGTTTCGCACACACACATTTGTATATAATATATGTTATATTTTCAACACACTAAAATTCCTATTATGTTAGAAAAGACTAGTAAATGTGAAACTGGGATTTGAGAAATTAATAAGAACCCTTTGGTTATTGCCAACTCCATTTTGTCCTTGCTATGCGTTCAGATAGCTGTGGGTCTATATTTCACAACTTGATCCTTGGAAGTTTTCAAAAGGCTCAGGTTGTTGTTGTATGCAAACTGACATGGTAGTACTGTTGCAATTTTTATCCTGGTTCTGAAAAATTGTGTTGTAGAAAATTCTACTAATGCAATTTGTACTACAGTATGTTTTAGCTGCGTCAGAGGAAATCAAGAAAACAGCTCACTGGGAGGTTGATGTCCAAGTGGACTTTTTCCATGCAAAATCTGGTGCAAATCGTCTGGTCAGTGGCCTGTTTATGGGGAAAACACTTGTTTATTCAGATCTAAATCATGTCATTCTAAGAATCTTGCCCAAATATGCTTCTGAGGCAGGAGATAATGCTATTCTGGTCTCTTCTCACATAGACACTGTTTTCTCAACGTATGCTTTCTTTTTCTTTATTATCTTACCTTTTTTTAACATTGTTTCTATGAGTCATTATGTTTATATGAGTAATTCATGTTCAGTTGCAGTTTGTTTGTTGTGATTGTTACCAGTCTAAATCAATGATCTTTACTGGAGGTTCAGTGATCTGTGGAAACTGTTGTGCACGAGATGCCTGTTGGGTAGATCTATAGTAGATACAGGGAAAAGTACAGGTTCCAGCATTGGAGACCCACAATTTGAAACCTGTTTTGTGTGTTTGTAACAAGTTGCCCAAATTTGGTGTTCACAATTTTTAACAATGTTTTGAACTGTTGAAACTGGGAAAATGAGGAAGTTGCAGAGAAAGGAATTTTTATTGTTGGTGCAGGTGCCTTTTTATGAACTGTGATAATTAGTTTTTTGGTATCTGGCATTACCAAAGGTAAGAGAATATAATGCCTGTTGTGTGCCTCAAGCACCTTCAGACAAACAACAGGTAAAGGGGAAAAAAAGAAAAACAAACAAAACAAAATGTAACAAAGAAAAAAACAAAAAAAAATGATCCACTAAATTGTGGGACAATCTTTGATTGTTCTCAGCACATTGTAATAAATTTGAAAACTTGGTAAAAACTTTGGAGTTTAGGCCATGATATTAGAATATTATTTTGATGAACCATAGACCTTTTAGAGAACAAATTTGACTGGGGGTTAGAATTCCTTACCGGAGGATGATTTCCACAGTAGAAGTGCAAGTATAAGAGGAATTTGGAGGGCTTATATTCAACCCAGGATAAAACAATCAAAAGTTAATCAATGCATGTAAAGGACTAAAACAAAATAATAAGTTTATGTCGGTGTTGGGTTCTCTGTGCATAGCTTCAACAGAGGCTAGCGTTCTAGGTTGAAATCTTTTTTTCGGCTGGATTTACAAGATGTAAGAAACAAATTTCCTGACCATGTACGAATACTATAAATTCTTGATTGAATGGCAATCTTTTATGTCCTTATGAACATACTGAAAATTATCCAAGACACTGAGACCAAATAAGTTCCGTTCATTAAGCATTTTAGTTCTTGTAGTAGTCTGTGCAGTAGAGTACTTCCTTGATCTGATTCTCTTTGGGAGGACCATGTCTTCTACCAAAAGAAAGATTCCCATGTTGTTGAGGGTCAAACTTTTCGAGTAAATATGTGCAAACATGTTAATGAGACTAAAATTCATTCTTATGAGATCTCATGTTCTAATTTCATAATTAGACATCCATTATAAAAATCCAAATGGAAGTTGTTCCCTTTGGCTCCTTATTTGTATCACATTTTGGTATAATAATGTTAACGGATATTTTTAACAAAATTTAACAAACCAAAAGAATGTCCCAAATATGAAAGAAGAGTATAATTATACTGCCATATAAGAATAAATGAGACATACAAGATTATTCAACTATAGAGGAATTAAACTTATGAGTCATACCATAAAACTATGGGAGAGAGTGATAGAATATAGATTGAGATTAGAGATAAATGTATCTCAAAATCAATTTGGATTTATGCCTGAGAGATCCACCATGGAAGCAATCTACTTGTTAAGATATTTGATAAAGATATATAGAGCACATAAGAGAGATTTACATATGGTATTCATTGATCTAAAAAAAACATATGATAGGATTCCTAGATACGTATTGTGGTGGGTGCTGATGAAGAAAGAGATCTCCTCGAAATACATTAATTTCATTAGAGATATGTATGAGTGAGTGGTAACTAATGTAAGAACTTGCGGGGGTTTGAGCAATAGCTTCCTCGTTAACATCGGACTCCATCAAGGTTCAACATTAAGTTCCCTCATTTCCCTCCTCTTTACAATAGTAATAGACGAAATCACAAAAAATATTCAAGATGAAATACCATGGTGTATGCTTTTTGCAGACGATATAGTTCTAGTTAATGAAATTAGGGAAGGTATTCATGTTAAATTAGAGTTATGGAAGGTCACACTAGAATCCAGAGAGTTTAGATTGAATAAATCGAAAACTGAGTATATGAGATGTAGGTTTAGCAACATTCATTGAAATGACGAAGAAACGATTAGACTAGATGGACAAGATGTATCCGAACATGAACGGTTTAGATAGCTAGGCTCCATCATTCAAAATAATGACAATATAGATTAAGATATGAACCATAAGATTCAAGCGAGTCGGATGAAATGGAGAAAGAAATCCGGAATTTTTTGCGATTGCACGATGTCAATGCATTTGAGGGAAAGTTCGATAGAATCGCGATTAAACTTGTATTAATGTACGGTAGTGAATATTGGACTATTAAACAACAACAAGAACAAAAAATGGTCGTAGCAGAAATAAGAATGTTTAGGTAGATGTGTGGCAAAACCAGAAAAGATAGAATTAAAAATGAAGAGATTCGTAACAAATTGGGAGTTAATTCAATTGTGGATAAAATACGAGAGTGTAGCTTGAGATGGTTTGGACATGTGCAAAAAAGACCCAAGGACGCACCAGTTAGGAGAACCGAGAACTGAGAACTTAAATATAAGAGATTTAGTAAAATGTAGGGGTAAATTGCTGAAAATTTAGATACAAGTTATTAGTAAAGATATGATAGTTAAGGGTTTAGACGAGAAGATGACCTTGGATAGGAATGAGTAGCGTAGAAGAATTTGCACAAATTAAACTAACACATTTTGGATATATATATATATATATATATATATATATTTACTATCTTTTGTATTTCTATTTTTATTTGTGTTTGTATTTATTTTTATTTTTATTTTTGTATTTATTTATTTATTTATTTTATTTTTCTTTTTAATCATAATTTGTCTCTCAAACGGCGGATCCCAAATTATTGGGTTTAAGGCTCGGTTTGTTGTTGTTGTTGTTGTTGTTTTGTTTGATATCTTCTTAATTTTCTCCTCTTGCATGATCTTTATCATGACCTAATGAACAGCTATTCTGTCTTTTTTCCCCCTCTCAAAGGGATTCCAAATGTTATATTAATAAATGGAAGTGCTACATAAATTTCAGGGATGGAGCAGGTGACTGCAGTTCATGTGTGGCTGTTATGTTGGAGCTTGCTCGGGCAATTTCTCATTGGGCTCATGGGTTTAAGAATTCTATTATATTTTTGTTCAATACCGGTGAAGAAGAGGGCCTGAATGGTGCACATAGCTTTATAACTCAGGTTTGGGCATTTAAATAACTGTCGGGGTTGCATCTGTAATGGTACTGGAAAATAGTAGTTGCATAATGAAATTTCATGTGGCAGATTGATCTCCTTTTAAACTTAAACAATTTTTGACTGTATTTTTGGCTATCATGGCCCTTTCTCAGTCTTGTCACAGATGTAATGGCTGTGTTGTGGCCTGTCATAGTCATTACATATTGGACTCTAGCAGCGTATATTTGAATATATATTGTACACCTGAGGTCACGGGTTTATATTTGTGTGTTCTTTTCTGAGCCGGTTACCTTTATCACTTGCTTGCGTCCAGATCATTAACTCAGAATGGTTAGCATGAAAACTTATAGGTAAAAGGGATTTTGGGAAAAGTATTATCATTAACAATCTATATGTTACTGGCATGTGTATTCTTTGTTTGTCATTTCCCATTTCTTATACTTTGGAATGGTTACCAACAATCAGATCCTGAGATATTGCTTTCATAACATATTTCTTTTGAAGCTTGTTAAATGAGTAAAATACATGCAACCATGCATTGATACACATGCACAAATTGGCGTGTACATGTTTTGATATTTCAATGAGTATAGAGCACATGCATACATCCAAGGAATGTTGGCCTTCTCCTGATAGTAATGTTGTTTCTGGTTTTACCTCTTGTTAGTTAAATGAGGTAAAGGCTGTTGACAAAACCCACAAGCTTAGTGGTCTGAGTACCATGTGCAAATTATACATCCTTTTCCAATTGTACAAAATATGGTTACAAGAGTTGTCATTTTAAGTGCTGAAACTTGTATAGTTGGTCAAATGCCAGTTATGGTGCAATCATTGAAGTTTTGAGCTGCTATATGGGTATAGTGTCAAAGTGCAAGTCTTGAGAGTGGCCACTCTGTCCAACTTGCCCCTGGATAGGTCCATAACCACAACTGAGCTGTTGAATCTTTCAAGTCATTAATCTAGCTCTTTGTCCTTTATACTTATGCCACTTTAGGCATTTGGACTGCTGGATTGCATGTTCCAAGTATAACAGGTGATGCGTCTTGATTTCTCTCCTCCGGGGCAATGATCCTTCCAATAGGATTAGGAGTCTTGATTCTTTTTTTTTTGGGGGGGGGAGGTTTTACATGTGGATCTCTTTTTTTATTATCCTACTAGTCTTCCTCAAAATTTCTACTTTTCTGCTAAATAATTTTATTTGGAACGCTAAGGTTCTAACAAGGTTAATACTTTTATTTGATACATAGTGCTTAATAAAATTAATACCAGTGATCTTCTTCAAAAGATGAGACTTCATAAAGCTATCTCCTGGATCTTTATCTCATGTGTCGCACTAATCTTGAAATTAGTGACCGCTTATTTTTATGTTGCTTTATTACAAGGGAGTTGTGGAACCGCTTGTTTGTCATGTGTGAAAATATTTTTCTTTGCCTTAATAGAGTTTCTAATTTGTCCCCTAAGAAATTTAGAGATTTTGGATGAAAGAAATCCACCCAATTGTTACAAAGATTGGAGAGCAATTGTTTGTTAATCTTTTATTTTGTCTATTTTGCTTTGTCCTTGAGCGTTTCTCATCCTTAGGAGATTCTCTTGTCTCATTTAATGTATTCTTCTTCTTTTTTTATCCAGAAAAGGGGAAAAAAATCCAAGGGATGCAGCTGATTGTAATACATCAACAGCCATAGAAATAATAGGGATGAACACGGAAATGTCACCATAAACATAACGAATAGCATTTTGGAGAGGTTTATCTTGTTTAACAAACCTTCTTTAAGCTTCATACAATCTGGAGATGATTCTTCCTCAATGAAACTATCAAGAGGCCATTTTCCTATTGTTAGAGCAATGTGAAACAGATTTTTCAGTATCTTGGGTGAGCTTTGCATATGTCTGAAGAGCATGAATGATCTTCTTGTCATGGAGTTTAGAGGACTTGGGTTTGTTAGGTCAAAGAAACTAAGATGTTCTGGAATAATACCTAAATGTCCTTATTTTAATTCATTTATATTGAAAGGAATTTGAGTTTTATCTGGATTCAATCTATTCCTAGTTCTGTTTGATGAGATGGGTTTGTTTTCTACACTCCTTATTGTCGTATACAATGAAGGTTTTCAAAACCTTTTCTTCAGTGGACATAAAAAAGGATTGAGAGCTTTACTGTTTAGCAATTGCTTCTGTTTTAATGCCTGCTTTGATATTTTCTTTTTGTTCCATTCTTTTTTTTTGTGAGGATTTATTGTCATCTTTATCATATCATTCTTCTGTCTTATCAATGATATCTCCTTTTTTCTATCAAATAAAAAAATTGTTCCTCAGTGAATCAGGATGGTTATTGCTTAAAACTTGCCAACTTCTTGTATTAATAGCTAGATCTTTACTACATAATCCTTGTTGAAATACTCCTTATTTAGCATGTCATGCATATGGATGCACCATTTTGTAAGGAGGAATGACTTGAAATTAGTGATGCAGCATTCATGGAGCAGCACCATTCGAATGGCCATAGATCTGGAGGCAATGGGTATCGGAGGCCAGTCCAGCATATTTCAGGTCCATAATCTACTTCATCTTCACTATGGTTGTAATAATTCTTATATTCTGACCAGATTGATCTACCAGTTCTAGTTAAACTCTGCCTTTCTGGATCACTTCTCCATCTAATGGCTTGTGGCCTAGCTTACGACTTTTAGTATATTTCAAGAGCTTGCTTATTTTAATTTGATGTAAATCTCCATCATCATGTGAACAAGTGCATTTTGTTATCTACCGAGCAGTTATTTCTCCCTATGCTCTTCTATATGTAGTCACTAATCAATTATGTATTTTTCTTTACAGGCTGGTCCTCACCCATTGGCAATTGAGAACTATGCCATGGTAGCAAAATATCCGTCTGGCCAAATCATTGCGCAGGTAGACTCTTGTTACTTCATAGCTTTAGCTGTTACTGATACGTTTCTTACCAACTAGGCTCACAGGCAAGTATCTGTTACTGCAGGATATTTTTTCTGCTGGAATAATAAAATCTGCAACTGATTTTCAAGTATATAAAGAAGTTGCTGGCCTATCTGGGCTTGACTTTGCATTCACAGATAATGGTGCAGTATACCATACTAAGGTATTTGTCCATGCAACTTTGTATTTTGGAAATTTTCTAATTCTCGTGCTGCTGCTTATCAAAATCATATCCATTGTTAATCAAAAAAAGGGATCTCAAAGTTGGCTGCTTATTTTTCTAAGCATCACAAAGCATGTGGGAGCTTGTTATTGATCCAATTAAATTTAGCAAGCAATGTCACTGAAAATTTTCTTTACTTTCTCTCTGCTAATGACAAAGTTTTAAAAACCAGGCAGGATGGTCAAACCGGTTGGACCATTGACCTGCCAGTTTACTAGTCTGAAATAACTCTCAGAACTGGACAAGACCAAAACTGATCTTGAAAGCAAAAAAATTGGTATGCATATCGATCCTTAGTATGTATGTGATTCAATATGCACCTGAGGCCTTTTACCTCTGCCTAACTCATTATCTTAGTGTTTTGTTGACGTGATATGAGGCCTGATTATTTAATGTAAAACCATAATTCTGTAGATAAAAATTGAATGTGGTGCAATATGGCAAATTGGTCAATTGCCTGCTTCGTGTTCCATTAACTCATGCTCTGGGAGAAGAAATTATTCTGCACCAAATAAATAGGCCAAGGAGGCTTATGAGGTTTATTCTTTATAAATAGATCCAAGCAAGGACAGAGATTGTGTATGTTTTCTTTTCTGCTAAGGAGAGGTTGTGTATGTTGATTTGGATTGGTCATGCTCTATTAAAAAACTGGGCAAAAGAATTGAAGAAGATGGAAAGGAATGAGACACCAATCAGTGGATCGATTTCTCGGTCTAGTCATATCAGAAACAGCAGAGTTAGGTTCCTATTATTTATTGCAAAATAATGGCATTTTGGTTGTAAAATTTGTTTTTAATGTTTAAATAACAAAACATTGTTTGATGAGAGTTTGATTTTGTTTACTTAATATGGTGTGAAAAGCTTTCTAAAACAAAAGTTTTGCAATGAAATTATTCATTGCTAAGTTATAAATATAAATATAAATAAGAAATGCTGATGATGTCTTGCTCATGTCATCAGGTCGAACCAGTGACCCTCGAACTGGTGGCTTTTCCATTTCAGTTCTGTGGTTTTTAAAACTCAGGCTAATGATCATCACCTAGAGGATTTAGGAGGCTTGATGTATCTCTGCCATAGAAGGCAGAGGTTATTAGAAATGCACTGATCTAGAGTATAATGATTCTCTGTGCAGAATGATAAGTTACAGCTCTTGAGGCCTGGTTCTCTTCAGCATCTTGGGGAAAATGTACTCGCTTTTTTGCGTCAGTCTGCTAGCTCATCTCTTTTATCTGGAGGCAAGGCATCCGACCTAGATGACAAGACTGCCCAAGATTCTGCTATATATTTCGATATAATGGTACCTTTGTAACTAACAAGACTTATGACTGCCAGATTCATATTATTCTTCTCTTTTCTTTGGCTACAGCTGCTGTTTAGGTGGCATGTTGTTCATTGTTAAGACCTCATTTCCATTTGGATGTCATTTTCTAACATCACTAATGGTAATTCTCAGGGGTATTTCATGGTTGTATATCGCCAGCATTTGGCTAATATGCTTCATTATTCAGTGATACTGCAATCGGCTTTGATATGGACGACATCTTTGCTCATGGGAGGTTATCCTGCTGCAATTTCATTGGTGTTATCATGTTTGAGTGTCGTGCTTATGTGGATTCTAGCATTAGCTTTTGCTGCTCTTGCTGCCTTCATTCTACCATTTATTTCTTCATCTCCAGTTCCCTATGTTGCAAACCCATGGCTGACAGTTGGGCTGTTTGGTGCACCTGCATTTCTTGGGGCATTGTATGGTCAACATTTTGGCTTTCTCATTCTACAAAAGTACTTGTCAAAATCATATTCCAAGAGAACCAAGGCGCTCTCTCCTTCTATTCGAGATGATTTGGCCAAGCTAGAGGCTGAAAGATGGCTATATAAATCTGGCATAATTCAGTGGCTTCTTCTTCTGTTACTGGGAACTTATTATAAAATTGGCTCTTCGTATATAGCTCTTGTTTGGCTAGTCTCACCTTCGTTTGCTTGTATGTTCCGCTTCCAACTATCATTGCTTTAGTAGTAAGAACATGTAATAAATTCTATAACCGTTGAGGATGGGCCACTGCCATCTGAAGATGGAATTTGATAAAAATATGGTTATATGGCTTGATTGAAACATGTCATGGTGCATGCCAGCATGAAGATGCTATCTAGAAGGCCAAAATATGGTTTAATATTGCTTGATTGGCCATACTGTCTACGAGTTCTCCACCCGTTATAAACATGATTCTCTACTAATTTTCTTTACCGGAAATTGCAGATGGCTTGCTTGAAGCAACTTTATCACCTGCCCGGTTGCCAAAGCAACTCAAAACAGCGACAGTGCTTATAGCTTTTAGTGTACCAATTCTGGTTTCTGGTGGAACATTGATTCGGTTAGCAGGGGCAATGATTGGTATGGTGGTTAGATTTGAGAGGTAATTTTGCAGCCTCAATTATGAGCATAAATTTGTCTCTTTGCAACTTCATCAAGAGTATAAATCTGGCTTGACAGAAAGGTAACAGTTGCACTGGCATACTGCATAACATGTGGTTGTTACTGAAGTTGATTGCGAGAGATGATTATTCTTCAATTTCCTTAAAGTTGTGAATGTGATCCCATCAGTAGAGTTTGGCATAACTGTATCAGGAAGTTGGCCAAATTTCACAAGCATGCATTAGTGTTTTCAGAAACTTGAGAAAAACAGAGTAAATACAAGCAAAACATTGTGGTAGCTATTTGAAAATTATTCCAGAAAATTGTTGTTAGTATGTTTGATGAAGTTCATCAGCTTTGCCCATACAGACTTAATTGGGATTATTTTAGTCTGTGCATGCAATGCCAGATTGATGACCATATCTTAATTAGTACAAGTGTAATATTAGCTGTAACAAAGTAATTGGGCAAGGTGAGAGAAGCATTAGCATTCATGTTCATTACATTTGGAAGCTGCCATTGCTTGTGATAAGGTCATCTAACAATTAATTCTTGGAATTCTTCGTAAAGACTATTTGAGATAGTGAATCTGTAAAATTCAGTAGTTTTTCTGGTATGATTTGCTTGCTGAATGAGGAGTAATTTTGATTTTTCCTGGTACCGATTTGCAGGAACCCTGGTGGCAGTCCAGAGTGGTTGGCGAATGCCATCATAGCTGCATATATTGCTGCAATCATATGCCTGACTTTTGTTTACCTCCTTTCGTATGTTCACGTATCAGGTACATGTATATGTCTAATTTTGACGAGCTTTTTTGGACAGATTATATAGCAACAACCCTGGACACAGTTTTCATTTAAGGGTCCACTGTATAACTTTTTAATTGGGCTAGATCTTAAGTCTAATGAATGGTTACTGGGGCATTAAATCCATGAACTTTACATCCATTAGCTCCAGGCTATCTTGAATTCTGATGGTATGAAGTCTAATAATATGCGCAAGAGGATAGAATCACTAGTTAAGTGTGATTGATTTGGTTGTTTCAATTTGATTTGACTGAAGAAAAGGGAAGAAGCAAATTGGAGGACAATGACAGCACTATTTCATGCAAACTCCAATTTTGAAAAAGGGAAAGCCTCAAATCATGATATAATACTACATGATAGTACACCCCTTGTTGCTTCACACCCTTCAATTTCGGAGGGTGTTTTATATTCACTTTGTTAATTACAGAGAAACTTTGCACAAAGTAGAATTGTTAGTGCTTCAAGCTTTGTCTAGTTTTCCTGAAAATCGGACAAACTTCCCTAGCTCTTTTTCTTAATAAAATGACCACTGGTGTGAAGGATACTTTTCACGTGACGTCTATAATACATATGCATCAATAATTAGATCAAATACGATGACTCTGGACTTCGGTTTGCAATTGCTTCTCCGTATATCCGTTGGATGGATCTTTATTTGGTGCTTTCCATAAACATTGCATTTGTGTAGATTGTAGATAAATGAATTGGTGGATACAAACTAAGATAGTTGGAAGTGCAACCAGGCATCTTAATGTGCGTTCATTTTAGTAACATAGCATATGCACCTTACTTCTGTATATTTCCTTTTAATAGTATAGCTGCATCATTCTATAAATAAGACCATTCTGCACTTGCCTGTCCTAACTGCTTGCATGTTTGCAAATAATTTTGCAGGTGCTAAAAGGCCTATGGTCTTTGCATCTTGTATGCTGTTTGTGCTGTCAGTTATTGCAGTATCATCTGGCATCGTTCCTCCATTTACTGAAGATTACTCCCGTGCTGTAAATGTAAGTGCTTTTGGTTGCACTGCTATGAAATTGTGCATCTTTTTAAGTAATCCAAATACTAAATTATATGATGGGAGTAATGCTAATTCTGTGTCAATATGTTTATCGATGCTTCAGGAGTTTTTGTTGATGATATAGGGGACATTGAACAGTGTGCAGATCTGTGACTAGTGAAATCGTGATCCATTATTAGTCATATATGTCTCTACATTACTGCACATTTTTTCCTTGAGGAAAGAAGTAATGGATCAATATTAAAACAGAATCTGCTTACCATGACCAAGTGTTCGTTCCATTTTATCTGCATTTGCCCCTCTTTGGAGTGATTTAGGCCCATAGAGCAACAAGACCCATGATCTCTTTAGTTGTTTGATCATCTATGGTAGAGTCAAAATAATCTCTTTGAAGAGCAACATAGTGCTTGACCAGATCATGCAAAGTCAAAACAATCTAGACATATAGAACTCCGATTGATTTATGGTGTTGCTAAGTGATGGAGGGTGTGATTCAAAGAATGAAGTGGAACCATTAGCTGACTGATTCCTAGGCCGCTGTTGAGGCTCATAGCAACCTCAATAAAAGGGCAAATCCTACACACTGTAACAACATTTTGTGGTCATAGTAGCTGGGAGATAACCAAGTAGGCATTATCAGTAGGAAGATAGCCAAATGTAGACTATGACCTTATCATTTACTGGAATTGCAAATCCCTATGTTGAACATAAAAAATAATAACAGAAGATAAAAATAAGAAATCATCAAATCCTGGCATGGTGACTTAGATGCCGATAGCAAAATTAATATGCCTTTCTTTTATTTCTTGATATTAGTATTTATTGGAATTTACTTTTATATACCTATCATTAACTTCACACAAACAATTTAAGTATCCAAATGAATGCAAACTACCACCAAAGTAACCCAAAGATCTAAGTGCCCATTTGGCAGTTTTTTTTTTTTTTTTTCCTTCAACTTTTCTTCTCCTTATAAGGAGAAGTCTTGCCAAACCAAATTTCATCTCTTTAAAAGTAGCTTTTTATATATATTTAAAGAAAAATAGAAAAAGTAGTTTTAAAGGAGAAGCCCTTGGGAGGAGTTTTTTTCTTCTCTTTTTGTTTAATGCTTCAGCTTCTTCGGAACCATTTTTTTTTTGTTCAATTTATATCCTCATTTGAATGATACAAAATTTCTAATATGTCCACGCGATAAATGTATTCATAAATGCTATGATTTGGGCGAGTTTAGATATGTTTTTTTATAAATTCCAAATATATTCATAAATATATGACTTATGTTATTTTCGAATTTCTTAGTTTTTTATGTTATATAAAAATGATTTTATATTTATAAATGTTTGATTTAAATAGTTTAGAAAATAATTAATTTATTTTTGTTTTAATTATTAGTATTTATACCTTTTATTTTTAAAATGTAGATATATGAATTTTAATCAACCGATGGTGAAGGAAAAAAATATATTTTATGTGTATACGCTTTATAATAATTTCATAGAGTTTATAAAAAATGTTTTGTCAAACAGTTTATTTGTAAAAACGAGTATAGAAATAGTTTTTAAAAGTAAAAATGTTAAATAACTTTTAACTTCATTTCAAAAGAAATTAATTTCAGCTTCTTCTTAAAAGGAGAAGATAAGGAGAAAATAAGTTTTGCCAAACATGCTCTAAGCCTAACCTCATGCACCAGACCATGGAACCTCTGCACCATACCATAACAAACCTTGATCTATGGAACATTGTGCATGATATTTGTTCACAATAAGGGTTTTACTTTTGTAAAACACATATTCAAGTCCAGCTGTCCCTTAAGTTCCCTTATAATGCAATGCATCAAATTAATCCTCTGTCCTTGGTGAATTAAACTTGTAACTGTTTTCTGTATGTAGGTCGTGCATATTGTTGATACAACACGAGCTTATGGTGAAAAGCAAGAACCGGTGTCATATATCTCTCTATTTTCTACTACTCCTGGAAAGTTGTCAAAGGAGGCTGAACACATCAAAGAAGGATACTTTTGTGGTAGAGAAAAGTCTATTGATTTTGTGACATTTTCTGTGAAATACGGTTGCCAGTCGTATGATGATTCAGGAACTGGGTGGAGCAAAACAGATATTCCCACACTTGGTGTTGTGAGTGATAGAAAAGAGCAGAATAGAGTTACACTGGTTTCAATTGATACTAAGGTTTCCACACGTTGGGCTCTTGCAATCAATACGGAACATATAGAAGATTTCGAGCTCCAAGGTACTGTATCCTACAAAAGAAATCCTATTCTTACTTATTTTCTGACATTTCCTTTTTTCTTTGTTTTTCCTTCTAGTTCTGTAGTTTGGGTGGATTACAGCTCCATCTTTTAGCTTACATACTATATTTTGTAAACTGGTGGTGGGTGCATGTTGTGGAGGTAGACACGATCTGTGTGCCCAAACACCCCAAACAGAAAACCATGAGCTAAATTGGCTCTAATCTGAATCATTCCACAATCTCTTTTCCCATGAATCCCACATTTCAAAGACTTGGCTCAGTACAAAATGCATGCGCTCATCTCAGCTTCCTTGCATCCACGATGGGAGCTAATTGCTTATTTTGGGTCAGTCTATTTAAATTGAAATATGGTTTTGGAGTGGCCATTATGAGGTAGCAGTTGCAAGCAGGTCTAAGAGCAATGCCTTGCAAACTGTTAAAACTATTTTTTTTTCCTTGGTCTTATGCAAATAGTTTTTTGAAAATAATGATGGATTCCATACCATAAAAGCCTGTGAACTTCAAGATTATCATAACTGCAATCATGGTCATATCTTGCGGTAGAGTTCCATTCTCATTTTCTTCTCGGTTCATTATTACCTTTTCTATTCATATCTTCTCATGGATAGCCTGTCATTTGAATCTTTCACGACGCTGACTCCAATAGGAGCCCTAACCCTACATGCTCTTTCTCAGCCTGGAATGCAGCAAATGCTGAAGAGCTGGTTCCGCTTGGGAACAAGACCAGTGCATATGGATGGCATATTATTCAATTTTCAGGTGGCAGGCATGCACCTACAAGATTTGATCTGACCCTTTTCTGGGTCAAAAACTCCTCAGAGGTTGCCAGGAAATTCGGTGGACAGGATAGAAACCAGCAGCTTTTGAAGCTAAGAACAGATGTTGACAGAATAACACCCAAAGCTGGAAAAGTTCTTAAGAAGCTTCCACCTTGGTGTTCCCTCTTCGGGAAGTCCACATCTCCTCACACTCTAGCATTCTTGAGTAGTCTCCCCGTAGACTTCTAGGTCTTCGAAAACATCAGTTAAAAGGTCTATAAACCCACAAATGATTATGGTAGCTTTCATCTTTATTTCTTTCAATTTAGAGTAAACAAATAAAATCAGTTTATATACAATGTAATGGATTGTAGCATTAATAAATTATTGTATATGAGCTAAATTTGGAGATCAAGGTTTAATTTTTGATTGTAGCCTCTTCTTAATAAAGAGGAGTAAGGCTGTCTAAACACTAACCATACTAAATTTTTCATACTTATATGGGATGTTTAAACACCAAACTTCAATTAATTGGGATATAGACTAAATTGAGTTGGGGTTATTTGATTGCGAGGATTCCCACCTCTGAGAATGTGGCAATTTCTTTTGTAAAGTTAATAAGTTCAATGTTGGTTTGATTTATTCAACTCTAAAGCTCATTTTCTTTAGAGTTGAAATTTCAATACCAAGCAAGACCAGCAAATAGGGCAAGATTTCAATGAGTTATAGTTTAAATGGTATAGTCCTCCTGCTTTTAAAAGTTTCGAGTTCCAGACTTTTTATTTATCAAAAAAAAGAAAAAAGCAAATAGAGTGAGATCCACAAAAATAAGATTTGAAAATGTATATGTTATAATAAATTAAAAAACATCCTACATGTTTCGCAATTAAAGAGAAATAGTTTGCCTTTACACTAATGTTGAATTTAGATCATTCATATTTAACTCCTGTGCTTTGCTGTCCACACCGTTTTGCTACTTATTACAGTTCCAACTCCTCTGGTGGCAACACGCAATTTTCTTTTCTGTAGTCTACGTAATTTTCAATACAAAAAAGAAACATTGATTGTGTGAAAAAACAAGTGACTACAATAAGTAACAAGTATCTGCAAATCTGAAACACAGTCTGCAATAATTCACTGTGTGAAAAAAGCAGGATCTTACAAGATTGCCGATATTGTTCACCAGTAGTCTCCACAGAGCAAGTTCATTCTGGAAATGATGGGTGCATATCTTGCACTATAATCTCCCTCCCAGTCATGAGCAATATGTTCTTTGTTGCACTAGGGCAATCGCCACAAACACGAAGGTTCTGGCGAATGTGTATTGTTGTGCCTGGATTGGTATTTATAAGTGCAAATACAATGGCTAGCGTCTCACTACGAATATTGAGGAGGTGTTCCTTGACATAATCTTCTACATCATGAACAGAGTTCAGCCACATACCCGGAATCCTTAATCTTGTCTCCCATTGACTCTAAGCAAGCATAGATCTTCTTGGATTGGGGATGGCTTGTACTCCCGGAATAGAATGTGTGAACCTCATTTCTTAGCTCCACCAAACTGCACCCGGGTGTATTCTGGAGCCCTTTCTTTTCCATTGTTCTTCTCACCTGGGCCACCTTGTCCCACATTGAGGCAGTGGCATAAACATTGGTAAGCAAGACACGATACCTGCCTTAATCTGGGTCTAGTTCAAATAGTTTATTGGCAGCTATTTCAACTAGCTAGACATTTTTAATCTTGCAAGCACCTAGTATGGCATCATATATACTTATCCCTGGCTCCATAGGCATATCTTGGATGAAATCCCAAAACACCTCCAGTAAGCCTGCTTGACCAAGATGATCAACCATGGCTCCATAATGATCCATTGAGGGCTCCAAACCATAATATTTCTTCATGCTGTTGAAAATAGTGCGACCCTCTTCTACCAAGACCTAGTTACCGTGGGCAGAGAATGCATACAAATGTTGCATCATTGGGCTCTATAGCACCCTTTTGCATCTTACGAAACAATTCAACTGCAGCAGATTCAAGCCCATGTGTTCCATACCCATTTATCATGGCATTCCAAGTTGCCAAGTGCCGCTCATGCATCATGTCAAACAGCTTCCTTGCTGTATGACCACATTTAGCATACATGTCCACAAGAGCTGTCATCGCAAAGACATTGTCATCAAAGCAATTTCTTATTACAAGACAATGAATCCACTTTGCCTGGTGCACGACTGATAATTCGCCCAAAGCAGGAACCACACTGACTAGCAAGAATGAATCAGGTTTAATATTTTGCCACTGCATCTCACAGAAGTAATTTAAAGCTTCATTAACTGGTTCATTTTGTGCGTTCCATGAGACAAGCGTGTTAACTTTCAAGCTTTTGAAGATAGCTGCAGAATTATCAACTTTCTTACACTTCAAATTCATAGAAATCATTGAATTCGTAACCGAAACATCAGAGTTAAGATTAAAGTCATCCTCTAACTTATGAACTAACATTCCAGGCTAAAGATCACCCAGATCAGCACATGCATGTAGAGCGCCCATTACAGTAAAATTGGTTGGTTTCGACACCTTGATCAACCTTTGAAAAACCAATATTGCTTCCTCAGCACACCGCTGTGGAGATAGCCATCAATCATGGAATTCCAAGATACCACATTTCAATCACTCATCCTGTCAAAAATCAACCGTGCAATTCCCACCACTCCACACTTGAAATACATGTCTACAAGAGCGGTGGAAACATTTACTAGTAATTCAAACCCAGCTCCAAGAACATAAGCATGAATTGATTTACCAATTCTCAAATATTCAATGTCTGCACAGGAAAGTAAAATGGTGACAACAGTGATAGAATCTGGTCTCTTGCCTTCCTGTTGCATTCTCAGAACCAATTCCAAAGCAACATTTGGCAACCCATTTTGTGCATATGCGGCAATTCTCGTATTCCAGGAAACTAAGTCTCTCATAGGCATTCTATCAAAGATCTTGGAAGCCTCATGAATTTGTCTGCACTTGGCATACATACTAACAACTCCAGTCATTGCAAAAAGATTTGAAGAAAACCCATTTAAGATCAACTGTGCATGTATCAATTTACCCCTTCAAAGATCAGAAATACCCCCCTGCAGAACTTCAACAAGTGAGTGAAATTAGTGACAACAGGCTGAACAGAGTTATTCCTCATTTGACAGAAGAACGACAATGCATCACCCAAAGATCAGGAATTGTTGTTTTTAGCATACCCTTTAAGCACAGTATGGTGAGGAGCGTCAACTTTGCCTTCAATTGGGTTAAAGATTAGCAGCTTCCGGTAAGCTGACAAATTGACAGAAGAGACCGACGAGTTTAGTCTTCAAAAAGTGCTGATTGAAGAATCCATTTTTTTTATGATGAGAGGGACGATTTGTGAAGCTCTTCCAAGGAAGTGCACAGCTCTAAGAGAATTGACGATGGGTGTTTGTAAATGTGGAAATGTATGTACCTTCTTTGTGAGAGTGTGCTGGTGAAGAACAGGGCAGGAAACAGAGGAGCCTAATTTGGAGGACAGAGTTGATGTAGGTTTTGTGAGTGTTACATGTAAAACCATTCCTCTCTCTCACTCTCTCACTCTCTCTAAGCCAATAAACAATTGGAAGTCAGACAACAAAGACCAGAAGAAGGAACAGGAAGAAGGAGACAGATAAGGAGCACAGGGGAGAAAAAAAAGAGCCGAGAGAGAGAGATAGAGAGAGAAGGGGTTGGGAGCTCCTTCCATCATCAACTCCTATAGAGAGGGAAACAAATGTGCTGACCACCTTGCCAGATTAGGGCAGTCATGCCCTCCAGGTCTGCATGTTCTGCATAAACCTCCAGCCAGTATGAGCAAGCTTGTGCATGAAGATGAAATGGGCACACAATCTGTAAGGGGTTAGGCTCGTTTGTGGCTTTTTTTTTTTGGGGTTGGCGGGGGGGGGGCTTTTCTCAGGGTTTGTTTTTCCTCTTGGGCCTTTTGGGCTTTCTACGTTCGACCAGAGAGAAGGGGTTAAAAATTAAAAATGAGGCAAATGGAGGATCGGGTCGGGTATGTAAGGGAGTGGAGGAGACCAACCCAACCTAACACATCACACGTGTGGCGTGTCTAACTTTGTCAATCAAGCTACCCTTATGATTCTCTCCCTCTCTCTCCTAGGAGAGAGAGAGAGGTTTGAGAGATTTTTTTGGGGGATCTTCTTGTTTAAACTCCCAAGTGTCAATATGCTGACTGTAACCTTGGGAATTTCAGTGTCCCCAAAACAAGCCACCAACACCATGAACACACACTCTCTCTCTCAAGCCCATATCAATTTCAAGAAATCTTCTCTCTCTTCTAAGGCTCCTCTATCTAATTCCTCTAAATTGGGTAAGATTTTTTGCTCTTCTTTTTTGACTACAATATTGCTTATGTTACCAAAAAGTTCATATTTTATGGGATTTTTTTCTTTTCCTTGAAGAATTTAATGCCGTTTTATAAGGTTTGCAAAACCCAAATTTTCCCATGTGAGAATTTTACTCATAATTGCGCCTTTGCTCTATGGAGGGTTTAGGGTGTTCCAATGTTTTGGTTCACTAAGTCAATGATTTTGTTTGCACTGTTAAAAATTTAAAGTAAATTAGGAAAGGAATCGGCTTGTTTGTCACTAACTTGAGCCTATTTGGTTTTAGTTTTGTTCTTTATTTATAAGATTTTAAGAACTCAATCAGAGAAAAGCTGAAGACAATGAATTGTAAAGAATTTGAGGTTTGAATGGTTGTAGGCGTTTTGAGCTATTGATGTCAAAATTTTCCAAGTTGATTATAGGAGTTCATCGAGCAGTACTAACAGCTGTTAGGGGATGAGTTGCTTCATGACAGCATAATGCAAATTGGCCATTGCTTTAGGGTCAAGCATTGACGACATACAAATTGCCATATCTAAGTAGTCAAATCGTGAAAAATGACAACTTGGTTTCGCCATTTCCGGGCTTTTAGGGGATGAGTTGCTAAGAGACAAGGCTTTGGAGATACGGTTGTGTGCTAAGCATTTGAAGCTATGCAATTTGGCGGTTGCTCTAGGGTCCGGCTCAAAGGAGATTATGCCCCCTTTGCCTCATGAAATTTATTTTATTCATTTTGAGACTCAAATTCTTAGTTTTGCATTCAGTTTGGTGGTAATGGGCATAACAAAGATGCTTCGTGCCAGCATAATGCACACTATCTCAAAATGTCTTAATACCATTTGTAACCATAAAAGAGTTTCATTCAAGTGATTTTACTTATGATACAAAAATGTTGCTCTTGTTGTAGGCATATGTAAAGCTAGTCAAGTGGTTGAATTTTTTCCCACCGTTTCGCCTGAGATTGTTGTTAGGGAGGCAAGAGTAGAGGATTGTTGGGAAGTGGCCGAAACTCATTGCAGTTCCTTCTTCCCAGACTACTCCTTCCCTTTAGATTTTGTTTTGAGGATTGATCGGCTTGTGGGCATGCTTTCGGGGTTCTCGGTACCTGCTGGTTGCAAGAGAACTTGTTTGGTTGCTGTCATTGGTAGCACAGATCAAAACTTATTATTTGGAAGTGAAGATTTAAGAATTGGAGGATTAGATGGGAGATTTAGTCTCAACAAGGGTTATGTTACTGGGATATTGACTGTGGATACAGTTGCAGATTTTCTTCCAAGAAAAGGCCCACTCCGTCAGAGGCGGTGAGTAAACAGCCATATCTTCTTGATTTCGTACTTCTATTTCTATATATACACATATATATATTATATATGTACACCAATCTCTCTCTATGTATCTATCTTTCTATTTATCTATCTAATGTATATAATTGAGGTGCTCTTGTGCATGTAAATCTATCTCACTTAAACAGCTGTGTTAGGGTATCCTAAAACTTACCTGCATCCATGAATGCGAGGATGTGTGTGCCAATTTCTACGCCTTGGGAATGCAGTCAATGTTCATGTGTATGCTGTCTTTAGGAGATCCAACTTTTATGTTATATAGGCTATTTTTAGTTCCATTTTATTGAGTTGTGTTTGTGAGCAAATCTACACTTAGTTGCTAGTTCACTCATCTTAGTTGTAGTGCACCTGTCCTTACTTTTTGTGAGAATTCAAGAGCATTTCAATACAGTTTTCAGTGATTGCGATAGACAAAGATCTATTCATTTTATAAGGAAAAAAAAGAAGGATTTGAGGGAAGTATGAGAGGATTTTTATTTTGTGTTATAAAAGAGGGAGGGAGGGAAAAGGAAGGAAAGCTCATCAACCATGTCATATATTAGTCAGAGATTTCCCCGGTTAGGATAACACCAAAAATTACTATGCTCACTGTATTGTCCAGCAACAATAACTGATGTTAGATATATTCTTTTACAAAAATTCTTGCATTGTCTGTGCCCACTTTGATGACATAGTTTTCCATGCCTTATAAGCAATACCTATTATGAGGACTTGATAAATCTCTTATTGGAAGTATGTTCAATCCGTTATGTCTCCTCTTGTGATGAATGACACCCTACCAGTTCATGTATTAAGACTGCTAAAAGTGCATCACACTGTGGAGACCACATGATATTTTCTGTCTGATTATCCGTTGTCATACTATCACTGTGAAGTTCAATTTGCACTGCTACGGTTTTTCAAGCTCCAATGTAAACTGGAACCTTTTGTTCTGCGACCTCTTTTAGACCTTAAACTCTGAGAATTAGTTTCTTTTGAGTTCTTTATTAATGATTTGGCCTGTTTGTATTGCAAATTCAATCTCTGCATTATGCATGTAAGTTGGTTTGGAATATATTCCCTTGATACTCCATTTTGGCCTCTTTTCTGCCTCCTCTGCCCTCCAAATATATATATAATGAAGATATAAAAAGATAAAAATAAACATTATTGAGTGACAACTTTAAGAAACATCTACTTTAAGGTCCAAAAAGGTTATGGAGGCCTCTGCCTGTTAATGTGCTTGTTTCTATGCTTATGTCTGTGTTTTATATTCCTTGGAAGTGGAAACCAGGCATTGCCAATCTTAAGATCCTAGGAAGTCTTAAGCCATGAAGGGGACTAACACTGATGTCCGGGTTTATCATGGAAACTGTGTTGCGCTAGTACTTTTAGAAATGAGCCCTGCCTGTTTAATGCATGTGTCAGACCTGTCTCTTGATTTGACACGCCAGACCATATGACATTTTGTAGTTTAGTGTAAAATTCTTTATTGTGTCACTAGGTCTGCGCCTTGTGTTTAGTGATTGAAAATCTTCTTAATGTGGCAGGACGGGTGTTGCCTACATATCTAATGTTGCAGTTCGGGAGGGATATCGCAGGAAGGGAATAGCAAAAAGGTTGATAGCAAAGGCTGAGGCTCAAGCCCGAAGCTGGGGTTGCCATGCCATTGCGTTACATTGCGATCTGAACAACCCTGGAGCAACAAAATTGTACAAAGGTCAGGGTTTCAAATGCATTAAGGTTCCGGATGGAGCAAATTGGCCCCAACCTAAGACTTCTCCAAATATCAAATTTAATTTCATGATGAAGCTTCTAAATCCTCCCACTGCTGTTTAGATATCTTATGAAACATGCTCGACTTAGAAAATTGTATAAATAAAACATGAAGATAACACCATAGGTCAAATCAAAATTAGAGCATTTGAAGTCTTGTATATAACGTAAGCTGAAAATTCTCCTGCAGAAGTTGTGCACTGTAATTGTTTTGGCTGAAACAATTGAGCCTGTATATCGTCTGTATTGCAACTTGTAAAAGCTGTTTAAAGTTGCTCTGGCAGCAACTTGTAAAAGCTGTTTAAAGTTGCTCTGGCAGCAACTTGTAAAAGCTGTTTTAAGTTGCTTTGGCGTGTTGATACAAGTTAGATTTGTTTAGATTTTTGTGGAGTTTGTCATCTCAAACTCCTTTTGCGTCATAGCCATTGCACGCGTGCACAGAGATGTAGCAGGGTGTTCTTGATAGCACAATTGCTCCTACGAGACGATAATAGTCATTTTTTTCAAACAGAAATTTTGGCAGACTATAAAGAGATCAACGCCATACAGGTAGGCCTGTTGTTTCAATCTTCTGAGGTAGTTTGTTCTTCGGACTAAGGTAACTGAAATAAGGTAAGCCAGAACAAAAGTGGGATTTTGGTCACTGCAGAAATTTTATTGGTCTTCTATTCTACATGTAGGAATCAACCATCAAAAGATGCTGTGGTACATAGCAAGCTCACATATAGCATGGGAGAAAGCAAAATTTCAGTATTCAAGTCCCTGGCAACTCGCTATCTCTGTTTTCATACGAGAACGAAGTTCAAAAGCTTAGAGATAGATTCCAGGACAAGTTTAGGTTTCTGAAGCATCTAAGATGAGATGTGGGATGAGAACCAACTGCCATCTACAAAACAAACAGTAAGTTTGTAATGTAGCAAACATATCCGTCTTGGAGATTATCTCGAGCCAGGAAATCTTTGACTGCAGGAACTATGACTGCCTCATGTTTTACAGCAAACTCATTTTGCTGAATTCTAAGATTGCTGGGTGAATTTGGATAAAGCAGAAAAATCCAGCGCTGGGAAATCTTTGACTGCAGCAAGTACAGCAAGTCCAAGTTTTACAGCATCATCCTTGGTTGAAGCCTACAGTGTTTACTCGGGTCAGCTGTAGCAAGGTACAGAGATCACAAAAAGCCTCTGAAACAGATCAATATTTTGGCATACCTCAATGTTAAGGGGTAGAACAGGGTCATGGAGTGAAAGTCGAAGAAGGAACCAGCCACCAAAGCCAGAAACGCGAACCTGCAAACAAAGATATATATTTTAATGAGGCAAAACAAATATAATCACGTCTGCACTTGACTGTGGATAGGGTTACAATCTGGTGTCTAATTTGTGTGACATCTGGTTGGAGACACAAGCAGGTAATTCCCTAAGGGCAAGGGACAAAGCTGTTTGCTAACAAGCTTGCCCATGTCAAGTATCTTGGATGTAGGATCAGAAAGCAAATCGTTTTGCAGGTTCACTAAATTACTTTTGCAACATGGGAATTATGCTTCTGAGTGCAAGTTGCCCTTGGCAAGGGCTTAAGAAGCCATGAATTGATGAATCAATGGTTGCAAGAACAAGAAGTGATGGCACGCACTGTAACTGAAGGTCTGGCCATATAAAGACAAAATGTAATCTAAGTAACCAGCCCTTAGTGGCATCTTCTTTTAAAGGAAAGAGATCAATTAGCCATTCAAACTGAGGAAGTCAGCCGTGACGGATATTGGAAGATAGAAAACCAAAATGCCTCCAAACTACATGAATGGAATTGGTGCTCCTAACAAGAGCAATTTATTTGTGTAGGGCAGCACTTACGCCTTCATAGTTGATAGGAGCTTTTTGGAGCTTCTGATCTGTATCTGTAACATTTTCGAGGTGTCTGAGCACTGCCTCTCCATACTCCCGGAAAGGTCTAGATGTGTTAAACCATTGGTTAATTAACATTGACAAAGCACATGCATTGTGCATGCATTGTGTTAAACCATTGTGCAGAAACTAGTTGCAAGATCAGACCTTCCTTTGAGATCTTCATGGTTCTGATCAATCTTGAGTCTCAATTCAACAGCAACTTCTGCTTCCTGTAGACCCTCTACCAGATCCGTCAAAACCTTGCTGCCGCCACCCATTCCAGAAATTCGGGCTGCAGCAAGTTTATTCAAGAGCTTGACCTGAAATTAATTTCACGACTTATTGAAGGAAAATGGATGAATTTTTATGTTGAGACAAAGACAATTGAGGATCATTCCCATTGCTCCATTATACATAACCCAAGCAAAAATAAATAAATAAATAAATAAAAACAAAAAATGGATATAGAATTTACAGTCAGCTCACCATAAGGTATGCACCATCATCAAGCCAGTGATTCTCCTTTAGGGCACCATGGCCACTGGTTTCAATAGCCAAATGTGATTCCTCCCCAACAGTATTCTGCAACAGTAATTTTCATTATACGATAGTGCGACAGGGTGAAGTGTAACTTGTAGGCCCAATCAGATGCAATTAAAATGAGAGGTAGAAATAAGAACATGTAACTTGACTGCTCGCACACCCACACACAGATGTATTTGAAAGGGTTCTAATATTTCAAACTAGAGGGTGCCTTTTTATAGGATATCGCAGCTCTCACTAGGTCACCACAAATGATTTCCCTGGAGCTAGAGGACAAGGAAAGAAAATCTGAAAAAGGAAATAAAAAATAAATAAAGCAACAGAATAATTTAACAACTTTCCATGGTACAAATTTAGCAGCTCAAAATATTCATGTTAATTAAGGCTGCCCTCGCACGTGCTGTGTTAAGACTGAACACCAAAAACCAACATGAATATGTATAGTTTCTCAAGAAATAAACATGTGATCAAATAATTGGTCATGCTCAAAGTTCCAATTTTGAGTCATGAATGAAGGATCAACTGTGGATAACAAGCTACTGGGACTTTTGATAAACTTATTAATAGGCTGAGTTAAGATATTGGGAAATAACAGCTCACCAAACGTATGGCTTCATCAATGACATTCTTGTATCCCCTTTTGAAGCGATGGTGCTTTCCTCCTGTAGACACATTCCAATGATGAGGACAAAGGCAATGAGTGAGGAATGGTCCAAGATATCAGATTCTACTTACCAAGTTTTTCTTCAATAAATGTAGTCAGTCCATCTGAAGTCACACTGTCAGTGACAATGGTTGTTCCTGGATGCTAATAAAATAGACAACAGAAGAATAAGACACCCTTGACAAGACTAAAACAATGTTCAACAGAAAATGATGAGATGCCACTTTTCCCCTTTTAATCTGAAACTGATCAACTGCAATAAGAGGATAGAAAAAGAATCCATACTTCTTCAAGAACAATGGCAGACATTAAAGCAATCAGACGATTCCGATTGAATTCCCTACCAGTGGAATCCACTGCCGCAGATCTGACAAAAAAGAAAAAGAAATTCAAAATATTTCAACTTGATGCACATTGCACACAGCTGCTTACACAATAAAGACCATCACCTGTCAACATCTGTATCAAATATAATTCCCAGATCAGCCTTGTTATCAAGTACTGCCTGGGTGATAGCTTTCATGGCTGCCTTGTCCTCCGGGTTAGGAATATGATTTGGAAATAAACCTGATTTGAAATGAAATTTTTTATCCTTGTTTAGCATTACATAATACTTTAGACACCTGAAATGCTTGAATGATTATACATTACCATCTGGCTCCAAAAATTGACTACCAGTAGTAACTGCTCCCAGGGGTTCGAGCACCTTTGCCTGATAGAACAATGAAATAAAACATGTTAAAATGTAAATAACAATGGCATTTACAGTGTAACATAGAACACTTTCATTAATGTGCCAATACAAGAATTCCTTAGCCTTCTCATGTACTAATCATTTTACAGAATGCAACCAAACACAACTAATACCCACTACCATACGAAGAAGTTGATCCATTACAGCTACAAGTACAAACACCATTACAGCATAAGATGGTTCAAGGACCACAAAATCATCGTGGGGACAATCCTCCCACTCTACACTCTCGAAGGGGGATGCTAGCTCCATCATGAACCTCAAAAAGTTCAATTTGATGGATCATTAGAGACCACAATTAGTTGTACTTCCCACACCATTTTAGCATTAAAAAGACTCAAGTCTGTCATGTTCCATAAAAGTAGTAAAAGTGGATTATAAAGGAGACACCTGATTCCTATGCAGATTGAGAAACTATCAACCTGTTAATCGTGTAACTGATAATGATGAATGCATGAACTTTCATGATTGTTTTCACGTTGATACCACGTTTAGGGATTCCAGTGGAGCAGCATCCATCAGGGATCAGCTTCAATTCATAAACCACACTTTCCTTTCACTAAGCAAGGCAAATCAGATAAACATGCACATGCTGAGACTCTTTCTATGCTTCACTATTCACACCCTGGCAAAACCAAAATCTCCTTAATAACCCAGAAAGTATCATGACTAAAAACATCCCACTTCCGCCAAATTTCAGATTCCAAACAGTAAATATTAGTTGAATCTTGCAATCTCAGATGATGATTCCTAATAATGGATCCACCTTTGAAGGAAATTCATCCTACCATTTGATCATGCTAGATAAAACCACAGAAACCAAGTAAAATGACCTGACAAAGAAGAAAGTCCCCTCTGCTTTACAGTGTGCAAAGGTATTTTTAACAAAAGAAAAATCCAAAGTCATGCTCACAAAATAGAGGAGATATCTACATGGCCTTTGCGGCTAAAAAAAAGTGAATATCTATCTAATTACAAAAGGTTAAGGACAAAAAATGTTGGTAACATGACCAGTTTATGCATTTGAAACTAGCTCATGTTTTATTTTTTTTTTGCAAAAAAAAAAAGACATCAGGGCCAAGGAATGTAATATCGATACAAATTATTATAGAAAGTAGAGGTTTTATGCACATGACATAACATTAACTCGAAGAGGAGTAAAATGTCAAGATAATGCGCAGCCAGCTATAAAGTAGCCAATGGATGTAGAGGAACCTACAGCAAAAAAGCCTCCCGCGCCATTCCCTGCGTCAACAATTATATGGAACCCCACCAGTGGCTTCTCTGAGATTTAAAAAGCAGGAAAAATGCAAGAAATCAAAAATACTGGAACATGTTAGCATGTGTCTAAATGTCATTACAACTAGCAAGTCATGAACCATTGAAAGATAATAATACCAATGTCTCCTGCAGCCTTGCGAACTGCATTTACTAAATCAGAGGTATAGATTGTCATGTAGTCAACTCGCTTCACAGTTGGAGAAGCTCTTTTTCTAGAACCCTCGTAATTTTTGGCAGCACGGTCTAGAATATCCTTAATATCAGCTTTCCCAAGCCCTCCAGCACTTGTGAAGAATTTAAAACCATTTCTATTGTAAGGAAGGTGACTAGCTGTTTGCAGAGTCATACCTTATGAGATTAGTTAAGAGAACTAAAAAATCCAACCAAAATTGACTTCTATAATGCAAACAATTTCAATATGCATAAAAACAAAGAAGATTTGTATGATGTAGCATAAAAAAGAAAGTAAGTAGTTACCGTATTACCTGTAATCATTATGGAACCATCAACCGGACATAAAAATTCATCATCTTCTGTCAAAGTACTGTTGAACATCGCTGGTGTAGATGCCAATCTAAAAAACATGCCATAACAATGACTCATATATGTACATGTAAATATGCATATGTATACAACAAGCGTTGCCAAACAATTTTATGTAATGCAAAATTGGCTAATAGTAGTGCATCAATTCCTAGGCGTGTGTCCATCTTTTTTCCCAGGAGGGGGAGGAGACATGTCAACCAACTTGTACATCCACTATTTTAAGTAACAATTAGCAGACTTAATAAATAATCAATCACAGCATTAGAAGCTCAGAGATTTCACAAAACTAGACTATGATTAACTTATTGATACAAAATGTCTCCATAAAAAACAAGTGCAAGTATGAACCAGGACTGGTGAAACTTTAACATTCATATAAATCCTTAAGATTATGTTTGGTCCCTACAGAAGTAAGTCTTTGCTCGGAACCAAATGAAAAATTTTAAAGGAAATTCATTTATGAATTGACTTCTTTTCAACTGAAACTTTCTACATGAAACCAAAAGTTCAAGTACAGAATTTAATAAACTGCTTGAAATAACCGAAATAACATGTGAATTGAATTAAAAACTTATTATTTACTAGTCTTTAAAAGGCAATTACATGGGACCTAACTCTAAATGTTTTTATTGGTTCCAAGCAACAAAAATGAGAATTGGAATTACGATTGAACTTTAGATTTTAAGAGGAGGTGATATCTTTTGTGAATTCTTTGCTTATCTAATAGGTTGTACATGGTGCACCACCTTTGTCAATTTTAATGAATTCTTATTTCCTATCAAAAAGAATTGAACTTCCACCCATTATTAAATCTCATGTCATTTCCAGGTAGGGTGAAGAGAGGAGATTTGAGAGAGAGAAGAGAAAAGAGAAAAGAATAATTACATCTCTTTCTTTGGCCCTACCAATGCAAAGCAAGTGTGCACATTGGGGTCTTTAGCATAGAAAAAATTATTTAATAATTCTTAAACCAATCTATTGGAAAATAAGTTGCGTTTGTTTTTATTACTCTAAGGTTCAATTTGAATAGCGGAACCCACAATTTTGTGTTTCACTCAAGCCTATCTCCTTCCGTACCACAAGATTCAACCAAACGACTGGCAGTTTCCCTTCCCTTCTCATTTAACCAAACATAGCCAAAAACTAACTAAAAAATCATTGTGTTTGTTCACCTTTGGTCCCATTGAGTGGTTTATAGAAAACTAAATTAAAAGAGGCTACATGAAAGGCCCCATTAATCATGTACATCTTATCCTATAATAAACCATGTTCATAATGGACTAGCTAACCATAAGATCAAGACTTAAGAAGGGATGCAGAAAATAGGCTTCCCACCCTATTAACATAAACAAAAAAAGGGTTCACCCGGTACACAAAATGCTCCCCGGCTTAGTGCGGGGGTAGAGGGAGGGTGGGCGTATATATATGCAGTCTTCCCCTTGCATTTTTTTGCAAAAAGGCTGTTTTTACGCCTTAAACCCATGACCTCCAAGTCACCAAAGGAGCAACTCAACCGTTGCGCCAAGGTTTGCCCTCCCTATTAACATAAACAATCCAAGAAAAAGGCAGAACAAGGAAAACAATCCAAGAAAAAGACAGAACAAGGATCAGCACTTAGAACGCACCCATAGTGGACAACATCCAGACCTGCACTAGCAATCCCACGAGAAACAGCATCCTGAAAGTTGAATAGTCTACTTTTAGTATGAAAAAATTGATGAATCATGATAAATGGCCATTACTTCTTCAATGCTTGGAAGGTAGCATGAGTAGAAACCATTAAAGACTCATAAAAGAATGAACAACATGCAACATGAACTTGAACATCAATCTAGCTAAATCCTTCGAGTCATTAGTACAACCTTGATTGCAGCATATAGCAATCAGATTCTACTAAGCATGTTGACCACTGCCCAGTCCTCCCCCTCCCTCACTAGAGAGGAAAAAGGGGCTTGTCTAAGAGCATGAGAAATGAGTTAATAAGATGATCATACATATAAATGTATCCAGACAGCTAGACTTTGCTTAGGTTGATCTCAACTTGTTAGGTAGTCCCTGAAGTTAGAGTAGGAAGCAGGGACTGGCTGATGATAAACAACTAAATTTTATTGCTCAAGAGTGCTTACATAAGGTAGGCCATATTTGCCTCATGAATTTTACAAGAAGATTTCAGCATTTTTGCATTTATAGAGAGGGAAAGGGAGAAAATATATGGAGAAAAGGAGAGTGAAGGAGCCCAAGGCTCCTTCTTCCAAAAGACATGACCAACGGCTAGTTTCTACTAGCTGTTGGCAGGTCCCAACGGCTAGTTTGTGCTAGCAATTGGGGCCTGTCTGACTGGCTTTTTAATGGGCCTTAATGAGCCACAAATGGACCCTAATCTGCAAAGAATTCTGGCCCAAATTGAGCCAGTTTTCTGATTTAATTCTGGACCAATTTTCTGGGCCTAACTAGACCAGATCTTGGCAGCAATTTTGGGCTAATAATTTGAGCTTTGAAGCCTGTTTCTCTTTTTTTTTTTTTTTTTTTTTGGTACAATTGAAGCCTGTTTCTCTGATAATTGATAGAATGTCCTTAAGAGCTTTTAGTGCTTGTTGAGGAGCCAAGACTTAAGTGCAAACTTGGTGAGTTTGTGATTGCCATTTTCAAAAGTCCCTCCATCTCTGTATCTTATTTTTGGGAGGTTGCATCCATTCTTTCCTTAATAGGGTCATTAAAGTAAGCACAAAACGATTTCTGTTACTGAAGCTTACATTAGAAAGAATATCGCTATCCACACATGCAAAAATCTATGTTAACATTGCAGCCAAACACAAGCCAATCACAAACAACAAAATTTGTTAAATTCCAGCTTAGCAGATCTTTATTTCAGTTTCTGAAGTCAGCCTATCACCTTTCAAAAATGTGATCCACTAATTCAAGAAAAGTGCTTCGCATATATTTTAAATAGTGCTATGATACATATCAAACCAAAAGGTTCACTATTTGTTCACTCTCAAGAATTTAAGAGAGATATCTTGCATGAGAAAATAAAAGGAAAAATGCCTCTAAAATAATGCACAATTGGCAAAGTGGTCAAAATTTTGTAGGAGCATCACTCTAAATCAAGATCTCATTAAAGAGAAGAACGGTTACATCCATTTGGAAAGGATGGCCACCAGAACTAGGACAATTTTTGAATCTCAACTTCCGCGCTTTATTTTCCTTGTCCACAAAATAAAAAGTACAAAACTCAAGAAGTTAGTAGTAAATCATACCACAAAGTGGTGGAATCAGCTCGTCTATTTTCTATTTTCTATTTTCTATCTTCCTTTTCAGGTTATGGAAGCATTCACAAATATATTGACGAAAGGTGGGATAAGTCAAACCAGGGAAATGCTAACTACTGATTAGCCTTTAATTATTGATGCCCGGCCATGAGGCCATGGCCATACCACTTCCAACATAGCTCATTGAAAGACACTGTATGCAGTAAAATCAATAAAATCGATGTTATCCTCTAAAAAGAAATCTGAGGCACACAAAGACTGGAGGCACAAACATTGGGAGTTGTATTGGAAGCATTCCACAAAGAATCCTCAACAATTTGTTCTCAGAATCATATGGCACTTTATAGTTATGCGTGATAGGGAATAGGCCAAACCAAGGACACTACGTGTCTCAATGAGATTTATGCACCCATGCATAACCTAAATTTTAATCGGGCTAACTGTGTTTGCACCAGCTTAACCTTTTGGACTTATTTTTGTGGCCTAAATCTTTTTGCAGGGGTAGGCCACCGACTTCATGGCCAGGCCAACTACATGCACATGTGTCACTTTGTGAATTGACGAATATAGAAAATAATATGTAATATATTCTACAGAGAAAACGTAAACCTCCCAAACACGTGTTCAGTAACAATGCAGCTGTGGCAAAGAAGAGTACCTGCAGCATTTGGGCAGATATTCGAGAATCATGGCCAATCGATATTCTTAGACGTGTAGATCCATCTGGTTTCTTTTTCTCCAATAACCACTCAGCAAAACCAGCTCCAATTGCCTCAGCAACTGGTTCAGTGAGAGTAACAGGCTCCCCCTCAATACCAGCAACAGCAACACCACGAATATCACTATCAAAATGGAGAACAAGTTAAATAATCAGCTAAACAATCACTAAAACAGAAAAAACCACAGTTAAAACAACATAAGAATAGAACATAGCCACATAAAACCGTCTTTTTAATCTCATAAAATTCTCTTGTATTTGCCAATCATAAAAGAGATGGCAATGCCCTAAATATTTCCCACCATTTTTTTCAACAGCCTACAGGGCAGGCAAAGCATAATAATATAATTAAAGAAGATTACTTGATGATGTAATCTCTTCAAAAAGCACCTCCTTTGTACTTTTCTTTTCTATATTGTACATCTTTACTTGCTTTTCCTATCCCCAGTAAAAGGAAGGTCAATTGATAGGAAAGCACGTGGCAGCCACCTTAAGTTCTAAAGTGATGGCTCCCTCTAGGAGTGAACAGAAATGCATGTGGCTTATATATATGTTTTGTACCCTTTATTTACTTTGATTTTGGCTCTTTTATAATATCTTCAAGTCATTTCACTTTGTTTCATTTATTTGTTTGTAAGAAAGACTTGGAGGACACAAAGTATGGATTGAAAGTTTTGGAGAAGAAAATTACTTGTGCAAGAATCATACTTGGAGAGAAGGAGGGTGCACGTAAGCTATATAATCACACTTTCGGTTAGAGCATTTCCAGCACACCTGCACCATATAACCACTTTTGCACCCATGCGGAATTCAAAAAACGATTTTTTCTCGATTTTCATTAAGGGCAAGATGGGAACAATACTTTTGGATATTATTTTCATAGGCTTTGTTCGATGGGCAATTTTAGAAACTTGGACTCTAAACCTTGCCTTTCTTAAAGGGTCTTAACAGGAGATATAAATATGCAAGCACAGGCAAGAGAGAGGTGGCTTTGAAGCTTTTGGAATGTGAAAATAGGAGAGACATCAAGGGAGAGGAGAAGCCTACACTAAGCTTTCTCTACCCTTTCTCCTTCATGTTTTCCATTATTATTATTGTTTGTTCTATTCTGGCCATGAGTGGCGAATTTATTTCACTAGGGCTCCTTTTTGTAAGCTACAATGGTTTGATGCTTCAATCAAATTGATTTTGTTTGCCTCATTGTCATTGTTTGATCATCTTTGTTTAAAGCTTTTATTTGCTTGATCACCAAACAATTGAATTGGCATTCTTAAAGTAATCGAGAGAGGTGTTTAGGGATTAGACCTAGAGATGGCATATATCTAAAGCATAAAAGAGATATGGTGCGTGACATATGCAATCATTGATAGGAATTTTATTCTCAAAGCATATTTCTATAATTGAATTCTTCCTAAAGATAAGTGAACTGTTGTAGGAAAATAAGCCTAGTGATACTTGAGAAAGTGGACTAAGGAAATTTAGAGATCCAATAGATGAGGAGGTAATTCAGAATCATACCTTAGAAACAAGTCACGTAGTAAATGCAACTGGATGTCCTATTGTTTATTCATATTGATCGCATTCATATTGAATTCATCATGGGATTAGTTTAGTTACATTCTTATTCAATTGAACTTTCAATCTAAATATTACAAGTACATATGTAAACTAATAATTAGGCAATAATACTACGATATCTTAATCACTACTTTATTACTTGGCACAACTCATGCACTTGCAAATCTCACATCATGAATATAAAGTATTCTTGATGTCATTCCAGGACACTTAAAGAACCCCTCCAACCCCCAAAAAACAAACCGTTGGGTGCTTGGAAAAAAGGACACATCTTTAAAGTGGAAAGCCTCACCCTCATGAAGATTATTTTTGCAATCTCATTGTGTATTTTGTGTCTCTGTCCCCAGTCTCGAAGTGATGAATGACATCCAAAGAAGGTCCTCTTCAGACAACATTAACAGGAGAGCATTTAAGCCCAAAATAACAGGAACTAATTAACAGGTTCTTCTGTGTCTATGAGGACTTGATTAACAGGTTCTTTTGTGTCTATGTTCTATTCTCGCTTGGGATTGAAGTGCCCCTTCAAACATTGATTGATCTATTGATTACCTCCCTTGGAAGATATCTCATCCTCTAACATTCTACTTTCTTGTATAGATCAACGATTTTTTTTTTCTTTTGTCACTAAAAATAACAGTAAATTCACAAACCATCTGATGCTTCGAAGCTATCAATCAAAGCTTGCAGAGTTTATTTTGTCCAACTCCAGCCAGTTGGTCGATGCCCCCTTGATGGTTTCTTCTTACAGCAAGTTCTTTCTGATAAATGAAGACAAAAGCTACTAAATTCTCATAGCATCTCATGGTATTGCCTCTAATGCTTTTGGGGGTTGGAAGGGGGGATGAGCAGTATCCTTTATATATCATACATAACATGATTGGAGGGCATAATTTTTCCAGTTCTTTTGTTTCATTTTGTCCTTTCTTTTAGATCCACATTATAAATTGAAACAACATAATGATTGAAATAGATCCACATTTCTATTAGATTCCAATATCTTGCAGCACATAAGTGAAGTAACTGAAATAAATCAACTAATTTAATGTGCTGACGAGAACGAAATTTTAAGTTAAAATGCATTTATATAACCGCATGTTATACCTGCCATTTTGAAGCTTATGAAAATCAACTTTATCAAGGGAAGAGACTGCGGAAGTTTCAGCAGCTGCAAGAATAAACAAGCATTAAATCTAATAAACAGAAAATGGAAAGATTAATCGCAAGTTTGACATTTGTTTAAAATACTGCAAAATATAGACTTTGTGGCTTATCTTTGTAAATGTTGTTATCACCAAAAACCTTGTGAAACAAGAGATAAGAATGGTGAAGGACATTGAAAGCAAAGTGGGGGAAAGACACTATTAGTTAGAAAGCCTCTCAAATGTTATTGGGTGCACTTGATATCAACCTGAATAGTGAGAGTCTAGAACAGACCGTTGCAGTATATTGTTCCTCGATTATGATAACCATTCTGGTATTTGGACAAGAAGCGCAAATGATTGGCAGAGATGCCAGTCCTTAACAACTTCCCTCCTTTTAAGGAAAGTAAATTGCGCAAAATAGGGGCTGGATAGTCCCTTCGATATTGGGTGCTGAACTGCCTGTTCTCTTGGCAGTGCTTTGCTAAAAAACCATTATGGATAATCTTCCCTGATGTTGCTGCATAAAGATTTAAAATTTTATCAGATTTACCAATTGCAAGGGCTTGATAGTGTATCATGCTGTTGATATTACTTGTGCCATTGTTTTATTTTCAATTTATTTTTTTAATTTTGTGACAAAAGCAGAAGGATGAAAACAACAAACAATGATCTGATCCTAGAAAAGCAATCATAGCAGCAAATGTAGGATGAGTTACAAACACAGGAGACTGCACCGTCCAACTCAAAAAAAAAAAAAGGAAATTTATTAATTTAGTCTTGAGGTCCTTCAAGTTGAGATTTTAGATACTTTCTTCCTTTGAATGCAACAAAGAAAAGGAAAAAAAAGGGGCCATAGAAGTTGAGTCCTCCTGCAGCTACTGGCAGAACTTTTAATTCCAAAAAGACAGCACTCCTTAGAAACAAGCAACCAATTAAGAAGGTATCAAGCATATTCCGAAGAAAACATACAATATCCACTGCTAACGGGATAGAATCCAAGAACAGATATTGAATTTTCGTTGAAACACAACATTCTCAAAAGGCTATTTGAAGAAAAACATAGCAAATGAGATCCTTTATTGGACTCTGATGAGACAAAACAAGTATGAGAAAGTGTCTTCTTACACAAATAACTAGGAGACAACATTGTCTGGGTAGGTCCTAACAAGTTACAATACTTACTAATATAAATTTTATTGTGCTTTTGTCCAGAACGAGTCAACAAAAGGTTATAATTAATGATCTAAATTTGATCTTGTAAAAGTACAATTATAGCTTAATCTTGATTGTAACAACGAAGATGTGAATGAATAGCTAGAAAAGAGTAAGGAGATAAAAAGGCAAAAGATCCCAATAGCTTTGCGAACAAAGGAGTTCTCGACGTTTCTTCATCATCTAGTTGATCCACTTAAAATAATTCTCTTGTCTCATCTTATATCTGCCTTGTAAATTTACCACTTGGTTTGGCATTAAGAAAACCTTTTCTCCCACTAAACTAGACACCATGGCACCATTTTCATAGACCTAACCTACATTCCTATAGCCTTTAGACCAATCATAGTATCAGCCAAATTAAGTCATTCCTCCATGGGCAGTCAACATTTTTCACTCAGATGACAAAAGTCTCTTTTCTAGTTTCTCTTATGGCTACCTTCCTCTATTCTCCAAAACAAACACTCCCTAAGTCTCGCATTGAAACAAAACAACCCGTCAATGCAACATCTCTCCATTAACTAGGTTTCTTTTAACATTTAATGAGTCAGTTTCCTGAAAGTCCAAGTAATTCAAATCCTTTATACGTTGAACCCTTAAAATGAACCCCATTGATTGCCTTACTCAGTTTCAACCCTTTTTGTATTTCTGACCAGTGCCGGAAAATTCATTACTTCAAACAAATGAATGATGGAAGCAACATTTATAACCTATATTTATCATGAGCAAACCCCTTTAGATCCCACATTCATGTAAAATGTTTGGACCAGGCCAGTACATTTGTACTATGGAGAACCAATACTTAGACAAGGATAACATTATGAACCAAAGACCCCAGTTGAGAATTCAACTTTCATCAATACTCGATTTGTAAAACCACTGCAAATACCAATTTTAGACCAAAATATACCAGAACCACAAGGGTGAAGCCAGAAATTTATCTCAGGAGCGAGGTACAATATGCATCTGGAGTTATTTTTGCCCAGTGGGGGGTTATAACTTTCACAGGACAAGCAATAGTCGGGGTTATAATTTTGAAAATTATGTGCGTAGATTTTTTAAAAAATTAAGGAAATTCGAAGATTTTAAGAAAAAAGAAACTTCTTCAACCCCGAATTTCGTACATACAAATTCCTCAAATTTATAGACCCAAGTTCTTGACTAATATATTAGAAACAAACCCACGCTGATCAAACTAACCCCAAAACAAAATTGAAACCCAAAGCTTTATAAAGCATATGATTAAACTCTAATCAACTATTTGAATGAAACGAAACGTAAAAGATAAATGAGAAGAGAATCGTAAGTCACCTGCCATTTTCCGTGTAAAGGATAGGCTAACTCTGACTATGCCAGCAGAATGAGACTGAGATTTCTATACGCTGAGAGACGGAGAAAGTGAGGAAGGTGAGAGAACACGCTTGGAAGAGCTGGTATGTTCTTGCTTGCCAGCCTACCTAATGACCCAAAAATAAAATTAAATAAAATAAAATGTAAATTATCTGGTGAGTCGCAGCCACCGTTTGCCATCGCGGTTCTCGCTCGACGGCTCTTTTCCCTTTTTTTTTTTTTTTTCTTTTTCTTTTTTCTAACATGGACGAATTTAAAAAAAAAAAAAAAAAAAATCTAGATTTATTTTGGCCATTACATTTGCATACCATTTCTTTTACAAAATTATAGTTAAGATTATCAAAACTTTTTTACACTGATATTAAGTTTGAAAACGTTTCGATATATTAAATTAATTAATATTTATATAAAAAATTTTATATTTTTTCATATTTGATGAACAATTTATTAATTTAACTGTAATTTTTATTTTTATATTATTTTTTATAAATAATAATTATATATTTAATCATTTTAGATTTTTATTATGAGATATGAGTATTCTATTATTAATATTTATATAAAAATCTTTATATTTTTTATATTTAAACATTTTTTCATGTTTTCATTTCATTTATTCTTATCGTTAGAATATATAATATATCAAAATTAAATCAATTATTGATTTGATTTTGAAAATATTTAATTTTCCTTATTTATATATTTTCATATTTGTAATATTATATTTCTATATTTGTAATAATAATTTTAATTTGATTTTGAAAATATTTAATTTTCCTTATTTATATATTTTTCATATTTGTAATATTATATTTCTATATTTATGATAATAGTTTTTCTATTATAAACCCAATTTATTATAATAATTAAATGAAACAATAAAATATTGAAATTTAATATTATTATATTGTTTATATTTTCAATATGGTATTTTAACCAAGTTGATATATCTTTTGTATTAATCTTTCTATTATATTTTTTGATATCAGAGCACGAACCACAGCCAGCAACTAGAGTTAAGAGCCCGAGCTAAGAGCCCAAGCCAAAAGCTAGAGCCACATGCACACATCCGCACGCATCTCCAAAAGACCCCGTCCATTCTAAAAGAAAATTACACTTCAAGATTACAAAAACACCCTAAGATTTTAGATACTCTATTTAGATTTTTTTCAATATTAAATGGTTTTGATTATATTATATTAAATTTGAAATATAATATTAGAATATATTATGTATCAAAAATAAATTAATTATTGATTTGATTTTTAAATTATTTGATTATTTGATTTTTATATTTTTATATTTATAATATTATATTTTCATATTTGTGATAATTATTTCATTATATTATATTTTGTCATAATCATGTTCATTTATTTTTCATATTTATTTTTTTATATTCTTAATTCTTATAAAATATTATTTTTCTATATCATTTTTTATTTATTTTCGTTTTCCATTTATGTTTTTATGCGATCTAAGTTAAGATAGACAACATCTAAATTTTATTAAGTAAAAGTAACATGTATGTCTATATTCTAAATTTAACATACTCCAAATAAATATAGAGATGTGTTATTGAAAGAATACAAAAAAAAAAAAAAGTTAGAAGGCCAAATAAATAAAAATTTGACTACTAACAACAACAATATATAAATAAAATTATTAGTTGTAATAAGTGAAAACATAAAATTATTTAAGTATTTGATTTTAAAAATAATCTAAATAAAAATTACTAAAAAAACAATCAAAATTACTAAATGTTAAGACAAAAAATAATTTAAATTTATTTAACTGGATAATTATTTATAAAGAAAATAAAACTCAATATATTAACATTTAGTTGCCTCAATAGTTGAACACTGATTTCTCTTGAGCAAAATTTTGAGTTTGGTTTTTGTGTATAAAAAAAGATATTGCGAGAGATTGGTTCCTTAAAATTCTAACTCAACTTGAATCAAATTTAATCAAACCTAATATGATATCCAGATACTAATAATTTATAAAAGAATATAACAAATTAAAACTCAATATGAATGAATATTTAAATATGTGTATATTGATAAATTTATCTCCATATAAGTAATAATTGTATATCTTATCCATTTGATCAGTATATTAAATAAATTTATGTGTACGAGCAATTGAGTGGCATTTTGTAACCATATGGTCTCTCAAGGACAGCTCAAATTGTAGAGTCTTCCCGTTTTCGTTCTTTTTTTTTGTTTCGGTTAAAAAAAAATACCATATGACCCAAAAGAAGACCGAAGCATGGCCCAGTATATCTCAACCCATTAGTTGGTGGACTTGGACAATACTCTGTGTTTCAATTTTTTTTTTTTTTTTGTGGTTTTGAATGATAATCCGGTTTGAGTATTGTGAAACCTATATAAAATATTGACTCTCTCAAATCTCATTTCTTAATTTTTATAATTTAAATATGAGACTTATGATTAAGAGAGTATAATATTTTATCGCTATACCCATAAAAATTTGGAACTTAAATTTTGAATTTGAGCCCATAAGTTCTCAGCCAAAAACTTGGCATTCACAATATGTAATATGTGAATCCCCTGAAAGGGATGCATATTTTGTTGAATTGATCCTAAGGACGAAGGATACAGATTGCAGTATGTGATTTTAATACCTAAGGTTGGCTCCTAAAGGACGAAGGTCCATAATATACTGACAAATTATGTGTACTGCTTTTGATATATAATGTACTATTTTTTTAATATATTTCAATTTTAAAATTAGGTGAGTTTTCTCGTATGAAATATTGATAATTTTTATTTGTAAACAAAATATACATCTATTCAAGCGAATTACATATTTAAAATTGGAGGTCCACCTTAAACACTTAAACAAAATATAAAAGGTTTGAGGTTAGCCCATCACATGACGCCGCACCATGCTGCAAGCTAGAGCCCCCAAGAGTGGTCCAGTCTTCATAAATTATAAGTAACTGTGGGACGGGTGCATCCTAAAGGTTTGAGGCAAAACCCATGAAGAGTCACGTCTGTCTACCCGAAGAATGCTTAATCTCGTGAAATGACATGACTAATGACCAGTCGAATAATGAATGTATTTGTCTGTAATTTTTTTTTTTTTTGATGTATAATGATTTGAATATAGTATCACTAGATTGGGAAGAGATTTTGTATTACTAAACTGTTCTCGTGGAGATGTATTTGTCTGTAATTGTAAATTCCTTTGAATTGAGTGATCGAATATTCTACTCCCTTAATTAGAAGTCTCGAATTCGAATTCTAGAAATGATAAAAAAAAGATTTAGAAAAATTAACCCCTAAAATGGACTCTACAGTATTGAAATCGGATTAATCGAGTAAATCTCATACACCAGTAGTGAAAATAAAAAAAAATGAAATACTTGCCTTGATAAGTAACTATCGCCACGAGAGAGAGAGAGAGAGAGAGAGAGAGAGAGAGAGAGAGAGAGAGAGAGAGAGAGAGAGAGAGAGAGAGAGAGAGAGAGAGAGAGAGGGGGGGGGGAATTTAGTTTCCTACATCCGAGTAAAGCTATGATTTTATTTTGTTTTGATCAACTGATATCCGATATATTTTATTAATTCAGTTTAAGTATAATAGAGTTCAATTTAAAAATTAATCATCTCAACATTTATTTTTTTATTTTTTAAACTCAAATTTGATATTTTAATTAAAAGAGTTTAATATTTTATTATTAAATCTATAAACGTCGGTCAAGTAAAGCTACGATCACAATGCCTATTGCATTTGTACCAAAAAAAAAAAAAAAAAAGAACAATGCCTATTGCATGATATTAGTTTGCATGTTGTCCCATTTTCAGTTTGGTGTATTGAATCCAGGTCTTGTGGTTGAAGGCCGGCCAAGAGCACAAAATATGCATTTCAAATCTTCTGTTTAGCGTTTACGGCAAGGCCCACCTCCGCTCACGTATCGATCTCTTTTATTAACCACAACCAGCCCAAGTTGATGATGAGACCCGTTTTTCCATTCGCGCTTGGTGGCCTATTTATTGGGCTGGGATCCATATGAGTGAATAAGTCCCAACTCAAAACCTTTTGAAAATTTTCATTGCGAGCCTTCCCTTGAATCTTTGCCACTGTCTGCACCACCACAACCTTTTGAAAATTTTATTTCATTTTATAAACCATCAATATTCGATAAAATTCAAATCAAATTGGATTCGTAAGAAATAAAACTCTCTCATATCTATTTTCTTTATACATAATATTTGAATTTAAAACCTTATTAGGATATCAATTCCAGCTGCTCGACCAGACATTGGATTTTGAAAATTTTATCGGGTTGGGTAGACTCATATTAGACTATTTGTGACATTTCAGTGGAGCTTCCTCAAAATCTTGCAGCCAATTTAGCAAAAATTAAGAAAAACATTTAGGCAGGTTTTACATAAAATATTGACATTAGAGGAATGCACAAACTATTATAGGATCCATCACTTCTATTGAATTTAGACAAAACAAAGAACTTTGGATGCCCTTCTGATTTCCCACCGTAGTCAGCATTTCCCAAGCAAACACCACATTCAAAAAATGAAAACGATGTGGTTTGGTTTTGACAATTTTGATTCCTGTGTTTGGTTAGGGCCATTTCACAAAGCATTTGGCAAACAAACTATTGACTATTCATTAAAAGAAGGGCTTGGTTGGAGTTGGTACTGGGATGGGATCCATGGTCTTATATCTATGTTTTTCTTAGTCATCACTTTGATGAAAATTAGAACTAAAATATTTCTGTAAAAATTAAAAAGACAAAAGGGGTTGTGGGATTGGTGGGTGTGAGGCACATTGGTCGCCTTATATGTCGGGTTGACCATGATTTGATTAACGTTAGGGCATGTGTTTCTGTGTAGAAAAATCATCGGATCTTACCCACATTAAAATATGGCATGGGAATTCGCAAATGTATGTTGTCAAATTTATGCTTTGTCGACCTTAAAGAATTAATGTTTATCGCTTGCCCTTGCTCTCTCTCTCTCTCTATTTTCGCTTGAACATTCATCTGTGATTCTTAAAAAAAAAATGTTCACTCATTTTATACAAAGTACTCCCTGATTTAGTACGAGAGTAGAGAAATGGTGGACGTATATGTACACTGTTTTCTCCTTATATTTTTTTATAAAAACACTATTTTTATATCTTGAACCTGTGATCTCGAAATCACAAAAAAAATAACTCAATCATTGTGTCAAGATACACTCTTAATTTTGCATTAAAAAAATTGTGCATTAAAACTATAGATCTTAGTATTAGTTTAATTTTCCCAATTTACAATTCACAAGTCAAAAGGGGAGGGAGAGCAAATGAGGATGACGCAGTGGAGCAGCATCCACGGCGAGGCTAGAGGGCTCACCCCTCAAAACGGCGCAACTTTGTTTGGACTCACGTGACATCAATTTTGCATTTCCATACATTACATTTATTATCTTAATTATTATAAAACTTAATTAATTAATTTTATTTTGATGTGGGTCCCACTTGCCCCGGTTGCGGAATATGTGCTGTCTCTTAATCTTTGCTGTCCAACATTTTCTTGGTCTCGTCCCTCATACATGCCCCTTATATATTTATTTTTAATTTTTAATTTTTAATTTTTTTTTGTGTTAATAATTATAATAATAACTTATTTAATATTTATATTAAAAAGTGACGTCCAACCATGCAAACCATATACAATAATATAAATTTTGAAAAAAAATTTATTATAGCATGCATTATTGGAATTATTGGACAAATAATGTAAATTAAATAAAAATTGTTTTATTTGCAGGTAATGTAATTGGTAATGGAATGTCAATGGAGTGTGACGGCCCTGACCACCCTTGCTGTATTTGCTTTTCAATGTGCAGCTGTCTGGTCTTTCCCACATCTGCTTGTGTTCTCTTCTAGGCTTTATCTGGACTTGGCTTGCTTGTCATGAGGTTCTAGCCTATTGTTCAATAATGTCCGTCTCTATTCTCTCTCTCTCTCTCTCACACGCACACAATTGCTTCAATGACCATCTTACATGAATAGTCAAATACTTAGAATTTGTTTTTCATGTTGCAAGTACGTTATGTTTTCAAGATTCATGAGAAGTTAATGGCTTAAGGTGGATGATTTGCCAGCTTTGCAATAGTTGTTTGTTTGGTTCATTTTCATCTTCCATAACCAAAGTTTCATTGCACAGGCCTAAAACAATCTTTTTGCTGGTTTCCACCCTCTGATCCTTAAACATAAGTCAAATGCGCGGACAAGCAGAATACATAAGAAACCAATAAAATAATATTTGGCATTGAAGTTGCACTGAATTGAAACCAGTTCCATTCCTTGGAGGGTTACATTGACATTCTGAGCAGAACTCGAACTTGAACATTGAAATCCGGGAAAGAGAGAGAGATTTGGATGCAGCGTGGTTTATCCACAACAAACAAATTACAAGCGCAAATTGAAAGGAAAGATTAGGTAATTCAATTATACATTAGTATGGTTCTTGGAAAGAATAAGAATTTTGTAGTAGCTTATTCTTTCTGAGAACCAAACAATGCTAGATAAAAAGAAAAGTAGTTTTTTGCTATCTCCCTACATTGTCATTGTCCGAATCCATCAGGATTGTTAGCCTTCTCGCCATCTTCAGGAACTCGCTGCAAAGGAATCAAAAGCAAAAGATCAGCATAGAACAAAAAAAGTAAATACTATGATATTTTCAGAAATTTTAAGGACATTAACCTGAATGGTTCGTCACCGATATGCTTGACTGCACCTGCTGTGTCCAGATACCGTATATTGCTTAGCATCTCTGAACCTTCTATGGCAAACATGTTGGCAATCTTTTTACAAAGTTCATCATATGACCTGAGGACTGACAGGTCAAGATTTCGACCCACATCCTCAGATTCCATGAACACCTTGCACTGACCAATTTCCAAACTAAGATCAACTTTTTGGTGTTCCTTGTACCAGGGACATCCGTCTTCTGATGAACTCTCCGGGGGACCATTCTGCACAACTGCAGATCCAGAACCATCTGAGACATTTGTCATCTTCTCTTGATTACCGTCTGATAAACTGTTCCCAGATGTAGCACCGGAGCAGCTTTGAGACATTTGCTCTTCAGTGAGAATTGGTTGACCAAACAATACGAAATGGGGACACGGACCCTTTATTTCATTATGTTTCTTCAAACTCGGGGATGTGTTCCCCATAGCTAACAAGGACGCAATGTTCTCCTTAGTTTTTGGTTTATTAATGAAGTTATCACCAGGAATTCTGGGAGGGGCAGTGTGATCAAGTTGCTGGAAATTGCCCGGAAACAGCCCCAAATGCACTTTGTTAAGGTGGAGATCAGATAAAGTTTGTCCAAACTGGGCATGCCTGGCTCCCTGTATGCCTGCAGGTATGTTGTCTGACACACAACATAAGGGGCTGTTGGATGTGAGGGGGTTGCTGGAGAAGGACGGAATTGGAATTTGCTCAATAAGAGGAAAATCTGGGTGCTGCGGAAACCGCAACTTCTTTCTTGGAGGGGAAAAGGGGGAGAGATTAAGAGCTGGCATATTTGATACAAGCTCCACCAGCCATGGGCTCACTCGTTTCACATTCTGGAGCAAATCCGGCTCATCCCATGTAACCTGCAAGTCATTTCCACCGATTAAGGCATTGCCTAAGAAGTAACAATAATAATCAACTTTCTAAATTATCCACCTTTTGACAAATAGAAGAAAGTTAACGTTTTTTAATTACAAAAGTGTCCTGCTATACATCCATCTCTTCATATTTTGCAATTTTCAAAATTTCCTTTTCAAGCATATCATAGCTGCAACTGAAATGGTACTAGAAAAATTGAATGTGGACTCAGTCAAAACTCATATTTGCATTAAAAGTGACAGAATAGAGTGTTCCAATTCCATACCAGAGGCACATGGACCAGTTGAAGTGAATATTCGTAACTAATTTTCAACTTTTGCCATACAACATTAAAAGGTAGCAAGGTTGCAAGGAGGTGAAAATTATGACAAAGGTACAAGGTATTACTTAAACAGGAAAAGGGAAATTTTCTTCCAGTTCCTACAGATCTTACACTACCATTGCTGATTCATACATTCAAAAACATGATTTTAATTGCCACGATTTTAGAAGATTAATTAGAAATAGTTGTACCATTAATGAGACTAGATGACAAAAAGGATGTCCTTAATAATAATAAAAAAAAAAACCATGCTAGCAATTCTATTAAATAAAAAAAAACATGACATACCTGAAGAAGTCTCCAAGGTGAATTAGGCCAACGGAGAGGATCAGCAACGTGAACAGAAGATATAGTCCCCATAAACCAGCTAATTCGAGATGAATCTTCAGTCTCGAATGGCATTTTGAACCTCATTCCAGAGCACCACTGAGTCTGCAACGCTGCTTTCACTGCAGAAGCCTTCACACAAAACTCCGGTGTACTTGCACGCGGATAGTACACAACCTCAAAGGGCTGCCCGCTAGCAGCAAGAGTAGCGGCTTCAATCACAGATTCTGCGCTCACTTTCCCTTTACCAATCAAACCTCCATGACCATTTCTCATCAATTTACTCTGATCCTCCCTCAAAAACATCGAATACCCACCATAACCGGGTCCACAGTTGGGGTTCCACCCAGAAGGGCCATCGATACCACCACCAAAACCCTTCTTTGCCCTACGAATCCCAACACAAAGACCCCCATTATCCGCCCTCAAAAACACAATTGAATCACCGGCAACAAGCTTCTTCTGGTTAACAAAATTACTCCATCCAGTCGTCAACAAATGCCTTCGCGGTGTCCCCCTATAAATATGCCTAAATTTCCAAGTCACCCCATGAACATCCTTAGCCAAAATGGTCTGAACAGGCGGCTCAGCCGTGTAATCCAACCGAGGGAAAATGGTTTCCGCACAATATCTGGGAACAGAGAAACCCCCGCCATTATTTGCATCAGACTGTGTCAAAGTCTTAGCAAATGATGCGGGTTTCTCCAAATTTTCACCGACCCCATTATTCCCTAAAAACCCATCGTCATTTAACTCATTTTCACAATTTCCCAATGGAATCAACCTTAATTTGGCGTAAACTTCGTCGGTTTCGGGGTCAGCCATAAACTTAATACTAGAAACTCTAGAGAGAATTAGAGCTGGGATTCTAAAGAAATTGCCAAAATCCATGTTTCCATGAGCATGTTCAGCGTGACCTTGAGGGAAGTAAAAGACTTTGGAATTAGCATTTGGCATTTGAACCATACCTCCTGCACAAGCATGCCACAGTTGTGAATCTAAACACTTCTCTGTTGTCTCTTTCACTGACTTAATTAGTGGGATCATTTTTTTTTTCTTCCAAAATTTTCAGATTAAATTCTGCAACAAAAAGAAATACTCATTAAGAATAAAACCCATATGGGGGAAAAGAGAAGTAATCTAAGGGAAAGACTAACTTACAAGATTTGAAGAAGAAATCCAAGAAAAGGGTTTGAAAATTAAGTCTCAAAATGCATTAAACTTGGAGAATTTGTAGTGCAAAGAAAACCGTTAGGTTTTTCTCGGATCAAAATAACAACCCTTATTCTCAGGAACAAAGTCTTTTCAGCTACTTTGAGTGGTTTAGAGGGTCAGAGTTTAAGTAGAGAGGGAGGGAGAAGGGTAGTCGCCTGAAGCTTCTTCATTGCCGACCCGGAGTGTGATTGTGGAGAGAGAAAGGAAAGAGAGAATGGACAGAAGAGTGAGTACAACAGAGGAGGAGGTTATTTAGGAGAGAGAGAGAGAGAGAGAGAGAGAGAGAGAGAGAAAGGAGAGTGTGCAAGTGTTTAATGTATCGATGGGTAATGGATAGCTAGACTACAAAAGTGAAGCCAAAGTTTCAGGTTTTTGTAGGCCTGTTTTATCGCTTCTTTCTTCTTTCTCTCCCTACTCTCTCTCTCTCTCCCTCTCTCTCTCTCTCTCTCTCTCTCCTCGCTCTTAGTGTTTTTAACCTTTCATAGTTTATTATTTTCAGATCTGAAGCCACTGATCACTTCATGACTCGCCCTGCTTCTATTTCTCGTGAGATATCCCCAAACGACAATTTATATTCTAAAATCTGTCTTAATAATATTTTTTTAGCATTATTAAAGTTGTTTGATGACGGCTAAATTCTCTAAATTTTCAAAAAGATTTAGCCACTTAGACTAAGGTATGAACAAGAAATTCATAAAGTATGGTAGTAAATCTTTCTGTAGTATGTAAAAGAAATTCGAACTCGACACTTTTATAAAATAAGAGATTGTATCAGTCAAATTATAATTTATTAACATTATGATAATAAATCTGATATTTAAAAAATATGGAATTAAATTTGACTTACTAATTTAGTTGGGATTTATTATAATTTGTAATAAATTTGTACTTTTAAGATTTTGAGGAACTTGGTCCAAATATTTGGTCATTTACAAAATTATGATGTCTTTTATTTATTTATTTATTCATTAACAATGAAAATCTAAGTAAAATTCAAATGTAAAACAATTTGTTTTCGAGTCATTCAGCTAAATAGTTAATAAAAAAATAGTTTTATTGTGACTTAGTTTTGCTCTATTTGAATAGAGTTGGACAGAACCATTTAACCAAAAACTTTAGTCTTCTTGTGACTTAGTTTTGCTTTATTTGAGTAAAGTTGGATATAACGAGGGGCAAAGTGATTGGGAGGAGGGTAGCAGCTCTCCTAATTTTTCTCTTTTAAAAATAGTACGCAAGATATAAAATTATAATTTGAATTATTTGAAAAAAAATAGTATTTCAGGTGTTGAGAAGGAAAAAAACTCAAATTTCAGGTTCTCTCAAAATTATTTTCGATTTTAGAAGTTTAACCCACCGCATCAATATCATGTTAGCATGACTTTCTTTTTATATATATATAATCTTAAATGCCAATAAAAATCTTTATTTAAGATGATGGTTTCAAAACTATCACCCAAAATCATAGTTTTCAAATAATGTTTCTTCTTCTTCTTTTTTTTTTTACTACAGTCCTTTTTGCAGAAGTTTCAAAAAATAATTAATGTAACATCAAAAGAAAAAAGTGTCGTGCCAACATATGACACTCATATGACCAACCAAATCCCCAATATTATAAATAGTTTTAGAAAAGCCCCGAAATTCAAATTTTTTATCCTTTTCAACACCGTAATTAAGATTTTTCTAAAATATTATTTGTTTCTAGAAAAATATTTCTTTTGACAGACATAAATTTCCAATTTAACTTTTAAATATAATTTAATATTCATTTACGACAAATATTATATTTATCGAACGTGAGATATACAAACATATAATCAAAATAAAGTTACATGTTTTTATCCTTCCCCATTTAAAATTTTTTAAATAATTTTTTTACATATGATCATAAAAATTATAAAAATATATGTATTCATGAAATTTTAAATACAAGATGTTCGAGGAATTTTGATCGTTCTCTCTAATCGTCGAAGTCCTGCCAACAATTAAATTTGATGTCCACATTAAAACAATACCATGTTTTGATTGAAAACCAATGAACTTCGTCCGCTTAGATTAGAACTGCCGAAATAATCAAATTATCGCGAGTATTCAAAATATTGCGATATTTAAGAAAACAAAAACTTTGACTGCACTGAAATCAAAGCAAATCCAATTAAGCAAAAGAGTAGACACAGACAGGTACATGTTAACCACAGCTAAATCTTCTGTTCATTGCACACGCTTCCTCCAACTATAGTTAGACTATCCTATAGAAAGACAACTTAACCATGGTCAACTCTGACATGACCTCATCACCGGTCGTTGTAAGTGTCCCTCATTTTTTGGTCGTTATTTGGATTTGGTCGCGATAATTGCAGATAAAGTCGGAGGACATTTTGGGTATAAAACAGCATTATGTTAACAATTTTCAAAAATCATAAATTAATTTTTTAAATTATATCAATAAAACTAAGTACCAAACATTTTGAGTTATAATTTCAAAAGCTCAGATTTTATAATTATTAAAAATAAATAATTTTTAAAATTATATATCTATTATTTTTTCTTAAAATTTATGGGATAGCTTCCCTTTGTCCTCTCCATTCACCGTGCTAGTAATTTTTTTTTTATTTTCATCACCGATATTCGAGTTTTATCCGACTAATCCAGTTTAAATACTGTAGTAACTATTTTTAGGCGTTAGCTCTCTTAAATCATTTTTCATCATTTTTAAAACTCGAACTTGAAAACTCTGATTAAGGAGATTGAATGTCTTTGACCATTCAATCCGAATGAGTTTGATTCATCCTGACAGTAATAGTAACACATAAACTAAACATCAAGCACCATAAAAGTGGATCTTATATTTTTAAAATATAAATAGTAAGATTAGGGTCATCGGTCTCTCCTGAATTCCATGAGTTCTGCCCTTTTCCTCATGAGATGTATCGCTTTTTGAAATATGATATTTGGAGTTTAATTTTTGTTTAAATTAATTTTTTCCACTCTCTTTTGTCATAAAAATATATATCTTTAAAATATTAAAATTTCGATGATAGATTATACCTTAAATTAGATATTTAATGATAAGTAGAGATTTATAAGGAAAAATTTAGACATAGTATTATAAATGTCAAACTTTTTCCTTCCTTTACCGAACAAATTCAAATTAAATAATTAATTTTTAGACTAAAAAGATCATTCAAACGACAAAATTTGACATTATAGAACCCTATCACTAATAAGAATAATTTAAAATTTTTCATACATATATTTTATAATAATTAATAAAACTGCATAATGTCGAATCATAATACTATTTTAATCTATATAACATTAGTCCGAAAATTATTAGACAAATAAGAAGAAAAACAAAGTTCATGTCATTTGAATAAGGAACATGTTGTCCCTATCAAAGGAGGGACAACATGCTAAGGTACCGAGATGATGGGTGCATAAAGCGAAGATGAATGTATATATATTAATGTTACGAGGGGGAATTTAGTAAGGTAAGGGGAGAGTGACATTGATAGTAAAAAAAAAGATTTTTTTTTTCACCGATCGATATCTAAATTTTATCTAATTAATTCGATTCAAATATTATAAATTTATTAAGAAATTATCTCTTTCAGATATCATTTCTCTATTTCTATAGTTCGAACCTAAAGGTTATTATTAAAAAAATATAAGACCTTATCGTTATATTCATCGGAGATCGGTTGTTTTTGTACATTCTTTCACTTCACAACAACATTCCTGGAATTCTTTCATTTGTTTGAATTTGGACGGCTTAATTAATACTCTAATATATATATATACGAGTGATGTTTATGTGAACTTTTATTTTATACCAATTGTTAATACTTCTAATTAAACAATAAGAGTTACTTTAATTAATAAAATTTAAGTATTATTAAAAATATTTTGAATTATATTAAGCTTATATTGTGGTTAGAGAAATTTACTCTGAAGGGCCAGGTTTTAACTTTTTCTAAATATGAGCCAAGAATTTTTCTTATTATCAATTAATTGATTTTCTAATAAAAATTGAAGAATTAAATCTAATAAGTCTGATATAAACTATCGATATTTGATAATAATGTTAAATCTGATTAAATTTGATTCGATTTGAATTTGACCTTTAAAGTACAAAATTCTCTTAACATCTATTTTTACTGTTCACAAAACTCAAATATAAAATTTTATTTAAAAATTATTAATATTCAGTAGCCGAATCAATCAGATATTCACTCAAAATTTTTTAACCGGGGTTTAAAATTATTTATCATTGCGACAACAACCGAAAGAACAAGTGCAAGATGTTAAAAAAGGTTGTCCCTATGAGTCCTATGGCCGAATCTTTGTCTATGGTGATTGGGCCATTAAAGGGGAGAAAAATACATATTTTAATGAAACGATTAAGTATTAATATAATGAGAAATGTAGTAGTGGTGTTCTACCTATTACTAGATTACATTGGTAGCGCCGGTGTTTGTCTCAATTGTCTACGCTTCTCACCGACCAAAAAAGTTCATGATATTGGTTTTCATTTTTCAAATAAATATAAGAATTTTAGCTACGAACGGTAGTCGATAAATAGATGAAATCAATGGTCAAAAGAGATGGGAGAGAGACCTTTGTTACTCTCGGTATAGCTTTTTTAATTTATTGGTCGATATTTAAAATTCTAGTTTGATTAATTTAATTCGAATTACTATCGGCTCTCTATAAGAAAAACTTTTCTAATATAATTATTTATATTTTCAAAATTCGAATTTGAGTTTTGATAAAAAAATTTATTTTTTTTTAATTAAACCAACTATCCGTTAATACATTCTATACATATCTCTCTCATAAATCTTTATATATAAATTTTTTTTAACACCATTTGAAAAATTTTCTAACATTAAACGATTCAATATCCATATCGTTGCCCATTTACGTGCATATTTTGCAACCGCATGGTGCTTACCTTTCTAATTGGATTATATGCAGATTTATACTATGCTCCACATTGGAAGGAAAAGCAATTTGTTACAATAAATTCACCTGACATTCTTAATAAGTGACTAGAGATCGAGATGGAAAGTGACTAGAAATCAGACATTTAAGCAACAAATGAACCGACAAAGGACCAGTTTGGGACAGTTGGAAATGAAAACCAACATGGAAAACGACCATGAAGCCAAGCTCCATCTCTCTCTCTCTCTCTCTCTCTAATTAAATTGGTTGCTTAGCTTCTATACCACATCAACAGCTATAACCCACATTATCTGGTCATGTAGCTCAATGGGTGTTGTCTTGTGGTTGTCCTTCTAAATGGGCCTTTACATGGATTAGGAGGACCACCTAAGATTGAAACAAAAGATAAATGTGTCTATTACTTTTTTATTTTTTTGGTGAAGATAAATGTGTCTATTACATTTAAATGTAATGTCATGTCATGCAATGGGGTGGGTTGGGATTTTGAATTTTTCTTACGAAAGATGATTTTGGTGGTGGAAAACCCAAAACCCATGTTGTCCCACCATCCTGACCTTGAAGCCATTTTGATGCAATTTGAAGCATACGCAGTATCCATTGTTGGCACTCCTCCATGCCATTGAAATTAGCCACATCATAATGTTGAAGTTTATATACTTTTTTTCTATTTTGTCAATGAGAAGAATTATTGCATGGTTGTTTAAGAAAATTTAAACAACCCCTAATGAACAACATGTTATATGCCTCGACAAAGGTTGGAAAAATATGAGAAAAGATAGCATGGTAATAGATGCGAACATGGATCACGCTTGAGGCATGGGTATGGTTCAATGACAGGTCTAAAAAATGTTAGGTCTGTTTGGCCCTTCCATTTAAAAAAGTGACTTTCGGAGTAGGCAAACTTTATTATTATTTTTTTTTTTTTGAGTGTAAAGTGTGCTACCATCCATCAGTATCTGGACTTCACCTAATTAATCTGATTCAATCATTATATGGCCCATTAAGATATTAAATCTCTCAAATCTTATTTCTCTATTCCTATAACCCAAACTTGATATTTATGATTAAGGGAGTATAATATTTTATCACTAAAAGTTGGTGCAGATAAACTTTTTTGCACGAATAAAATTAAGTTGAGCCAAATTGGTAAAAATGACCACCAAATCCTACCAAATTTGGGTAGGGAATTTTAACATATTTATATTTTCATGGCTTGACTTAGACATGGTCATGGTTCGAACCGAATTGTAGAATCGAAATAAATTGAACCATGATCAATAGTTCTAATTTATGGTTTAAAAATCGGGAACCAAAACTATGATCATATATAAAGGTTCGATTTTGCTTCTTCTAAATCATGATTCGCAAATCGGGGATTATGAAACTGTGACCGTGTCTAATAGGAGATAAAAAGATAAGTGAATTACAGTGATTTTTTATTTCTCAAAACTTATGAGTGTACGTAGACAACTCAATTTTTGTTGGGGTTCAAACTTTTCTCTCTTCTTTTTTTATTTTTATTTATATTATTTTTGTCGATTCAATTCTAGCATCGGAGCCAAAACCCTTTGGAATCAAAATAAAAAACAAAACTATTTGAAATCAGAATTGAAACCGAAACCAATGATTTTAGAATTCAGAAATTGTCGATTCTCGATTTCCAAACTGTGACTATGTCTAGGTTGGGTAGTGGTGTCAAATTAGAGCAAACAACCTTTTTATTTTCTTTAGAACTTGCTTAAAGTCATTTATAATCAATCTTAATTGTTTTTTTTTTTTTATGATTTGAAATTTACATTTTGTAATGCAACTTCTTCCTTATGAACTAGTTTAAATCATGGAGATAGTAAATTAACCGGATGAATGATATAATTTTTTAATAAAAAAGTTTATCTATTTAAAAAATATTTAATCACTCGATATTTAAATAAATTTATGATAATCAGTATCATATTACCATACGACTCATATACCAATTATGATATTTTTAACAAAATTTTATAAATATCGATAAAGTCTTTTAAAATACTATTTATTCATTAAAATTATAATTTTTCTCCCTCATTTTTTTATTTTTTTATATATTATATCTTATTTCTAATATAAATTTTAGCTTGCCGGACCCAAGTAAACTCCCAAATACTAACGTGCGCCACACAAGTTCGACATTTTACACTTAATATGAGGGGTGGGGTGTAACTTGGTTCTCGAGTATCCAAAGAAGCAAACCAACGTGAGGGTTGAGCATTACTCGGTGTGAAAATCGGGTCGGATTAATGCGTAATATTATAAATGAATGATCAACAAACAATTGATTTAGTGAAATTGAATGTTATAGGATACTAAATCTTCTAACTAAGTTTTGGTTCCGAAACTTAGAAATAGAAAAACTATACTGAAAGAGTCACCTCCGTCAGATACTCAAATTGAATTAGTAGGAGTATAATTTCCAATAATGGTCGTGGGAAACAAAAAAATATATATATTATATATGTATGTGAGATACTTGTGATAATAGAGATTAGATACTATATATAATATATGTTTTTCTTTTGAATTCTTATCATGGTATAACTCAAAACAAAATCCTAAAATCTCTCGTCACGGACCAAAGCAATTTACATAATTTTTTTCCTTTGGTAACACTTTTTTTTTGTGGAAATTAAAATTTCTATTCATAGATAGTATTGTACATCATCGTATAGACTAAATTCGGTTAGTTTCAAAATATACGACAATCATCTGAAAAAGAAAATAAGAATAATATTCTTGACCAAAAAAATCATTAAGGGACAAAATCATATAATGAGATTTTTCATTTTTTATATGACCAATAAAACAGCTTCATTTATGATTTCGAGCAACACCCAGATGAAAAATATAAGGAATTTGTTCAACATAGCATTATTGTTATAAGAAGGAGAAGAAGAAGAAGAAGAATGTCTGTAATAGCATTCTTCTTCTGCACATGTCATGTATCACCAAGCAAGTGGTCTGATATCTTCTTGATTGTATATGTTTACTAAATTAGAGGCTGGGCTTGCATTTCTAATACAAGTTATTACTTGTCAATACATGCAATTTAGTCAAGCCATTATTTGAAAAACATAAATTTTGAAATAATTTGAAAAGCCATTGCATCTTTGTTTCATACAATTTTGGATCTTTTTCCCTCATATTTTGGTTGGCAATCTTGGAGGTACATAAGTATTTTTCCCCATAGTTATCATTCAAAAAAGCGATTAAATGTAAACATAAGTAGAACGGACCGGCTTTGTTTCTATTTGCGTTTTTCTGCTTGATTCAAATTCAAAATGTTTCAATCGTAAGAATGACACTCAAAACATGTCATTACTATTTTAAGAATTTTAATTCGCTTTATTATCTTTATTAATTTAAGTCGATGTTATTACCACTTTTGATTTGTACTTTAATCTAAGAAGGTTTACTTAGTATCAAGACCATTATTTTTTGGCTTTGATTACATCACATATGCTAGATCATGTCACCATCTTGATGTCAAGAATCAGACTTTAACCTTATTCAAGCAATCAACTTGGTAATTATGATATTGGAGAAACATTCTTTCTTCTTAGCTTACTGAATTTGGTTCTTCAAACATTCAAAACAAATGCATGACCATTTACATATAATACAATTTCTTTCATATCAATGTCAAAGTGAAGCAGGGGAAAGAAAGAGAGAGAAACATAAGTGGCTTCTTTTTTCCTCCTTTTCTCTCTCTTAAACTAGAGTTAATCCATACCCACATTTTTGTTTATTGTTAGACATGAATACTTATGCCACAAAGCTTCATGCCAAGAAATCTTTCTAGAACAGTTAGGAATGTTAGCTTAATGATAAAAACGTTAAATCTATTAATCACAATTCGGATTCGAATCTTAAAAATAAAAAGAATTACGTTGGAAGAATTTCTCTTAAAAAAGATCGGACAATAACTCAAATTGAATTAGTCGAAATATAATTTCAAATATCTATTAATTAAACACAAAAAAAAAAAGAAATCTTTCATGAAAATAAAATACATACATACATACATGTATATATATATATGTTTGTGTGCGCACGCATGTGGGATTTCATTTGCCCCACTGAATTTTTGAAGGGATAACTTCCTCGTCATTCCGCACTTCAATTTGATCAAAATGCAATCAAGAGCATCAAAGAAAAACAACAAAGAATTGCACCCAAATTTTGCTTCCACTCTTGAAAAAAGCTCCTTGCATAATAATGGTTTTCTTCACTTTTCTTGCACCAAATAATAAGGTTTTTAGATTATCCCAACATAAAACCATTTAGTTGCTACTGACATGTCTTTGCATTTCTGCATTATCTTTTCATTTTTTTCTCGTTTTATCGACTGATATTCAATAACTAATTTATTAGTTACAATTAATTTGATTCGGGTTAATTATCAAATCTATAACTCTCACTGTGTCTGTTTTTTTTATTTTAACGCTCGAATCTAAACACTTGATTAAGGAAATGTAGCGCGTCAATTCAACATAATCTTATTGAGTCCTCAACTTGATAACTACGTATAACTCAAAAGAAAAAAAAAATTAAACACAAGATTTATCCGCACTTACACGTGATATATATATATATATATAATTATAAATTATGTCATTAATATCGAAAAATCTGGAACCACCATATAATTTCCCTCTTCGGAGTGACTGGACAAAATTGGGAGTGTACTTCCTGGTTTTACCAAGCCGACCGGCGAGTTTAGTCCCGTTTCAACAATGATGCATGGGAGTAAGTGAATTATGCCCTTTAACCATATTTTATATGGTAGTGGGTGGATTCTCTCTCTCTCTCTCTCCTCTTTGATTTAATTAGCTCATGCACTTAACAATTTCTATTCTATTTTTGTTGAAAATAAACAATTAATTTTTTTACCTTCCATTTATCGCAAAAGCTTTCTAATGATGATTATTAGGCAAGAAAGCGAGGCGGAGGAGCTCTGTTTCTGTCAAAAAGGCCTGTGGGTTCATGCATTTATGACTTTTCTATTTTTTATTTTTTGAAATTGAGTAGCTATTTTTTTTCCCCTAACTTTCCATTTACTACAAAACTTTTGTAATAATGGTCAGTGGGCACCAAAAGATAGAAAGGAGAACTTTTATTGCCCTCCAAGGTCATAAAAGATTAAAACCTTTGGCTGGCAACATCATACATAACTTTCATAGGATTATCTTATGAATGTGAATCATACATTTGCGTTAATAAATACCAAAGTTAAATTGTTAAGAATTCTCACAATTAGAATAAATAATGACGTAAAGATATTCAAGTGGTAAAAAAATTTTGTTTAAATATTTTTTTCGAAATCAAGATTTAGTGTTTAAACTTTTATACATACGTATATTTTCATAATTTTTAAAATCTTTATATAACAAAAAAAAGAATAAAAAATGAGATCAGTGAGTTATATTTCAATTGGGACCATTCCCTCTCCTCAAAAGTCTAGAATTCGAAAAAGAAAAAAAAAAAAAAGAATAAAAGATGAGATGTCTTGCCCTATTGAATTCCTCCCAACTTCGAAGATTATTAAGACCGGTAAAGATGTTCTTTTCCATGCCATCACTAGAAGAGAAAATGATAGTAACGTCCTTAAAATTTTCTGTTTTGATTTTAATGTTGATCGATGAATACAGTGTTTATGAATTTGCATGCGATTTGAAATTATGATTTATTTGTATTTTTCTAGTTTAATTCCTACTTTGTTATGTCTTTTTGGCCTAGGCTTATTATTTGAATAAAATAAAATAATAATAATAATACAGTAATATTAAAAAAAATAGAACTACTTTCAAAAATAAATTTTATAAAATGATTTAACAAAAATAACTGTCCCCAGGTAGAGAGAGAAGACAAGCCAAGAGCACAAGCAACAAAGATTCCATACAAGGAAGGGGGGGTCATGTCATGGGGCACTCATTTTTTGTCTTTGGGACCCATCCCATTCTATCCCAAATGGTTCCACTTGTGTATGATTGGAAAATTGTACATGTCTGTCATATCTGTGCAATCAAATGGCCTACACTAGGCGTGTAAAGACGCGCACGCGGAGGCTCCTGAGCCTCCGACAAAGCCATTCCGGCCGCCGCGGCCATCGGCGTTGCTTCCCCTCACTAGTACTCTCTGCCAACCATTGCTTGTCATCACATCACATGCCCCATCCATCCACCCTCTTCGATTTGCTTTTTGGGATGCAATCCTAAATCTTATACTTATATATACATATATAATTTAGTTTTTTTTTTTTTTTTTTTGATATTTTCACTATCGATATTCGAAATTATCTTTCTATATAATTTGAACGTTTACAAAAACTTTATTCAATAGGTGGCTTTCTCACTCAGCATAGTTTTTTTCACTTTGTTAAAATCTAATATCCTATTTCACTAAATCGACTGTACGCTAATTCTTAAAATTTTTTAATATCTTTTATATTAGACCCTATTCGATTAGTTTTTATTATAATTCTATTCCAATAATAAAAATTACCATAGAATTATATATTCTATCGTTAAATAACTATGTGACATTGTATGAGGTAGTGAATTGTCATCTTAATTATATTTTTATAGTAAATTAGTAAGTTAATGTCAATATTTTGTGTTAAATTAAAATACTAACAATTATAAAAAATATTATCCAAAAAGGGAACCATGTAAATTTTCAAGCATAATCAAGTATGATAAAAAGGGAGGGATTACATATGTAGTTATTTCTTGCTTTTTTCTTTTTCTTGATAATTCTGCTAAGTCCCACATCGATTAAGAGCTTATTTAGTTAAACTTATTTTAAATTGTTTATAAATTTCGAAAGCTCGTAAAATGTTTTAGAGGTTATAAGATCCTATATCTAATTCTCGAAGCAGGTAGTCGAAACATTTGAATAAGATAAAATCAAATACTTATTCGTAATTTAGTTTATTTATAGGTCAAAATAAAATAACTTCTAAACTACCACAAAAAAAATTAGGACGGAGTTACTATTTTTCAAAAAGTTTATAAACTCTAAAAATAAAATATATCGAGTATATAGACTCTAATACAAAAAAGTTTTACGAATTAAAGGAAATTAAAACTTAGATGTGAAGTCTATATATCAAATAATAGTTGGTACACCAAAGTCCAGCTCCTAAATTAGTTTGAGCAGTGCACCCGGTTTACGCTAAATTAATTAATATTTACATAAAAATCTTTATATTTAATGAATTATTTATTTATTTAATTATAATTATAATTTTTTATATTATTTATCTTATAATTAACAATTATATATTTGATCATTTTAAATATTTATTATAAAAAATAGTTATTTTATTATTTTTATAAAATAATATCGTTTTGTAGAGTCTGTCCCCTTGATTTTTTTTTTCATTTTCCTTTTGGTCGAATCCCAATTTTTCTCCTGTGCTAAAAAACAGTTTTTCAATTTCAACACTCAAATAGAATCAAATTCACTAAAGTATAAAAGTTTCATAACAATACAAGAAAGGAAGAGAAAAATGAAATCAACTTCAACTACATATCTGGACCATAAACCTAAGGAAACAGGAAATAAAGCTCAAAGTCCAATCAACCACAAACCCTGAAAACAAAAACCCATCTAAGCCCGTGCAAGAAAAGAAAGACTAAATCTCTTATCTACTCATGGTCACGAGAGAGGTGGAGAGCAAAGGACGGTGTAGTGGAAAAGAACTTGTGTCTTTTAATCAAATGTTAGGGTTCGAGCCTTTTTTGAAATAGAAAAGACTATTTTGAGAGATCTCCCTCTCTATAGGAGACCCGATAATCAAGTCGATCTGAATTAATCGAATCAAAATTTCGGATATCGGGGATAACCCTCAAAAAAAAATTGAGAGAGGTGGAGAAAACACCATGATTTGAAACAAAACCAAGAGACATCATGACGAGTGTCTTCCCCATCTTCACCCAAGTCTTTTCCATGATTATGTATGTGCTTGAATTTCTGGCATTCAACAGAGACTTAGCACTACCCATCGGAAAAAATAAATTAATTCAATACTCATTTGTGGCAAGAAAACCCAGGGGTGTTTCACCTTGCCTTTCATAAATCCGAGGGCCAAGGTTATTTCATTCCTTTCGGCCCATCCAAGTGGAATTTCATTTTACCCAAATCAAGAAAATTGAGGAATTTGAAGGGTTTTGTGTGTCCCATCAAATCCCAAAGATGATTAGAGGAGAGATTTTCATTTTTCTTGAAAATCATTCTGTTTTAAGAAATTATGTCAAAATCAAGGAATTGTGTAGTAAATTCATGGTTCTAATGGCTTATGATCCATTTTTCAATGTAACCTCACATTTGCTAATGTCTGGGTTCATCCTATGTATTTTCCATGTTTTGAATGATTTTTTTCCTCAATTTCTCTTGATTAAAAGAGCAAAGACCCGAAAAAAAGGCAGCCCTCGAAAGAGAATAGTCCTCCAAACAAGCACCACAAAAGGGCAAAGTACTTCATGGAACTTGAATTGACCCAGGAAAAAGTGTCATATTCAGCCACTTGGGCTGGCCCTTGTGGGCCTGAGTTTGCAAATGGGTCAGCGGAAATAGCCGCCGACTACCTTATTGCCTAATATTAGGGCGGTGAAATGCACAATGCCCTAGATAGATAGCATGGTGGTCTTGCCCATGACCCATGAATAAGTCAAGAATGGCTCAATTCCCTTTTTTTTTTTTTTTTCCTATCAGTATCTAGATTTTACCCGATTAATCCAGTTTAAATACTAGAAAATCCATTTTAAAGATTGACTCTCTTAAATTCTTTTTCTCCATTCTCCAAGTATCCATAAATGATGGTCACGCCCTTCACATATGGACTTGGGACGATTTAAGGATTCGAAGAATCTAAAATGTAAATGAATCAAGAAAAGAACTCATATACTAGACTACATTCCTCATGTATAAGTAATGACACCATGGGAGAATTCGAAAAATAAGAAAAGTTGCTTGTTTTTGAAGGCAATAATTATGATTAAATCAGATATTTCATAATAAATAGTGTCATTCATTGCTCCAACGTAGTATCATTTCAACCATCAAAATATGAAATTAAAATAAAAAAAAAGAAAAATGTTCAACAGGTACATGACTTGCTTTTTCCAAAAAATATCAGTATTTAGAATTATATTCTGATTAATTTGTTTTGAATGTTTGTTAGATCCATTTTAGGGATAACTCTCTCGACATAGACTTTCTATTTTTAAATTTTAAATTTAAAATTTAATTAAAAAATATAATATCTTTACAAGTTAAGCCAATTATATATTATTCTTATTTTTAAATTATGGCAACACAACATTAGTCACTGTTTTGACAAAAAGATAGTAATTGAAATTTCTTCGTCCTTATCGTCAAAAGGAACTGTTGAGAAAGTATTCAGCGTGGGGTGAAGTGAGGATTCTAGATAAGTCCAAATCACATACCCCATTTAAGCACACAGTCCTTCCATTTTTTTTGGGGGGGGGGGGTGTGGTTTAACAGCTGAGAATTTTGCCCATTCAGAGTATTAGCTGTCATCAGATTTTTCTTTTGCATGATTCTGCCAAAACAATCACAGCAGCACAACACCCCAAACTGATAAGATTGTTTCCTAGAGCTTTACTCTAGTACCCTCTTTTTACCTTTCTTCGTCCATAAATCTTGGTATCTTCTTATCTCTGTTTACTTGCTCTAAAGAACGGCACCCCCTTTTCGTTGATCTCCACGCCCTCCAAACACTCTTGTGAATCAGTAGGAGAACAGTCCTAAAAAGGGTCCAACAAAAACCAACAAAAACTCTGTAACGTACGTTTTTTAAATAAAATATTAAATTTTTTAATTAAATTTTGTATTCAAAATTTAAGAATAAAAAAAAATTATATTCCGAGAGCCGACTTCCTAAATAAGATTCTCGTAAAAATCGGATTAATTAGAACATAAATCTGAATTTTAATAATTTGGTATTAAAAAAAAAAATCCATACGACTTGAGGACGCAGAGCTCTTTATCACCCCTCTGAAGATGCTATATCACTATCAGCAAACTTAACTGTGCAGTTGTGAGAGACTAGTTGAGAAATATGTGAACAAGGCTCTTCTCATTAAGTTGCTGACATGTCAACACCTTGTAAGATGCCACATCGGTAACTTAATCATTCAATAGAGCGAGGTGAGTTGAGAAAATCAACACATAGGAATGGCATGGCACTTTGCATACTCATAATCCCTTCTCAACCACATTGAAGTGGACTTCAAGTTTGTCTCTGATGTCAACCAAAAAGACTATCATACCAACTAAATTGACATCCCCATAGCCAATTCCTTCCATTTGGAAGCAACAATGTCCATTACTCAATTATATTGCTTCTGTCGGTGCAATGCAAACACTGCTCAATATTGGCTAGAAAGACCACATTAATTATCGATTGGTTTAATTGCAAGAAAGAAAAATCATCAAGGCTCCCCAAGCAATTCTAGAAACATGCTTCTTCTAACAATCACAAACGGTCTTGGTTCTGTATTCTTTTTAAGTCACAAAACCATGATCATTAGATGGAGCTCAGCCGTCAATGTCTGCCACAGGCAAACAACCAATTGGAGAGAACCAAGATACAAGCGTTGCTCATGGGAATGGAATCAAATTGAACTGGAACATAAAACAGATTTTAAGGACAAATTACTCATGAGAATTTCCCACTAATAAATTGAACTGCAAAAAGAATTCTCATACAAAGGAAAGACTGCAAAAATAAAAGAAAAATGGAAGAAAAGCGAAAATGGAAGGCGCAACAACACAAACCCCTTAAGGACCTAAGCATGGCTAATTTCTAAGATCTAGGCCCTAAACATCCCTACTACCCCTTTGAATTCTCTCAATTCGTTCCCTTTCTCTACTAGCTAAAATATAGTCATCTATTTCTCCTATCCTTCTGTTCCCCACCTCTGTACAGAAACAAATCAACAAAGAAACGATGGGAAAAAAATATAACAAAACAGGATGTGAGCGCAAGAAGGAAATGATCGAGAGATTACAACATGGAGAGTTGTTCTCTGCATCCTCCCTCAGATGTACTCCATGCAAAGGTGGTTACCCAGAATAAATTCCTCTGTGGCTGCGGCTGCAGGTCCAGCAGTATTGATTTTGTCAACCGTCTTGTTTCTCATCTCAAGAACTTTCTTATGAGAATTCGAGTGCAGGGATGGAACAAATGTTGGGCTTGCTGCTGGCCGATACTCGGGGAAAAGCCGTCCAGACTTGTAGCGTACCCCACAAGCATTGCAGAGAGTTTTTGGCCCCATAGGTCCAGCTCTCCATTGGGGAGTCTTAGTTATCTCACAATGCAGGCATTTTCTAACAGAGTGGGATGGCGGGCTTTGTTCATTCTCCTCTGAACTGAGGGAAGGTGACAATTTCATTTTCTTTTTCTTCTTGTGTTCTGAGGATTGCTTTGGTAACTTCTTCATAGGACGAGACTCCGCAAAACTCTCAGTTTCGGAAGGGATTCTTGGGGCTGCAAATTGCTGAGTCTCAGTAATAGAGGATGTTGGAGAAATAAGCTGCATTGCAGGGCGAGGGTTGAAGGTTGCTGGTCTAGGGCGCTTGCTTCGAGCTCTCCCCGGGACAACAGTTTCAGGGCTGAGTGACATGGGCTTCCCTCCTGAACAAGAGCTGCTGCTTTCAAGGACAGACACAGGGCTGGATGTTTGAAACTGATGGTGAGAAGAGTCCTTGTTCGGAAAAGAGTCCTCTTTGTTCATTGTCATGCTTCCTGCAGAGAAGGAATCGTCCTCAAAGAAGTTTGAAAGCCATTCCAATTGAACAATGTCTTCATACTGCCATAAACAGGATAAAAAACACAAAAGTCAGAATCACTTCATTTGCATGTATCAGGAACCAGAAAATACAGTATCTTAGTCTTCAATATGCACTGGTTGATTACTAAATTTTTCATTTCCATAGCAACAGAATGATGGTACACAAATTAATATCTCATAATCATATTGAATTACATAAACATGCTCCAGTAGTCTTTCACACTAAAGCAAAATAACCATCATTAACCGATTAATTTCCAAATTTTGAACTTATTCCATTAGATTTATGGCTTTCCATACAAATCATATTTGTAAGGCGCATGACAACACCATCATGAATCACCAAAATAACTAATCCGACGTCTACAAATTTTGAACCAACGGAACAATAAGGTCAGGTTGGTTTAAATGCCAAAAGGAGCATACGACTAAGGATATAAAACCAAGACAACTTAGTAAAGTGGCATAGAATTGCTCACTGGTTTGCAACTATCGTCACAACTAGGAAAGCGAATATAAACAATTGATAAATGTGCCACAAATTTTCTAATTGCCCTTTGAAAAGGTCTGCAAAATGTCACCAGATGAAAAATAAAATAATAATTCCAGTCGAACAACTTTGAACAAGTATCATAGTTGTATACATATTGTAAATTATTCTAACATACATAAGCAAAAAATTGAAAGACTACCACACAAAACAAACACTGCCTCTGTCATAGCAAAAACAGTTCAGTACAAACCAATGTGAAAAACACACCACAACAGAAGAAACACGATACTTTAACAAACAAAAACCAATGGAATTTCGATGAAATTGACATAATTCACAACACAGACATAATTTCTATGAAAAACTCACCGGAACAGAAAGCTCAGCAGAGAGGTCAGAAGCACTATTGCTATGGTTGCCTGAAAAAACCGAGGTTGGCCCTTTTAAGTCCTCAGCAGGCGTTGGCCAAACACTGTTAAAGCCATCACCTTCACCACCATTAATCACTCCACCCTCTACCAAATCCTCCGGTGGAAAATCAAGCAAATCATCGATATGGTCGAAGAAATTGCCAGAGTCAATGTCATCTATGAAATTAGGCCCAATCATTTTCTTGTCCTGAATAAATTTCGAAATGGGTAACGTCAGAGAACCACAAACAAAGTGAAAAATTAATTATAAACAAGAAATGAAACATATTTGTGCATTAGGTTCTAATCATTTTACTTTTCTTGTGAGAATTATGAGAAAACTTCAAATGGGTATGTGAGAAAACCTCTGAGGAAATGAAGCATTCAACAAAAGACTGAAATATTGCGCATTACGAGAAAAAATACATGGGAATTTTCAAAAGGGTATGGTGAGAGGACCATTCACAGAACCCAAGAGAAAAAATTGAATATGAACAGACAGTGAAGGGTGGAAATATAAGTGAATGCGCCATATACACGCGGATGACATAATGTTCTTGCCTTGTTTGGCTTTTGTCGAATCATTTTGCCAGCTCATGCGCAGTGTGGCGCATTTTAGCGTCATGAAAAAAAAAATACTCTTCTTTTTAAGGTTTGAAAATTTAAAAATATTTCTGGATAACCCAAATTTAGGAAATTTAAATTAAATATTTCCATAATGGGAAGCATAATCCAGAAAAGTTAATGCTAGCCTAAAAAAACAAAAAGATTATGAGAAGACAATTAAGGCTTCTCAAATCTGCAAAGCCCCTTTTAGGTTAATTGAAGATTTTAACATATTTGGCTCAAATTTCACATTTTGGAGGAAAATCATTGAAATTTCGCAAATTAATTTTCTCAAAATGTATCAAGACTAGAAAACCTCTATTCTTCTAATTGAACCATTTTTCCAGAAAATAAAGAAAATTTTCAATTCCAAGAGGGAAAAAACAGACCTTGTTTATTAAAGCTGAACTAAACTAAAGCTTTTAAACCAGAGAGAGAAATGCAGAGAGAGAAGGTAGAGAGCCTCTGAGACTAGTGAAAAACAGAGAAAGAACCTACTTGAACCCCTGCAGAAAAAGAAAAAGAAACAGAAAAACACAAAATTAATACAAATTTCTTGAACTTAAGAACCCAAAACACAACGAAATGTTAAAAGCTAGAAAATTGTGACATTTTGAGACAAAGTGAGCCACAAAAGATTAATTCAAATTTCTTGAAAGAAACAACTCAAAGCACTTCGAAATTCAAGAAATCAAAGTAATCGTGAAATTTATTCAGAAACTATGACATTGTGAGAGAATTAATTCAATTTTTATCTTAAGAAACAACTCAAAATACTTCAAATTTCAAAAAAAATAAAGAAACCCAAAAAGACCCAGGAATTATTTTTTGAAATTAGTCTCGTAAAGTGTGACATGGTGAAAGAAATTGAGCTGAGAAAAAAATGAGAGGGAAAATGAGAAACAGACCTGTAGTTTAAAAAAGAATCCCTTAAAAATTCCCGCTTAAATTATTCAGAGAGAAATGTTTATGAATTCTGGAGGAGGAGAAACTCCTAATCCTAAAGCATTGTTGTTTAAACCAGCCCAGTTTCAGTTTTTCTTTTTTCTTCAGAGAGAGAGAAAGCGGGGAGAACTGAAGAACAAGAGAAGAATAAGGTACAGAGAGAGGGGGGAGTGAGAAGATTGAAAGGAGAGAAAAGTGAGAAAGAAACCCTAAAAAGGAAGGATGAGAGAGAGAGAGTGTGTGAAGGTAGGTGAGGCTCCTCCTTCGTTGCTAGCTGTCTTTTACAATCCCCTTCACTGTCGTGATGTTGAAGTCTTCATTTACTCTCTCTCCCCCCCCCCCCCAACCTCCACTGACTACTCACGGATTGAACCCACGGGTCCCACCCTCCACACCCTCTCTCTCTCTCTCCCCCCCCCCCCCCAATCTCCACCGCTCTCACATTTTGATTTTTCTTTGCTTCCAAATTTTAAATCTCTCTCTCTCTCTCTCTCTCTCTCTCTCTCTCTCTCTCTCTCTCTCTGGTTTAGTGCTGTTGATGGATTATTTCACCGCCAATTGTTTTTGAAAGAGAAAAACGTTTATTTTGTTTATTGAAAAAGGCAAGGCAGGCGGTAAAGCAAAACAAAAGAAAAAGAAAAAGAAATACATCAGTTTTGTTGCTCTTTTCTTTTCCAGTTCTGGATAGAAAAGAGAGCTTTCAGGCTTTAACCCACACTTGTGCTTCCTTCCTATTTCACTCTTTTTTTTTTCTCTCCTTTTTCCATTTTTTACCCCCCACAAAATTTCATTTCCCAAATTAAATATATAAATATGAAATTTTAATTTAATACGTTATTACAGATACTATAATTAAAAAAGAAAGTATTTATAATTTTAATAAAATATTTTAAAAACGCAGAATTGGGAGAGCGTGTTGAATATAGGCCATGGCTAGGCTGTCACTCTCTCTCTCTCTCTCTCTCTCTCTCTATAAGATTATGAAACCTTAGAAATATAGAATACAACGTCATAAACGCGTCCTCTTTTGTTGTATATAAATACGGTCTGAAATAGTATGAACATGGTAGTCTGAAATTATTAAATTTTTGTGACAGTTTTGTCCCTTCACGATGGCTCTGGATTTTCATGGTGATAGTTTAAAAATTCACACTCTTAAATCTTTATTTATTATTTTTAAATTTTGAATTCGAGATTTTTAATTAACGAATAGAATATCCCACCACTCAATTAAAAAAATTCGATTAATTTTACATATTCTAAGGATAACCACCGGGTGATTATCTAGAGCACACTCTTAATAAAAACCAGCCTCTCTTTAGGGCATATAAAAAATCACTAACAAAGTTAAATCTTACAACATGGAATTGCATTAATTGTTTTCATAGAAAGAACAAAAAATTATTATTACAGATGAATTCTTAAAAGATCATTTGTTTTATAAATTATTGACATTCGATAAATATATTAATTTCGATTAAATTTGATTTAAAAAGAATTCAAGAAGAGTAAGATAAATTATCAAAAATATGTCATTGCATTTTATGGAAAAAGGGTGATGATAGATGACTAATAGACATCAGTTTATAAGTAAGGGTATTAAATATTTTAATTAAATTTTGAATTTTAAATTTGAGAATAAAAAATATTACGTAAGAAAAGTTTTTTTAACTAAATAAGATAATATTTAAATTAAATTAATTATATTATAATTTTAAAAATTAATTAATTATAAAAAAAGGGGGTAATAGATGATATCATATACTGCAAGTCTGTCGATGCAAGCAGAGAACTTGATGGCGATGCAAGCAGAGAAATTGTAGAGAGGTTGGTCCCATTCTCACGACAAAAATTGTAGCACGATCAAGTAACTCAGTAATCGTACTCCTGATTACTGAATTCTGCAGTAGAATCTTTATAATTCTGATTTCTAAGTAATTTTTACAGTAAAATATTATTTATTTTGTGGGTCCAATTTTGGTCTTCCAAGGGAAGTAAAAGCTTCATTGTTGGGTCGGGTTGGGGTTCATCTTTTGTTCAATAGTTCGAGCCCTCACAAATCCCTTCTCTTCTCTTCCTCTGATTCATACCATGTCAATTCTTTCTTTCTTTTTTTTCTGGGGAGGTTAAAATCCCATTTTACTACTTGGCTCACACCAGCTTATTATGTAAAATTACTTGAATATACAAGTTGACTGGGACTGTAAAGGAAGTAGCCTCAACGTCATTCTATGCAAATAGCCAAACTAGTTTGACAGACTTACCCATGATCTATGCAAATAGCCAAACTAGTTTGACAGACTTACCCATAATACCTTGTTGATCTAATAACTAAGTATTAATATTTGTTAAATAAAATCTTAAATTTAAATATTCTAATGATGAAAATAGATATTATAAGAGTTTTGTCCGTTAAAAGTTCGATTTTATTCGATAATTAAATTCAATATAATTATCAAATACTAATGATTTATTAAAATATATATATATATATATATATAGAACCAGAGTCTCTTGCGTGTACCTATAGCATCATCTGATCTATCTGATTTTAATTTTAAGTCGGGGGAGAGGGAAAACTTCAACCTAATCCCTTTTAAAATCAAAAGGCCATACAAAGTTGCTTACTTACCACACCACATAATTGCACAGTCGCCATCGAACCCCCCCCCCCCCCCCACCCCAAAAAAAAAATAGGGAGAGAGAGAGAGAGAGAGAGCGCAATGGCATGGCACACACTTGTGGTCACTTACTACCTAACACACAAGTGGTGATGTTATCTCTAGTGCGCCACAAAGAGGGTTCAAATTTTGAATGCCTTTCCGGAGCCAAAAAACAAAGGTGTTGAATTTTGCTTTCTTCTTTCATTCTATTTTCAAATTCGAATAAGTCATTTCCCTTTTTTTTTTTTCTTTTCTTTTTGAAAATAAGAAGCAATATATTATGAATTGAAAAGTTAGCAATTAAAATAGCAAAAAATATAAATACAATGTGACACAAACCAAATCCATAAGTCATAGAAATGATAAATTCATATAATAGTTTTCAGGCGCATTGAATTCTCAACTTAATATATTTGATAAATTGGTATTAAAATATTAAAATATATCTATTAATTTATCGTTAACTTCCCATAATTCTATTTTTTTTTTATATTTTTCTCTCCAATTTGTTATCTTTATTTTTTTATAAATAAAATTTATTATTTGTATATGCATTGCACTTCTGATACTTCTTTTTTAATTTACTTCATTTGAATTATTTAATTAATTTGATTTGAGTATTATAAGATCTAATTTAAGGGATTGATTTTTTAAAATTTTATTTTTTTAATTTTAAATTTTAAATTTTATATTTTAATTAAAAAAAAATTAATACCTTTTCACCGCACATGCACCGACGGAGCATAAACGAATAGCGAACAAAATAGCAAGTAAAGCGACAGAACAACAGAAAGCTGTCTTGGTTTGGGCCTCATGGAGGTGAAATGATGGGCCTCACACTTCGGACTTCATCAACCATATCTATTAATTCTTACTGCTTTTATTTATTTATTTATTTATTTATTTATTTAACTGCCTTCAGGTGTACTCACTCATTGCATCAACATCCCTTCAATCATACTCTCTCTCTCTCTCTATCTCCCCCCCCTCCCCCAACAAAATTTAAAGGGTTTGGTCTTCCTGCACCCTCTCTCTTTTAACTAGCTTGGGTTGCACTCTTTGAATAGCTTCCTTCTAAAAGACTTCTTCCACTTTCAAAAACGTGAATTGAGAACAACCTAATTTTATGGGTATATTTCTATGAAAGGTTAGGTTTTATGCACTAGCATATTAGTGCAAATTAGCTTGAAACTTGAATTTTTTGCTAAAAAATCGGTTCATCTACCACCGAGGAAAATTTTCATTTTGTTGGGAGGGTGCAAGTTTTGTGGATAGTTAATCTAATGGGATAGAGTATTAAAATTTTTAATTAAATTTTGAATTCAAAACTTAAAAATAGAAAATATTATATTGAGAGAGTTGTCTCTTAAATAAATCGAAAAATACCGATAGGAAAAATAAAAAAAGAAGCATCTCTTTCCCCCAAAAATTAAAGAAGAAACCCATCAACTTAAGGTCAAATGGGTACCAATTAGCATCTTATTAGCGTATTTTCAACCGTAAAAGTCCAATCAAAATCATCAATTTATTGATTTTCATAAAAATAATGCTATTCAACAAGTGACCCTTATGACTTTTGCTAGAAAATGTTTGAACCAATATACTGATAAGATATTTCCTTTTTTCTTGAAATGAACAAAGACTTATCAAAGTACGTTGTACCAATAATAATAAACAAAAAAGAAGGGCAAAAAATGAAATCTTGTATAATAATTTGGCTCAATTGAGTATGAGTCACACCTCATTCCTTCCCTTAAAAGATAAGAAAGGGTGTGGTTTCTGCATGGATTGGACTCACTCGGTCTCTATATGCCCCAACGATTGTTCCTCATCGTCTATAGTAATTCTAAGTCAAATCAAATAAGCTTAAATAAATTTCCCTTCCTCCCACACGGAATATTCACCGACTTAACATTAATTCAGTGAATATCCACATTTATTTGATAGAATATTGATTTCTTATAAATAAAATTTTAAATTCAAATATTACATATTAAAAAAATATGTATTTGGAGAGTTTTACACTTTAATTTAATCTAATTTAAATTAAATTTAATTAGATTTAACATAATTATCAAATATCGATAATTTATTTAAAAAATTTAATTTACTCCGATATCAATATTAAATGAGTTTAAGTTTTTCCCATCTTGGGGATGGCTTCTTGTCGTTCTTAATTTTGAATATTATTCGGTTTGGTATTATCTATTTTCAATAATAAATTAAATACATCGGATTTGTGCAAAAAATGAAATTTATCAAACTGTGGGGGAAAAAAAAAGGTGGCACCGACGAATTCGTGACATTGCTAGAAAGCATGGTTTGTATTTATAGTCACATGGTCAATCATGTATTCTTTTATGAATTTGAATAAAACCCTTTTTTTTTTTCTTTTCAGAACAAGACCCCAAGAGTTTCTATGGCGAGCAATGTCTTCTAACCATGAAAGGTTGTGAAGATCACATCTCACAATGTTTTGTCACTTTTGATGGACCTATATTAATTTGAGTAATTACAAAAAAAAAAACCCTCTTCTTGTCTCCCCACCCTACATAGTGTCGGCACATGAAATGTGATCATATAATGCCAAATTAAAAAAAAAATGCACATGTCAATGTATCCTATTAGGGTGGACAAAATATCACTTAACGAGTCAAAATTACGATAATTGAACTTATTCAGATATTTTAATTATAAAGTATAAATTTCAACCGTTGCAGATTTGATTAATGGCTATAACCATAGGCATAGACTTTAAATATGACTCTTAAAATATCTCTATGTTAGCTATGCTTTGGTTGCATAATCTTTTATTTAAATCGCTTCATTTTTTCCATTTGATTTCGTTCATATTCATTATATCATATGTAGTTGTTAGTCAATAGGATATGTTTGACTCAAGGCATTATATTATATGATTGGTGAAGATCTTAACTTTTTTTAATTAAATTTGGATTTTAAAATTTAAAAAAAAAATATATATTATGAAAGCTTTATCTAAATTAAACTGATTCCAAATAACGATCAGTTATTGAAAAAAAAAACCTTCTTTAATATTTTTTTAAAGAAAAAAACTTTAAATATTGAAAACGACCATGATATCTAAATTGTGATCGTTGAATGTTTAATATCAATTCTTAATTTTTTTAATGAAAGGATATCGTAATTATTTTTAAAAAGATAATTTAATAATCATAATTCCTAGGTATAATTTCGAATTCAAATATTAACACTAAAAATTAAAAAAAAAACAAAAGGTACCACGATCATTTTGCGATAAATAGCGGGGTGGGGCTCCGTGGTCAAATTTCCCCGGAAAACCGGGGAACGTATATGTTGTAGCAGAAGCACGTACGAGTCGCACGTTGTGTGGGACCAGTCCGCACGTTGGAAGAGAGTCGGTAGATGCTTAGCCGCACGTTCATCCACGTGGCGTCGATCCTTTTGACCAGCTCCAAGCGGACCCACGCCCTTGGGAGCCAAATTCCACCTTGTGCTCTGCCGCCTCTCACGTGACCTTGCCTAGGAATTTGAGTTGCACTATGTATTAGTATTTTTTTGAGTGCCTACTTTGCTGCAATGATTGAGAGCCGCATAGGATTTTCTGAAAAATTATTTTAGTAGTAATTTAATTATTTAATTATTTTTTAATGTTTTAAGGTATGATATTATTGATTATATTATGGATGGTGGAAAAGGGACCCACTTTAATGCCGTGCAGGTGTGAACTATGATCTTGAGAATGGAGCGTGGAGCATTGGTGGCTGCTAAGTGAAGTCAAAAAGGCTCAAAAGCACCTCTACGCTCCAAAATAGATATACCAAATTTGTCTGAAAAGTAGAGTAGCTTTCCTTTTTCATTCTTTTTTTATTTATACTATATTAATCATTATCATTCAAAATAATATTTTAACTAAATCAATTAAAAACTTAAAACAACCCACTTAAGAGATCTATTATTTTAACATAATTTTTTTTATACTTAAGTCATGAGTTAAATTTAAGAACTTGATTAAAAGATTTAATATTCATCCCATTAGGATAATTATCCGTTAATTTTTTTTTTCCATTCTTGAGACAAGGCTAATGAACAAAATGCAAGCATATATATATATTAATGTACCAAAATTCTAACAAAATGTTGTGTCCCAAAAATAAAACTTGTGTTGGGTTCAAATAGATCAATAAGTTAAAAAAGCAACCAGAATTGTATAATGACAGTTTTTTTGATATTCAGATCAAATTAATCAAGTAAAATTTGAATATTAATCGATGATAAGTAATATCCTTACCTCTAAAGAAAAAGGGAATTGCATAATCATAGCCGACTAAATTGTTCAATTCAATGTTCGGGGACATCCGCAAATGTTTGAGCTCTAATCAAATGCTTCAATACGTATCACTCGCATATTTGAAAACGAAATTTATGATAGAAAAGCAATGACAGTCCCGAGATATGGCTTTTGAGGGATCTCATTATTATTGAAATTAAATCTTAATTTTTTTATTAATTTAATTATTTTAAATGTTTTAGAAAAATGTGCATCGATTTCTCTATATTATGTTAATATCCGTTACAATTAATTAAATGGATAAATAATTTTAAATATTATTCATGCATGTATAAGTTTTAATAGTTCGACGTAATTCGGTTGACTTGAAAAAATATATGCATAATTATTTTTAAGTGTAATTATGACTATTTAGTGAAATTAATTAGGATTAAGATAATTTTAATATAGTTAATATTTTAATGGCTTATATTATAATTATTTTGGAAATAAAATAAATGTTTTTACTCCTTTATTTACCATAAAATTTTGTTAAGACTGATCACTTACTGATTGTGACATTAACCTTGTGTTAGATTACTCAAAAAGAAAATTAATGTCGAGAGATTTGGGGGGCTAAACTATAATTTTTAAAATTTACCACAACCATTTTGCAAATTTTAAAAATTGTTATGGCTGTTTTGTAATTTTAGAAAACATTTTGTGATTGTTTTGTAATTATGAAAACTGTTGTGACTATTTTATAATTTTAAAAATTATTATCACTGGTTTTGTATTTTTGAAAAACATGTAAACCCTAAGTTTTTGCGTCATGTTTAAGTATCTGTTTTCGGACTCCTAATCTCTCTCTGGATTTCCATTTTTCTATTCTAGGCAAAACACAAATATATTTAGAAATTAAGATTTTTTTTACACACTAAAAACATATTCCTATATACATAGATCGAGAAACTTATTGTGAGTGAGTTCGGACATGAGGAAGAATTCAGTATTACGTTGTCTATATCATATTTAGATTAAAAAATAAATAAATCATTGATATTCGATAATTATTTTGAATCTGATTTAATCTGTTTTGAGGTAAGTTGGCTCCATAAGGAGCAAAATTCTTCTAACATTTATTTTCATTATATACAAATTCGAGATTTTATTTAAGATGTGCCGGTGTTTGATTATTAAACTAATTAAATATTGATGTCGGTGCATATTCCAACTAATTTCAAATGAGTAATGTTAATTTTTAATCAATTATTTTATTATAAAAATTAGATTTATTTTTTAATATTCATCCATAATTAATGTTTACTTACACTTTCATTATTTTTTTATAATCGAAAATGATAGATAAATTAAAAGTGGATATTTTCGAAGCTTAAGCAATGGATTCAACATAACTGGTGGTAAGTTTTTCAGCTTAAAAGGTGGTATTACATTATATATGTATATTGTATGAGTGTGCAAACCTTTGTATTTCTAATATTTATTTAGTTATTCTTGGGGCATAGTGAAAAATTAGATGGTTTTCCTTGATGGGGTAGTCTATATTTAGAACTAGAACCAAAATTCATAAACATTCAAATTATTGTAATGCTATTTATCAAAATTAATTTATTATAATTTTGTACAAGAAATTGCAGATACTATTAGATTGTAATTAAGACTAAAATTTTCTTTCAAATTAGAAAATTTTAATTAAGAGGCTCATTCTACTAATTCAAAAAAATATAAATATGCCCTTTAATCAGTTTAATGAAAAATAAATTCGATTGGAATAGAGTAAGCTGAATTCGAAATTCGTATTTTTATATTTAATTCATTCTGATTTATCTTTTTTTTATCAATTTTATCGATTTTTAATATAAAAAAACACATTGATAAGATTATGAAGCAATTATTATTATTAGTTTTTTGTAATGTATTTGTGAAAAAATATTTATTTATATTACACGGGTATAAAATAATGATGAAATTAGAATTTGTGGGTCGTGAGTCGACTGACCGCCCCCCCAACCTTTTTAACGAAAAAGTTGACGGTCAAGATCAAGAAGGTGTGGCACATGTCTTCTTTAATTGTTTGTCAAGTCACTTGCCTACCCTACAATCACCTATCATGTACCACACAACTACGGAACCCAACCCCAACACCCGAACAATCTCAGCCCCACGACAACCCTATACTTTGCACCATACACAATCACAGATAATGATGCATTATCAACATTTTATAGACTCAAAATACTAAAAGTATTATCTCATACTTTTATTGCTCAAAAGAATTACTCTCTTACAAGATTTGTAAATGAGTCCAACTAAATTGAATTAAAATATACTTAAAATTAATTTACTTTTAGATAAAATTTTCACTTGATTTTTATTAGTGAAATTCATCTCCTAACTTTCTTTTTAGAGATTATTAATAGCGGGTAATCATGTTGAGCTTTGTTGGAGGTAGGTTTGGTTCCAAAAATAACAGTTCTGTTGACTCGAATGAGTTGCCTCTTGACCTTGATCAATGAAACATGTAAAAAATCGTTGGAGGGTGCTCCGACAAGGAAACTCGGACATTTAAGGCAGAGAATAATTTTCGAAAGAAAAATATAATAAAAAAGAACCCTATTTTGTCATTGTGTGCTATGTATAAGTTTTGAGAGTGTGAGAACTTATACGGCCACTTGGCTTAATGATATATATATGTCCACACCCATTTGGCATGCATTTGGAATGTTGAAACCCAAGTTTCCTTACGAAAATATTTCTGAGATTGTATGACCATTAAGAAAAAAATTCCCATAAGATCTAAAGTCCCTCTAATTAAGAAAGTTCTACTAATTGAAGGATTTCTTTCCTTCTCGATCAAGATATTGAATCTTCTTGCTGACAAAAAAATATTATATTCGTGATTTTAGAAAAGTTGAATATTACTCGGGGTGGACTGAATATCAAGCATTGAAGAGGTGTTATGATCACTTGTTTAGTTTTCGAAGAAGGTTTGGTCGGCAAGTGCTGAGGGAAAGGATTGGATCCCGTTTGTGTGAACTACGGATCATAGGCTCAAATTTCATTATATCATCAGATCTAATTAAATTTGATTTAAGTGAAATTAAATTTATAAAAAAATAATATAAATTTTCAACGTCTATTTTTTTATCAAAATATTTAAAATTAAAATTTTATTTAAAAAAATCAGTATTCAATTATCAAATCCACCGACTGTTTATCATTTTAACCATTTGTTTAGCATGTTTGAAGCATGGTCATAGTTTTAAATAAATATATACTTGATTTTTTTTTATTTTTACTAAAATGAATATGAATCGTACAAGTTGAGTTAAAATGGACTTCTAAACAAATTCATCCATTTACGTGAGTTAATAAATTATTAAGTAATTTCATTAATTCATATAATTAGAAAAAAAAAATGACAAGCTCGAAGCCTAGACGTAGGCCTATGTAGCCTATCGCTGTGCTCGTGTCGCTGTCTCAATGGCTTAAATTAAATAACAGAAAAATAATATTAAAAAAGTATTAACCGGGAATAAATCCCTCGTGTCGGTGCCGACAGTCGTGCCTACCGACACTTTTACCGGTTGTAATAGGTGACAAACCCTGACACTCGTTACCTTCACCGGTAAGAATCGGTAGTCTCAAACTGTTTCTCGCGTCGGTGCCTTGTCTTATGACACACACACTCTTTCTCCCCACCCTCTTCCGTGACAACCGTTTCCCGATTTTCGACCGTTGACAATTTAAATCTTGGAAATTTAAAAAAATTAGCAGCATAATTTGAAAATTTTTACAAAGAACCAACGACATGCTGTCATGTAAGATATTTCGGCTGGCATTCATGTGATTTCGCCACGTCAGCATGTCAATTTTTATAGTTGTGTGATGCTGACGTGGCAAGTAATTATTGAGATTTTATTTTTCTAAAAATAATATATTAGTGGCCACCGGTATAGGTGGCGTGATGAGGGACATGAAAGTGATGGTCACATGTGAGACTTTTTTTTTTTTTTTTATAATTTTAAATTTTTATTTATTTTTTAAGTTCACAACCAAATGAATAATTTTTTTTTTCAAAAATTAAATGTTTCGACGTGCCACGTGGTGGGGACTGATTGCGTTGACACTACGTGAAGACAACGTTTCAAATTCAAATTTTCATTTTAAGGAACATCTTGTGCATGATGACATTTTTGACCATACAACGAAGGGAAATAGTCATATCCTTTGATTGTTTTATCAAAGGGTATTACGGGGAATTTTTTATGAAATTATTGGGGGTTGGGGGGGGCCTCCTTATATGAAGGACATTATCATCAATTTACTGTTTGAAAAACTTGTCCAAACAAGAGAAGACAGAGTGGCTTCCCACAGCCCTTTAAAGCCAGTGGGGAGGCATCTCTCAACCAATGCAGCAAGCAGGGTATTTGTCAGATAAACACAAAAAATAATAAAAAAATAAATATATATATATATATATATATATATATATATATATATTTCAAAATTCACTCGATAATAATTGTCTCTGCATATGAGCCTTGCACCGTTTCAAATCACTTATATTTTGTCTTATTTTATTATTAAATTATAATTAAAATAAATATTTAATAATTATTTTATAAAATTTAAAATTATTAGTATATTAATTTTCTAAATCTTAGCGTTTGAAAACAACTGGTTGAACATGCGGTAGAATTTTAATTTATTGTTATCGTAAACGAGAGGAAATTTCATATTCTTTGCAGAATTGAAGTGATGACAATTCCAAGAAATCATTTTTTTTTTGTTGCAATTCCAAGAAATCATCGAAATCCGATAAATGGGGTTTTTTCCTTAAAAGTTTATTCCATATTTGAATTCGATATAGTCCCAAAAAGGATAGTATAATGATTATAATCTTTTTTTCTTAATCCGATAATTTCAAATTTAAATGTCCGTGTAACAAAAAAAAATTGATATATATATTTTTAATAACATCATGAGATAAAAATTCTTTTTATACTTATTTTTTTAATATATAAGATTTGAATCGGAGGCGTTATTTAAAAGATATCGATAGTTGGTCGGCCTATTTTCAAACATTTATAAGCCTTGTTTTGGGCCCAATTAAATTGGGCTTGTGAAATGGGCTCATCAATCGATCATCAATCATTCTGAACAGGAAAAAGAAAGAGAGCATTTCAATCTCCTTAATCATGGTTTTGTTGTGAGATGATTGTGGAAATTCATAATCAGAATAACGTGCTTATAAATTTCTCAATAATACAGTGAGAGGCAGGAAATATAATTATCACAAAGAGACCTGATTTTGATGATATGAATATATGATAAGTTGTTTCTAAGGACTCATCATTGTGGACATGCTTTCTCTGTATCTTTTTTTTTTTTTTTTTTTTTGGCTTGACCGCTATATGGTAACTAATCTATTAGTTCTGACTAATTCAATTCAAGTTAACTATCAGGTTCATTAAAGAACGATCTTCCTTAGTCCCAAAATTTAAATTTGAAAATTTAATTAAACAAATCTAGTATTTTTATCATTGGACCAACAAGATATTAGATGCTTTCTCTATATCTGTATCAAACGTTTGTTTCCGATCTTTAATCTTTTTGGCCATTGTGTAACTTTTAAGACATGCACGATCATCATTACGTTTTTTCCTTTTGAAACGTTAATCATTGCGTTGTCCTTCTCTCACTAGAATGTGGGTAGGCCCAAAATATTGCAAGATGGGCCTGTGGGCCCAATCTATTTTGTACAAAAGAACATAGCCCAAACATCTATAAAGAGCCTTCTTTTCTTTTGCACTACCGATATCTGAATTTTACTCGACTAATCCGATTCGAATATTGTGAAACCTATTTTAAAGATGGACTCTCTCAAATAGTTTTTTGCTATTCTCAGGATTCGAACTCGATATATTAAGGAGTAAAATGCTCGATCACTTAAACCAAAGAAGTTTGATATAATGAGCCTTCAAAAAGATCACACTTGAACAAGACGAGGTGAAGAGGCACGCAGAGAACATTTGTTCCCCAGCAACGAATTTGATCAGGGAAAGTAAATCACATTTAAACCTTTTTTTTCCTTATTTTGCCCTTTTTTCCCCTTCATCGGTATAATTTATCATTTCAGCATGATCGTGAAACTAATTTATAAAATTGCTTATTCCATAAATTTTATATATCATAATATATATCTGTATATATTATGTTTTTCCCGTATATAAAATTGATAACTCAATCGCATCCAAATTCCAATTACATAATAGTTGGAGTAAAAGAATAAAAGAAAAGAAGAGAAAAGAACCACATGGCATTTTTGTCATTTAATTATTTTTTTTTTCAATTTTACAGTTGATGAACAGCTCACCTGTAAAATATAAACCCAAGGCGAACACTTCCCTGCCAAGTTGCAATTTTGAAGTTGAACTTGGGGAAAATGGATATATATTTGATGAATTGTGAAGTACCATTGCACTCTCTACATTTGAGACAATGCAGGTGACAGCAGTGAAGTTGCACCAGGAAGAGGGTTAGGCCTCTGAGTCAAGTGTCATTCTTCTACCAAAAATGCCTTAGAAGCATCTAGATGATTAAACCGGCACGTCCCAAGAAGGATTTCCGGTAGCTCATCTTCTGTCTCAGCCTGCATTACAAATTCTTTTTACATGTCATGGTAGTAAAATTGCTTTTTCTTTTTGCTTTTGTTGCTAGACAAATTCTTTTTACATGTTCTATACATCTGCCCCCTATTTGTCTGCCTTCGACTCCGAGCTATCTTTTTCTGGGGTCTAGGGTGCAGAGTTTTCTATGTTCTTTTTGATCGAGAAGGAGTTATTTCTAAGAACTAAAACGTTAGATCTTAAGTAAAAATATAATTAACTTTGTGATCAGGCTACCATAGGTTCACTCACAAACTTAGGAACAAGTGCTTGTAATTTGGTCTTTTATGCTTGAACTTAACTTTGGACACTATACTTCAAGCACAAAATGACCATGCTTCAGCTGAATTAGAGAGGAACTAAGAAATGAGTTCAAATGCGAGAATGCTATTATGTATGTACTGGTCGGGTGTTCTCTAAGTCCAATATATAAAGGAGGTATAATAAATAATCAAGCAGGACTTACTTGTATCAAGAATGCCATTTCTATAACTAAGCTGTTCAGGTACCCCGAAACAAGACCTGAAACTCCTCTTGCCACCGTTGATGACCCCACATCAACATCAAGCTGGAATTCAAGTCATTATATGAATCAGAGAGAGAGAGAGAGAGAGAGAGACAGAGAAAGAGAGAGAGAGAATCAGTGATTGAATGAATGTACCTCCAAATAATTTTTCCCTCGGATATAAGTTGTTTCAAGCGCTTGACCCACCAAACATGCTTTCTTCCCAACACTTTGCTTCACTATCCAAGATCCCTAGAAGAGAAAAAAACCACAAGCGACCTTAAGAAACTTAAAAAACACGAGAGATGACATGATTGACTGTGATGTTTTACTAACCTTTGAAATGTAAGGTATGAGCTTGAATCTTGAATTCCTATAGGCATTATCGCCTTTGACAAATTTATCCAGTAGGGGAGTATTCTCCAATGGAGTCTCTGTCATGTAATATAGAACCAGATTGTACCTTGTATTACCTGGAATCTGGTGCATCACATTTTGCCACAAACACTTTAGCTCAGGATCAATTCAGAAGGGAACAACACATGGTTAGACGATGAATTAAAGACACGGACTTTACCTGCATGTTAATGATGAAAAAAAACTCTGATCCACATTTGGCTGCATATTTCTGAACAATGCCTCCAGGACGGCTAGCCAGATCATCTTCTCTCTTGTCAGACCTAAGCCAATCTGCACCAACCAGTTCCATCAATGTTCTGTTGGCCTTAACCTGGTAATCAATAACATGAGTCAGTTAGTTGCAAGAAAAAACTGTGTCAGGTTATTTTGAATCTATGCAACTCTGAGGAATGACGCTGTGTACCAAATGAGTCAATGACAAAATGGACCAATTCTACGTGAAAATCCATGTTAGTATCTGTTGACCAATTCTTAATCAAATGTCCACGTACAATCTGCACCATATCAGCATGTTTGATTAAGATTGATCAAAATATGCTAATGTGGTCTGCCACGTAAGACTTGATCCATTTCATCCACGTAACATTACTCAGTTCTAAGAACAGTAAAGCCCCCAAACCATGTTGCCTTGTTTAAGGACAGTGGGTTGGCAAGAGAGTTCCACAATGTGTAGACATTCGATGTCTTGTTGTACAAGTAATGATGAAAAGCAAATTTACTATCAGGTAGATGGGTGATTCTAATCGACATAATTCATTTGGTGTCCCCTCCTGGGCAAAAGTATAATAGTAAAGAATACCTTGTGACGATCCTTTAGATAATTTTCTCCACGGATTAAAAATGCTGAAGGATCAGCTGAAAAATAACTGCACTCCTTTGTACAATCAGGGCTTCTAGGAATAGTGGCTCCAAAGCTGCATGGCGTGTCCATCTCATTGTCTGCCACTTCTGTGTCCTTGCATGCTGTGCAACCTATCTTCTGAGCTGCAGCATGCAACGGGCCAACACCAACAATGTATTTCATGCCAAAACTGCTAATATTGGAATGAGATTAGGATGAAAATAGCTTACTTTTACAAAGCTCCTCTGCAAGACCATGCAGCTTCTTAACTATTGTTGCCGGTGATGGTAATTTAGGCTGGCAATTTTCCTGCACCCTCATCATCGTCAAACAAAGAACATGATTGAATGAGACTTAGCAAATTATTTATTAAAGGAATAGGAAAATCATGGGGACAAGATGATCTAAGAAGGTGAATCCATACGTCCTTCATCGCAATTTCATGATAGAAAGAAAAGCCAAAAAAAAAAGTTGGGATGAAGTACCTCATTAATCAACTCGCAACTGGACTGTGAAGACAATTCACTCACTAAATGCTCATCTTCAGCTGGTTCAGGAACATCAAAGAACTCATCAGATGCATCATTCAGTCCAACGAGCCCTGAGGACAGGATTGCTGCCTCTTTCTCTTCTTTTGCTTTGCTGATTTCTTCATTTTCTGTGACCTCTTCATTAACAGGTAGCACTTCAACCTTGATTTCCTCTTTTTCACTTTGTGGAAGCCCAATATCTTTGGTTGTCTCTCGGGATGAGAGATCAACTGCATAGTTTCCTACTTTAGCTTTGAAGAACTCCCTCAATGCTGCAATAAGAAGAAATCAGAAAATCACTTACTGCTTGCATTTAGGTCACTATTATATAAAATAGGCCTAGGTGCCATTACCAAAGAAAGGCCTTTAAACTACTTTCAGTTTTCTTCTTTATCTAACACATTCTTCAAAATTTCAACTTGAAGTGGAATTTTGCATATAAGAAATGGAAGGGTACCGGCAACTCTCCCAAGCATGTGGGTTGTCACAGATTTTGAAGATGATGCCAGGAGATAAGATTTCCATAACTTCCAATCAATAGCAAGCATGTGTTTCACAATGGACTGTTTCCCTTGGTTCACCGGAGATATTACATATCCTCCACCTGCAACATGTGCATTTTACAAGCATTAAAAATGTCATCATAATATTACATATCCCCACCTGCAATAGAACCTAGTCTCTTATTTCAAAAGCACACATTACTTTTTAGGCAAGCTCGGATGTAGCCATTTTTAGGTGGGCACTCCCTGTGAAGCACTGAATGGTAAAGAATGACTGTCACAAATCAAACAGAAGTGTTAGTTCAAAGCCCAAAGTTTTAATATTTATTTTTAAGAATTTTCAGTAAGAGTACCGTATCTGCCATCATCATCTCTTCTCCAATAACGTTGCAACAATAAATCTCTTCGGCCCATACCCCTGCATAATCATACCTATTAACATGAGGGATTTATTACAAGTGGGGTTCACTTCTTGAGGTACAAAAGTCTAACCAAGGCATCCAGTCATTGCTCAGTTGCTCATGAACTACGTCTGTATGGCCATCAAGGTGCTCCACTACACTTCCACGGTAAAAACAGAAATCCCATCTGCACCATTTTAAAGTTTACACTCTAATTACTTTAAAAAAGAGAAAAGACGAAGATGATCTTACTCTGATCTTGAGGAACCAAGAGACATAAGGGTATGGAAAACAGCCTCCGAAGTTCCATCAACCACGCCAACTACCATTATTGCTGGATGATCATCCCACCAACTCTGAGGAGCAGCAACCTATTAGAAGATTTCCATTGAAAAGGAGTCATGGCTAAAGAAATTTAGAGGAGAAACTTACACTGCTTTGAAAATCCCTTGCTTCTTTGAACAGCCTCAACCCTGCGTAAGTTACAAATAATTCACTAGTTGTTCTTTGGCATTCGGAGCATGGGTAACAAATGAGGTACTTAATACTCACCATTCTGACATCCAAAAATTGTCCATGGTGAGGGAGCGACGACATCAGATGTCATTGGATTCCCCCTATGTGTGGGTGGGGAAACAGTCCAATCAATAGATGTTGCACGCTCAGTTCTCTTTGTACGACCAAACCTGGCCAAGACAGTAATCTACTTAAACACAGAGGACAATATACAAGCCCAATGCATGCCAAAAGGAAGAGATATGACCCATATGCAGGAATTAAACATTGAATTCCATAAACATCAAAGATATTATGACCTATATACTAGTGATATGAGCATAAATGACCTAGAAAATATAGTCCATTCCCTAATGGAGATGTTGAGTACGGTAGTTGAAACAAGGCTATAAGTTTTCTGAAACAAAGATAGATCCCATTTGTGGAATAGGACTAATCAGTTCCAGAGAGCAAGAAAAGTGGGATTCCTTCCATGATTTATCCCAGACGTGTATTATAACACTATTTCGTGCAATTACATATGGTTCTATTCCAAACAGAGGATATAAAAATAAATCCAGTAGGATTCTTAGGCCATGCTTCATATCCAAAACAAATTGCATCCGCAGGGTGGCTAGCCCAATGACAAAATGGATATTGATTTGTTTTATGTTTGATTTGTGAATCACATCTTTACCAAATGGATCATACTCACTTAGCCCAGGCATCTATAATTCCCAATCCTAGACATTACTTGACCCTTCCATGACTACAACTGTATACTTTAATTGCTCGAGGAAGCCTCACTTCACAACTGCCATCTTTTTGCAATTCTGAATTAGCATTCCTTGGAATGAGACATGTGCCTGATATGTCTATATATGTATACCTGAAAATTGTTGAAGCTTATATTCACTTGAAGCTATATGAGCAGAGAATCTGTCTAATTTGAACCTTCTCTTAGTTTATGCTCACGGCCGTGCAATGCACAGGTTTACAACTAGTTAGTCATATAATAGGGAGAAGAGAAGATAAAAAGGATTGCATGGATTGCATGGATGTGTAATGTGATGAGCAGCAAATGAATTACCTTAAGGGTCTCCATTTTCTCTTACTACAAGGAACAAAGTTCCTTCCTGGGCTTGGAAACTCCTGCAGCATATTCAGAACTGTCAAGCTTTTGAACCACAAAAGATTAAAAAAGTCTAAACAATTTAAGTACCATTAGAGCAGCATCCTGAATTGAGTGTATCCATCTTGCTGCTTCTTCGGAACTTCTTGCTCCCAACTACCAACCCGGAAAATTTATTCAATCGACAAGCATAACAGGAAACACTAACAGAGATGACAAAGAAAAAGGGTATAGAAGAAGGCACACCTTAAGCTGATCATGGTGATTGGAAGAACTGTAGAGGGTGAAAATGAAAAATACCTGCATGTTCCAAAACAATTGTATGACTATATGAAGTAATAGGAAGCTAATGCTTAACTTTTTCCAGTTTTCTCCCCCCAAAAGAACACCATTTACTCGAGCTAAAAGATGGAGAGCTGAGATTCATACTTTTCTTTGAATGCTCTCTCTGCCGTTGTCAGTGACCCGTATGCAGGGGTCTAGTATTGCACATCTCAGTGGCACCTGAACAAAAAGAAAAAAAAGTGAGTTTCACTTGGTCTACTTTACTTGGCTGTGGCACTGCCTTGCCTTGGTTATAAAGATTTTAATTTACCAACTTTTGATCTATACAAGTTTCAGAGAAATAGTACTTTTTTTCTTCATATTTTAGCTATGTATGACAGGAATAGAACAGACGATGCATGAGAAATAACAGACGATGACAGCATGATGTGAAATATTTCACTCTGATTTCCCCCTTTGGTGCATGCAGAAGAAAGAACAGACAATGCAGAAAGATGATAGATCAGTTTCATATCATAAAGCAAGCAGAATTCGGGTTTCACAAAAGGCAATCATAATGGAGTGCGATGCAAGCAAAAACAAAAGAAAACTGCAAAAAAAAAGGATTAATAAAATTTCACAACTCAACTTATACATCAAGAGCATTAATGGAATGCAGATTAAAAAGAAGGCAATGTATCCCATTTAATCTAAATTTATTTTCTGCAAGACAATATTCTGATTGAAAAGAGACAGGAATATATCCTATGCAGGAAAATAAACCTCGGAAAGATTTAGTAAACCTCTGAAAGTAAGATATGCTGATGAATTTAGAATTTAACAGATTTACCTAATTCCTAGGAAAATGAATCAGGGCAGTAGACTCCCTTAATCAAGATGTCAAGTTCAACTTTTGGGAATGGAAAAAGAGACGCCAAAAGAGTTAGTCCCTAAATTGGGTCCATAATTGTTCGAATTGAATTAGTCGAGTTTTCGGATACCAATGATCAATTACCAAAAAAAAATAACATAAGTAAATATTTTCCCCAATAACTGCAACTCTTTCATCTTGAAACTATGTCGTTTGCACCATTAAATTGAGCAGATCTTGTGGAGGAAAAAAAAGGAAAAAGTAAGTCACAAGTTTCTTTCTAAATTTGTCAAAACAATTGGATCGGTTTTATTTCAAATAGCCATTCAAGCAACTTAAAAAATTCTTGCTTGTGATAATCTTCTAAGATTTCAGTCTCGCCGCTTAGCATTGCCCAGGAAAAAAGAAAAAAAAAGTATGAAAATTCAAAGAAAAAGTGATGATGAAATGAAGCCTTTGAAAGTAAAATTTTGTCTAATCATGAAAAATTCATAAGAGTTAAGATAATAACCCTATACCACATAACGCAAATTCGGGATATCAAACATATGAACCATAATTTTAATATATTCAATTCTTATTCAAAACCTCAAAACAACATTCGCATTAAAGAGAATCAATTGGGTGTTATCCTATTTTTCATGGGAGTATTTATATATATTGTATGATTTTTTAAAACCAAATTCCAAATTTAATTCCTCATTGGCAACGATTTTCAAAGTATAGATTAAATCCGCAAAATATTTTACAAAAAAGAGACAAAAACAAAACAAACGAATATGCAACTACATTGCATAATCAAAACTCCGAAATGAAAAATTTTCATCTTATATGCAAACAGAGAGAGAGAGAGAGAGAGAGAGAGAGAGAGAGAGAGAGAGAGAGAGAGAGAAACTTACCTCTGTATCGGAAATGGGTATAGATTTGTAGCTCTTGAGATAATGGTCCTGAAGAACGAAGTATCGTTTGGTTAGATATTGCAAACCAATCCGGTTTGAACGAATTAGATAAAGCCACCCCTCCATTGTTTTTCGAATTTTGAGGGATACCCAGTTGAGAAATCACAGAGGTTTTTCTGTTAATGTCTCCACCCCATTAAAATTTTTGTGGGCCTTTTGTTTTGAATTCTACGTAGCCAATATGATTCTGTCTCTCTATTTATATGTTTGAAGAAAAAATTAAAAATAATAGTTTGAATGAATTAATAAAAAAAACGCTGAATGAGAGAGAGAGAAGGAGGGAGGGAGATGATGCCGATCCTCTGATCCCACCTGAAGGGGAATCAGAGAATCAAACAAACGGACTAACTCCCTTTTTTCTCCCCCAAGAAATGTTTTCTTGGGATTTTTTTTTTAAAGAAATCTGAATGGAGTTCTCCCTCTTGTACAGGAGGCACAGAGACGGAGATTGGAAACGGCAAACGAACTTTAATTATGAATTTACCGAAAAGCCCTTATACAGAAATTAATGGTTGAATTAATCCGTGCAAAACAATTATTTATTTATTTATATTTTTAGCCATGGTGCTTATTTTGTCACATAATTAATATATTATAAATGGTCGTAAATTATTTCAATGCTTCATTATCGGGATGATTTATCTACGACAAAACTATTACATTTTTTATTTTTTAAATAAATTATCGATATTCGATAATTATATTAAATTTAATTAGAGTCAAGCAAATTTTTTTTGTTATCTGTTTTTTATTTTTTATATATAAAATTTAAATTTAAAATTTTATTTAAAAAATATCAATATCAGACATTATAATAACTCGACGGTAGTTACTTTCGTGATCTTAACTTAAGCATGGAGGCTTCCCATAGTTGTTTTGCCATTTTTGTGAATTTAAGGTGATAGATTCATCCTAAAATGGATAATTGTTATAGCAATTAAAATAAAATATTTAACTGTGGCGAAAATAGCGACACTTGCACGACACTTCCAATCTTTCGCCTAGAAAAAGAAAAATAATAAAACTATTTCAATGTCTTGTGAGTATTCTTGGTTTCATTCCTAACATTTTCATCTTTATAATCTTTCCCGGCAATCAATTCATTTTACCCATTTTTTCAAGGATCTTCTTCTTTTCCTTTTCACTAGTTTTTCATCTTAATATAAACATACATACATACATACATACATACATACATATATATAATATTTTTAATTAATTTGAATTAATCGAATAATTGTTAAAACTGATTATCATCTAAATAAATCAAATTGAAGTTTGATTTACTTAATAAATTGTCCAAAATATAAATAAACGATTTTGTAAAAATGATTTTTTTGATTTTAACCGAAAAGTGCTCACCTCTGCTCATAATCTCTTCCAAAATCTAAATGATCATAATTAATCTTGTTTCTAATCTTGTTTCTAATCTTGTTTCATTACAAAAAAAAGAGGAAAAAAACACAATAAATGAAAATAACGAAATAAAGTTAATGCATTATATTATAAGCTATTCACTGTGACCCAAGATACAATAAGCATACTTTTTTTTTTCTTCCGGTGTAAATGGATTTTTCTTACTATCAAATCCATATCGGATTTTATCCGACTAATCCGGTTCGAGTAATGTTGAATCTATTAAGGGATTGGTTTTCCCAAATCTCATTTCTCTATTCCCATATTTTAAACTCGAAATTTATGGTTAAGGAAGTGTAACGCCCCACTATATTAATTGTACACTATATTAATTTTTTAATTTATATGAATAAAAATTATCCAAAAAATATATATAATATTTTTAATTAATTCGATTAATTTGACTTGATCGAACAATTGTTAAACCAATAATCATCTAAATAAATCAAATTAAAATTTAATTTACTTAATAAATATCCAAAATATAAATAAATGGTTCTATAAAAGTAATTTTTTTCAATTTTAACCGCAATTTGCTCATAATCTCCTCCAAAATCTAATATCTAATGATCATAATTAATCAATTCTGTTGCAACCAAACGTTGTCATTTATGTATATTGTGTTTTCCCAAGTTTTTATAACGTTAAAATTTTATTAGTTGAGAAAGAATACCAACTGCCAATTGGGGTGACCCAGAGAAAGAGACCATTTCTTTTTTCTACTTTTGCTTTAAAAAAGAAATCAACCAATCTATTGCTTCCTAGTTCTCTTCGAAAGATGATCCAACGACTCCCACCTCCTTCGATCATAATTCAACAATTATTATTTTGAAATATTAAAATAATTGATGTCCGTCGGGAGGAAGGTGATCTAACGGTTACAAATCTTATATGTATTAAGATTCATTAAGATCGTCAAATAATGATTTTTTTTATCAATATTCGAATTCATTTTTTTTATAAAAGTATTTGAATTCATATCTTAATTAATTTGATTCGAATTATTGTCAGATTCAATCTTTTAACGTAATTTTTTTTATTCTCAAAATTTAAATCTGAATTTTTATTAAGAAATCCAGTATTCTTTTCGATAGATTAACTATCCGTTGGTATAACATAATGATAAAACTCAAAAAATTAAAATATTACTTCTCCCTCCCTCTCTCTCTCTCTCTCTCTCTCTCTCTCTCTCTCTCTCTCTCAGGTATGAAGAGGGAGCCTGATCAACAACACATACATTTAACCATATGAGAATCCCATCCGAACTTACATTACACCCTTTGAGTTGTTGGTTTACTAATTTTGGCTCAACTAAGCATTTAGTTTTTGCTTCTGTCGCATGTTCAAGGATATTGACTCCCGATATTTTCTCCTTTTTTACAAGTAAAACTAATCAAAATTCATCTTATATTCTTTTTTTTTTCTTTTGTATAGGCTTGATCATCCTCCATTATCCAAAATTTCACCTCAATTAATCTGGATTGACCGTTGTAGGGTTCAACCGGGGGTATGTCTTCTAACATTATTTTTTCCGTGTCTAGAGGGAGGCGAACTCCTGACTTGGTTAAGAGACGAACGTACCCATCCACCTACGCCAACAAGTATCGATAAATTCGTCTTATAAAGATCTTCAACGAGTTTCCCCGTAAATCATTTAATAGGAAAAAAAAAGTTAGATAAGTTATTCAATTCAATTTAATAATAATACAAAAGTGGAAACTCAAATCATTAATTTAAAAAAGTATTAATCAATAAAATTTTCGAATTAAATTTTATTAAATTCTTATTCAGTTTGAGCTTTCTAAAATTTCAAAGTTTTTTACCGTAAAGCACATAAATGAAAAAAAAAAAGAAAAAGAAAAATAGGATGTCACTCAATTTGACTTACAAGCAGTTTATTAGTGGTGATGGATGAACATGGCGTCAATGATTAACTTGAAATTCTTATATCTAGTCATAGCATTCACTTGTTGTTACAACAAGTTTAAGTTAGGAGGGAAACGGAGAAGAGGGAAAGAATGGGAAAGAAATAAACGTTGAAGGAGTTAATTCTTAAATAAGTTTTAAAGTATTCGAATTAGATTAGTTAGATAATTCGAATTGGTTAATACAAGTTTAAGTTTGGAGGAAAGAGGGGTGCATAAAAGATTAGGTGGAAGAGATATTAAGGACATTAAACAAATTAATGCACAACAGTTGGGTAAATCTGAACCATGTTGGACAACATTATCAGCGGACATATGTTATTGGAGAAGATATTATAAGGACATTAAGCAAATTAATAGATGATGTAACAGGTTTTTTTTTTTATTTTTTTTATTTTCCTCCGAGGTTGAGATATGACTTAATTTGGTAATTTCTTTTTTTTTGGGGAGGGGGTTTGGAGATCAAAAATGTTCATCGAGGATCCTTTTAATTAGAAAACCAATTATAAAGAGCATTCTATCTTTTTTTTTTTATATGACCAATCGATATATAGAGTCATATTTTGATAATTTTAATTCAAGTATTATCGGATCAAATTTAAAAGAGAACTTTTTTAATATAAATTTTTTTTATTTTTGAGTTTTGAACGGGAGATTTGATTTGCTTTGTAATTAAGTGTTAAAATTTGTCTGGCAACCCAATGCCCTATCCCAACTTCTCCCCAGAATATGTTGTTTCTACTGCTGCCCATTGCATCTAGGTGGGGTGTGCGGCTTTTGGTATGCAGGTTACCCCTCGTGTTGGGAGTTGGATTCGATGGAATTCCTCTCCTCCAGAATTTTATAAGTTGAAGACGGATGACTGTTTCGATATCCCTTCTGGTTTGATAGCTACTGGACATTTAATCCGGGATGAATATGGTTTCCGAGTTCATGGGTTTACTGTTAATTTAGGGGTGACAGATCCTTTTATCGTTGAGCTATGTGGTTGTGGTGTCCATGAGGGCCATCCTCTTCTGGTTCGTGCAAAACTTTTAACAGCTATCCTCAAGATTGATTCTACCAACCTTGTTAAAGCTCTCTCTTCCGAGGTGGTGCCCTCTCATTACCAATTCCATATCCTTCAACAGTGTTAACTTCTTATGCCTTGATCTTTGGTTGGTCCAGTGAATTTTATCCATCGTGAGGTAATAATTGTGCAGATACCCTGTCGTCGCATGTGGGGCTATCATTATCCTAATGAGGTGTGTAGTTTGTCGAAGCGAGATATATATACAACCGAAAAATATTCAAAAAATTGTGTGAACACTATGTATGAGTATCCATTTCTTTTTATTTAATTTTGGATATATGAGTTTAGGATTGCATAATAGAGACTAATATTCTATATACAATCACAAAATAAATTGAAATTACTAAACGTCGACCTGCTTCCCAAAAGAAATTAACCATTTACAGATTCAGTCTATTCTGCTTCTGATTTTTCTTTTTTTTTTTTTTTTTTTTTCCAATTTGGTGATACGTTAATTTCAATTACAAAGTAAATTTCAAAAAAATAAAGGTAAAGTAAATGGTGATTTCACTTTTATTTTCCCATTTTTTTTAATATCAAGCATGTAAGAGAGAGAGAGAGAGAGAGAGAGAGAGAGAGAGAGAGGGCAGTTGAATTGACTGAATGACTTGACGTTTATGTATAAAAAATATTTATTGTAACAACTTCACACCTCTCTACAATGGCTATCCCCACCACAATGTGATTAAATCTTGAATTACAAAAAGTTCCAATTGACTTTCTGATCTTGTTTAATGACAAAAAAAAAAAAGGAAAATAACACAATAAATAAATGAAAATAACAAAACAAAGTTAATGCATTATATTATAAGCCATTCACTGTGGCCCAAGACACAATAGGCATACTTCTTTTTTTTTGTGCAACTGATATCTGGATTTTGTCTAATTAATTTGATTCGAATACGATGAAATTTATTAAGGGATTATCTCTCTCAAATCTTATTTTTCTATTCTTATATTTTAAAATTGATATCTACGATTAAGAAAATATAATGTCTCATCACTACAACTATAGAAGTTCAGTCGATAACCATACCATTACATGTAAAACAAATTAGTAAATAAAATTATTAAATTTGATTAATGAAAAACCCAAAAATATACCCCAAGAACTTGATAATTTTTTAGTTTTTTTTATGGGAAATATTTGTATGTAATGTAAAAAGGCAAAAGTTTTTATCCCACTTTATTTTAGTTCTCCTAAGAAAATTAAAAGAGAGAGCTGTTACAAGAATAATAGAGCACCATACCAAGTCAGCTACACCATTTATTTAATAACGAGTCTGTATGGGTTCACAAAACAAGCCATAATGATATCATATCTCCTAAGCTCTACAAGTTTAGTAATAATTTTCTAGCCAAACTTTTGAACTATTGATTAGGAACATTGATCTATAGGATGACTTGGAGACCATTCATTACCATTATAAACATATTTACGTACCAACAGCTTGGAGACCATTCATTACCATTATAAACATATTTACGTACCAACATGATGTAAGTGGGATAGACATATTCGTCCTTTAATCAGATTGGAAGTTTGATTCCCTCTGGGTACAGAAAAAATAATATTGGGAGACACACCTTCAAAATGGACCCTACAGCGATCGATCTAGATTAATCGAAATGAAATTCTGAATACCGAGTGATGACCAAGTTAAATTATATAAAATAAAAAAACATATCTCCAATATTCAAGTTATTTTATTATATATGTGGTAATATATTATCATATCATATCATGACTATCTTGATTTTAACGTTTTTCTTTATATATATATATATCTTATTTTATATAAATATCTCATTTATTTAATATATTTAACACACAAATATAAAAAATTCTCTATCTTTTTCATTCTCTCTCTCTCCGCTTATTTCTACACAACCGTCGTGTGACGATTGGACGATATAATGCCCATAGGCATGAACAAAAACATTTTTGTTGAGAAAATTAAATAAAGGATTTGTTTGACATTGATAAATATGATCTTTCCCATGCATATTTGGTGATTGGTTGCTCTTGAGACTAACCAATGATAGACAGAGCCACAAAATGGAATAAGGAGAGTATTATTTTGAAGAGATAGAGCCTAAAACAAAAGTAAACTAATCAAAAGCAATTTCATCTACAATTGAGTAGTCCTAACATTGTAATCATATGACGTTTCTTACCAAAGTACCCAATTGTCAACACTTGCTTCCTTCACATGAATTGTGTCTAACTTACGTTTAGAAAATATTTTAATATTGGGAAGGTCTCTCAATTGGTGCACTTATATCATTTGCTCTTATCCTCTTTGGTTTTCCATTTCTTGTGGTAATGAATCATCAAAATTTTCTTTTTTCTGCTCAACCATTTTGTTAGAGTAAATTGAGAAGAAAAATGAAATCCAAAAAGTTAAAGGCGGGAGAAAAACTAAATCGGATGTGATTGGTAGTAAGAAAAATCTGTTTATACAAAAAAAAAAAAAAAAAAAAGAAACAGAGGAAATATGGCAGACAATGTAGTATGCAGTGAGTTGGAAATTAAGGAACTTTTTAAGTTTTTGCTGTGTAAAAGTGAACAATAAATGCTTCCAAAAGTGAGACTAATAATGATGTAGTGAGAATTCGATTGAATCTTCAGGTTCTTGGATGCTTGAGACTTTAAAGGAATCCATGGCTATTCTTGAAATCTCATATATCCATTTACTTTATTTTTATTTTTTTGATCTTCTTGTGGACCCTCTCTTATCTAAAACCTTACAAGTAATAGGAAGTGATTGGCTTCAAAAAATAAGACTAACAATGATTCTCCGTTTTTCTTTCTCGAGTAGTGTTGTGGGCAACTGGTGGAGGAGAAAAGAAGAATGAAAGATTTTGCCGTTTTTTTTTTTTAATATATAAATGATTGGTATTTTGTAATTATGTTGAATTCTAGTAAATATGATTTGAATCATATTAGACATTTAAGAATTAAAACTTTTTCAATTTCAATTTTTATTATACATAAAATTTTAATCCAAAATCTTACGGACAAACCAGACATTGATTAATGTATATCGTGTTCAAATGAGATATTGCTTCTAATAATTTATATCGTGTTCAAATCAAATTTTGCATTGAGACATGAGAAAGGACAAGAATTGAATAAATTAGCAAGATAAAGGATTTAGGCACCCGTCCCTCACCACTGATTTGATTGTGATGTCTCTTTTGCAAAAGAACACTGGCAGTTGCCACACAAGGGCCAAGTCTTCTTCTCCTGTAAAGTCTAATATTGGGCCAGATGCAGTTTTGGCCCAAACCGAAACTTGTTAAAGTTCGATTCAAAATGCAAATCTCTCAGATCACTCCAAGGGACTTCCATCTCAACTGCGTAGACATTAAAAGGTTGTATCCTACAAGACAAAAACATTCTTTATCATCCTATACAAGTCACCCTTGAGAAGTTATATACCTCTTCCCCTAACACGAGAATGCTCGAGTCATCCTCAATGCACTGATGACTAGGAAGTATGAGAAAATGGCCATTGTTGTGGCCTGGAGTTTAAGGTTGTGGATGGTTTTAGAGTCCAAATACATGGCAACATATAAAGCAAACTATTGGTTCCTCAGGGACAGCTCAAGCGGTAGAGCCTCCTCACTTCCATCTTCCCTTCTCTGGTTCGAACCCGCTTGGTTACATCTCATTGTACCAACCACATAATCCACAAGTTTCATGCAAGTGATCGTAAGGGGTGCCATTAATTTGAGTGAAGACCTCCACATGAAGCTGGCGATCTCTGAAGTAAACCACATTTACAGGGAGTCGAACAAATGCACGGATCATCTGGCGAGTTTGGGTAATTCCTCTCCTTATGGAGTGTGCTTCCTGGAGCGTCCGCCAGACTCCCTGCTTCCTCTGCTGTGGGAGGACTCTTTTGAGTGCAGAGTTAAGAAGACTCGTTAGATATAGGCCTGGGAGTTGTTTGTCCCAGGGTGTTTGGGTGTTGGTCCTGCTTCGGTGGGCTTCTTGTGTTTCTTTTTTCCTCTCCTAACCAAAAAAAAGACCTCCACATGAAATGGACAAGTACTACAAATCAACATTGAAGTCTAGAAAATCTTGAACGAGCTAGGTAAGGTCCAGAGTCAGATCATAAGTCCTAAAAAGTTGTCTGTTGAAAGCAACTTGCTCAAGTCCATGAAGGTTGCTACAAAAAATGGAATACCTTCACGAGGTGATGATGTTGATGAGGGCCAAACTCGAGAAAGTACGTAGGAGATAAATTTTGCAACACTGAGCCATAGATCGAAATCAAAGTCGCATCTTATAAATAGGCAACTCCAGTTATAAGAGCCGCTGATTATGGTTTTCGATTGCGTAAAATTTACATCTCCAAATGAAGTCTATCACACAGTTACCAGATCCAAGGATCATCCAGAATGTGGTACATAAGTGCAATGGCTATTCGTAAGGTAAGAAGGTAGGCTTCAATTTTCAAGCATATGTTTCTCGCCAGAGACTCAAAAGCCAAAATCAGTTTATGTTGCTAGACTAGAGGAAAATTTATTAACTTTAATTCTCCACCATCCTTTCCTCCTCCCTTTAAAATTGTCTTTATTTCATATGGATAAAAGTACCATGTTTCGGGACGAGCAATTCGAAACAAGATTCATAGTAAATTTAAGGTATTCGGCAACTACAGCCTATCAACAATCAACACCATCCTTAAAAATGTAGTCATGCCATATTTTAACACTCAGATCAAACCTAAACTGTAATGTTGACATTCTTCCTTGCTTGATAGAGTGCAAGAAAATTTTTGTAGCTAAAAGCGTGAAGACCAAACAAAAACAAGAAATTTACTTCTAAATTCAACAACCTGACCAAAATCAACACTCTTGCTCTGGCAGTCTGATTGGGTTAATAGATCGTACACCTTGAACATGAGGTCCAAGTTTCTGATCAAAGAAAAAAGTATCATTCACATCGTGTACCAACAAAAAAAATTCAAAAGAGCTTGACCATCTAAAATGTGATTCAAACGGTTGTCTCATTTTGCCTGTCATTTAGGCCAATAAATAGAACTGAGGACTTGTTCCTATTCTGAATTTGCCAGTGATATATGTATCTTTAGTTGTTCTCCAACTTGAAAAAATTAAAATACATCTACCACTAAAATAAGAAACATCTTTGATCAAGCACCATGGACCGCAGTGTCAAAAATGCAACTAATGCCCACTCCAAGTGCTCTATACTGAAGATAAGTAGCTCTGAAGCTTTTTGGTTACAAGGAAAGATAATTACTGATTTCACCTGGAAAGTGTTCTTCTGCCCAAACACTAGATGTAGCCAAGTTGATGCAAGTCGCTAGTCAGACTGCACAAAAAAAAGGGAATACCTATGAGCAGAAGCAAGATTCAAGTCGATATAGCATATTCAATGCTCAAAATGTCGCAGTATGTTTGGCAGGCCTAATCAAGGTCAGCCAAACACCTTCATCAAGAGAATCCCCCCACTGTTAAATACAACAATACTTCAGGCAAAGTGGTGCCTTTTGATCTTTCTTGTTTTCTAATATCTTTACAATGGTTAATTCAATCTCTGCTTAAGTAAATAATCTCATATAAAGAAGTATTGAATTTCATACCTTCACGACTTCAGGGACTCCAATAATGACTATGACTTGCTAATGGAGAGATCCATGCGTAGATAAACAACACAAGCCACGAAAAAGAGGAAAAAGGCAGATGCTAACATCAGCGGCTCAGCTAGCATGAAAAATGGCTTGAAGGTGTAGTAGACCTGAAAAACAGAAGGTAGACACAAATTGAACACTTATTAGGCTTGTCAACAAGTGCAGAAGTTGGACACATATTGCAGTTGAGATTGGACATAAAAAGAGGACAATATCATTGCCTACCGACAGCCAAGAAATATCACACAATCAAATGGGCTGAAAATTGTATAACAAACTATTCAAACCCACTCCTACAACTGACTTTGGACTGAAAATGATCATACAAAGAGCAGAAATACACCTCATGTAAGAGAAAAGAAATGATGTTGGTGTTCAGGAAAATCTACTTTCTTGGTTTCCTTTCTATGAAAGGGTGGCTTTTAGAGATATCCTGCTAAAAAATCATTTTTAGAATAGCCAGATCTAGTATGAACTCTCTTAAGATGATAGTTGACAGCTTGGTTGCCGAACCCACACCCATGTTCAAGATAATTAATAGAATAAAGACACAATTAGTTGAGTTAAAAGGGAATCTCAATATTCTGCTTGCTTGCTGCATGTCCTTGGCTACACACTTAATTTATTACTAAGTTACACAGTAAGTCCAAGGAAGCACTTCAAAATGAATGTTACCATAACAATAGGTTCAAAATTCACCTGGAAAGGGGAGTTGTGCTCTGGAACTACATTTGTCTTTTCCAGAACTACCACTGTCCTTCCAACTACGTCAAGATATGAGTAACTAGTCTGCAGGATTTCAATTAAGTGACAAGTTAGATGGATAGAGTCAATATCAAGAGAGAGAAAGAATGGTAAATTTGCTTGTGCACTATGTGTACAAGAAATGGTCAAACATAGAATTAGTATAGCCTGAAAGTTGCAGATATATAATAGTTTCCCTGCAATATGCAGAATTTTTATCATGTAAATCTGTGCTGAGGACTAAAGTGCAACCATGAACTGAAAAAATGACCTCAAGGCGTTGCTCCACTGGAAAAGGAACTTCAGCAGAAGGGTCTTGGGATCCTTCGGGCAGCACTACCTGAAAGAAAAACATGCTTAATCAACATATAGATACTTCATTGTGATAGCATAAATCCAAATTCATAGAACTAAACCTACTTTTATGGTCAATTTATCCACAACCGTCTCCAAAAGGGGGCAACCAAAACTGAAGTTGACGTAACGCCGGCCATCGGGTGACTCAAATAGGAAGTCTTGCAGTGGTAGACCATATCCAACGACAAAAGTTGCTTTCCAACCTCCAAATAGTGGATATCGTGGTTCTATTTCTAGCTCTGACTGCAATGGAACAAAAGCCATACAACATAAAGTTCAATTGAATAAGAATACATCAAACAGAATTAAAGACATCATACTCATCTGATTCTCTCCATGTGGCTTGTTCACTTCTTTTTATCTTTTAAATACTAAACACAATTTAAACACTTTAGGGATACTTTGCATCAGCATCAGTTCAATCAGAATGCTTCTATTGTCAAGGATAATTATAATTGTCTAGTTCTCATTGACTTTAGGGATACTCTGCATCTGCATCAGTTCTATCAGAATGCTTCTATTGTCAAAGATAATTATATGTGTCTTGTTCATGATGTAATTAAAATAATAATTGCCATTTTTACCATACAGATAGCTAATTTGCTAACATGACGTAACTGCAGACAAAACCTATGTCATATTTTTTAATTATTTGCATATTTTAACACAAGATCCAAGTTGTGTTATGCCTTTGTTGTTTCATGGTATTTCCATCATGTTTGTTTAGCTCCAAGCTGCATAAACCTAAGGTTTTCTAAGTCCAACGTATCACTTACTTTTCGTTATCGTGGGTCCATAGCCATTTTACTACCAATTTTCACTGTCATTTATCTTAAATAAGTAACAGAAGTATCATTATAGACAAACACAACTGGGGTCTCATAAAGCGAGAGAAAGTTGTAGGATTGCTACATTTCGCTATCATATCAGACCTATGCTATAAGGAAGTAATAACATGGGATCATGAAGACCTATAACAACATACCAGATAACACTCCTCTACTTTTTGCTGTTTGACATGGAAGGACTAAACTTACTACTACACTAGGCATAAACTGAACAAGCACATTGTTATAGTGTAAATAGATAATAAATAATGCATGAATTGAAATACGTTAAAGCTCAAAAGAAAAAAGTGAAATAGACAAGAAATACAGCAATGTCTGTAGAAAAAGAAGAATTTGCTGATGTGTATGTCTGCAGGCATGCATTCCTTTCTCAACCATCAGCTTGCAGTGGGCATTACCAATGGTAAAAGGTGACATTCCTTAAATATTTAAGGCATTTTCCCCTGCCGTTGACAACATTAATCCAACATAACATAGACTATTTTGAAGTATATATGCCTCATAATGGATGAACAAGATATTTAAGATAGGGTCAAACTATGTCATGTAGGTGAGGAGGGGCCAATTTGTTTAATACCCCACATGTTGATATGTTAGCAAGACACGTTATCATACCTCCAGGCAATAAAAAAATACATAAAAGAGCCCCACAAGCATGTCACACTGCCCATGAAAATCACAACAACAAAAAGCGATGTAGGTTATTAAGCCAAATTCCAGCATTGACCAAGCTTTTAAATACCTTTGCAATTATCTCTCTCCAACAAACCAAAAATAAGCTACCCAGACCAAAGTGCTATGTTCCATACAAGATTGTATAACCCAACACCTATCGCTTGCAATATGCATTTGCTGCAGTCCGAGAAACATAATATAGAGACACATAAAAGAAGCCCATAGCATGGATAGAAGAGAACAATATGAGTTGATCTTTAAGCGTGTCTAAATGTGTCAATTTTGAGTTGGAATTAAATCCTCCAAAGAAGCATTCACCTTCGAAATACAGACTTTTCAATAAACAATGTTAATGTTGTTTCTTCAGCAAAAGTACAAGATAATTACTATACCTTCCGAGAATCAGAGCGAAGATGTGATGATGAAATATTCCCTATTTCATCCCGATAGTAGACAGAGTGAACCCTTGGGGGTAGCAAAGCCAAAAGATGTTTGAAAGAAGAAATCCCGCTGATAGTTGGCCTGGATTGATATTCAACCCTATAAAAGAGAAAGGTTTAAAAATAAAATGCAAGTTCATGAACCAACACAACGAATAAAAATATATAGTTTTGATGAGAATGCTCCCAAAAAGAATCGATCAATAATAAGAGACACATGAGTATGGCTAAAAGTTGATGCAAAGATAAAATGTCCCTCATATGTAGCCCATGGTCCTATTAGTTTAACTAAGCTATAAGCTTAACAATGAATGACCTCAAGAAGGTCACTGTACCACAAGTTACTCTGAGAATTTGGTTAGGAACTACCAGGTTTGCTCAGGTAATGCAATGTTCTATGAGAGTCTAAGACAAAATAATCCAAGAAAGAACGATAGAAATAACTCTAATTATAAATGAAACAAACTAATTTCATGAGTAAGAACAGAAAGGAACACATATAAGAAACAAAACTGGAAAGATCTTTAGCCACACCTTACATCTCTGTAATGCAACTAAGTATCAAGCAAACTTTTACCAGAGCTGACTAAGATGACAATATTACTTCCCTTTCAATTAGCTTAGCATTGTGAGGGAAGCAGAACAATTTTACTTGAATTTTCCCTTTATTTTTTTTCTTCTTTACTGTGTTAGTTGGGGGAGGGGTGCAATTTAGGGGATCTCCTAATCCTACTTTCTTTCTCCACACACACACATTTATTTTCGTACAATACAAGAGGATCTGCACAGTTGTACTGGTAAAGTGCCATTATCTTAACATTGTATTCTCACTTTCCCTCTCTTTATTCTGAAGTCAGTGTCATATGGATGAATTAAAAAGTTAACCAAGCTTTGGAACAATGAATTTTGAATTAGTAGCAGCAGGTGCTCAAACCTCTTTTCCTCTTCTCATTGCCCTATGATATGCCTATCAAAAAAGAGAGAAAGAAGAGGGGGAAAAAAACCAATCCATAATTTTGAAAGCTAAAAATCAAACAGCCAAATCCTTGATTCTATTAATAAGAGGTCATATATAAAACTGTCTTTGTACTGTTGATATTATCGTCCTTGCAAAAAGAGATAATAATCTCCAAAACTAACATATTTCTAAGATTTTTCTTTCTTTCTTTTTCTTTTTTGGTTTTTTTGTTGCCACCCATCTTTCTTCATGGATTAGATTAGCACTAATACAGAGGTTTTTAAGCTAATACAATACAATACAATACAGTGAAAAGCACATAACGTTAACAACATTAAAATGCTAAAATTAAAAACAAATTGAAATAACTAGGAAATATGCAACATCTCTGGGCAATAAATATTTAAAATAATGAAATAAGTACGGTGGCAGACAAATTCCAACCTTGAAAAAACACCTTTGTGTCTAGCCCCAGCATGGGCCAGTTTGTAGTGCTCGGTGATCTGAAGGCTACCCCAATGAGAAACTTCTATCTCACGAACAAGCTCCTCAACAACAGCAAATGGGTTGTTGTTCTCAAAATGAATAATTATGGGAGAGAATGAATATGGAGCATGATCAGCATATGGTCCATACTTGAGTTCTGTCCCCGCACGGTTAGTGGGATCCACTCTTGAGAATGATTCCACCCTGGTACTGGGTGTCTTAATAAAAGTTGTCTGTTGCTTAATAAAATAAGGTGATAAAATAATCGCACTATCATGGTAATAGACCAACTGAGACTCTGATTGACTTATTTCAGCCGGAAAAGGTTCTAAAGAATGGGTTAGTTCAAGAAGCACTTCAAAGGTTGCAGTTTCACCAGCATTCAGTGAGTTCTTTAAAGAGATAGATGCGAATTTAGCTCCATTTGGTGCATCTGGTAGCTCGGTTGGGTTCACATCAAGTGGAACGTATGTTTTCTTCTTCTTTTTTCCTGTAACAACAGCTGCTTTTACCAGAGCCAAATGATCAGCTTGGGCAGGTGGAAAAGCAAGAAGGAACTCTGAAGCAGGTGATGTCCCAATGTTCTCAACCTGAAAAAGTCCTCTCAATCATTCTTATAAGGAAGAAAGAGACATACATTTCCCTAGGCGCAACAAATAAATCAACAGCTAAATGCTCGTCAAATGAGTTGACCTCTCCAAACCACAAACAAAGATCGTATTGCAAGTATTACGCCATGTTTATCTTAGTAAGCGTGTATCAGATTTCATGATGATGAACAATTGGGTAATGTTATTTGGGATGAAATAAAGTAAACAACCGGAATGAATTGTTTCACAGTTCCATTGGAGTAAAAAAGATTCTACCATGTTCTTGTCGTTAACAAAAAAACAACCCATGCTGGATTTAGTTGGGTCAATAATTGATTTTTAAGCTCAAGTAGTAGTGCTCTAAACAATTAGGTTGAGTGCAAAATAATTTCATTAACTGCTAACTAATCACAAGATGGGAAGTTGTCTATCAAATTCTCGGTTACGATTACACTTCGAATACAACTTAGGATAATGCCTAAGATCTTTATTGAAAAATTAGTGCGAAATCAAACGAACTAAAAGAAAAAACGATAAAACTCATATGGAGTCGAATTAGAAGAAAGGGAATACCTTAAAAGTCAAGAACACTTTCACGATGTGCGAAGTCAAATCAATCTGCGAAAGCATTAGATAAAAATCAAAAAAACCCCCAATTTTAAGAACCCTAAGAATCAAAATTAGATTCCTAACGGGATTAAGTTCGATGAACAAGAAAATGATTGAGGATTACGAGAATCGATGCTTACTCTGCGTTCGGCGTTAACGATTAGGAGATCGTGAGCATAGGAGAGAGTGAGGAGAGAGAGAATTGGCAGGAAAAAGAAAATCAGGGAAAGTCGAGCTTCCATGACTGGGCTGCTTCTCGGTCTCTCTCCCCGATGTTTGTATTGACTCGGTTGAAGACTTCACCAATATTTCAATTTGAGAGAGAGAGAGAGAGAGAGAGAGAGAGAACTGTTTGGGCCGAGGCGTGCTGATCGGTTTGGGCTGGACTCAAAGTGGAAGCAAATATTAACCGTGTCCATAATCTTATGTATATTTTGTTTTTTCGGGCTTCCATTAACGGCCCAAACAAGCCCAAATGAGATTTTTATTTAATTTAATTTATTAATTTATTTATTTTTTGCACATGGCTTGAGCACATCAAGCAACAACAAACAACAGGCAACCAAGACAAAAAACTTAAAAATGAGAATAACTTCCGGGGAGAGACTACTACCTCCCGATAGTATTGCCACCCACAAACGTCTGATAGGTCAGTTAGTTCGGGGACTGACGCCTTAACCATGATCGGGAGTTCGATCCCCCATAGAAACGGAAAAATCAGCGCTGGGAGACCTGCTCCCTTAATTGGACCCTGCAAGAGGTTGATCCAGATTAGTCGAGACGAAATCCCAGATATTAAGTTGGTGGTCTAGTCATGGTACCAAAAAAAAAGATAGTATTGCCACCCCTAACTCTCTCTCTCTCTCTCTCTCTCTTTTTGTCTTTTAAACTTGGTCCACTATCGAATATTCGAAACTTTACTCTCACTAATTTCGGTCAAGTTACTGTCGGGTCCTAATTGAGAGAGAACTTTCCCAATATCATTTTTGTTACTATTAAAATCCGAATCCTGATTTTTAATGTGGGATACTAATATCTTTCCCACTAGATCAACGAAACATTGGTCCATAACTCTCTTAAAACACGCTTTATCTTCCCAAATAAGCTCGAGGATGGAAGGGGAGAGATTCGCTTAACTCGAACACTTCAGCCCCTAACTAGAATGGTAGAGTTAGACTCCACCTCAAATTGTCTGAACCCTTTTCTCTTGGTCACCGAATAAGAAAATTTCATGATACCATTTGGAAATTAATAATAATAATAATAACAACGAAAATACTATGTCTCATGATCAATATCATCCTTCAAAGATGTAATAAAAGAACCTTACCTAAGATGTAACAAAAGAAAATTTTACCTAAAAAAAGTGAGATATTTTTGCATATGATTTATAAAGTTTAGTGTTGTTTAAAAGTTAATACCAATTTTATAATTTTCTCCATTACTGATAATATGAATATATATATAAATAATCACATCTTTTACGAATGCAATTTAGAAAAATATAATAGGGCCCTCCTCATATATGTTCTTGTTAAAATTTTTAATGCACTTATAAATGACAAAAATTATTTTATATTCAATTTTATTATTAATTTTATTCATAAGTAGATATAAAGTTTTTATTTATGATTTACAGAAATTTCTCAATATCAATATTTTTCTATTTTGAAATGTTTCCCGGTTCCAAAATATTTATGAAATGTTCTAACATAATAAATTAATTAATATTTACACAAAAATTCTTATATTTTTTATATTTATATATTTTTCATATTTAATGAATTATTTATTTAATTATAAATTTTATATTATTTATCTTATGATTAATAATTAAATAATTGATCATTTTAGATTTTTATTATAAAACATGATTATTCTATTATTTTTATAAAATAATTAATATTAATATAAAATTTTTTATAATTTTTATATTTACACGTTATATTTTTATTTTTTAATTGTTATAAAATATTATTTTCATATCTTTCGGTGCATCAGCATAGGTTTTTTCTCATTCAAATGTGTGGTTGTAGAATAAATAGAAGAAATAAAAAGGAGCTGAAAAGGGTTAAAAAGAAAGAGTATAATATCTTTTTTTTATAAAAACCAATCGGTATATGAATTATTTTATAATTTAGTTTAAGTATTGTGAAATTTATTTAGGGGTCAACTCTCCCACCCTTATTTAGGATTGACAAATCCAATATACAATTCTACGATATCGAATTATGATAGACAATAATGAAACTTTGCTTTCAATTCTATGAAGCAAACAAGAAATAAGAAAGGTTTAATTTTACTCTAATTGTTTTTAATTAAATCATTTCAATTATTCCAAAAGAATTGGTAAATGATATTAGATAAGTATTTTTTAAGATCGATACGAAAAAAATCTCAACTTTCATTGAATCAAAAAGTAAGTTAAAGGAAATTACATCCTAATAAGTAACATTTATCAATGCATATTATGATTTATAGCTAATAATAGTATATTATAATTTTTTTTAACTAATTTTTATGAGATTTAACATTTTTGCTCCTTCAATAATGTTTGGAAGTGTAATATTTAAGAATTAGTATTATGCATTTTTCTATTACCAAATATACAAGTGGGAAATTACGATAGAAACTTCTCGATATTAATATTTTTCCATTTTCGAAACGTTCTGATATGTTAAACTAATTAATATTTATATAAAAATTCTTATATTTTTTATATTTAATGAATTATTTATTTATTTAATTATAATTATAATTTTTTTATTTTATTTATCTTATAATTAATAATTATATATTTAATCATTTTACTTTTTTTATTTATTCTATAATTTTTATAAAATAATTAATATTTATATAAAAATTTTTATATTTTTTATATTTACGGATTTATTTATTTTTCTGCTTTCTGTATTTTTATAAATTATTATTTTTTGTATGATTTCTCATGGGCAACTAGGTGGAAAGTAAATGGATTAAATGAGTAAGATTTTTGAACCCGTAACATTAATTATATTAAATAGACCCTTAAATTAATGTTTTCTCGCCTTAAAAAAATCCAAACAGTGCCATTACGTTGTTAGTTGTAACAGCACCGATTTCTCTCCTGGATTTTCCCCGTTGGACCAGGGACCGGCACCCTCCCTCCCTCCCTCTCTCTCTCTCTCTCTCTCTCTCTCTCTCTCTCTCTCTCGTCATTGTGGACCCTTTTTAGTGTTTCGACTCCCGAGCAGGAAAAATGCACGAAACAATGAGAGGAACAACTCTCACACTTGACTTACTTCGTTATTAGTACCACAAAGCTAGTATCTTTCGCTTTCTTTTTATCTTCTCAGTTTCTTTGTCAAATTTCTCCGCAATTGCTATGGCCTGCATGAAGTTGGGATCTAAACCTGATATCTTTCTTCTTGATGGCCAAACCTGGTTTGTCATCTCTTTCTCTCTCTTTAAATTCTGTAGGCTTTTTTTGGGGTTTAATTTGAATATTAACATTTTTGGAATAATGCTCGTCTTAATTTACAATTTGAGCTACTGGAAAATTAGTTTGTGCATTTTTATTAAATGGGTTGCTTTGAAAATTACTCCAATCTCTCTCTCTCTCTCTCTCTCTCTCTCTCTCTCTCTCTCCGCCCCTTCCGTGTGATTTTTGTTGGCATTTTTGGGGGGTTTATTCTGAATATTGACATTTTAGAATAATGGGTTTCAGTCATTTTGACAATTTGATCTTTTGCATTATTAGTATGTGCATTTTGTTCTGTGGGTAGCATTTATCCCCCCCCTCTCTCTCTCCCCGAGAATCTTTTGGGCATTTAAAATAACTTTTGACATTCTGTGATAATGTGTGAGTTGTTTGGGCAATTTGAGCTTTTGGGTTATTAGTTTGTGCACTGTTGTTACAAGGGTTGCTTTTATTTTGGTTGATAGATGCTTTTGGTACAAAACCCTTTTATTGTACTGCTCTGACTGTGGTTCAATTTCGGCTTGCCCCTTTGAGAAGTGTTCATGATGAGTGAAAATTAGCTAGTGGGTGTTTGTGAACGGAGTATAGAATTTCCACTGGTAGCAATGTTGGGCTTATAGGAGGTTTCTACGTGGTCAACAGAGTCCATTCTACTTTCATTGTTGTTCATTTATGAGTCTGCTCAATGGATTTTCTGGAAAGCTAAAATTTGGCAATTATTCTGGTTTGGCTAAGCATTGTCCTCCTTTGCTCAGACTCATAGGGTATTTTTTTTATTTTTTTGGGGGGGGGACCGGGAGGGGTTTTAAAATTTTCATGCGGTTCATTTGGACCAGGGAGTATAAATACGGAGATTCCTTTAGGCATCATGGGATGTGTAGATTGAAAGTGCATTTTAGTTAAAGGTTTTAAATTCAAAGGGAAAGGATTGACAAGGACATGTGTTTGGTTTTAAGGGAGACTTATGAGATTCTGAGGTCACATGAGAATAAATGTCTGCAAAAAATAGGTATTGCCCAAGTTGATGCATAATAAATGTTGGAACTGGCCACCTTATATTAAATTTCTTAGTACTTCATATTCTCTGTTCCCTGTGAATATTTTAGGACAAATAGAAAGAAGTGTTGTTCTTGTTTGTCTTTGTAAAATTTTTACACATTGTAATCCGGCTTTCTCCGTTAAATATATGTCATTGCTTCTTCATGAAGCTGAAGTTGGGAATCTAACACTTGATTACTTACTTTTTAAGGCTAAGACATGTATTCCCTAACACTTAATGGGTCCACAGGCTAATGACCTGATGCTTTCTCTTTGTGTCTAAAAGGTTCATGCTGCATTATCAGGACAAATCTTAGCCCTTTCCCTAGATGCATAGATGCCTCTTGAACCCTAATGGGTTAAGAACCTCTAGGGTTGAAGAATAAGTAAGAAACTTGTCAAGTATTTATTATGGGTCTTAAATGGATTTAGTGTGATATCTAGAGTGTCTGCAACATAACAGTACCAAAAGGATGAAACAAAGGGACACTAGGCTTTAGCAAAATTTGGCTGATGAAAGTAGAATTGAAAGAATGTTCAAGGAAAAACAAGAACGTTCAAGTTCTCAGAAGATCAAGTCAAGACATGGACAGAAGAGAAACAAATTCACGTGTTCATGCACCCGGATGAGCAAAGAATATGATGTGTGTAATGTAACTAGGGCATGCGGGTGGTAGAGGGAGGTGTCTCCTGTTACTGACCAACTGTGAGAGTGTACTTACGGGGATGGGATTGCATTGGGTATGCAAGAAAACCTTAATTATCATGAATATGGTATCCGGGATTATCAATTACTTTTTTTTTTTTTTGGTGAAAGTGGGTAACTTTCCACTAACCGGTATCCTGGCTTCACCTAATTAATCAAGTCTGAGCATTGTGGGGCCCATTAAGGGATTGACTCTCCAAAATGATTTTTCTCAATTCGTGGAACTCGAACTCGAAACCTTTGGTTAAAAGAGTGGAGTGTCTCACCACTCAACTCAAAGGAGGTTGGTGGGATTATCAAATTACTTTGATGACTCTGGTTGCATCCTTTTAGTTTTAAAGCCTTCCACATGCAGAGTTCTTTTAGCCATGTCATGTTAGCCTCTATTGTTAGCTTAGCTATCATTAAGCCAGGCTGCTTATATTTTGTGAATTAGAGTTTGGATAATGTGTATTTTGCTCAACAAAAGAAGGGCTAGATGCTCAATAATTGAATCCTGAATGTTGTGCGGGAAATCACAAAATAGCATCACGGATTCGCTAAAAATTAGGTGTGCGCTGGATATTGTTTTCCTGTTTTTTCTTTGATGACATTTGCATGTTGCAAGACTTTGGAATCATACAGATATGCTGCTTTGCAGGCTTTGCTCAACTGGGCTCCCAAGTGATGTTGTTGTTGAAGTTGGGGAAATGTCCTTTCACCTCCATAAGGTATGTTTTAGTTTGTTTAGTCACTTTTTGAGAGGGCTTCTTTTGTAGATAGGGTCATAGACCTCATACCACATAGTTAAAATAGTTGATCCATGATTGAAGGCTTGCTTTTAGCTGAGCTTTGAAGTAAAACTAGGAATCACCATGTGGGTATTAGAGTTCTTTCTCCAGTAAAATCCTTTACCTTGGGCCCTGCCTTATGCCTGAAGTCTAGGTAACATAAAGGAATGATGTTAATTGTTGTGAATATGAGGCAAACTTGGTTTGTATTGCATATGAGTGACAGATAAGCATTTTTAACTCATCTACAAGTAGTATTAAGGTCTAATGTAGTGGCTATGAACTTGTCAAGAATATCGAAAATAAATAAGAAGAGGAAAAAAGAACACACGCAATTGATTGTTATTGCAGTAACTTGAGTTTCCATCTCCTACGTAGCTATGAACTAGTCAAGAATACGCAGAACTGAAAAGAGAGGAGGAAAAAAAAAACAAAAAAAAACATGCACGTGAACTTGATACTGCAATAACTTAAGTTTCCACTTCTTGTTTTGCACTTGTCTTTGTTTTCAAAGTCATGAACATGGAGATTTTCTTTCTTTAATCACTATTGTACATTTATTAGCATACATTAAGAAGTGGGTTTATCTTATCTGAAATTTGTTGCTGCGCTTGCTGTTCAAACTGGATAACCCCTTCTACTTTTGGAATGCCATGCAGTTCCCTCTGCTATCCAGAAGTGGATTGCTAGAAAATCTCATCGGAGAAAATTGTAATGAAGATGAGAAGAAATGTGTTTTGCAGCTCAATGACATACCTGGTGGGGCCAGAACATTTTTGCTTGTAGCCAAGTTCTGCTATGGTGTGAAAATAGAACTCAATGCATTGAACATAGTCAGTCTCAGATGTGCAGCCGAATTTCTTCAAATGAATGAAGACTTTGGCGAGGGAAATCTAATCAGTCAGACTGAAAATTTCTTCAATGATGTATTTGGCAACTGGTCGGACACAGTCAAGGCACTGGAAGCCTGTGAAGAGGTTTTACCACATGCTGAAGAACTTCAGATTGTAACAAGATGCATTAATTCTTTGGCAGTAAAAGCCTGTCAAGATCCTAGTTTATTTAGTTGGCCTGTGTCTGGACACAACAACTTGAATGGCTCAGGAGGCACAATATTGTGGAATGGAATACGCACAGGCACAACAGCCAAGACACAACCTGTTGGCAATGACTGGTGGTATGAGGATGTTTCATCACTCCGCTTTCCTCTCTATAAGAGGCTAATATTGGCTGTTAGTACAAGAGGCATGAAACCTGATAGGATTGCAGGCTCCCTAGTGCATTATGCCAAGAGGTACCTTCCCTTAATGGGCAGGCAATCAAGTCATCAGAGTGGAAATCGTGCTGCACCAGGATCTACATTTTCTATCTTATCTGAGTCAGATCAAAAGAATCTTCTTGAAGAGATAGTGGAGTTGTTACCCGATGAGAAGGGAGTTACACCAACAAAATTCCTGCTTAGGCTTCTCCGGACATCAATGGTCTTGCATGGAAGTCCATTGTGCCGAGAAATTTTGGAAAAACGGATTGGTGCCCAGTTGGATCAAGCGTCTCTCGAGGATCTTCTAATTCCAAATATGGGGTACTCAGTGGAAACTCTTTATGATATTGACTGTATCCAGCGAATCCTTGATCACTTTATGCTGGTGGATCGGGATACAATTGATCCTGCTGCTGGTTGTATCATTGAAGAGGGGCAGCTAATGGGAGGACATTCTTTAACTCCTGTGACTATGGTGGCTAATCTGGTTGACGGGTATCTTGCTGAAGTGGCACCTGATGTTAACCTAAAGTTACCAAAATTTCAGTCACTTGCTGCTGTCATCCCTGATTATGCAAGGCCATTGGATGATGGAATATACCGTGCAATTGATATATACCTCAAGGTAAATTTGATTCTTTGAATTCTTTTGATGGTCCTCCAAATAAGATTCAAGTCCATCTGTTTTAGAAGTTCCCTCTATTTGAAATTCTGATGGTAAATGCTGCTAGTGACTCAAAATGATTGCATATGCTAGTTGCATCTCATTTAGGCATATGATTTTTAGGTATTATGTGACATGGGACTAATGTTGTTCTCGCTAGCATGAGCAATGCAACTTCATGGTTGTACTCTTAATCATGCATACTCTTCCCACTTGGACAATTGTAAAATTTAATAATCTATAACATATAAAACATATGAGTCCTCTGTGTTGTTTCAATCAATCATCAGACATAATGTCTGTGCCAAGTTGAAAGAAATATTGTGTGTGGAAATAAAAGTCACTTTTTGGTGCTTTTAATTTCCAAAGTTTGATATTAACTAACTTTAAAGAGTTGTCATGATGGATAAGCTTAATTTTGATCATAGATAAGGTTATGTAAATATCTAGTTGTTGATTTGCACCCGTTGGTTCCTATGGCAATCAAGAAGGGGGTTGAATTGATTGTCTCTAAAAATTCTTAGATTAGTCTCTGATTAATCTAAATAATCCTAAATAATTCTATGGGCAAAAATGTATGCAAAAGTGTAGGAAAAATAAAAGTTAGAAGAAAATAAGCCCAATTTATAATGGTTCGGTTTTGTGTCTATATCCACTCTTTCAGCTCAGCAAGTTAGGATCCAACGATAACTAGTTTCCACTATACACAAAGAGTTACAAATATGAGTATAATCTTTCTTTGTTGACTATCTGCACCTTCTCTTCTTGAAGATGCTTAGTCCAACAAGGAAATGATTCTAACTCTCACCCAACTAGACTATCTACCCACAAAAGTGTTCCTCACACTCTCCTGAGACTTATTAAAACTTTACAGCACAAACAAATTCAAAACAATATCATAGAAACTTCAGCAGATAGATTCACAGGCTGTTTAAGTAGCCAAATTTTAGATCTAATATCTCACTCCAAAGACATCGAAATTACTCTAAAAAAATGCTAAATATTCTCTGTATATTGCACTTTAAATCCCAGGAAGTATGCTAGCAAAAATGGTCACCAACGTGAAGATATAAGGCTGCAAAGTTGGCTTCCCAACAAATCCCTTAAAGTGTGGAAGATCCAAATTTCAGAAACGTTAATTGATGGAGAAGCTAGACTGAAGCAAACTGCTTCTGAAAACTAGCTTGTAACATCTGGAAAAAATGTTTCAGAATCTAAAATTCCTTTTTGCCTCCGGTAAAAGGTTGTATTTAATCCTTTCAAGAAATTTGAATTTAAGTCACCCATTTGGACAAGTTTAAGAATTAAGTACAGCTTCCAATCTGTACTTAATATGCTGAGCTTGATCTTGAAAAGGAATTAAAACCACAACAACTCACGTCTAATCTGAAAATCTGAATTTCAACTACTTCTACACAGCTTCTATGGCAATAGGTTCTATGACTTAAAATTCTATAAAATTAACCTATAAGCCCCACACACCGGGTAAATTGATTAGTAATGTATGTAGAGTTTTGTTATCATCAAAACATTAGGGTTCGACAACAATTTCCTTAACAGCATCAAATCATTCTTTATATTGAATATTTTGGTGAACTCATTCCATAGGTCTGTCTCAATGCCACACAAGAAGTAATTATTGCACAATGCATATGTGACCAGAATTTAGTCGAAGCAGCATTTTACCTGCCCCAGCTGGATCTATTTTAAATTTATATTCAAGCTTTTAAATGATGCTTGCTTATCTATGATTACATTTCTTAAATAGGGTTTAGAAGCCCATGTCTCATTCGTTAATTATGTGATTGCAATTGTCAAGAAAAATGATGTGTGGATGCTGAAGTTTTTTATTATTTGCTTGCTTGCCCAAAGAATCAACTTTCCAAATTGTTCCCACCAGATTTTACCTCTCAAATGCTGAATGGTTCCTCATCTCTTCCGACTGCCTTCATCTCAATTCAGGCACATCCTTGGCTGACAGATTCCGAGAAGGAACAAATCTGCAGGCTTATGAACTGCCAGAAACTCTCTTTAGAAGCTAGCACACATGCTGCCCAAAATGAGAGGCTACCTCTCCGAGTCATAGTCCAAGTTCTATTCTTTGAACAACTTCGGCTTCGCACGTCTGTAGCTGGATGGTTCTTTGTTTCTGACAACCTTGAAAACTCTCAACATCCAAGTGGGAACCTTGCCCTCCTCAGAAACGATGGTGCTGCTCAAGCAGGCTCTGGAGGAGACAAAATTGTTGCATTCGATGACATGAGGGAGCGAGTCTCAGAGCTTGAGAAAGTGTGCTTAAGCTTGAAACAAGAGCTTGAGAAATTGGTGAAGACAAAAGGAAGCTGGAACATTTTCTTCAAGAAGTTTGGCCTGAAGCTAAAGTCGCGAACCTGCGATGCCAAAACTACTAAACCTTGCAAATTGAAAGTGTCCCCACCTTCGAAAAAACAACCAGAAAATGGAGTAGAAGATCAAAATCAGAACCATGTTGAGATATGCCATTGACTCCTGACTTCCAAGATGGAAAAAAAAATGATATTTGTTTTTCTCAACTTTATTAGCTAGTTTGTGTTGCTTCTTTGCAGTTCATAAAATCGTATAATTATGCATAGCGTTAGACTACAAGTTCTCTGATGTTCATTTAGTTTTGGAAAGCAAGTTGCCCTTGCTTAAAACAATTCAAATCTCAGTTTAATTAATCGAAAGCTTCGGGCTTGCCCAATGTTCTTCTCCAGTGTGTATGGAAGATGCATTTCTCTCCTGCAATGCCTAGAGATCCAACCTTATTTTAGGGAAGCTATGCTAATTTTATCACCCAATATACTTTTTTCTATTGACCTAATTTGTAGACTATATCTAATGCATGCCTCAGTTCTAGTGATTATAGATTTCAGATTATCCTAATGTACTTGTCTTGGTAAACAGAATTGAGGCATGTACTGGATATAGACTCAATATGCTTCGCTATGCATCATTTTCATATCATCAGGACTTCGGTCCATCAAACAGCAGCATAATGCTAATGCTAAAGAGCTCTCTCTCTCTCTTATTTTTTTTTTTAATTTTTTTTGGTAAGAACCGGTAACTTGAATCTAAATAGAAGGGCCGAATGCACAAGGACGCCTGATAATCCTCTTATAGAAGTCATCAGGACTGTTGCACCCCTAATTATTCTTCCCCCTCCCCTCTCTCTCACACACATAGTTTTGGATTAATTTTACTGGCAATAAAGTGTTTAGCACTTCCAACATAATGTTGCTGTGTCCAGAACTAGGTTGGAGATTGGGCAGTAGTGCTGTTAAATGTTGTGAAGAAAAATAGAAGAAGTTGTGAAGATTGTGAATGAACAGAAATTGATCACTGCATTTTTAGGCAGTATAAATTTATGCGACATATGTCAACTATGTTTTGATGTTCCGCTCGCCTTAAAATTTATTTTTGTTATTCAATGGGAAGAAAAAACTTTATTGTGGACAAAGGAATGGAATTCTTCATGACTGAGGCATGGAAGGCTAAAAAAAGAGTGACCTAATCTGAAAAATGAGTAATCTAAATCTGTTTGTAAAGCATGTTTGTGAACTAGGTATATTGTACTGTATTTTTTTTTTACAGTATATTAACCGATATTTGAAATCATATTTCGACTAATTCGATCCAAAATTTACAGTAGCCCATTTAGGGTGCTATCATTATAACGTAGTTTATTTCATACTCAAATTATGAGTCAAATTTAGAAACTTAGTTAAGTAATTTAGCGTCAAATCATATTAAATCAACTGACTGTTGATGATATATTGTACTGCATTGCTAACATTTTGATGGGTTCGTAATATCATGCTCAATCATGAAAACACAATTCATTAAAGGCTCAAAAGTAGTTATATATATATATATATATAGGGTACATTTATAGGCCGAAAAGAACCTAAATGATCTAATAAATTTTACAAAATAAGGATTTTCAAATCTCGAAATCTAATACTCTTATTAACTGAAAAATACTAAAAATTACTTGAAAATAACAAATTATTTGATTGTATGAAATTTTTTTGGTACCATGTCTTGGACACCGCCCGTTATCCGGGGTTTCGCTCCGACTAATCCGGACCGACCGCTACAGTGGCTCCTGTTCGGAGGGCGGGTCTCCCAACGGGGAATGCTCCATACACATGAGGGCCCGATGTTCCCGATGGGAATCGAAGCTCGGTCATGCTTAAGGGAACTCAACCCCACATCTAGTTGAGTCAACCCACGTTGGTATTGTATGAAATTTCACATTTATGTGTTTAGTTCTTCCATATTGTACAAGGTTTGTTGTCAACCCAAATCACAGTAGCATTTGCTTGTGTTTGCCCCAAGTCTGTCAACAGTTTTCTTAACCAAATTACTTGATTTGCAGGTACAGCAACAGAAATATACTCAGCTTCTACTAAAAATTGGGCTATCACCTCTTACTTTGTTGAATCCCATGAAAAAACTCCACTTTATGAGAAAACATAACTAGAAGTGCTTTTACAATTATTTATACTTCGTGCTCAATCACTATCTACGAATCCTTTGAGTTCCTTACTTTCTTTCTTAACAAATCACAAACCATAATCAAAAGTACCTCTGATCTATCTTAAAACTCTCTTGGCTGCCTCAAAATGAATCTGGCTAGGTGAGTGCATAAACCTTGAGAGCAAACTTGCAGAGAACATTAAGTCAGGCCTTGTAGCGTATAGGTAGAGTAGGCTGCCGATTAGGCTTTTGTAAACTGAAGCATCTGCTTTGCTATCAATTTCATCATTTGACAACTTTTCATTCACAATCAAAGAAGTTGCCACCGGTTTGGATCTTTCCATATGAAACTTTTTCAGAATCTCCAAAGTATACTTTTGTTGTGAGATGAAGATTCCAACTTCACATTGATGAATTGCCATATCCAAAAAATATTTCATCTCTTCCAAATTGGACATTTCAAATTCACTCTCCATCTGCAATACAAATTGTTTCAAATCAATCTGTAATCAGCAAGTCATCTACATACAAAGAGATAATAAGCTGTACTTTTTCTTAAACCTTCAATACATATAGAGTAGCTTCACTTTCGCTTCTTTTAAATCCTTGTTGAATCAAAAAAGTATCAATTCTGTGTACCAAATTCTCGGTGCTTGTTTCAAGTCATAAAGAGTTTTGTGGAGCTTGTAAATTTTGTCTTCACAACCTGAAACCTGAAAACCTTCTGACTGCTCAACATTGATTTCTTCATCAAGCACACCATTTAAAAAAGCAAACTTCATATCCAGATGATGAATTTTCCACCCTATCTTTGTTGCTAAAGCCACTAGAAGTTTTATAGTATTATGTCTGGTCACCGGAGCAAAGGTGTTTAAAAAATCAACACCATATTCTTAAAAATAACCCTTTTCAACCAATCTGGCCTTAATTTTATTTACAGAACCATTTGGATTATATTTGATTCTAAAAACCTACTTAACACCAATTATCTTTTGATTTTCCAACCTATTTACCAATTCCCAAGTTTCATTGTTATAAATCATTTTCAGCTCCTCCTCCATTGTAACTCTCCTCCCATTTTCTTTAATAGTTTCATCATAACATGTAGGCTCCTGTAAAGTTGCATCACACCTTTCGTAGCTTTCATCAAGTGATCTTGTTCCTCTCACTGGAACATCATCAAAATTATCAGCACAAACTTCATTTTCTATTTCTTTTGGGACTTGGGGAATAGTTATCCCAATTTGATCAATATCTATAGCTTCTATGTCATTTTTTCATAATTCCATATTGCTGCTTCATCAAATTTTATGTCCCTACTAACCATTAATTTTTTTTTTCAAATTGAAAACTTTATAGCCCTTAGAGGTAGAGCTATATCCCAAGAAGATTCTCATCTCAGCTTTGTAATCCAACTTGTCTCTTTTCGCATCTTGCACATGAGAGTAGCATAAGCTCTCAAGTAATTTGATGTGCTCCACAACTGATTTAATTCCATACCATGCTTCAGTTGGAGTCTTATCTTTCACAATCTTAGTTGGAAGTTTGTTTAGCAAATATACAACTGTGTTAAAGTATCAATCCTAAAAGTTTTTGGCATCTTCTTTTCAAATAGCAAACACCTTGCCATTTCCGCAACAGTTCTATTCTTTCTCTCACTCACTCCATTTTGTTGAGGAGAGTAAATGACAGTCAGCTGATATTCGATTCCAACTTCAAAATAGAAACTGTTAAACTTGTCTGACGTATATTCATACCCATTATCCGATCTTATCATTTCGATACTACAATCTGCTTGATTTTCCATCAAAGTCTTGAATTTTTTAAACACACTAGCCACATCTAACTTTTGTTTCATAAGATAAACCATGCACATCCTTGTATAATCATCCATGAACAAAATGAAATACTTGTTTCCATTCATCGATTGTGTCGTCATTGGTCTACACACATCAGTATCGACTAACTGTAGCCTTTTAGTAGCTCTTTAGGCCTTGTTGGTAGGAAATGACAATCTATTTTGCTTTCCAAATTGACAAACTTGACACACATTCTTTTATCACAAATGACCGGTAGGCCTTGAATTAAGCTTTTGTAGTGCGATTGTTTAATTGTAACATAATGAAAATGGCCAAACATCTTGTGCTATAACATTGACTCATCAACAACAGTGGTTTAAGATGCAAATTTATCTCTTTCAACTTAATTTGAAAGCTTTTGTCTCTCATTTTTATAGTATCAACTTACAACCAGTATTATCAACAATGATGTAGGACTTATTTTGAAAATGCAAAGAATAATTCTTCTCTAGCATTTAACCCACACTTAATAAACTTTGGCTAATTTCAGGCACAAATAACACATTTGAGATAAATTTAATACTTGCAGAAGTCTCAACAGCAACAACTCCCTTGCCTTTAACATCAACCAAGTCTCCATTCCCAATCTTCACATTGGACTCATATAACTAATCCAACTCCCTGAATTGCTTAAATAGTTCAATTCAGGAGTCATGTGGTTTGTACAACCATTATCAATAAGCCAAGATTCTATGTGACTGCTAGTTGCTTGATTGGTAACCATAAACATCTACTCTGGTTGTTGCTAATTTTTAGCCATTTGTACTTGTTGTCCTCATAGAACATCTTTATTCTTGCAAACCTTCTCTACATGTCCAAATTGTTTGCACGATCTGCATTGGACATTTGGCCTAAACCAGCAATAATTTTCTAAATGGCTCTTCTTTTTGTAGTAAGGACATGGAGGATATTTTCTTTTGCCACCACTTTTACTTCCTAGGACCTTATTCTTCTCCTTATCTTTCTTCTCACTAGATTGCTTCTTCTCTCCACCTTGAGGTACTTTTCCTTTTAGTTTTGCAAGGAAAACCCCTTCATTGCTATCTTCTTGTTTCATTGACCTCCTTTTGTTCTTGAGCATGAAAAGCATAAACAAGCTCAGCCAAGGAAATCTTGGTTAAATCCTTTGAGTCTTCAAGAGAGGAGATCTTGGACTCAAACCTTTCAGGCAGGTTCACTAAAACTTTCTCTACAACCCTTTGATCCATTAGATTCTCAGCAAGTAGCCGGATCTTGTTGACAATTTCCATGAGCCTATCTGCATATTCTTTGATAGACTCGCTATCTTTCATTCTCAAAATTTCGAATTCCCTCTTCAAGTTCAGAATCTACATTTGCCTAGTTTTGTCACTCCCCAAATACATCTCCTTGAGCTTGTCCCAAGCCTCCTTTGGTGTTTCGCAAGCCATAATCCTTGTAAAAATTGAAACTAAGACGGCAGCATGAATGTAAGATAAAAATCTTGGAGCTTTAGTTTCTTTTTCTTCATGAGCGCTGATTTGATTGAGAGCTAGATTGTTTTCTAAAGGAAATATTTTCCTTTTAGTTTCAACCCACTACCACAAACCAAGACCTCTCAAATGAGTTTTCATCTTGATAGCCTAAACTTGATAGTTTTCACCATTGAAAACTGGGGCGTGTATTGCTAGAAGCCATGGGGGGCTAAAGTTTGAGTCTTTGTTTTTTATTTTTGGATTTTTTTTTTTTGGAGAGGAAGCCTTGCTGGTATTCTCTCTTCCTTTAAGATCTTTTGATTGCTCTGATACCATAAAAACACAATTCATTAAAGGCTCTCAAGCAAGGGTTTTTTCTTTCTTTTTTTATTATTTTTTTATTTTTTTAATATAGGGTACATTTATAGGCCGAAAAGAAACTAACAAATTTAAAAAATTCCTTAAAATAAGGATTTTCAAATCTTGAAATATAATTTTCTTATTAACCGAAAGATATTAAAAACTAATTGCAAATATCAAGAAAACTAGTATCCTTCCACCCTTTTTTTCTCCTCCGTTGATATCTGGAACACTAATACGGTTCAAGCGTCAGCAAGGCCCTATTTAGGGGACAACTCTTTTGACGTAATTTTTTCTATTTTTAAGTTTCGAACCCAAAATTTGATTAAGAAACTACTGTTCCACCCTTTATTTGAACCATCATACATAAATGCTCTCATAGGTTGCTTGAATATCTTTTGATACTATCCCCTTACTCTCTCAATTATGCTTGTTTTTCTAAGTTCTTCCGTTTCCATGTGCTTGTTAGTGCTTAGGTTCAAGTATGTCAAATGGACAGCACCTTCTTTGTCTGTCCTGTCGGTGGTTGTTGGTCTGGATGATTAACTGGTAGGCCATTGGTTTGAATTTGTCCTATAACTTGCTTTTTTAGTGACTCGTCAATGGGAGGGTTGGTTTCATTTCATAATTAAATCCTTTAGGACTTTAGTTCTTTAAACTTGATGGATCGTTGAAGGAAAAAGAAGACGACAAAAGCTACAATTCAGGGGGAAAAAAAATGTATTGAACCCATCTAATCAGAGAAAATCAGTTTTTGAAGAGTGGGGGTCGAAAGTTACCCAAAACCCTCCTATTCCTTTCCTCTCATCCCCTTCCTCCCAAATCCCCCCTTCCAATCAATACATGAGAGAATTTCTACTTGGCTCTCCAAGCCATAGAAAGATCTATTAAGTCCTTTCTGCCGAACATCTTTCTGCTTTCATTAACTCTACTTTTCATAGGATGCAACAAATAATTCGTAAAATTTGGTTTGATTGAGATAAGAAAAGCAATGTCCATATTACGAAGACATGCATATAGAGAAAAAGGGCCGAATTTTTTGTTTAAAGGTGGCGTCCCTTGCGCGGGGGCGCAAACCCCCCCGAATCTTGCTTTAAATTACCTGTGATCAAAGACTAACTTTTTGTCTAGAAAATGCCTGGATGCTTGTGCTTTGCTGATGACTGATCTTTCTGTTGCGGGCAGTGGAACGGAAATGGACATATAATAGTCTCAAATACAAGATATTGGAGACCAAAAATGAAAGCACATGCAGCTTGAGTTGTATTGTATCTTGGGGACAAAATTGTTTTACTTAGTCAAGTAAGCGTTTTTCCTTTCACGGAAATACTCAATCATTTATATGCCAGTAAAGTGTCTAATATTGAAAAGAGAGAGACTTATGTATAAACATATATTTTCTTTTTCTGCAAAAACTCATATATATAAACATATGAGTATATGAATGTATGTACACATTTTAAGGTAAGATGGTGTTGTAGAAGTGTCCTCTCAGGATTAAATTATTAGGCTGTTTCAGGCCATTTTGTACCATCTTTTTTTCCAGTGTGCTGGTTTTAGTGCTTCTCCATTTCTGGTGTGCAGAAAGTGCAACTTCAGAAATTGTCGTTTGAACTTTTTGATTAGATTTATCTTATGCATCACTGTCCCATAGTTTTAATCAATAGCACATAGGATCTGGACCCATAACTAAAAACCTTGGAAACTGAAGAGTAAAATTTTCATTCGACATAAGAACAATTTCCTTATAATAAGGAATGATGAACACAAACACAGGAAACAAGAAGTTTCACTGTACACATCACAGCAACTGAAAAAACAAACACATGGTCAGGTACATAATCAGAGGCTTGTATTCATATGTTCAAGCTGCAGGCTTGCAAAAGAAACCAAATTGAGACCCCGGATGAATTGTAGTCTAAGGTGGCGGAGGTCTGCAGCAGCTTGATAGGCCACAGCAAGTGAAGAACCATGAACTAGAATTCCAGGACGCAAAACGAACAATCAAAAATTAAAACAACATGAGCAAATATCCTCAAAATTTTCTCATAAAACTTTTCAAGCGGTGCACACCGAAACAAGACAGGAGTAAAAATCTTTCATAACAAAGAGCTTTTCTCAATATATAAATAATTAGAAAAATTTATGACGAGGGGATCTTACCATGGACCGCAGGGTCCTCCAGCAGGGGGGCCTGGAGGAGGTGGTGCATCGCCAGGTGGTGGAGGATCCATCGGTGAAAGAGAAATTAAACCAAGTGCACACGTTTGTCAAGCAGTGTAGTTAGAGAGAGAGAGGCTCTCAGACCTTAATATACAACATAAAGTGATTGTCTGTCAAAAATATTACTCTTGATTCGATTGAGTTTTTTACATCTTTGTAATGGTATCTTTACCTACCATTCAATATTTAAAATATCTGGGACCCCCTCCAAAAGAATACAGAATATGTGCAGTCTTGCGTGAGAGAGAGAGAGAGAGAGAGAGAGAGAGAGAGATTAGTTGTTTAATATGAAAATGAGCTAGGATATCCGTCTCTAAATTATTGGCAAAGCTACTAGTGATTTTGAGTAATTCTTGCATTATTGAGAGTGTAGATAATTAGTTTAACGTGTAGAAAGAAACAGTTTGAGCTTGTCTGCTTTTATTCCTTGACATAAAATCTCTTTACCACAAATGCATATCCAGTCAAATATTTTGTGTGTTTGCTGTGATTTTTTTTTTTTTTTCATTTCTTTCAATTTAGCTTCACCTAGGTGGTCTACATTCCCATGTTCTCATTTCCTTTCAGAAGTTTGTCTTTCATTTGCCATTGTAAATACTACAATTTTGTATTTATTGAGCTGTTGGACGACGCCACATGGACATGTGCCACCATAGTTTTGCATCGTATTCTTCATCTCCATGTGATATTCTTGCACGGTTGTCCATAACTATGTGTAGCATTCAGTGGATGGATGCCAGTGATTTTAGGCCGTTTGCTTCCTTCAATTACCTTCCTATGAAAGTTTCTCAATATGCATACTTCATAAAAGTTCAGAATGAAACCAGATTGAACAAGATTTAAAACTTTTTGTTTATAGTCCTAGATTCATAATTGAATTTCTCTCTCCTTGCCAAATCCTTTTTCTTTGAAACCAAGTTCTCTAATCTCAATTTTGCAGAACTCTACTGTAAAACAGATTCATGAGTCTATGAACGTAACAAAACTGTGTAACTCATGGACATCAGTCATTTTAGTTAGTAAAGATATCTTGAGATGAAATAAGAGATTCTAAAATCAAATCCTTAGTTCTAGGATTAGGAGGTTAATGGTTAGCGGGAGAATCATAAGGAAGGAAAAAAAAAGTTCCACCACTTCCTAGTGTTCAATACTAGAGTTGACATGTCTCATTTTAAAGTTTTCTGGAATGGACTTAGTGTGGATCAGGTATCTCCAAATTCTAAAGCAATAAGAACAGTAGTTAGAGTTATTTGAGGAGCTCAAATGACATGGAAAATTTGGGGTTGAGAGTTCGGAACCTACTTTTTGCAGAACAGTTTGTGAAAAGAATGATCATTGACATATCTTATGTCTGCAAAGAAACCTCAAACAACAAATACATATAGCTAGGGTTGTCCCCTATCACAAATCACACACCCACAAGCTTTAGGAAATTGATCAAATAAAGAGAGACCCTCAAATTGATAGAGGAAAACAAATAGTAAAAAGGAAGCAATTTCACACAATGTTATGCCGGTGCATCAATAACCGCTGGCTCTTCACTTGGTGCTGGTGGCGGCACTTCAGGGGGTGGAGCAGGCGGTGTAGGCTTAGGAGGAGCTGGAGCTGGAGGACAGCAGGTGCTGAATATACCGAAGCACTTGACAAAACCAGGCCTACAAGTATGAGGAAAGTAGAAATATCTAAGTGAATATTCAAGCTATATGAAATATTTAATCTCGTGTCAAAAGCTTACCAAGTTTTTGGTGGTGGATCCGATGTTTCTTCTTCAACTGGTGGTGGTGGTGGAGGGGAAGGAGGGGGTGGTGGTGCATCGGCAGCTGCTGGCTCCTCACTTGGTGCCGGTGGCGGCACTTCAGGGGGTGGAGGGGGTGCATCTGCCTCCATTGTTTAGAGGAAAGATGTAGAAAATTTTTTTTTTCCTTTTTTTTCCAGGCTGTACTAATTATGGTGGGTTTAGGCTTAAATGGTACAGGAAAACATAAGATAAAATGATGGGGTTGAGTGTTTAGTTGGCGCTTTCCTTTCAGTCGTTGTGCCTTATCTGCCACTCAACATTGATATAGACTAGGATCCAATCAATGATCAAATCAACAGTGGGGGAAAGAGAGCGAGAGTGGGGGAGAGAATTTTTATGGTCAAGAGCTCAACAGTAGGGCTATGGAGAGCTAATTTGAATTATAATAAACAACTTGTTACTGGTGCACAGTCTCAAGTTATTGCCAAAGATTCAAGTTTAACGAATCTTGCTATTCTGGATATGTGTTAATTGCGAAGAACCGGTGGGTAGAAACCGCTCAACAACTCTCCTCTCCGGCATATTTGTTGAACTGAATGCATTTTCTTCCATCTGCTCAGTCTTTTTTTTTTATCTTGTTTTACATAAAACGATTTCACTCGGATCTAGTTGTTGATCATAGAAGCTCTTGTCCCATTTCATGCCCTTTAGCCGCTATTTAATAGGTGGTAAGACATTCAATTTTTTCAATAGAATTTAAATTCAAGTTTGTCATATAGCTTATGAGTTTTAAACCTTTGTATTTGACTTGTATATATATCATGGTTTTCACCGATGAGCATTCGTATTTCACCCTGTTAATCCAGTTGGGCACTGTAGGGGCAATTATGGGGATTGTTCTCCCAATTCTTGTCTTTTCATTTTCAAAGCTTAAACTTGAGACCTTTGTTAAAGGGATCTAATATCCTACCGTTACACCCACAGGAAATTGGTTGTATCTGATCACTTATATGTGAGAATACTATTTGACACATCCAATTCAATTTTAATAATTGTCGTAGGTGCATGTTAAACCTTATGCTTATTTGTGCGCAAGACACAAGGTAAGGATTAATGCTCCCTAAATAGGCATGATCCACAGTTGTTCCCAACATTGGGCCACAACTTTCCTTTTGCTTGTACACAACCCTAATTAGGCAAAAGTATCAAAAAGGAAAGAAATTTTGACAACTGTCGTCCTTCAATTTTCTAGTGGTAGATGTACCTTTCCTCAACTTGTCCCCATCTCCATTTTTGTGTTTATTTTATAAATCTTATAATATACCACCAATGCAATAATTTACATTTCCATCTCTGTCTTTGTCTCGACTCCGAAACTAATGTTCTTCTGCTTCTTCTTCTTCTTCTTCTTCTTCTTTTAAATTTTATTTACAGTGATAGAGCTTGACATATGATTTTCTCTTTAAGGTGGACAGGCTTGGAGTTCAGTGGCAGAGAGATCATCATTCAATTGCAGTCCTAAATGACAAGTCTAAAGCATAATCCAAGCAAAAATCCACTAGAAAAATAGTATAAACATTGTAATCTGAACTTACTTTAAAGAATTAAAAGCAGTATATTATACACTCGGTGAAATACCCAGCTCTCTCAGAGATACAAAAACTTATACCTGTATATACATCATGCCCCAACAACAAAAGATCGAAACATAGGAGCGGGAAAATTATACTAAAAGTTTTAAGTCCTACTCCAAACAAAAATGAGGTAAAAAAGTACAAGAAGAAAATTATTTGTAGCAGTGATTTTAAGTCAGCATTGTTTACCTTGACTTCTGTCATGAAGAGAAAGACCAGGATAGTCTCTCGTATGGCTCGGGAGCTGTTGAAGTGCCTGGCAACAAAGCCTGGGATCGAGTTACCATGTCAAACATAGTTGGTGTTTGATAGGATTGGATGAGGCTTGAACTGTCAGTGGAGTCACCTCGGGCCGTTGCCCTTTGCCATGAGTGTGAACTCAAACCTGAGAGGATGTATGCTCTCCCCGATGTCTCATATACTCGCCTACTTTTCATTCTCTCTTGCATCTCCTTTAGCTCTGCATCCAATGCAATGCAGAGACGATCACCGGATTTTGCTGATACAGTCTCCGACAAATTCCTGCGACAGGTTTCAAGAATAGAGAGAGCGCTAGCTAGGTTTCCTTGCTCAGCTGCAGTTCGTGCCTCTGCCATCGCATCTGCTGCTTGAAGTCTATTTTGTTGCCTGTCCACTTCTATTGACACAGCTTCCTCTCCAGCTGCTTCAGGTCTCTCAATCCTAACTTCTTCACCTTCTGAACTGAAAATCTCTTTCGTTAATGGATCTTTGTATGCACATTTCACCTTCACCAATGAGGTTAGAGTGCTAGAATTCTCTGCAGGAACATTCACTGAAACCAGAAAGTCCCTTTGTTCATCAGCATACAAGTCTCCAACATCAATATATGCGGTGCGTCCATCACTCAAAATCTGACTTGGGTAGCTTCCAGCTTTTAATGATCTTATGCAGATATCCGGGTTCACAGATTTTATGTCCACTTGCAGCTGTTGCACCGTGACACTCAAAAGTCCCCCAATGCACTGAGCAAAAGCATCCTGTATCACACTTTCAGTTTCAATGAAAGAAAATGTCCCTCCAGTGATCTCTGAAATAGAATGCATCGATGAAGCATCATGATCTAAACCAAATCCAAGAGTGTGCACTGGAATGTGGTAACCCTTGCCTTCAGCACCACGTATGGACAAAGGAAGGAGCAACTGATAGTTGGGTGAAGTCTGACCGCCATTAGAACTGCTTACAGTATATGTATCCTGTCCATCAGAAAAGAGGATTATGCTAGCAACTGAGTTCTTCTCTCTCCGTTCTTCCATAACCTTAGCACCTTTTCTCAGGCCTTCAGCAATATTAGTTCCTCCATTGGCCACTAGAGAGTTGACAGCTTGCAGTGCTGATTGTCTTCCACTGTCAGACATCGTACGGAGAGGAAATAGGCGGTGGGCTGTGGAGGAGAAGGCAATCACAGCCAACCTGTCACTGGGACCGAGATTCTGAATCACAAATCCCATTGCTCGCTTGAGTAATGCTAGTTTAGTACCTGCCATGCTTCCACTGACATCAAGTACAGTTACAAGGTCTACTGGAGCTCGGGGAGTTTGAGATTCCTGCGTTGAGTTGGTCTGGTTTAGGCTTGGATTTTGTACTGTATATGCACTAGGAGCTTTAAGATGGATCAGGATGGAGAAATTGTCGTATGATTTGGAACAAGGTGCAGCCGAAACCTCTGGGAATGCTTTAATCTCCATAACTCTTGGGCTGTTCTTATTGGAAGAGCCATTTTCTATAGGAATGGGTTGGTGATCTATTGGCTCATCATCATCGAAAACACCAGGCTCTGGAGCATGAAGTAGCCGTGCCATTTGTCGGTGGATATCTGACCTCCGAGGCAATCTGCGGACTACAGTCATCAAAGGGTCATTTTGAGGGTAATTAACAGGACGTACTCTTGCTCGTCCAGGATGAGGATCCAAAAGGGGGCCTTGCAAGGGAATTTCTTTCCATTTTGCTCTGCAAATTGGACATACATAATTTCCATGTTTCACGTTTGAAGCTATGCATTGGAAATGGAATGAGTGGGAGCATTCTGCGGTGAATATAGCATGGCCATCTCCTTGCTTCATCGAGGTCAAGCAAATGGAACATGTTTTCTGAAAATCCAAGGCAGGGAGGAAAAAGTATTACGACATGTCAAGGCAATGAAAATTTTGTTTGTTTACATTCATATGACCCTTCCGGTGCAAACTCATAACATAGATTACACTAATTGCAAGGTTCAACAAGCTTTGAATTGTTTGTACCACACTGGTAGCTTGGTTTGTCTTTTCCTTCTTATTTATTTATTTATTTATTTTTAGTCAGCATCTGCTTGTATGAACAAGTCCTATGTGGGCATCATAAGAGGAACAAGATCTAAGGAATACAAGATAGTTCAGGAATACGAGAAATGTCAAAAGAGATAGCTTTTCTAAAGGGTTTGGTTAGGGTAATTAAAGTCACCATATCATAACCTACAAAAAGATAAATTTGACAAACAAATTAATCTGAACCATGAAAAATAATGAGTTGCTGAAAGAGTTTTCCCCTTTGCAGGAGTATACCCTAAAGAAAGCTTTAAGATCTACCTAGTGCCACTTGAGAGAGAGAGAGAGAGAGAGGAAATGGAAAGGTAAGCCAACCCATACTATTCCTTTTTTGACAATGGTGGTCCTGAAAGGGACTAATCCCTCCTCCATTAACTCAACCGGCCAAAGCGGTGAAAACAACAACTCAGTTATTACTCATCTCCCATAGATCACACCATTGGTAAAAAAAAAAAAAAAAAAACTTACCAACAATCATTAAATTCCTCAATGTTCCATATTAAATTGTGAACACAAAATCAAACTTACCAACACTAATATCTTCCTTAGTTTTTGTCTTAATTTGAACCTTAATCTCAAATTTTGATTTCGATACCAGAAACAAATACATAAGGGACGAGAATTCCTAATTTGTTCTCTCATTGACAAAAGTTTTATGAAAATTGTCGACGTGCAATTTTCTTCTTTATCCGACTTTGGAACCGGTAGTGTTAAAAGGGGCAAATCCGGACACATAACAATAAATAAATAAATAAATAAATAAAATTTAAATTATCAAATTTCATGCAAATTATTTATTTTTATAAAACTGAAATTCTGTATTTTTATTTTTATTTTTATTTTTGACAAAAATCACTAATACCAATTGTTGATCAACTACATAAGCTTACTCATTGACTCATATGAAACTCAAATTAGAACATCAAATGAACAAATCTTTATTGAAACCTATGAACAAATCTTTATATTATATATTAGAACATCATAATGGACATGAAATGAATCTATACCTTAGATGATCTGCTGACACTCTTGGAGATCAGAGGAGAGAGGAAAGGAGATTTCGAGCTAGCAGTTGCAACATCGGACAATCTCGGATAATCATTATCCTCAGATTGTCTTGAATCTTCTTGAGTTCTTGGAATAAAAACACAAAACTTCAATCCAAGTGCAAGCTTTGCTTTTCTCCATCCACTTCCCATTTTAATGAAAGATTTTCTCACGCCAAGGCTCAAAAAAGAGAGAAAAAATTTCCAGCTACTTGAAGAAACAGAGCAAAAAGCAGCACTTGAACAATAGCGAAATCAGATTTTGATGGATTTTCAGGAAATGGGTATTGAAGATTTCTGAAAACAGATGAGAGAGAGAGAGAGAGGATAGTGTAAATAGAGTTGAAACAGAGGAAAAGCAGATTACGCAACAATCGGACAATCAAAAATTAGATTTTGCTTGGTTTTTATAATGGGTATTAAGATTTTTGGAAATTAAGTATGGATTTGGAGAGGGAGAGAGAGAATCCTATACACGGCTACGTGGTCAAGAAAAATGGCCAAGTCATAGAGAAGAAACGTCTGCAGAAGTGAAAAATACACGGAGTTTTGGCGGCCGGCCATGGAAGGAAGTGACTGTGTCTTTGACCTTTGCTCTCTCGGTGGTTGTTGCGATTGTTTTTGCCTTTCTTGTTTCGAGTGCGGCTAAAAAACTGAAGCGCAGTCGTTAAAAGGAGTTCGGAGGGCGGTAGTAAAAAGCACGTTTTTTTGGGGGTTCGAATCGAATGGAACCAAGAGAAAGCTGTTTGCCCTTTATACCCCTCTTTACTTCTTTCATTTCCCAAACTACCCTTCTCATTTTGAATCTGTTCTCATCATTTGATTTTGCACTTCTTATTTTTATTATTTATTTCCCCCAAGGAGTTTAGGCCACCATAAAGCCGTTACTCTCTCTTGGCCGGCCGACCGATCATATGGTAAGATATTTAAAAGAACAATTATCAAGTCGACACTTTTAAAAAACTTAACTTTAAAGTTAAAAATTTAATTAGTAATATTAATTTATAATAACTTTTAATATATTTTTGATCGAAGTGTAAGATCAATACCAGTACCATTTTTAGTTAACGAGATTTAAATGTTTCATGTAATATGGCAATAATTTAAAAGTAAACCTAATTTTTAATTTTTAATTTCATAATCAATTTCATTATATAAGCTTTTGATTTAATCCAAACGAATCACATGAATTCAATCTGATTTTTTACTTTGATTCACTTTAACTTTCCATTTTTCCAGAGAATTATAATATTTCAAATGTTTTAAATTTGTTGTCGTATAAAGTAAAATATCGAAAATCAGAAACACTTTTTAGTATATAACCATCGGTATTCAACAATAAAAATAGACTAATACTTTCATGTCTTGATGCTTAAGCTCATAAAAGTATAAAACTAAAACATAAATAATTTCAATAGGTTTTTTAACCCTTCAAATAACAATATTATAAAATTGGTAGATAAATAATTAATTATAATTTCAGATTATATACTAAAATAACCCGATTAAAAGCTTCGATTAGTTTTTGATTCAAACCATTTTAATGCAAATCTAATCCCTCTAAATTCATATGGTATTTAAAAATCGGGATATTTAGGCCAATTTATATGTTATTAAATATAATTTATGGGAGGGGTAACCAAAGTCCTATTTTTCCAAGGCGGCTCGTTAATTTTATGATGTACGCAATTACGTCCTGGAAATAAATGAAATATGTCGGAGGAATGAGTCAATAGAAATCAATCAATGATGGGACCAACAACCTGGTTTTAAAAGTTGGGTCGAATTTAGTATGCGAAGAAAATATATATTAAAAAATTTTTATAAATTTAATTTTATTTGAATTGAATTTAATCAGATTTAATATAATTATCATATATCAGTGATTTATTTAAAATAAATAAAAATCAGTTAAGAAGATTCAATCACTTTGAAAAAAAATTAAAAAATAAATAAAATTGTAATGATGTTAAAACCGAGACCTTGCTAGTTGCCTTCTACGCTCTTGAGACTCTTTCTCACTTCCTTTCTAACAAAATGATATTCACCAAACAATCATCTAAATTCAGTAATTCCAGCCCAGCCAAGAAACTGTGATCAATCCCCATGAATTTTAATGACACAAGACTTCCAAATACTCGTACAATTATAATGGTTGATTTCTCACCTTTATTTTATATATTATATCAATCGATATTTAAAATCATATTCTGATTAATTCGATTCGAATATTTATCGAGTTTATTTTATGATATAGTTTTTTTAATATGATTTTTTTATTTTTAAATTTTAAATCTAAAATTTAATTAAAAAATATAATATTATTGTCTATTAAATCAACTATCCGTTATCGGATGATGGTAACATATAGAGGGTGATATATCTCAACCTCCTTTTTCAAATCAATCCTTTGAAATATGAATTACCAGAAGAGTATGCCTTAGAAAAGTACATGGAGAGATGATCAAATTAGAAAAATAGGTTGGGTTCCCATTGGTGGGCATGAGTCAAAATGGTGCCTGGGTTTTTTTTTTCTTGGTGGGTGGGGGGAATACATACATATATATCCATCCAAGTCATTATGAATTCTCCCCAACATGAGATGACACGTACTCCACACGTGCACATCATCACATTTAGCCGTTTCGTGTTTCCTTCGTCAATGCTTTTCACATGAATTCTTCGCTCTCTCCCTCTCTCACTCAGAAAAGAACCCAAAAAAAAAAAAAAGATGAATAAAAAAAATTAAATTTTAATAAAAAAAATAAAAAAAATAATTATCAAATAATCAATCTAATAGATAATAATATCGAATCTATTATTCAGTTTTAAAACTTGAATAAAAAAACTTATTTGAAGAGTTATTCTTAAATTATATTTAAATTAAATTAATTAAAATATAATTTCAAATAATTATCAATTAAAAAAAAGAGTGAACGAATATGAGAGATCGTTCGAGCTTCCCCTCGAATATATAGATTTTGTATCGAATTCTTTTTTTAATATAAAAAGTATCCTAATAAAATTTTAGGATTCTACAACAAAATTAACACTCAAAACATAATGGCATAGGTATCTTATTAGCTGTATTTGTTTCATGTAAAATGATAACATTGAATACTACAAGAATTGGTCTGTGCCAAGGAATTCAACAAATCAATGTTTTAAGAAGCCGACAATTGGGAAATTTTCCGATCAACCAAAAACTACTTGAATTTTATTCAACAATGAATAGGTTTGATACATTGAAGTTTTCTATACCTAATTTTCTTTTTTGGGAGAAATCTCTTTGATTTTGCTGAGTAAAACACTTTCATTTGGGCATGACAAAATTCAATGTGTCATTTGTTGAATTTGTTAAGGATGAATGCCAGCCCATAATTCATAATTTTTTCACAAAATAAAAATAATCAATCATATGACTTACGGGCTCTTATTTTCGTCAAGAGTATTAGATAAATCTGAACATGATTCTGATACTACATTAGAGAAATTTGAATATAACTCTAATACCATGTTAAAGATAAGAAATATTATTTTTTTTTTGTGCTGCTGATGAGAAATATTGTAAGAATATGAAACCCCGTTGATTCTTATCTTCTGCGTGACAACAGGGTCATATTTAAATTTCTTTTAATATGATATCAGAATCATATTAAAAATTTTCTAATATGGTATCAGAACTATGCTTAATTTTCTTTAATGAAGAGAACCTAAAACCCAACCATCTACAAGTAATTTGACCAAATAATTTAAATTGGAATATTTTAATATGACATCAATATCTAATTATAATTTCTGCCAGTGACCTTATAATAGAGATTCTTGACCATGACTTAGTATTGATCATGCCACTTGCTGGGTTGGCTCCTTAGAACGATTAGATCCAAGTTGTTCGACTTAGATTTTAGAAAATGGTTTTATTAAGAAAAAAAACTTTTAGAAATAAGTATTTCTTATTATATTCGTGCAGATACATCCTTGGAATACAATAAGACGCATACAAGATTGTCTTTTATTTATTTTTAATTTTGTTCGTCTCACTAATTACTATATTTATTTTTAATGTTTTTCATGATTTTTTATTAGGATTAAATTTTAATTTTGGGAAATCAGTTAACTTCTAAAATGAGCCCTACAATACCCGAACAGATTTAGTCGGGTAAAACACTGATATCGGTGATGAAAAAAAAAAGGATATGTATGATGCATAGGTCCATTAGTCTCATAGTCGATCGATGAGTTTTCTTGCTTACATAATTCTTTGGATTTTTTGTGAAGATTTCATTATCAAGTCAAATAGCTTGTCGTGGAATAATTGTATAAATGGGAAAAAAGGGGGAAAAAAAAAAGAAAAAAAGAAAAAATTTTGCAACATTTATGAGTTGGTGAAGCTATTTTTTTTTTTTTCATGGTTTAAATTACTTAAATTCTAGAGGGGAAATTTATTAGAACATTTTATATTTAAACATCTTTCAACTCGAAGCCACAGATTCGTTTTCTAGTAAAAGAAAATTGCAATATTTTGAACATGAAAAATAACAATACGTATTAGAAGAAACTTTGAAAATCATTCATACAAAATAGATTATTATTAGATGGTTTAGATCGAAAAAAATATATATATATATTTTGATTAAATTGATTTATATTTTATAATTAGGATTTATTAATAGATTTATTAGAACACTTTCTTTCTAATTCAAAAACCCATAAAGAAAATTGGAATATTTTGATTGCAAAGAATAGCATCATCCATTAGGAATAACTTTGAAAGTCACTTGCACAAAGGTAGGTCCTTAGGGACCAAGCACGAAGAAAGTCAATCTATGGCCAGTAGAAATCGCCATATATATTCCCACACAGTCTCTCAGCACAAAAACAGAAATGACAGCAATAATGGAACTATATTCCACTTGGAACCCATCCAATTCTAGTAAATTTGAAGGTGGATTTAAGAGAAGTCGACATGCATTGTAGGGTCTTAAAGTGGGTGTAGAAGAACTCTCTCTCTCAATTTTGTTAGGTAAACTAAATGAGAGAGCATCGAATGATTTCATTTCAAGGGTTTAATTTTAAATCAAAAAAGAATCTAGCCAAGGACAGCTTTAGCTTTTCCTCAACTTGAGAATGCATGCACTATGCAGGCATCAAATGCTACACATACAAGAGAGAGAGAGAGAGAGAGAGAGAGAGAGAGAAAGAGAGACATTTAAAATGAATAGAAAAGGCTAACATGATCTTGTGCTTCTTGAGTGGAGTTTCCTATTCCCACTTTGCTCCCTTTAAAAAGCCTACCTTTTAAAAGGAGAAAGAAAAAAAAATGCCCATCTTTTTTTACTCGCAAAAGTTATTCCTCTCCCCCACAAAATAACATCAATATGGAACTAAGACTGGCATCTTTTCATTCCTCTCTCTCTCTCTCCCCCCCCCCCCTTTGAGAGCACATATGCCTCCCAACTTATTAGAGAGAGAGAGCTTGATGGTAATGAGTGGAGATCCATTAACAAAAGAATCCTCAATCTTTGTGGGGAGGATAGGATTCTCCTTTTGCTGCCTCTAAATTTGCTAGACTTTCTAGTGCAAGTCAACCAGAAAGCTGACCTTGATATCAGTCCATCCCTAAAGATAAAAAGAACTTATCTTCACTCTAAACTATTACTTAGGTATAGGGTTCACTCTTTTATGAGCTCAAGTCAAATATAGAAGAATCGTTTTCTCCTTTTGGGACTTTCAAAATATTATCCTAAACCTTTGAGCTAGGATTCCCGCAACCCATTGCCTAGCCCAATCCCAACCACAAGCTTTTGATTCTCGAACACTACTCTTTGGTACTTCTAATAAGAGGTTTTGAAAATATTTCTTATTTTGAACTGTTTTTTTTTAATAATCAATTGATATATTTCAAAATATATTCTAACTAATTCCATCTATATTCTAATTAATTTAATCTAAACGTAACGATGACTTTTCTACTATCGGGAAACTCTTCCAACCATGCTATAAGTGAATTTGATTTTAAGATCTTTTAATTTCATTTTATTGATTTTTATTAATTAAGTTAGCTGATCTAATATAACTGCATAACACTTATCTCCCAAAGATCTTATGATCATAAAGAACGCAATCCAATACTTAGAACAATTATTAGGTCAAATCTAATTACAAAGAGAGTGCCAAACTATCATGCTAAGAGAATATGTTACTTAATCGGCATCTCTATTAATACGAGAGTTAAAAAAAAAACCAAAAAAAATTGAAATCACTAGCAACATAGTTTGCCATACCAGCCATTGCCATTGATCCACTCTGTACATATTTGACAATAGGCTTAATTTTGTTTTTAAATTTTTATTTCATCTCCTTGGTAGATGACATTTTTCAATTATTTCTTAAAAGATTTTCAAACACCCCTTGCCTAATCAAGAGACCAATCTAATCAAGAGACCAATCGTCACAAGAATTGTTTTTTAGAGGATAAGTTTTAGATTGTAAAGGGTCAATATATAAATTATGGGTAAGAGAGAAAAAGGATGTAAACAAAAGCAAGCACAATAGAGGTCAGCTTTTTATTATGTTTTTTCAGGGATTTTTCACAAGGGTATTGATTATACATATCCAGCCGCCATGAGTTACCATCTAGCAATTGCCTTCTTTAATAATTACTTCACATGCATGTTTTTTGATGCCAACTCTCTGCACAAGTCAAACCCTAATCCATGCATTCGCAAATGGCCGTCCATCAATGCAGCATTGATGTCCCCATTTGCCAAACAAACGAGCTGCAATTAAGATACGCATGCATGCTTGTACTAGTTTTATAGAATTTATTAATGCAATGGATGATCCGTTGATCTAGTAAAATGTGATATTAGATTTTTTAATTAAAATTACGAATTTGACTTATAATTTGATTATAAAGTAGTTTACGTTGAGAATGTAATTTTTTTAAATAGGTCATTATAAATTTCAAATCGAATTAATTAAAATATAAATCCAGATATCAATCATTACGGTACCAACAAAAAAAAAAGAATTTATTGTGACCATGCCTTTCTTTTCCTTCTTCTTTCTAATCAATGAGAAAAGGAAGTTGCTTTGCAACATGCTTTGACCCTTCGGAAAAACAAAAAGATTATTGAAGAAAAGGTTTCCTTTTTCCCACTTTAAGAAACTTTAAACAAATTGACAGAGGCTAAAAGAGAGTAAAATGAAATTTTGCAAAATAGGACCTTATATAGCATGGTTTTATGCTCCCAAAAATTTAAGGTGAGATATGCAGTCTTGTTTCCTTATTTTCGTTCCTAATTATATTGCAAAACCAAGCCCAATACTCGAATATTCTATAATGGAAAACCCCTAGTGTAAAATGTTTACTACTTAATGCTATGCTAACATAATACCCTTTTTCTACCAAAAAAAAAAAAAACCATAATACCCTTTTTGCCATGAGAGGAAAAGAGAAGAAAACCAAGCTAAGTAGCATATTTGTGAAGCTTTCTCATGGCCGATCACTCCTCTACCGAAGGAAACCCAAGTACACCAATTGTTAGTCGGTGTAGTGAAATGTAACATTAAATCTTTTAGTTAAGATTTTAAGTTTGATTCTCGATTTAAGTATAAAACAAATTATGTTAAGAAATTAACCCCTCCTAAAATGGACCACTACAAGTCATAGACTGAATTAATTAGAATATTATTTTAGATATCCATCGATATAGTACCAAAAAAAAAAAAAAAACCTAAATAACATATGGACATTCTTTTCCTTCTATGGTTTCTACTTTCTACTTTTACATGGAAAATCCATTGAAACAGCCTTTTATTGAGGAAAAAAACAAGGAACACAAATTCCTTCATGATAAAAGGTTAAATTTTGTAGCGAAACATAAAACCTGCACTGTGTTTTCTACAGCTGTTTTATGCTCCATTGCCTTAGCGCCCCCCCCCCCCCTCGGGGGGAGGGGGGTTGTGTCTGTCCGTGACAGCATAGAGTTCAAAAGGAAAAAAAGGGTAAGGAACTGAACCATAGACAAGCATAATATTTCATTCCTCTGAGAAAAAGGGAGAAAGAAATTGCTTACAATTGCTTCCTTTACATGATAAATCTCAAAGCCTAATGAAAAAAATTGGTAAAATTGGATCAGTAATGACATCTTTTGTGTATATACTTTACAGATTTTCCAGGTGCTGTATATATCAATTTAAGCTGCAAATGACCTGAAAAATGAAATCTTAAATGTCCAAACGTCCATTTCTCACTATGCCAATTTCCACTGTATTTCAACCTGTATCACTCCATTCTTCGAATCAACCAAATGATATTTATGGTTGATCCGCCCATTGTGTACAACATCTGTAAGATTGATTTCGACGTAGCCCAACGATTCCTGAGAAATGCAAAATTAAGGAGGTTATACTAAGTATGAGCAAAGAAAAATAAAATTGGAAAGAAGTAGAGAGTGCTTTACCTTTGAACCGAAGACAATGCGCCTCCGCTTGCTCATAACCTCAATACGGATTTTCTCTTCTAAAGGAGGCTCTTCAAGCATAAACTGAAATTCTTCATTCCAAATAGGGTCACGAGTTCTTTTAATCATCTAGAATAAAACAAAATTACATTATAAGTTTGCGTAGATCTTGTATTCAAATTTCAACATTAGAATCAAGCTTTAGAAATTATTGGAGTGACAAAGTAAACATGGGGTACACTAGGTACTTTTTTCTCCATTACTAGCTTGTCCCCAACCTTTTCAACAAGACTACCTTTTAAGCCCAAGAAAGGCATAGGCACTGAATGGAACTTAATGGAGGAATCTCAAGCAATAAGGCATAGGCACCTAATGGAATTTAATGGAGGAATCTCAGGCAATATTCTCTTTGTTGATAGAAAATAGAATTTCAAATCTTGTTACCAGGGAAAAAAATCCCAATAAGGACAATTGTGCATAACTTTGTGCAACTTCGAAGAACAAGGAGTGTGTCAAATGTAATGTCCAGACAAACATTTAGTGCTTTCAAAAAGTGGCTCTTTACACCTTAAATTTATAAGAAACATTGGGTTCTAATTAGCTCTTAATCCACAGTTGCATGCATTTTGATAAAGATTAAGAAGACTAAAGGTAATCTAAAAGTAAATCTACCTTTGTTTTCTTCTTTTCTCCTCTGAAAAGGATTAGGGCATATGGGTTGTTGTGACGTTCTCCCTCTACATCCTCAGCTCCTTGGATAGTGACCAAAAGCACACCTCCTACATTGTTGGGCCCAGAATCGGATACCCTGTCAATTCGACTCTCCATCTTTTTATATCCATCCAAAGGTCCACTAAACCTGTCATGATTTTGTTTAAAGGGATAATAAGTCAACTCCACTACAAGCTGTCCTCTTGACTTCTTATTGTGAGGGTCATTGATATTTGAATTCTTGAGTAATTCAAGCTTGAACTCCTTTGTCTCATTTGGTGTGAGAAGATTCAGAGGGACTAATTGCATTCCTAATCTGTCATGTGCCCCGACCTGCAAAAATACAGTGGCACAATCTAAAAATTTATAGCCCCTTTCTTTTGGTGGTCCAACTTGAGAACTTGTTTGAGTTGGCCTGTTGAAAATGAGTAATTGGGGAGAAACTTTGACATAGAGCCTTCTGAGTACACCATTTTCGATTTCAGACAATTACCCAGGAGAAAATATTGTCAACATGTCTTCAAAGCTATGTAGTATGGACACAATGACTTGAAAAAGTTGTAAAAAGCATGCGGTATTCTAATTTAGCCAAGTGCCATATTATAGAGTCAAAGAGTGTGTCTGGTCGGACACAATGCAGACATGCTCATTCCTAGAACTGTTTATGCAATTTAAATAGTCTAATCAGACAATCAGACGGGGGGAAGGCATAGCTTAATGTTGTTAATTCAAGTTTTGAGAGCAGGTACTTCGCAGTTTGTACAAATATTGTCAAAATACCAATGCTTGATCCTTTTCCACCACTTAGAAGTCCATTAGAATAGGGAAAACAGTAAGCAGTGGAAGGGAAGCAAAGGGATTTATGATAATTTTACATGTTCACATGAACATATGGATAAGGGAAGGAAAGCAAAGGGATTTGTAATAATTTTACACGTCCACATGAACATATGGATACATGCTTTTCCAAAGTAATGATTTAACAGTAATAAGCTAGTTTAAAAAATTATTTAAGGTTATGAGTTTATGTTGTATCAATGCAAGAAACCTACTTAGGCTTTCTTTATCATATTCATAATATCAATTTCCCATAAAAAGAAAAAGAAGAAAAAAAAAAGAGAGTGAGAGAGAGTTAAGTAGAACCTTGTCCCAATCATAGACACGTAATTGAAGAACTTGAGACTCTGGATCCTTCACAATGAGCTTGAAATTTTCATTCCAAACAGGATTTAAGTTCTTCATCTGGATAGTAGTTTTCTTTGATGGTAGCCTCTCTCCTGTCAAGCTAAGCTTAACATAAGGGTCTGATGTCCCCAAAATATCCATCTTCAACAGATTGAATGCTTGTATGACCTTCACATGCAGTACACCCACTGGCTTCTTGCTTGCCACTCTGTCAGTGATAGAGGATATTTATTGTAACATCTTTGTCTAAAACACCACCACGGAGGAAAGGAAAAAGATTAACATTGCGAAATTCGACATTGCTCAAGGAAGCACTACAACTTACGATGAAGCATCTAGGATGGGAACTTCAAGTGTTTGAGGCCAGTGGTAGAGGTTGGCCACTTGCTTTTTAATGGTTTCCTGTATGCAGCAGCAGATAGAAGGGTTAATTTGAGATCCACCACCAGCATGTGGAAGTAAATTACAACTGATTTTCCACCATATGAACGCATGAATTATGTTCTAGTTAACCAAATTGATACCTAAATCATACCCGGAAAGGAGTTTCTAGGGCAGCACCTGAACATACCGATACAGGCCAGGTATGGACATAATGTCCCCTCCCAGGACTCTCATTCCGAAGTCAACATGAGGCTGAGAAGAATTAGAGAAAATCATCGTGTAGTCTTCCCATTAAGAGAACAAAGTCTAGATGTTAATGTTTAAGTCAAAACAGATTCAGGCCTTACCTTCTCCATCAATGACACTACTGCCTTTGCAAAGCAAGGGAAGGTGGGCACGAGGGGTTTCAGGGACACCCGCGGAGCAGCAAATATTTGTAGATCTAGTAGCTGCAAATAAGTAGCATAAACATGGCTTGTCTGTTTCAGATAATCCTAGGCTACAATAAGAACAGAGAACGTGACTTAGCACATTTGACAGTTTTGTTCTGACCTGAAGTGTGATTCTCATGTTCAATAACTTCACCCCCAAAACAATGTCAGAGTTACATGCCCATCTGATTGCTGGCTCCATAACTAGTTCCTTCTCATTGGTCTCATAGATTTTAACACCTGGTGTGTGGCAGACAAAGCAGCCAATTGAAACACAAAGTTAATGTTTGACAGTTAACAACATAGATGAAACAAGGTTTAATTACTGCAGTGCTGAGAAGCAAAGACTAGTGACACAACACGATATGGCACGAAACTGACAGGGTGATATGAGAAAGTTTAAACAAATTTTACACTGTTACATGTCACAAAGTGTAATACAAATGTCAATCCTTAAATAAAATGTCAGATAGAGTCATTTTTAGAGATGTCAATGCCACCAGGGCAGCAGGGACTATACCATGAACTACAGGAGGAAGAATTCCCAGGCTTAATTTTTCAAACTCTATCGCTTTTATTTGATACTTTCCGATGTATTCTGCAAATATAAGCTCTGCTGTGCTTCTTATTGTATTGCAGATTGCCTGTTATGAGAATAATAAGCAAACAAAGAAATTTGCTTTGTAGGTTCATAATCAGAATGAGATATACTCTCTAGCTTATGGGACATGGCAATGTACCTTATTGAGGAAAGGCCACATATCCAAGAGAAAATGGTTAAGCCAATCTACCTGCACGATAACAAGGTAAAATTAAGAGAAACAAGAAGAAGTTGTGACGAGCGAGACTGAATAATGTGGTAGTAAATAAGCTTTCAAATGAAACACTTACTCTTTCATAGTCAGGATTCTTCACCCAGAATGGAATCCATGGAATAAGCTTCTCTTGTACATAATTGGTATCCAATTCATGTATCGACCTAATAACTGGGTCCTGCAGCCATGATCATGGTTCACAAACTAAGAACAAGATTTTCTAGCTTTAACTCAACCGTTATCAGTTTTCTTCCTAACATTAGGAAAAGAAATTAAAGTTTGTTCTTTGGGGAGCTACCTAGTCATAAAAGTCTTGCAACTCAACAATAAATAGACCTATTAAGGTATGCTTAGATCTCCACTTAAATGAATAAGGTGCAGTGTTTGGAATCCTGGGTCATACACAAAGGGCCTGTTTGAAATCTAAAATGGGAGATCCAAATGGCTTCACATTGATCTATTATAGAATTTCAAATGTAAACCAATTGTTGTAAATGATTTCATAACAAAATTATACTCGTGCATTAGAATCACATTTTGGAATAAAACAATTTCTCCAAATATTAAAATGCCCACTCATACTACAACCATTTGGCCTAGTCGTTTTCGGGTTTTTTTTTTATTTTTTTATTTTTTATTTTTTCCCAAACTAGTGGCGAAGGTTGAAAATCCCATATTTCCTTAATTGTAATAAGCTGTACCCTGTCAATAAAAAAAGAGGGAAAAGAAAATAGGCCACTCATACCGCAACCATTAGGGTGATTGGTATCAGAGGTTTCTCATATCCCGAAGTAGTAATAGTGTATACTCCCCCCCAATCCCAATAAATAAAATTGAAAAAAAAAAAAAAGCCCACTCATAGCTAAACAAAATGAATTTTAATGGTTTCAGGAAAAAAATGATATTATTTCGGGTGGGTATTTTACTTGCAAATACAAAAGAAATCAATTCATTTCAGGGGACAACCAAACAGACATGAAATTGTTCGTCTTATTTATAATTTTGAAATTAAGTTACATTCCTACAACCATAGGATTAGCTTCTGCATTCCAATATCCATTTTAGGGCACATCAAAACAAACAAGTAGAGTGCAACTACAGCCAATCGACATATTTGATATTTTCGATCTCTCACTTTTGACACTACTCATAAGAATGTAAAAAGCCCAGTTCAGCCAAAAATGAAAAGGGAAAATCTTAGCGATCAGATTGAACATACAACAATGTTAATACAATCAAAATACCCAGATCATAAAAATCACAAATGAATCAATTCCAATCTATATTTTCAAACATAAAGATCAAATGATAATAAGTAAATTACCTTAACTTCTTTAGGCTCTGAATAGATAAAAAGCAGAAACCCAAGAACAAGACCCAAAGGAATACCAAAGACAAAACCCAGAATACCCAATAGAGAACTCACAAAACCCATTAATCTTCTCCTCTTATTCGATCAAAAAACCATGAAAATTCAACTTCAAGTTGGAAGAGAAAGAATGGTAGAGAACTACCGATAAATAGAAGACAAGCAGATGTGTCTTGGGAATTGAAGAAAATTCTTTTTTTTCTTGGAGAGCGTGAAACAGGGGAAGCCTGCAAGATTGTTTATTCGAAAACGTAATGAATAAACCTCCGCCTTTTGAAACCGCCAACAGAACAGAGGGACTCTATTTCAATTTTTTGTTTCGTTTTTTGGTCAATAACCTTCTATATAAAATTCTGTTCTTGTACTTTTATTTCATCGTCGTACCTCGCAATCACATGGTAGAGTTATGCTCTGTGTTCAAAAAATTAAATGACTTGTTTGCCCATACTTTGGGTGAAGAGTTTTTACGGGGCACTTAATTAATTTGGTTTTTAGTTTATTTTATTTTAAATTTACCAAAAAATTATTAAAATAATAAAAATTTATATATTCACAAAAATTTAAATATTGAATCTCATCTATATCACTCGAGTATCACTGTAAGGACAATATATTTGATATCTGTCAATAATTTCTTCTTTATTTAGGTCCTTTCAATCCATCGATAAAAATCACTCGTGTCAGAAAAAATAAAATATTAGATTTATATTAAAAAACTTATTATTATAAATATAAAAATAAATATTATATATAAAAATAAAGAAAGTTAAATATTTTTTTAAAAAAATTAAATTTTTGGACTAAAAATAAATAAAGAAATAAGTAGATAGAAAGTTTGTAAGCACAACGAATTCTATTCGAGATGATGAATTCTTATCTTAAATGGTTACGTGATTTAATGAGAAAGAGTGTACGGATAGAGATCCATTCTCCTGTCTCATAGGGATAGAAAAATCGTCTCTCAGCGTAATTCAAGCGGAAGATTCTTTCCACTTTTATCTATTTTTTCTTATTTGATCTCATTTAATTACGTCTGATTGTATAAAAAAAAGAAAGCAGAGATAAAAAAATCAATAAGCTTATTTATTAATTTTAATGGTTACGTGATTTAATTAGATTATTGACATTCTAGAGTTAAGAGGACAGCTATATGACATGTATTTGATCTTAATTCCAGCTAATAAATTTTGAATTGACCTAAGGTCCCAATGAAGGAAATTGAGATTACAAACTTTGGTAAGAATGAATTCGGCCCCACAATTTTGATTATATTTATACAAGGTTTTCTTTTGCACTGATTTATATAAGTATCCATAACCCACATTTTATAATTTTCAGATTATGGATTTGAATTTGATCGATAAAATTTATAAAAATATGTACAGGATTTTCAAATTATCGACGATTTTATGACTTTTTTATATCTTGATAAAATGATGTGTTCGCCTAAAAATTAATTATTATAATTTAAACGTTATATTTCATAACATGTGAAGACTTTAACGATGAAACTTAAAAATAGAGTAAGAAAATGAAAATCAGGGATATTAGTGAAAAATAATCCTATTCATTTTTAGTTTTATTAGTGATGGAAAAAGAACTAGGGTTAGATTTCTCTAAAATTTACAAAAAGAACAAGGATATCAAAATCTATAGATAAAGCTAGCTCAAAGGTAATTTTGATTAGTATTGTTTCATCTAATTTTGGGTAGCTTTCAAATTTTTTATGATTAATTAAAATATAATTTCGATATCAGTTAGTATAAATATATATATATAAACATGTCTGCATGCTTGTATGACCAGTGGCTTGTTGTGGGCGTTCTGTGCAAGAGATACCTGGACGCATGCTAAGATGCCCATGAGATTTTTAAAATCCTTTGACAACTTTGTTCTTTATGAAATCAAGACCTAGTACTTTTTTTCTTTTCTTTTAAATGCAAAAGGATGCTATTCCCACTTGAGGTGGAAAAATCTTTTCAAATTTTTGGAACGTTGAGAAAAGGTGTTCAAATTTGGCCAGCTAAGACATGAATGAAATTAGGTTTATTTGGAAGACTGCAGGTCATACCATTTGGGTTTCTAGATTTTGCCCCCGGAAAAACAGAAAAAAAAAACATATTTATTAGTGGTGCATGGATACACCAATGGGTATCATGTCCTCATTTTGACAACCATCAATTTTTTTTCAAAAATTTGGAAAGTATTGATCATATACAATGAAGACAATATTAATATCTAATTGATTTAATGGTTAAATATTGATATTTTTTAAATAAGATTTTTGGTATAAAAATAAGTATAGGAAGAATTTTGTTTGCTTAAATATTTATTTCAGTTCGAATCGAATTTAGTATTATTGAATGTTAGTGGCTTATTAAGAAAAAAAAAATCCTAAGGAAGACAATGGAAATAGATGTTTACAAGTATATAATGTCCTAGAGATTCCTTATCAACCAAGAACTTTGACCATCCATATGTCTTCTGCATGGTCACACTTGGCATATGACCCCATTTCACCATATGCCTCTGCTTGGTTCTTGATGCATTTGTTTAACGAAAACAAGGGTTGTACTCCATCCCACCTAAAAGAACGTGTGGGTTGAGCTTACTTGAAAGAGCATTTGGTCGTTGAATTGAACCAAAAATTAAAAAAAAAATAAAAAATATTGTTCTAATGCTTTGAAATATTCGTGTGGAATATTATTTTGGTAGTTGGAATATATGGATTGGCTTCCTATTCAACTTTTCTTCTTTTACTTTTCTTTTCAAAGGGTGATAGGAGCCTGTAACATGTGTCTTCTTACTATTTGTCTTTTTAAAGAAAGAGTTTTTATTTTTTTAAAAAAATTGCCCAAAAAAATGAAAAGAGAAATGGAAAAGAGGATGATCTTTTTATCTTCTTCTTCGAGGGGAAGCAATCAACGCTGATGGAGAGAGGAGAGAATGAAGAGAAAGAAAAGAATAAAGAAAGAAAACCATCAAGAGAAGAGGGAAGGAAAAGGGAGAAGAGAGAAAGAGAGTAGATCGAGCTGCCGGAGAGAGAGAGAGAGAGGAGATAGAGAATTAACAGGCAATCAGTATTATAATGGATAAGGGTATTAAAAGTAATAGTTTGTTCTCTTGAACGACTATTTCAAAACCAGCAACAGTTTTTATTTTTTTTGTTTTTTCAGAATAATTTTAAAACAGTCGTCAACTAAATCCCATGTTTATTCAAAACACAGAGAATTTTCTTTTTTATTCTTCTCTCCGGGTGAGTACTCTATTGGGTATTCATTACCCTTTGTAGTATTTAGCTACATTCAAGAGAAAATGGTTTTAAAATTATTTTAACTAAGTTGAATTTTTATTTTTTTTTTTCATCTATTGGATTTTGTCTTCCAAAATCCAGAAAAATGAATCAATTACGAGAAAAGATCTTCATCTGGGTTTTGCCAATTGTAAGAGACCCCCAAGTTGAAGCCAACATTAATGGAGAATTAGAACATTAAAGAACTAAAGAAAGAAAGAAGAAAGATTTTGAAATGTAATAACTTTATTACTCTTCAATTCACCTTTTCCAATCAATTACGACAATTAGTTTACATTTTCTAGTAACAATGGGTATGACACAAAAGATTTATGTTTGATTTACGAAAACATAGTCAAATTAAAAATTGTCTCTGTCTCTACAAAATGAAACCAAATTTTTGTACTTTAGTTTTTCAGAGACATAAGGGTAGCGGCGAAACGGAAAATTTGACATATATATATAAACCGAAGGGTAATTAATTGTTTTGTAACATTATACATTTGGTCCTAATTAAAATCCCTTCCAAAATAAATGTATATCATTTTTCTCTTGATTGATGAGTGTTTGTAATTATATTTTTACTAATCCGGTTTGAATAATTGCAGGGGCCTTGAATAGGGGATGATTATTCTAGCATAATTTTTTTCATTTCTAAATTTCAAAATCGAGACTTAATTAAACGATTTTGCATTCTATCCTATTGTGTTGATATAAATGTATATTTTTTCTTAATAAACTTTTGGGACAAGGGACTCAATCCGGGCCTAACTCCTAGGAATAGGCCAATTTTTTTTTTTTTTTTTATATAAAGAGATATAATTATATAAGATCGAATCGAAAAAAAAAACGGATGAAAGTAAAGAAATTTTACTGATTCAGCTGTCCCAGGGGACGAGGAATAGGCCATTTGCTGAGGAGTGGTTGAGCCCATGAGCCACTTCTCTGTATCTGAAGTTGAGGGATTTTGGAAAGCTTTACGAAGCTCCCATGGGTACATAAATGAGGAAAGAAAGGCCCAAGGCCAGACAAAACAAACCGCGCTAGGCCCTAAATCTGGCAACACCAGCTTCATTTTTTCTTTTCTTTTTGTTTTTTTTTTGGTTGTCCAGCTTCATGTTTGCACCCTCGAATCGATGGAATGACCCAGGTTGGCCATGAATTCCGCACTCCTATTTTCTTCTCCGCAAATGCGTCTAACCTCCCTTACACTAACCATTTGCATGAGACTGAGGCATTCTTGGATGGCATGGTACATGGGATGATCCAGGCAAATGCCCTTGTCCAGTTGACTAGCCAGAGTTTCAGAGTCCGGCTCTAGAACCGATGGACAGTTGGTCTAATAGAATATGGTGCTAAATCCTTTAACCAAGTTTCTAAATTCGACTCGCAGTTTGGACATAAAAAAACTACGTTGGGAGGGTAACCCCTTAAATGGACCATTGCAAGTCGTGAACCGGATTAGTCGGAATATAACTTCGGATATCAGTTGGTATAATACAAAAAAAAGAGTCCAACTCTAGAATAAACCCATGGAGATTATGGTTGCTAGCTTGCAGAAGACTCTTTTTTTTTTATTGTATAAAAATTTGAATCTGAGATCACCAGATTGGGAATGAGGATTTGTACCACTACACTGTCCCCTTAAGGACGCGGGAGACCTTCTCTAACCTTCCATAGCTCCGCTATGAAGCTGCTTTTATTTTTATTTATTTAGTTATTTTTGGTTACATGAGATTTGAATCTGAATTATGGGATTTGTGAAAAAAATTGTGATCATTAAACTGTTTTCTTAGTAATCGTAACGGATAGTGATGCCATTGTTCATGGCAAACCCATAATCCATTTACCTTCCCAACTCCTTATGAGCCCTCCAGCACTGCTCAAATCTGGGTTTTCCATTGCTTAAGCATCAGACTTGTGCTTAAGAAGGCCGAAGCTCACATTTACATTATGCAATCTAAGCCCATGAAATTTTAGAGCAACCCATCGTTATTTTTTTTGTACCATATCGATTGATATCTGAAATCATACTCTGATTAATTCGGTTCGAAACTTACAATAACCTATTTAAGAGAGTTACTCTCCTAACGTAGTTTGCTTCATACTCAAGTCACGAGTAAAACTAATGACCTTAGTTAAAAAACTTAGTATCACATCCTATTAGAACAACTGACCGTTGGTTGCAACCTATCATTATGCATTTAAGAGAAGTTAGACCATGCAAATGTACAAACCAAACTATATTTCTTCAAAAAGTAATTTTCTTAATAAATTCGAGATTATACAAACCCAACATCCCAATTGATAAATCCAATGTGCGAAATTCTATAGATGACCAATGCTGGATTAAACAAAGACAAGCTTTGTGGCTATAGCTAATTAACCAAAACTTGTTAGCGTAGGTGGAAATAATACCTTTGTCTCTTAATTAAATCGGGAGTTCGACTCTCCCTGGGCAAGAAAAAAATAATATCGGGAGATCTCCTTCTACAGTCAGGTCGGTCCATATTAGTTGGGACAAAATCTCGGATATCAGATGATAATCTAGTCATGGAGACCCAAAAAAAAAAGCTATAGCTGATTAAAGTGTGTATCATCTACTTGTGATTTAAACAACAAAACACTAACATAATCTACTTGTAACATGTTGGTTTGAATTTGCAACCCCGTCTCTGGATTAGATTATCTCAATAATTATATGGTTGTTATAACATATGAGGCATGGGCAAGGCCAAGAAATATGCATAGGTGTAGTTGTATTTCAGAAATATCGAAACTAATAAACAGTTGGTCTAATAGAATGTGACGTTATATCTTTTAATCAAGTTTTTAAGTTTAACTCGTGATTTGAGCATGAAAAAAAACTATGTTGAGAGAGTAACTCCTTTAATAGGTCACTGCAAGTTCCGAACTAAATTAGTCGAAATATGATTCCGGATACCAATTGCTATAACACCAAAAAATTTTCAGAAATATGGAAAGTTTAAAAAATATTATGAAAATTCTTCAAAATATTATTTCTTCTTTAAAATCTCCAATCCCAGCATCTTATACTCCGTCCTTTAATATAAATTTTGAATAATTGGCAATTTGACTTTGAAGAAATTAGTTGTCTGATATGAGAAGAAGAGGGAAAAGGAATTAACATAAAAAGCTTGGACAAGTTTCCGTTTATTTGTCCGGTGAGATCAACCCATATCTGTACCCCAAAAAAAAAAAAAAAAAATCATCCCATATCTCCAATTTCAAAAGTTCACAATATTGTGGGTCTTGGCAGGAAAGGCTTCCTAACCTTCTAGAGGTCCAACACTCTTTTTTTTTTTTTTTTATTACACAAGAAATTAAACCCTGGATTTCAGGGTTGAGACAGAAGAATTGTGACCACTAGACTATCCCCTTGGGTACGGTATAAACTATGTTACATTGACACAGAAACGAAGAAATAAAAATGGATATAAAATGATATGCAAAAATAACACTTTGTTAGAATATTGAAAATGGAAATGCGAACATATGTATAAATATAAAATATATAAAAATTTTTATGTAAATATTAATTATTTTATAAAAATAATAAAATAATCATATTTTATAATAAAAATTTAAAATGATTGAACTATAATTATTAATTATAAGATAAATAATATAAAAAATAAAATTTATAATTAAATAAATTAAAGGAAATGTAAAGAGTTATGTGTAAATATTAATTAATTTAGTGTGCTGAAATCTTTTGAAAATGAATTAGTTTAATTGTGAATAAAATGTGAAAGTGTCGGCTGAGATGGTTTGGGCATGTGCAAAGAAAACCCAAAAACGTACCGGTTAGAAGAGTAAAAAACTTGAATATACGAGATCTAGAAAAGCGTAGAAATAGACCGCTGAAAACTTGGATGTAAGTTGTTCGTAAATATATGATAATTAAGAGTTTAGACGAGAGAATGACGTTAGATAGGAATGAATAAGTAGAATAATCCGTATAAATTAAACCATCATATTTATTTATTTTTTAACTATTCATTTTATTATTATTATTATTATTTTATACTTGTTTCTCAAATGATCGATTCTAAATGTTGAGATTAAGAATCAGATTGTTGTTGTTGTTAAAATCTTTTAAAAACAGAAAATATTTGAAAAATGAAAAAACTTTAACGTTGAAAAGTTTTCATGTATCATAAGATATAACATGTGGTTTTGGGTGTGATATACGTAAATTCATGGGCTTATGGTTTAGATAACTTGTTAAGGGTTTGAGAGGAAGCTGGAAATCCAACGTGAAGATGCATATTATTCTCTAGCATTACGTTTGAAGGTTTGTCTGTCGAGGTCAATAAGATACATATGATTCTTAATCGTTGGCATTTGATCTAGCAGCCTGGTTTCTATCCCTGTGGGGTCAAAAAGTTAGGTGGTCCCAAGCTCTTTCTGTAAAAGAATGAAGAAAGGAGAATAAGAGGTTTTTATTAGAGTTTTATGAGAGTTTTTAAGAGAGGTCAAAGCAAAATTCTTAAACACATTTATGAAAAGAAATAAGCTGCATGGTTTGTTTTGGATTGCTTAGATTGCAGATGGTATTAATGAGTAATACAATTCTTTCTTTTTTTTTTTTTTTTTTTTTTTTTTTTGAAGCAATAGCTCAAAAGTACATTAGGGGACGATTCCTCGGAAAAGAAATTAGAAGAAGAAAATGGGGCGACTGTTTTGAAGAAATGCCCATCAACATTATTATGCAGTACAGCCCAAAAACGTGAAACATTGGATATGGGGTTTTTGTTTAATTAAGTTTAAATATGTCCAAGTCACTTTCCTAGCATCACCATTATTTTGTTTTTCTAATTTTGTTAAGAGAATCAAACTGCAAAAGAGTGCACAGACAGCATGCATGATGAGAAGCAACCTAGAACATTTTAGATGTGACACTTCGAAATCGTGTCATGTGAGATGTGAATTTAGGCAATGTCAATGATTTTATGTTTAACCAAATTTCGTTGAGTTGAATAGTTAAATACTCTATTTTTTTAATCAAAAGTTTTGATTTTGAATTTTGAGAATAATGAAAAAGAATTTAAAAAATTCAATTATTAAAATAGACGTCACAGTAATCAAATCGAATTAATCGGATAAAATCTAAATACCGACGATGAAAAAAAAAAATAATTCCATGTTCACAGATTTTTGTAACACGGTGGCTCGTGTCTTAACTAAGTTTTATTGGATCACTATATTTAGATAGGAAAAGTTCTGTTCTTACATTGTTACGCAGGAAATCGATTATATAAATTTTTTTACATCATTATATTTTATTATCACGCAATCACATATATATAATTCTAATAAATATATATAAAAATCATGTTCACTAAATTGTATGAATTTATCACATCAAATTCCAAGAAAAAATTTATAAATGAAAGGACAGTAACATTTTTTTTTTACTGGCGACCAATTTGGGAGAGAGAGAGAAAGAGAGAGAGAGAGAGAGAGAGAGCTTAAAATACCTTTTTATAGGTGGGGATAAACAGGGTGGAATACCGTATGTTCACAAACGAGGATGTTAAGAATAAAAAACATTATCACAGAAGTATATACTACTTTAGTTAAAGTACAGTGAAAGAGTTGCCAACAACCCCTTTGTTTCGTAGTGTCAACTGATTCCACTTTTCATCGTGTTTGGTGAAATTTATTCAACACCAACCACAAAACACAGATTTGGCTTCCATGGAGAATGATGTTTTGGTCCTCTCCTAATTCCTAAGCTCTTGTTTGATACTTTAACGTACGCAGTGAGAGAAATATCTTATGGGTGACAGAGAGAGAGACATCAAAAATAAAATTAGATCAAGAAGCAAATGGTCAGTTGATCATGATAGTAATACAATCATAAGAGTAATTCAGAAATGTGCTATCACCTGGATTTTGTAACCCTAAAAAGTTATTAATATAATATTAATTTTACTTTATTTTAAAAAATTGAGGGACCTTTGCTTTGCAGTTTGCATGACTTCAAATTGGATTCTTTTTTTGGGGGGGGGGGGATTACTTATGTGGGGGTGGGATCCGCTTACCTACTCGCATGCCTTTTTTTTCTTCTTCAAAATTATCGGCCCACCTACTTATCGAACCCATTAACATTTTCTTTTTTATAAGAAATTTAATTTTCGGATATTGACCGAAAAAGATTATGATCGTTAATCTATCCATTTCGAGACAATCCATTAACATTTTATTAAACCTAATCTTTATTTTTTATCAATAAAATTAAAGAAGAAATTGAATATTTAGAAATCAAATGCGACGAAAAATAATTCTAAAGGTGAAACCCTTTTCACTTTTATTCGAATCCCTATTACTTTTTCACAATCTGATTTTCTTTGATTTTCTTGTATATCACATTTGTTTGTTATTTTATTTAATTATTTACATCTAAAATATTTATTTAATTATATTTTTAAAATGAAAATGGATCTTTGAAATTTATACAAATGCAGTGCGCGTTTCTTTCCACTCACCTCACCTACCCCCCCCTTCATGATTCCCCAGATCTCGATTGCCTAACTCCACGATTCACCGGTGGGTGTATTACTTTTATATATCAATTAAATTTAATATATATCCCTAAATTTATGAAAATATATAATAATTTATTATATATTAAATAAGTACATAGAGCCTCTCAGCATTTTTGGTACATCAACGATAAACAAACAAATTAAATTTTAATTTCAAATTATGATTTTTTTTAAAATACGATATAAGGTATATGTGACGAGATAAATACCTAAAGCGCTAATCTCCCATAATTAATTAAACTCTTTTTTAATTAAAAAATTATTATTTTTTACGATGAACTTGTTACCTCAATTTCACCGAAATGATAAAGAGTCAAAGAATACTTTACGAATTAAATAATTTCGTAAATAATTTTTGTTAAACAGATTCAAACTTAATATGTAAAATACTTATAATATATATATATATATATATATATATATATATTATTTAGAAAAATAGGTATAATGTAGTGATTCTAAAGTTGTTTTCTAGTTTTGGAAAAAAAGGAATTTGTGGGCAATCCCTTTAAAAGTAGTAAGTTTATAAATATAGTTTATAGATAAGATATTTTTTCCCTAATTAAGTCATAGATCCCATGTCTTATCTTGTGCCAATTAACAACTTGTATTTATTTATTTCAATAAAGTCCATAAATCAGATGAGTAGACATAAACTTCTAATTAACTCAGTGGCTAAATAAAATATTTTGTAAGTAATATTTCAATTTTAAGTTTTGTATATAAAGAAAACAGACATATAAGAGTTTTTATGTGACGATGCGTGATATTGTGATTAACTATAAGTTTTATTTTTCGGTATAGAAAATAAAAAGAAATTATGATGTCTTTGTATAAATTATTGAGATTGCAAGAGACATTTGATTAAAATAAATAAAAATTAATAAAATATTAAAAATTATATGATTTGTTCGGATTAATAGAATAAAAATAAGAAATTATGAATGAAATCCTAAATTATAAGGTTTCTAAAATTTAAGTAAAAATATGAGTTTTTGAAAATTATTTTTAAAATTTTTAATTTTAAATTTAATTTCGATTTTCGGTGCTGATTAAGAATCTTAAAATATAATAGTGAAAGGACACTTGATGCTCATCATCAAATATTTTTATTTTTTATTTTTAAATTTAGATAGTTAAAATTTAATTTTAATTTATTCCAATAAAAAAATTTCAGTGGTTGTGTATAGCTTTTGGTAATAACTTTGATTTGGCATTTAGTGATCCGTAAATTCATGGGGCTTCTAACTAATAAGACGAAAACCTAGTAGGGTTTCTGACTGATAAAAGGAGAAAAATCAATGGGGGTGTCGGTGGTGATTTGAAAAATCTCAGTGAGACTCTCACTTAAATCAAAATATTGGCGAAATAGGAAAAAAAAAAAAAAAAAAAACTGATTTGCTTTGGGAGGGCTCGGTGCGAGAGGTTGGGGTTGGTGGCTACGAGCGACGGCTCACCTGTAGTTCCCGGTTCTTGCCCTCTACTATATAAATCTCTCTCTTAGATCGTATTTGCTTATTACTCTTCACCTCCTCGCACTACACAATCTCTCTCTCTCTCTCTCTCTCTCACTGTCACAGATCTGCGATGGCTTACGAGGGGACTCTCTTGGGGATGGGAAACCCTCTCCTCGACATTTCTGCTGTTGTCGACGACGATTTCTTGACTAAGTGAGCTCTCTCTCTCTCCCTTATATTTCCAGATCTGTTATTATAACTTGTGTTTCATGTGCGTGTAGATCTTGTTATTCATGATTTCTTCTCGTGCATTCTATATCTTTGATTAATTGCATTCCAGATCTGAGCTTTTAAAGGCCTTTTATGTTATAGATTCAGCGCAATTTCGAATACTGATCTTCCTTTCCTTTCGCATTATGGCTGTTTTTTTTAATCTAAATTATCAAAATCTGAAGTCTTCTTTAGGCCCCTCATTTTCTTTGAACTTTTGATTAGAAGCCTTTGTGAGTTTCAGTACAAGTAGTGAATGTAGAAATAATAAGCCGGGGGGGGGGGGAAGAGAATGAAAGAGAGAAATCTCTCTATTTTTGTGTGTTGAATACATGTACATTTAAGGAAAAACTCTAAAGTGAAGCTAATCAAATATTCTCCTATATGATATGTCAATATGGTAACGTATTGTTATATATATGGTAACATAACTTGACATCGGAAATTAATTTATCGAAATATTTATTTGTTTTACAAGAAACATTTGCTTTATGATCTGTTCATAAACGAAAAAAATTGAGAAATATCACTAATTTTGTGTTTCTTAAATCACTTCATTTTCGTCTTATAAAAATTAGTGGTGAATAATTGGTGGGTGTTGTCTCATTCCAGTGACTCTACCCCCTAATTTTGTGTTTCTTAAATCACTTGATTTTCATCTTAATTTTGTGGACAGATATGACATCAAGTTGAACAATGCTATTCTGGCCGAGGACAAACACTTGCCCATGTAAGCTCCATTTTACTTTTTTTTTTCCCCCATTTGTATGATTTACTTTTTATTGAAATATAATATACTGGACTCATGCCCAAGTTCTAAACAATACGTTCATACATATTTTTGACAAATCCTATTCATCATGATCATGGCCAATGTGGCAAACTGCTATTGGGATTTTCTGCACAACTTCTCATGTCCCCAATCTTTGCAAGAGACAAGGCTCATGAAACTTATCAGGATATTTTGGCACAAAATCATTTTCTTGCTGGGAATCCTACATATGTACGAGGGCCTGCACAATATCAATATCTTGTTGCTAGACAGAGTTATCTTATTCTGTCACTTAGCTGCAATGTGTAAATAGGAGAAAGAACGCAAGAAACAGATGCAGTATTTGTGGACATTCTTTTGTAATGAGTCAACAAGTGGCCTGCAATGTATAATGGCTGTAATTTGTCATGTTGCTGGATAAAGCACTTGGTACTGTGAGCTTACATTTAGTTTGTTGTTATTTGCAGGTATGATGAGATGGCTACCAAGTACAATGCTGAATATATTGCTGGAGGTACTTTGGGGATCTCTTATGGACAGTAAATTATGTACTATTGTTGGGTTGCATGTGTCTCCAGTATATCTAGACAGTTAGTAGTTCTCTAACAATTTCACTCTTCATGTTTGCTTCAGGCGCTACCCAAAATTCAATTAGAGTTGCCCAGGTGCATGCAGAAAAATTTTATTGTTTAAGTCATTCTTTGATGTTGAAAATGAAATTACTCCTGTACCTTACTGCTTTTTCATTTATGATTTTGTAGTGGATGCTTCAAATTCCTGGAGCTACCAGTTACATTGGTTGCATTGGAAAGGACAAATTTGGGGAGGAAATGAAGAAATGCGCTAAACAAGCTGGTGTTAATGTAAGCATGATTCTGGATTCACTTCCTTTGCAGTATTTTGGATGTTGCTCTACATCTTTGTTGCTAATTACTTGTCAGTCTGAGATGCCTGACAACTGCATGCATGATCACTGATCAGGTTCAATATTATGAGGTTGGCACTGCAACTGGCACGTGTGCTGTTTGTGTTGTTGGTGGTGAGAGGTCAGTTGGACACTATCCCATATTCAGATCATTTTGATACTCAAATTTTATGAAATGTGTAATTCAGATCAAATTGTATTTTTATTGAATATCCATGCTGTAATTGTATATAGGATGGTTGGTCAAATTGCCATTCCTGGATTACTATTTTGTTAGCCAGAAAAATTGTCCTTCAGTTGTATTTCTTATCTTATTAGTTTGAGCTTCTTTATAAGTTTTTCTGATATGTTTTGCTTCTCATGCACATCATTTTGCTTTTGAAAGTTGTTTTTAACATTCATTAGTTGTACATCTGTGAGTTTATCTTTGTTGGGTTGTTGATTTGGAAAGAAAAGTATGAGATGTAATCAAATCCTCACATTTATGTTATTTGTTTCCACTTTCCGCACTATGAATCAAAACCTTGCTTCTGACCAATGCTGTAGTCCTCCCCCCCTTGAAAAATCATTTCAATATTTATTGCATGCTGGGATTTATATTGAAAGCTTTTACAGGTCACTAGTTGCCAACTTGTCAGCTGCAAATTGCTACAAGACTGAACACTTGAAGAGGCCAGAAAATTGGGCACTAGGTTTTAACTTTCCCCTTTTTTTAATTGCCAATGTAATTTCTTCATTGCCATTTGAACTCCAATCAGAATTGTTTACTTACATATCAATCCCATTTCTACAGTTGAGAACGCAAAGTATTTTTACATTGCTGGGTTTTTCCTGACGGTGTCCCCAGAATCTATTCAACTTGTTGCTGAGCATGCAGCTGCAAAAAACAAGGTAGAGCTTGCTCCCTGTATTTCCTTTGGTTAGATTCAGCATGGAACTTATATCTTGTTTATCGCATGCACCTGCAGGTGTTCATGATGAACCTTTCTGCTCCATTTATCTGTGAGTTCTTCAAGGATGCTCAGGAGAAAGCTCTACCGTGAGTATAAAGTGTTCCTTGCTTTTGCCATGCGTGATGAGTTCCTTGCTTTTGCCATGAGTGATAAAGCAACATCTATAAATCTCTCCTTTGATACAGATACATGGACTATGTTTTTGGAAATGAGACAGAAGCAAGAACTTTCGCGAAAGTTCGTGGCTGGGAGGTAATTATATCTTGGCAGTGTTCTTATTCAACATTATTAGTTTTTAACTTAATAATGCCACAATCATTTTTATTAAGAATAGGAAACAATATAAAAATATGAACGCTAATGATCCACTGGTTCAATAAAATATTATAATATGTTGGGTTTAACCCATTGTTACAAATATAGAAATAAATGTTATAAATATAAAAATAAAGAAAATTAAATATTCTCAAATTAATTTGATTTTAATACATAATATTTTCTAAATATTCTCAAAACAAATGATATCTTCTAATATCCCACTCAAATTCAATGTGGTATGATGAAAATCACTTGAATTTGAAAGAGACGATAGGTGTGTCTTGATGTGGCTGAAGACGTGTTTTTGCAACCCTGAAGAATAGTTTTTTGGGGAATGGACTAGGGATCTTCTGGAGACGTGTGCGCATGCAGGTGGTAGTCTTGAGCTCTGACTATTACACATATTAAAGAGCAGCTTTTTCTGAAATGGACAAAGGGACTTCTGGTGGGTCGTGTGAGTGTTTGTCTTGAGGTCTGACTGTAACTCATATTGAAGAGCAGTTTTTTATAGAATGGATCAGATGTCTTTTGGAGGCTCATGTAGGCGCATATGTGGTTGTCTTGATACCACATGTCCTAGACACATCGTCTTGATTTTGTTAAAAAATATTAGAGAATATTTGAATATAAAAGATATTAAAAATATGAAGCAATATAAAAATTTGGACCTTATCAATTCATTGTTTAAATGAAACATTACAATATGTTGAGTTTATATAGAAAATTCATTGTTACAAATATAAAAATAAATATTATAAATATAGAAATAAAGAAAATCAAATATTTTTAGGATACATAATATTTTCTAAATATTCTCAAAACATATGATATATTTTAACAATTTTGTTGTGCTATTTTTTGCTCAGACAGAAAATGTTGAGGAGATTGCTGTAAGGATTTCTCAATTGCCCAAGGCCTCAGGTACGCATAAAAGGATTACTGTAATTACTCAAGGGGCAGATCCTGTTGTGGTTGCTGAGGATGGCAAGGTGAAGACATTCCCTGTCATTGTTTTACCTAAGGAGAAGCTGGTTGATACAAATGGAGCAGGTATACACTCCCCTGTCAATTTTTTCTGAAGTCTTTAGGGGTGTTTGGCAATGCCATTCCTCTCAAAATCTCTTAAAACGCCTTTATTCTCTTATTGAAACATAACATTTGCCAATTAGAACCGAGTTTTTTGGTATGAAAAAGTATGATTTTTATGCTGGACTGAAGTTTTCTTATAAAAAGCTATAAAGGGTCATTTTCCCGGATAATATTTTGTTTGAGAGATTACTCTGGCGATCAAATGTTGATGGCAAAGAAATTGGGACTTATACTTCAGATAAAAGTGTATGGCTTCCATGGGGTGCTGAGTATGAGTGTCTAGGCTTCACCTTGCTAAGTTACATGAATCTTATGGAAATAGTCACATGGGTTTCTGTCACAAGTGGTAGTTGAATATGTTGCGGTGAATAATTTGTCGATCTTTGAAGCCCATACTTCCTCACTTTTCTTATTGCCCATATTAGAGAAAGTCAAGGGCATAGAAATAAAACCTTTGCCATCTATATGCCAGTCTCTTCTTTCAGAACAAGTGATAAATGTACCTACCTACTTTTTCGGTTGTAGGGGATGCTTTTGTTGGAGGATTTTTGTCCCAGCTGGTTCAAGAGAAGCCTATTGGAGACTGCATAAGAGCAGGTTGTTATGCAGCAAATGTGATCATCCAACGGTCGGGATGCTCATATCCACAGAAGCCTGACTTCAAATAGGCACATCATCATGTAGGCCATTGCCTTACTATCCAAGTGCTAGTTCAGCTGTGCTCTTTATTTGCAGCTCATCATTCTAGCAGCATCCTTGATTATGACCTCCTGAACCCCATTTATGTGGTATAGGAGTTCGCTTATTTCTACTTTATAATTCATATCTTGAACTTTTTATGATGTCTGAGAAGTCTTAGAGTGGCAAAGAGTTTTTATTCTAAAATTTGTAATCTGAATTTTGGATTTTGTTGTGGTTATGATGTGAGCGTATAACCCGGGATGAAAGTTATCCACGACATTTATTATCTAAATACATCATTTTGTTACATTATTTGGCAACTTAAATCTGGTCCTATAAAATTTTGGAGATCCCATTCGGCATTGTGCTGGTTTATGGTCTTCTTTAAAAGGAGGTTCTGGGGCATGATGGTTTGATGTCTTGTGATCTTGACATCACCGTTCCATCTTCTGAAACAGCTTTTAATTCCATTGTATGGTCAAGATGCATCCTGACCTGCATCTTCAATTTACCAGCACAGAAAATTTGTCTACCGAATGATCCTTAAGTTTGTGGGACTTGGTTTTGTGCTTGTTGATTTTGAGCCATTGTGGATAACATGGGAAATTGGATCTCTCTTTGCTAGGTTAGCGAAGTGTTTGTCTGTGGTTAGGCGACTTGGGAAGCCTTCCATTCATTGCATCTTGGATTGACTATAAACTCTCCACTTCTGATTCATGCTTTGTTACTGTTTTCTATTTATTTTTAATAAGTTTTGATAAGCATAAATGTATTTGGAGATCTTTTCTTTTGATTGCTTAGGGCTTCAACTGATTTTGGACTATCTACATGAAGTAAGACTATGATTAGACTCTCAGACATGCACGTGCCATTTAAATAAAGGGTAATAACAAAGAATCAAAGATCTAATGTAAAAATCTTGAATTCTGGGGATCATACATTTGACTCCCGCATTATAATACACACTGAAGTATGTAATGCACGAACTAGATAGCAAGCCTTGTGCTACCCAACCAAGAGAAAAGGAATAAAAGAAAACGAGAGAGAGAGACAAGCTTTTGAGAGCCGCATGAAACCAGCAGACCAGACTTATGTATGGATGGTGATAGGTTTGAGTTTGATCGTAATGGCATTTACAAACTTGTCCAGTAATTTTTCTTTCAGTGTTACATCAATTTATATCTAGAATCATATTTTGACAAATTTGGTTCGAACGCTTATTGAACCTATTTTAGGGAATAGTTTTTCTAGTATAATCTTTTTCATTCCCAGATTTTAAACTTAAAATTTGGTTAAGAGATTTAACAATGTTACCGGCCGATTATCAATCCGAGCAAACTTGCAAAATAAATTAGGTATTAGAGTCCAAACGATTCACTGGCATGGTGATGCGGTCAATGGCCATCCACATCCTATGGTGGATGGGATCCCTATGGTGATGCTTAGAGAGTAGCTACGCTCGTCTCTTTCTGTCCTCAGAAAAAAAAAAAGGAAAACATTGGAGGCTTGAGCACCGCCTACCGTTAAAAGAGAAACTTGCTTTATGCATTAAATCATCCACCAAAGTTAATCTAAGCTCGTCCAAAAAATTTTATGAAAATCTTAAATGCAACTTGACCCAAAAAGTGAATGATGATGAACCAGGACATGGTAAGATGTAGTAAAACGTCGGGAAATACACAAAAATCACATATTAAGCTCTTTCAATCCCACATTAAATACACAAAAATCTTGGAAACTTGTACAGAACAAGAAATGTTAAAAACTCTGTTCTTCAGCTAAATCATGTTTTGACAAGGAAGAACATTAATAAACCACGTAAAAAGATCCGGGAAAGAATATGATTATTTATAGCACAGTATCTCTGATTTTTTTTTTTTGGTATATAGAAAAACTTGATCTCGACATTTTTAATGAAAAACGTGTCAATTCAGTTATAACTCATCAGTAGCACCTCTAACATTAATAATGTCAAGATCAAAGTCAAATTAACCTCGAAGAGAACCATTTTCATCTTCTAAATACTTCACATTATCACTCTTAGAGTGACAATGGTGAAGAACGCAGCAAAAGATGTACTCATCACATGGAATTTGAAGTCTTGCATTGGTTGCAAAGTCAAACACTTCCGCTGCCTCATCAAGCAATTGCTTGAAAAGAGGATGGTTTAGTAAGTTCACCTTGATTACAAACCTCTTGCATTCTTTGCCAACATAGACCACAAAATGGCCTTTTGGAACATCCTTAGGGACGTTGAACTCCTCCACATGCATCCAAGCCAACAAGTCCCAATCTCTCAACTTTTTCCAAACTGAAGACCTTAAAACTTTGCTACCGATTTTCCTCCAACTTCTCAAGCATCTTCTAAGAAAGCTACCTTTCACAATCATTATGGTCACACAGAGAGAGAGAGAGAGAGAGAGAGATGGAAAGAGAAGAGAGATGTGAATAATGAGAAATAGTGGCAGAAGGTGAAGATATGCATGTAAATGAGAAAATAAACTGGTTGGACTGTTCATCCATTATTTTAAGGTGTAGCAAAAAAGATGTGAAATGGGTGACGTAAAGGCATTAAATGGTTGAAATATGAAGTAGGTCTAGAAACTAAACGGAAGCAAATTAACTTCTCTTGTTTGTCATAATTCATACGTCGACCACTTGCAGAGACAAAGCTTATTCTTCTCCCTAATGGAAGTATTACGCAAAGAGCTTATTTATATCATCGTAGGTGCGATCGATTGAGTAAGAGATAACATTAAATTTTTTTAATTAAATTTTGAGTTTAAAATTTAGGAATAAGAAAAAACTACGGTATAAAAGTCACTCTTAATAGAGTTTAATAAACGCTCGAACTGAATTAATCAGAATATGATTCTGAATACAAGCGATGGAAAAAGAAAAAAAACTTATTTATTTTTATTTCTGGTACATGTGATGCTGCATGATTTATGCTTTAAACCTCTCTCTCTCTCTCTCTCTCTCTCTCTCTCTCTCTCTCACTCTCAGACACACACACACACACACACACACACAAGAAGAACATGGTTGAAAGTAATCTGCTGATATTCAGTAAATTATATCTGCAATGAGGGAAGTGTGTTAAAGGATCAAAGAGGCAGTTAGACAAAATTTCTCTGATCTAAAACAAGATATGTTGTTTATTACTAATGTCAATATCTTGGATAACATAGAAAACAACAATTTGCTCTAGTTGAGATAATCAAGTGTTTAGCTGATTATTTCAGTATTTCACCTTCCAGATTCTGTATATCTTCTTGTGATCTTCAGTATGCTTCTTCAAAGGAAAAGAACATCAAAGTACACCCCATTACTTTATATTTAATTAAACCAGGGATTTTTTTATCATAAAATATTTGAACACCCCGATACCATATTAAAGATAGAAAACAATAATTAAATATGAATTCATAATAATCCATCGCATCTGTAAAATGTTAAGACTTAGTTTATTATTTCATTATTTTTATTATTTTTCTCTCTCCTCTCTTGTCTTGTCTCTCAAACGGTCGATTTCAAAATTTTGGATTGAAATTTAGTTTATTGTTGTTTTCAATAAAATATTGTAATAATTTGGAATTATATAGAAAATCCATTGTTACATATATAGAAATAAAGAAAAATAATTTTTCTCAAAATTAAATCAATTATTGATTTATTTTAATACATAATTTTCTTTAATAATTAATTTAATTTTTATGCATAGGTTTTTATTTTTCCTTTTTTTTTTCGTTTCTTTTGCACAATAAATTGATTCTCCAAACTTCTTGTCCATTTCAGGACATGCATTTAATTAAAGAAGTCCCCCCACACCAAAAAAAAAAAAAAAAAGAGAGCTATTTTAATAAAAGGGGATTGTTGACCCATCCCTATTGATGCTGGTTTTCAAGCATTCAGGTAGAGTTCCCAGTCTTTGTGCTTGGTTTTACTTCCAATTTCTTCTATGTACCTTTTTGAGCCGTAGCTTTTTTGGCAATAAATGTAACACTGCATCTCTCAAAAGGCATTTGGGATCCTTTTAGATTATTGATACTTATGGACAGTAGATTTATCCCTATTCAATAATTACGGATAATTTTAATATTTCATATAATAAGAAATGATGTCCGTTAAATAGTAATGGACGGTTAGATTAATAGAATTAAATATTAAATCTTTTTATCAATTTTTGGATTAAAAACTTAAAAATAAAAAAAATTACGCTGAAAGTTACCCCTAAACAGTATCCCGATAAATATTTAAACCGGATTAGTTTCGGATATACAAAAATAAAAATTTAATAAGATAAATCCTCATGGGTATGATAGCCATTAAGATTATAAAAATGTTTTAACTTATATATTTTAGTCTTCGTAGGAATATATATATATATATATATCTAAATTAAAAAGTTTCACTTTATCTGGTATTTTATCGAGTAGAATTCAAAATTAATTTATAATTCTTATATTTGAGGAGGTAAAATTTTATGTAATATAATATTCACAAAGTAAATTTGACATAGGGATTAAGGTAGTACAAGTAGAAAGTATCCAAGGTTTCCTCCCACTTGAGGAAAGGTGTCTACTTGTCATATACCATACATGTAGGAATAGGACCATACATGATTGAGAGTGGGAAAAACGTGTTGAGAGAGACGGCACATAGATTCCAGTTGGCTTGAGATTGAGACATAATTTTGAGTTTCGGCGGTTGGAAAAAATAAGGAAGAAGAGATCCCTCTTGGGACACATCATTCCCCGGAATCGAAACTGCCCACAGTTTTGCCTCTCCCAAACATGGTTTTTCCTTCTCTCCCAAGCGATGTTATGCTATACATACATCCACATAATGTGCAAAATGTAAAGATGGGTCATGCAATGAGTGCATAAGAGTATCTCTGTCTCTCTCTCTCTACTCAAACTTTCTAATATTCGGATTTGCAGAATTAAATTTTTGATTTTTTTTTGGAGAGTCTTTACGAATTAAATTATATGACATTGATAATTCTTATGTTAGCCGGAGAAGTAAAAAGTTGGAGCACACAGGTACTATTTTTGTTTTTTATAAATTATCAGTATTCGATAATTATTTTAATCTGATTAAATCTAATTTAAATTAGATTAATTACTTAAAGGATAAAACTCTTGCGTCATCATTTTCTTCATGTATAAGATTTGAACAGAAAATCTTATTTTAAGAATATTAATACTTAACCGCTAAATCAATTATGTATTCATATGCTTAATTGGAATTTTGATAGAATCCGGTGTATTAGTGCCAATAAGATTGCACCCGCTGCATTAATAGCATAGAAATCAATGATGCATGAGATGCTTATGTCCCCAATGGTCACATTAGTCTTAAGATCTATGACCTATTAGATCATCGAGCCTCATCCCCTCTTGCCAATATGAGATGTTGAGTTAATGTTACGTATGTTGTTTAAATTAAATTGAGACTTATATGTGACATAGTACATTAAGAATTTGCTCTTAAATAAACCCTCAACCCCAACCACGGGCGCAAGTATAACTGTATGGGGGCTTAGGGTCCCATGGAGACATGAGAGCAAAGGATGGTGGTTGAGGGTGGGCCTAGTGCCCTTGTGCCTCGAACACAACCACACATATGCCTCTGACAATGCAGACTAAAATGGTAAAGGCCACGTAAAGTGAAGTCCCCTTTCTGTCCATTAGCTTGCAAGTTCCAATTGAGCTTGGTTCCAAAAAACCCACCAAAACTTCTCCCCATAAGCCATCTTGGCGTTTGAGGATTTACTGGTTTTTTGTTTTAAACATTTTTAATCTAGATAATGAGTGATAATTCTCTCCTTATTTATAAACCATGAATCTATTATAAGTAGAATTTGATATTACAATCTCTTAATTAAATATATCGTTTACTTCGGTTTGCCTTGGTTCCATTCCTACGCCATCGAATGAGGAGTTAAAATGGAAAGAAAAAACTATACCTTGTGAATCTCAAGAAATATTGATTTTGAAATTTATATAATTCCCATAAATATTGATATTTATACGAATTATAAATGTAGAATCATAATTTAACAATACCAATCGTTTTACGAATCTATGGCGATCAAATGACTATTCAATAGTTATGAATTCCATGAGACCGATACTTAGAATTATAGAGAATAAAAAAAAAGAAAAACCATCAATGGACAGTCAGTCTAGTGGCATAGCGTATTAGATTTTTTAACCAAATTTTAAATTCAAAATTTGAGAATAGAAAAAATTACGTTAGAGAGCTACCCTCTAAATAGGAGCTTTATAGACACTCGAACTAAATTAATCAAAATATGAATTCATATATTAATAATGAAAAAAAAAACCCACATGATGTCTAGGTAATTAGATTAATTGGTTCCTAGAGGATAGTTTGGTAGTCACAACTCCTTTCCCAATCCTAAGATTTAGGATTTGAATTCTTATATAACAAAAAAAAAAAAAAAATTAGATTGATAGGGCGTAATTGCGCTAAGAAGCAATTGAGAGAAGTCGCACCCATATCTTACTTCCCTCCATGCCATGGTTCGGTATGTTTCAGCTCACATTTGTTGGGCTGGGTCGACCTTTTCGTCTGTTCTCTTCAGGTTGTTTTGGGTCGCCCACTAGTTTGACACCTCGCTCCTCTACCCTTTCTAGGGCTGAGCATGGTGAGATTAACCGTATCAAATACCCTAATTATTATCGAAATGATAATTAATTTTTCTATTACTGTTATTACAACAAAAAACTAAATTTACTATTCTCGTACCATACTGAAAAAGCAGCACAGTACGATAAATTTACTGTAATGAACAAAAGTAGTTTAACAGTTGAAAAAAATACAAAAAATAAAGATAAAAAAGACCCATTAAAGAAAATATCAATGTGAAAAATTAAAAAAAAAAAGAAAAGAAAAGAAAACACTGTCAATATGCTTTCTTGGTATGTAATTTAGAATGTGTAAAATTATTGCATAGTTGGTCAGTTCAACCACAAGCTCATGATAATAGAAATAAAAAGAACTTTGAAGAGAGTAGATTCATGGAATGCGAGACCACTAAAGTTTGAAAGAAATACATGACTATATTAATACTAAATTAAAATGTGTTATTATTATACTAATATATACTAATGTCAAGTTCTTCTAATTGCTGGGCACTAGTACTCCTAAAACAAAGTTTCGGTTCGAGTCTTGTCTATGATAAAAATAGACGTCAAAAAAGCTTTAACTTTTAAGAATCCAATCAGATTTGAATTTGATTTAGTCAAGTTTGACGTAGTTATCAGGTGATTTATTTTTAAAAAATGTGATATATTAGATGGGTATGACAATAGTCTAGGGAAAGGAAGATATGCTTTTGGTACCAAGAGAATATTTTGCCCTTGCTATTGTTATAACACTTCTAAAATCGTTACTCTTACTAAGATAAAGAGTAATTCGCTTTTCCAGTTACTGGTGTTTTGTTAAAAAACGCAAATCCTAACCCTTTCACATAATTGAAAATTGTTTCAATTGGGTGCCTTCCCGTCAGAGTATTCCAATGGCGTTGTCAACAACCTCCGGTATCCTTTGGTGGATGATACGAGTGATCGAGCAACATGAACCTACTTTAATGGCTCATATGTCTCCATATTTTGCGCTAAACCGTTTAAAACCTGGTCATAAGCTATTTCAATGAAGATAATATATATACACACTTTCCATAATAGTCTCTCCATGTTATTCTCCTTCTCCTGAAAGCAAAAAGTTCCATATCTCCTGAAAAAGAAAAGGTTTAATCAAGAGAAGCCAACAATGGCAGCAAAGAAAACCCTCTGTGCCGTAGCGGTGTTAGCCATAATCGTAATGACATTTGCAGGGGTGAACGAAGCGCTCACAGACTGCGCCAAGGATTGCATGCCGGTGTGCCTAAAAGTGGAAGGTGCAACCATTGATTCATGTAGCCAAGGCTGCGAAACTTACTGCGACCAAATCTCTGGATCTCGCAGCGTTTTTAGTGAGGGAACTCTATAGCCATGAAGGAATCAGATTGCTGGCTATATGCAAGAGGCAACAAAAATTTTGTCAAAATATTTTTATTTACAGTTCTTTCGCATGTTGTTTTGGTAGATATGTCATGGCTTTTCTTTGAGAATGACATGGAAATGTTGTGTCTTTATTGTAGCCAGAAATAGAACATGTGGGCGTAAGGATGGAAGATATGATGCTGAACTATCACCTTAGTTAACCATATAAATTTTTATATAGTTTTTTAGCTCTGTGCCATAGAAATTGAATCATTCCGTAAAATACTAAATAATAAAAATATTATATAAAACACACAAATTTTTACTATTTAAATCATTATAATTTGGTACATAAAAAATCTTATGGGGTGTTTATTTCCTAAAATATGCACAACTCTTTTTTTTTTTGGTGAAGAAATATGCACAACTCTTGCATCATTATAACAAAAAAAAAAAAAACCCAGTAGATTGTCATTTTTGATATAAATCGATCGATATTTGAATTATTTGATTAATCTGATTTGAGTAACATGTGATCCAATTTAAAAATTAACTTTTTCAAAATTTTTTTTTATTTTAAAAATTTAAATTTAAAATTTTGATTAAAAAGATTTAATGTTACGATTATTACACTTACAAGATATTAATGCAATACCTTTCTTTTTTTCATTGTAAAATGCTCTGCGATACCCATAGCAATGTCCTAGAAGGGTGTATAAAAAAGACAAATTTGGCAACAACATTGATGGAGAGCGTTGCAAATATCAGCAATGCGGATTCTTTACCGAGACATTTGATAAGTAAAAAGTTCTTACTTAAATATTTTTTTTCGATATTTAGTATTTGAATTTTTATAAATACGTGTATTTTTACAAATTTTTTCATCCTTATGTAACCCAACAAAAAAAAAAAAAAGCAACGCGGAATATGCATCATTGATAATTAGAGAACACTAGTAACAATTTTAGGGGCGTTACTAAAGCTTTTGGCGCCATAAGCGATGCCATCTACGATTCCCATGCTACATGACAATGCCTGAGATGTCGTCTTTTGCGTCGCCGAGACCTCTAGTAGATAGCAATGTCATTTGCATCTCAAATTGCATCGCTATTAGAATTAATTTAAAAAAATATATATTTTATTTAAATTTGTTAACATAAATTTATTTAAATAAATATTAAAATTAAATTTGAACTTAAATAGTATAAAAGACATGAACATAAAAAGAAAGAAAATATATAAATATGCATATATATTTTTAGTTTTATAAATAAAATTATCTTTTTGCATATAATAGAACTCTTTGTTGGTGTCTTGTATCACCGAACACAGTCAAATTAATTAAAAGAAACAACCTGATAATATGGATATAATTTTTTTCAGTCTACACGGGACATTTTTCCGACCGCCCGGTGTTCAAGGGCCCATCTCGACTAATCTAAACCGACTCGTCTGTGATCTCCATTCGAAGAATAGGGGTTTTCCAATGTAGTCTGCTCTCTGCCGGTCATGAGTCGAATTCGAGTGGTCTAACGACCTATCCACTCAATGGACTGACCTTTGATTGATAATATGGATATAAAATAATTATTGCTAACCATTTCTCACAATTTTGTTGAGAAAAGATTTTCATGGGCCCTTTTTGGTAGGAGAAGGGGCTTTAGAAATTTTGAATAGACATGTTCAAGATTTTGATTTTATAACGTAAGTGAACCATAACCAAAATTTGTTGAATTAAACTAGAATCATGAAAACCAGTTTTGATCTGGTTTTGCAATGGGAACCTTCACATGCATTGGTTCTCTTAAGTTTTGAAACTATGATCATATTCGAAATGTTTAAAGAACCATAAAAGTGGATCGGAGAGTCGAATAACAAAGGGAGTGTAACAAACTACGAAAACCATAAAAATTATAAACAAACCATGAAAAATCATCCAAGAATCTTAAAAAATCAAAATCAAACTAAAAGCAAACCAAAACCGGATCAAAATCATTCGATTCTGAAATCATAAACAAACCGAAACTATCTGATTTTGGAACCAGAATTAGAACTATAATCATACCAAGTTTTCTTTCCTATTGAGTTTGGAACCTTAATTAAGCATGTCTAATTTATAACTACAAGGTTTAGTAGTTTATGTATTTTTGTTTGTTCCTTTAAATTATTGGTTATAAAAAAGAAGGATGACCCAAATTTAATTTTCTTAAAATTTATTTTATACAATTGAATTCTTGAAATTTAAAATTCATATCATGCCATTGATGATATGTATATTATCCGTTTAACATGACAAATTTGGTTATTGAGTTGGTGTTGAGTGAAACTTATGTGCCTTTGTATCAATGCTAATGTGTCATATGACACACGTCAATAATTAACTATATCACGTTAGAAAATAATATTTACGTCATCAATTCTAATGAGAACGAGGATTAATTGATATAAATTTTAAAGTTCAAAGACTTGATTATATAAAATGAAGTTAGTCTTTATGGAGACATCCAAATGGTAAAGAGTTTTTATTTAAATATTTTTTTCGAGATCGTAATCTAGTGTTTGAATTTTCATCGTAACCTCATATAACCAAAAAAATAAAATAAAATAAAATAAATTTATGGGAGTCATGTCAAAGTGGGATGATGTAATTATCCCAAGAAAGAGTAAAGATGAAAATCTTTATTCTTCTGTGTGAGAAGAAACATCTTCTAAAATTTGGGTCATGGCAAATGATGATATAACCCTCGTATTGTAATGTAGTATTGAGGCACAAGCTTAGGATAAGAAAATGAATTGAAGGCATGCTCAAGCCATTTCAGCCCGGTCCCTATCAATTTTCATTTTTGAGACGAGGCTTCAACTTTTTATCTTTTGCAAAAGGAGCAAAAAATAAGGAAATTAAAATTAAAATTTAAATAATGGTCTTCTAATAGGTTAAAATAAGAATGTTGCGCCTTCCATTTGTAGGCACACCAGCATGCAATCTCTTTCTCTCTCTCCCTTTTTTTTGTATCTAAAATTATAATTCGATTTAAATATTTATAAAAATTTATTTAGGAGACTCTCGTAACATTATTTTTTCTATTATTAAATTTTAAATCAAGACTTGATTAAATAGTTTATCACCTCCATCCCTTTAAGCCGACTGTCACTTGGTCCGGCATGCAGTCTTTAGCGCACTCTGTGATGCTTTCTTCACCACATGCGTTCTTTACTGCGGCTACTGATTTTGAGTTGCCATTGTTAGGCTCTCGTGAGTTTACTTTCTCTTTTTCTTTTCTTTTTTTTTTCAGAAAATATGGAACTTTTGCCTACATACAGGAGAATAAGATATAGATCCCCCACCTGAAAATCCTAGGTTTATAACTCAAAAAAAAAAAAAGATAAAGAGAATTTTGTGAAGAGCATAGATTATGCATCTTCACTGAAATATAATATGACTATGTTTTCGGTGGTCTAGAGCAAAATATGGAGAGGCCGTGTGGGTATATCTCCTACTTGGGGTGCAAGTTTTGTATGGCCAATATGTCTTTCGAATTAAACCACTCTTTCCGTAAAAGGAAATGAAATAGGTAATAGATATAAATATTTTTAAATAAAATTTCAAAATCAACTTTTGTGTATAATGAAAATATCGAAAGAGTTTTACCATTTAAAAAATCAATCCGATTCAAATAAAATTTAATCGAATTTAACATATTTATTAGATACTAATAATTTATACAAAAAATAATATAATGTAACATGTAATTTTTGAGTACCAAATAATTTAATTGGCAAAATTATTTTTAAATAATATCAAAAGATCATAAAATTAAATTCTACTAATTTTATAGTTGGAGAATTACGATTAAAGAGAGTTATTTTTATCATATTAAAAATTAAATCAATTATTAATTTATTTTAATAAATAATAGTTTTTAATAATTAATTTAATTTTAACATATAATATTTTTTAAAGGTTCAAGAAAACTACATAAGTTCCACCCAGAAAGCTCAAATCACAAGAATCCAGCCTCATTTAGCTCAAAGAAAGCAAAGACTCTGCAATTCTAACTATATTCTCCTCAGTAAAACCAAACTTTTTGAAAGTACCAGTAAGCACCACTAGCACCAAGCTCATCCACTCCAAGCACAACCCCTTCTCCTCCCACATACTCTTTCCAGCCGATCGTCGACCCCGCTTCCTCACTCACCCGTTTCGTGACCCTTGAAGGCAACACATATTCCTTATATTCTTGAGGTTGCATATCGAAAAGCTGCCAACAAACCAGTGAAACCACCCTCACTCTAGCCCCTTCTTGCCTTAACCTTTTGGCACTCCCTTCACACAGGCACAATTCTGACCCTGTCCCAATTAGAATTAGTTGTGGAAGTCCTCTACCTGAATTGTCACTAACAATGTACCACCCCTTTGAACCGAATCAGCTATCGTTCCTTCCACACTGGCTGCAACTTTTTGCCTAGACAATGCTATAACACTTGGCCCATCTCTGTTTGCAATTGCCACTTTAAAAGCACCTGCGGTTTCATTACCATCTCCTGGTCTAAAAACTAATAGGCGCGGGATGGCTCTCAACCCTGCTAGTTGCTCGATTGGTTGATGGGTGGTACCGTCTTCTCCTAGGCCAATTGAGTCATGAGACAAGATGTAAATAACTCGTGCATGGCTTAGAGCAGAGAGGCGAATTGTGCTTTTCATGTAGTCTGAAAAAATGAGGAATGTGGATGCAAAGGGTATAAGGCCACCTCCATGTAATGCCATGCCATTTGATATTCCTCCCATGGCATGCTCACGAACTCCATACCTTATGTTTCTGCCTCATTTGGAGTTTGGCTTGAAATCTTCATAGCCTTGGAGGTAGGCTTTGGTTGAGCTTGCAAGGTCTGCACTTCCTCCTATTAAGCCTGGGAACACTTTTACAAGATTGTTCAAGCACTTCCCAGAATATGTGCGGGTTGCATCCAACGGATCAGATGAAGTCCACTTCTGCAAAAGTAATCATGAAACCATTAACGAAGAAGTACCATATTTTTCAAGATGCAATCCTACCAAATCAATTTCAATAGAAACATCATATAATCAATTCAACTCTTAGAAGAAAAAGTTGAAATTTAATTACCGGCAATGAGCATTCCCATCCAGGAATTAAACCGTCATCACGTAGGGTTTGAAATTCATTGGCCTCTTTGGGGTACTTCCTTTGAAACTCATCGAGCTTAGAGTACCATTCCTTTTCTAGTTGCTCTCCTTGCTCTGCTCGAATCTGCATTTCCCTGCATATGATGAATGATCATTGAACCAAGCATTTCTCGGAATGACCAAATTGTAACTTGAAGCACCGAAAATGCCTACCTATATACCATTGGGATTACATAAGGTGGCTCCCTGTTACCCCAATTTACTTTTTCTCTCATTCTCTTCACATCATCTTCATCAAAGGTACCATGATGAGCTTTCGATGTGCCTTCCTTTTCCGACAATTTGCCAATTAGTGCCTCCACCTGGTGTGCAAAATAAAAATTTGCATTGTGATTTGAAAGAATATATTTGTTTGTTCTGAAGTTAAAACATGAATAGTTATAAATTGGAAATAAGATTAACCAAAAATTTGGGCACATTTAATGATTTGATAGCACAAACCCATATCAATGTTGGCTTCTCGGTCTCTTCAGCAGCTGATTGAAGTGCATTTTTGAGTGAATCCATGTCCTCATGTATGTTCTCAACCGTAACTGTTTTCCAACCTAGAGCTTTAAAACGCAGACATATATCTTCAGAGAAAACCAAATCTGTTGATCCATCGATAGTATTACGATTATCATCGTATATTAAGGTAAGCTTATTAAGCTTCCAAGGCCCGGCTAATGATACTGCTTCATGTGTTATTCCCTCCATGGCACAACCATCACCCATCATACAATATCTACAATGATGTACCCCAAAAAAAAAAAGGATAACTATTTGATCATACTAACACCATTTAGACAAAAATTCAAATATAGGATTGTGTAGATTAAACTTTGAGCATGGACTGGCCTGCAGTTTGGCTGGGCTGAGCTGTTTTTTTACATTTTACTTTTAAGTTCCACTCGCCCGCCTTAAATTTTTTAGGGACAGACCTGAGTTTCATGCCTCTCTTCAGAACCTCAGCCCGAGCCAAAAATAGCGAGAAAAGCCCAGGGCCAGCCTGCATAAAGTCTCTGCCAGGCAGACCCGAGCTGAATTTTTTTTCTTTAATACCTCCTAAAAGTCTGACCTGGTCCATGCTCAAGTTTAATGTAGGTTGACTTACGTTCTATGATCAACAATGGTAATGTCGGGCTTATTGAATCGAGCAGCTAAATGTGCCTCTGCTAAAGCAAGTCCAACGGCATTTGCTACACCTTGTCCAAGTGGGCCTGTGAAAAAATTACTCCGACTCACAATTGAAGGCATTATGATTCAAAATTGAAATAGAAAAGTTTGTAAAGAAAAAATCTAGTCAAGTTCCTGAGTTTCAACTTCCAACAGATCAAACTTGTGTGTATAAACCTGTTGTGACTTCAACCCCTTCTGTCACAATATTTTCCGGGTGACCCGGTGTGTGACTCCCAAGTTTGCAAAGATGCATCAAATCTGCAATCTACAACAAAGTTGTTCACTTACAATTTAGCCTAAAAACATGGCTACACATCCCAACTTCATATGTCTGTAATTATAGAATAATGTTTCATGTCCCAATGGTCGAAAATATCGAAAAACTCGTAAAATGAGGTGTTATTATTTTGAATAATGCACCATCTTCAATGTTTAACCAAATCATGAATTGGACAGGTTGAATGGATAACCATTAAATAGTAAAATATCCTGGAAGATACTTGTTGTCTCCAAAAGAATTCTTGTCACAAGTTTTATGACTTTATTCATCTTGCGAAAAGTAGACCATTACCTAACAGCAATTTATGAAATTAGCAACAAACTATAAATACCTGAACAGAATGAAATCCAGCACGGTGAAGACAAGCATACTGAAGCAAACACCCATGTCCGGCACTCAACACAAATCTATCCCGATCAAACCACCCGGGATGCTTAGGGTTGTATTTCATCACCTCTTTGTACAAGACATACCCAACTTCAGCCATGCCTAGAGCCATCCCGGCATGCCCCGCTTTCGCGTATTGAATAGTATCCGCAATTAACATTCTAATGTTGTCTACGCATCGCCTGTTAACAAGTTCTTGGAAGAGTTGGTCGTTTTGTTCTATTTTTTCCCAGTTTTGATGCGAGACTTCAGATGGGTATGCTCTGTTTAGCTCTGTTTTCCATGAAAGCTTATGGTTACTAGGAATAGAGGTGTGTTTGGGTATGTGGGTTTGGTTGTTTCTGTGACTGCTGTGGGGTTTGGAGTGGGTCTTGACCCTTTTGTTCTGGGTGATTGGATTGTGAGAGTAGATGGAGGGAGATGAAGGCTTAAAGAGAAGTGATTGCCATTTTTTGGTGTATGTGGTGAGAGAGAGAGAGAGGGAGAAAGAAGTGGATTGTCGGGGTTAAATTGAAGAAGGGAGACTAAGTTCTTGGAGGTTCGGTTTGAGCAAAGGAGACAGGTCGTGGACTAGCATGGCCTGAAGCATATGACTTTGATAGAGGACCCTTCTCTAGAATTGTCATATTGAGCCACCGATTATCTTTCTGCTATTAATACCATACTACTAGTCCATGCTTATCTTTTACCACCGGAATCATTCATATAATTTAGATTTTAAAAGTTTTCAGGGATTGGCCTTCCAAGAAGGAGACTTCTCCAAATGGACTTCTGCCATTTTAGTCTGGATTGTCCGAGGCATGCGTGGATGCACGCATGTGACAAAAACGGCACCTGGCATTTTAATGATTTGATTGAATGTTTGATTTTTTATAATAGTGAATTTTTTATATAAATTCAAACAATTGAATCGAAACAATGACGATTTTATATTTTTTTTATCATTTCAATACTTAAATGCTTTAACCTTCTCCATAAATTCAAATTTTTTTTATTATTTACTGTATTTATCAATTATTTCATTGAATTTTTTTATCAATAATTGATCTTTGCAACAGTAATAGATCTTGAATTTGCCTTCGTTTATATCAATAAGTTCTTTAATTGATCTTGTGCAGCCATTTGTCAAGCAATTTACTATCATAATTCGGCCATGTGTAATCGTTTTGTCCAAACAATTTACTCTTAAAATTTTCAAAAGACCTTATGTTCATGCTCAAATAGCAAAAATTGTCATTGAAATAAATTTTATAACTGTGGAGTTCATTTGGTTTCCGGTACAACTTCAAGCACTTGGTATGAGTACTGCAGCTCTAACATACATTATTAAAATTTTATTGATTTATGAACCGCTCAAAGCCCACAAACCCTAGTTATTAAACTCGAACCGACTCGATTAGTTCGGTTCAATCCTCAAACCATTTGACTTTGCAAATTTTTACATTTAAAAATAATAAAAAGTATAATTATATATATTTTTATATCTTAAAATAATAAAAAAAATCAATGATTGAATCAGTGATCGAATGATTTAATTAGTTGAATAATAAATTTTAAGACATACGCGTCAATGTATATGGATTGAATTTAATAACTATACTAGAAATCACGTTGCTTGAATTGCACGTCTCATACCAAGAAATATATTAGGATATATATTATTGGTACCGAAAGAATGACTTAAACCCTAATTTAAATTCCTTGATTCAATTGAAACTCAAACAAAGCAATGACTTAGCAACCCTAGCAATACCCACGTCTACGAAACCAAATTTCTTGAAAGTGTCTAAATGACAACCATTAGCCCCAAAATCATTCATCCCAATCACAATCCCTTCTCCTCCCGCATTCTCCCTCCAACCCATAGGCGACCTTGCCTCAACGCTTATGCATTTCTTGACATTCCAAGGCAACAAATACTCCTTATACTCTTGAGGTTGTATATCAAAAAGTCACCGACAAACAAGCGGAACAACCCTCATCCTAACCTTTCTTGCCCTAGCCTTTTTTGTGCGCTCTTTACACAAACAACTTTGAATCGATCTCTATTAGTATTATTTGAGGAGGTTCTCTACTCGAATTGTCACTATGTAACCACTTTGAACTAAACTTTTTTTTTTTTTTTTTGTTATCTACCGATGATATCTGAAATCATATTTCAACTAATTTGATTCGAGTATTCGTAACGTTCTATTTAGATGATGACTATTTCAATATAGTTTTTTTTTTTCATTTCTAAATTTCGAAATCGAGATTTGATTAAAAAAACTTAATATCACATTCCATTAAATCGACTTTCTATCAATGAACTAAACAACTCCCATTCCTTCCACATTTTCTCCAACTTTTTGCATAGAGAATGCAATGACATTAGGCACATCGGCATTCTTTGCACCCCTTTCGTATTATGCAGTATATCATAAATGAAATTTTAGGAATCTAGAAATTTGGTGGCAAGCGTTGACATAAAAGTCTTCATGAGCGTATTCAATGACGATCAACCTACTTTTATTTTAATATATTACATATTGATGATATATATATATAGATTATAATAATTTAATTAAAAATATGAAGGAAGATTAGAATTAAACCATATATTAAAAAAAGTGAGGGAAAGTTTTTAAAGTCCTTTTTTTTTTTTTACTAATTTAGGAATTTATATTTTTTATAAATTAAGAATTGAAAATGAAATCCATGGAATTCATTTAATTCCAAACACAAATTCAATAATACAATTATTGATTTAAAAGCAATTGAAGTAAAAATAGGGACGGGGCAAAAAAAAAAACTTATAATAAAGTGTGAATAGATAATTGAAATATGCTTTCTCATTTTGTTTTAAAAAAAATCAATTTTTTTTCTATTTAATTTATTTTCTTTTTGCTTATATATGAAAGTTACGAAAATTGTAAAAATATATATATTTAAAAAAAATACTTAAATAAAAACTCTTTACGAATCGATATCTTTATACAGAAATACATCTAAGTTGTAACCATATGGGAGAAAACTTCTAAATATAACTTATCCTTGTGATTCTTCCTAATTAATGACTATTGATTGAATCAATAATAGAAAGACAACAAGCATTGCACGTGGCCACATCGACATCTTATTTATTTCTCGTGGCATTTCAACCTTTCTGCTGTCTTTCTACTTCAACTTCTGCATCACAGTGAATATCTTTTTGTTTCTGTGCACCTTTTCCATTAGGTTTTGCTTGCAGATCTCCTGGTTAAAGGCATGCATCCTGTTAAATTCGGAGACCATATTATAAATATGAGATTAAATCTTTATTTTAATAAAATTTTGAATTAAATTTAATATTATATGAACTAATCACTCTTGAACATAGAACTGATAAGATCAGATATTATACTTGATCTTTGCCAAAAGACCGAGAAAGATGCTTATGACTTTGATAGAAGACCATTCTATGGAAATTTCATATTGAGCCACCAATTATCTTTTTTTATCAATATTCGAAATCATATTTTGACTAATTCTTATTGTTCTTGATTTTCTAGCCGTCGGATGAAGCATGGACGAACATAGAACAAATCTAAACCGTCAGATCACGACGAAAAACCCCTCCCCCACCCACCAATTATTACTCATCTAATAATATATCATTAGGATTTTATATTCTTTTATTATTTTTTTATACTCAAATTCTCTAACAAGCCTTATGCAGATATACAAGAGCCAGATTGGACCTCCTCAACTCAAGTGAGGCTAACTGCAGTTAGAAGAGTCATAACCTCTTATCAACTTCATTTTCAAATTCCTTCTGTCTTTTTATTGTTGTTGCTCATGTTATATGAATTTGTACTTTTAATAGAATTAGAATCAAACTCTTTTTTTTTTTTTTCATTTTTTCCCAAATGGCAAAAATTATTGTTGAAATACTTTAAATCAGTAGTATTGCAGCTCCAATATAAATTATTAAGATTCTATTGATGTATTAACCAATCAAAGCCTAGAAACCATGCTGCTTGATTTGCACATCTCATTACAATAAAAAAATATATATTTTGGTTATATAAGAATCGTAAAAATAACGAAAACATATGTGCCCCATGAATGTTCGAACATTAGATCTTAAGAAAAATATTTGAATAAAAGTTTTTTACCAGTCATGTATTCCCACAATAGTATATTAGGATATATATTATTGGTACCAAAAGAATGACTTAAACCCTAATTTAGATTCCTTGAATCAATTCAAACTCAAACAAAGCAATGACCTAGCAATCCTAACAATACCCTCCTCTACAAAACCAAATTTAGATAAGAAGGTTGCGTGTGCAGCTGTGTGATGGGAACATAACGAACTATTGTTTCGTCTCTTACCAAAAATGACAAACATTAGCCCTAAACTCATCCATCCCAATCGCAATCCCTTCTCCTTCCACATACTTCCTCCAACCCATAGGTGACCCTGCCTCAACGCTTATGCATTTTTGAGGTTGCATATCGAAAAGTCACCAACAAACAAGCGAAACAACCCTCATTATCACATTTCTTGCCTTTGCATTTTTTTTTTTTTTTAGTGTTTGACCGATCGGTCCAAAAAACTGTCAGATCTTCTCTAGGAGAGGTCTCATAACATAATTTTCTTTTTATTTTCAAAATTTAAATTCAAATTTTGATTAAGAAATATAGCATTTTCCCTACTAGATCAACTATCCGTTGATCTCGCCTTTGCCTTTTTAGCCCGCTCTTTACATAAACAACTCTAAACCGGTCCCAATTAATTCTATTTGAGGAAGTACTCTACCTGAATTATCACTATGTAATCACCTCTTTGAACTAAATCAAATCTCGATCATTCTACATTTTCTCCAACCTCTTGTATGGAGAATGGTATGACATTAGGTACATCCGCATTCTTTGCACCCTCTTTATATTATGCAGTATATCGTAAATGAAATTTTAGAAACCCTAAAAATCCAAAAGTTGGATTGCAAGTACTAACATAAAAGTCTATATATATGAGTGTATTGCATGCGATCAACCTACTTTTGTTTTAATATTACATATTGATGATATATATATATATATAGATTACAATAATTTAATTTAAAATATGATGGAAGATCAGCATTGAACTCTATATTTAAAAAAAAAAAGGTCGGGTCCAAAAAAAAAACTTATAATAAAGTGTGAATAGATGATTGAAATATGCTTTCTCTTTTTTAAAAACAATTTTCTTTCTGTTTCGATTTTCTATTTTTTAAATTACATAAAAATTATAAAAATCATTAAAATAAATGTATATACAAATATTTGATTTAAACACTAAATCTAAAAAAAAAACACTTGAATAAGATTTTTTTTATGATTCGAATATCCTTATAAAGACTATTTCAATTTTCTACGGGACCAAAAGGGATAAAATTTAAATAACGTAGATGTTCCAATAAAAATACATGTAAATTCTCACAATCTAAGAGAAAAATGTTAAATATTACTTAATTCTCGTGATTCTCCCTAATTAATGACAATAATTGAATTAATCATGAGTAAATTACATTCTTAGTATTTAAAGTTTGTTCCATTTTTATAAATTAGTCCTTATTATTAGGAATGCAATCTTGTGATTCTCAAACCTTAAAAAATGTAACGAGTTGGTTTTTTTGTTAATGACAGCGATAACGTGATCGTTAACTGTTAATATGAAATGACGTGACAGTCTGTGTATCGTATGAATACTGACGTGTCATTGCCATGTAGCACTAAAGACATCTCATGTATGCCACGTCAGCATTTCTCTCAAAACTAAAATGATGTGTCTGCTTTGCTGTTTTATTTAGAGCAAGGTTTATTAGTGACACATTGGAAATCTGGTGCTCAATCAAGTGCTTAGAGCACCTGCATTTGTAAGTGCTCTTTTCTTCAACCTTATTCACACATTAACTTCTCTTCTTCACTTCCACATCTATATGAATTTTTGTTTCTTCCACTTAATCACTCTTCTTTCGGTAGATTCGATTTTGCCTCTTTTGGTTTCCTAATTCTTTACAAGCAAAACACAATATACTCCTTATATTTTCTCGACATATTTCAAAATAGCAGAACATAAATTTTTACGATTAATCTCAAATCGGTGTCTGTTCACATGAAAAAAAAAAATCAGCGTTTCTTCAATATATGTATTTATAGCCTTTTTGAGTTTTGGTGTTTGAATCCATATTCTTGTGCATTGAGGTTTATTTATGAAACATTTTTTTCGGGTTTTCACTGAAAACCATGGTGGAACAACCTCCTTTTGTATTTGCTCAAGACAAACAGAACTGAGATTAGACCATACAAGTTTTGCTACTTCATAGTCCTCTGTTTTAACTTGGTTTTTATTTCTTCGCATTTTTCAGGTCTCATTGGTGCTTCTGCACGAAGTCATCAGAGTGACAGTCACAAGAAATGATATGGGTTTTTCATCAAATTTGAAAATATATAAATATGTATTTATCTATTTATTCTTTGTTTGCTTGAATCTATATTCTTGTGCATTGAGGTTTATTTGTGAAACCCTTGAAGGGTTTTCTTTGAAATCCAAAAATGAAGGTTCCTCTGCCACCAGAAGTGTTTTTCAACCGCCAGCAGTGAGCATGTTACTATGCCAAACTGAATAATTTTCCAATAATTTTCCAACCATTACTGGGGCCATTTGCTGAATAAGAGAGAGAGAGAGAGAGAGAGAGAGAAAGAGAGAGAAGAGTTTCATTTTTTATTTAAGATCAGAAACACTTCATATGTTAACGTGGCAACATGAGATGTATTTGGTGTCGGCATGACAATGACACCTCAACATTCATCCCAATTAATTGTCACCCTATCGCCGTTATTGACGAAATGATCAACTCGTTATACTTTTGAAAGTTTGAATATCACAAAATAATATTTCTAATTGTAAAAAGTAATTTATGAAAATGGAGTAAATTTTAGAGATTGAATATATAATTTACTCAATTAATAATAGAAAGACAACAAACTTCTACATCACCATCGATGTCTTTTTGTTTGTGTTTCACTATTTTATGTAGGCTAAAGTGCTATCTCATCATTGGCCACCACAGTTATGAAAGCTCTTTCCCTCACCCTACAGATTGGATTAAGCTTGTTATCCTTTCTTCATGTCAACAGACACGGTCGTTTCGATTTGAAAATTGAAACCCAAGTAGAAGTGATTTGAAATTAAAGATTTGGTTTGACTTAAAAAAAACCTGATAATTCTAATTTTAATTTGGTCAGATGTTTTACCAATTTACACATTTTTAATAATTCTCACAATTTTTTTAATATTCATAAGAGAGAATCGAACACGATATCTTCGTAACAAGAAATGATTAAAATTGAATTATAATTTATTGATATTTTTATAATTTTTTATAATAAAATAATAATTTTAAAATAAGTACCATACAAATTTCAAAACTTGATTTAAAGTTAACTGACATTATATAAAATTTTTAACATAAAAAATTATTAATAAAATAAAACACAATAAATACAAATTAATTCAATATTCTTCTTCATACTCTTTTTTTAGAATCGTTAAAATTATAAAAATATATATATTTATAAAAATTCAAATATTAGATTAAAGAATACTCAAGAGCCAAGAGTAACAGCATTCTCTTTCGTATCAAGAGGATCGATCATAGATAAATGTGTTTTTTTTTTTTTTATCTGAATTTTATTTAATAATATGATTCGAACGTTATGAAATTTATTTTAAGAATTTATTTTTTTAAATCCTTTTTATTATTCACAGTATTTAAATTTAAAATTTTAATTAAAAATATAAAATATCTAATTATCCAATTTAAAGGATTTTGATACAAGAGACGGATAAAACTACTCTAAGAGGAAAACAACTTGCCATATCACTATCACGCCGTAGATGTCTCCTCCGTCAACTCACCCTGCTAACGTGCGCCACCGAACGGCTTAGATTAGCGCTGCAAATTTAAGGTTTTTTTCTTTATTTATTTAATTATTTCTGCAATAATTTTTACGAGAGTGGAAAGGTCGCGGGGCTCGGGTCGGGCCTTTACATGTGGTTTACTGCTGAGCCCCTTGCAATGTCGAATCAAAAATTTGGTAATAACCTTAAGCTTTTGATTATACTTAAAAATATCTCTAGCTGATTTTTTAAATCCGTCAATAATTTAAATGTTTTTGATTATGCAAAAAAAAAAAAAAACCGGCCTAAAAAATTGAACTAAAAAATTAATGATAATTTTAAATTTATGATTAGACAAAAAATTTTGTTTCTTGTATTTCAAATTCACAATACTATATTATAATAGTCATAAAAATCGATTTTGAAACTCCAACGGCCCCTAGAAATCGATAGTAATTTTAAAATTTTGATCGTATATAAAAATTCATATATTGTTTTCTTTTAATTTCAGACATCTTTTATAAGAGACAATTAAATATTAGTGATATTTAAATTTTTTTTATTATACTTAAAAATTTATTTTTTAAAAAATAAAATTTAGCTTAACGTTAAATTAAGAAATCGATAGTAATTTTAAATTAATTTTTAAATATTTTTCTATCAATTAGGTGAGATGATTAAATGCACTTATCATACATATAATTGTCTATATAGGAAGATTTTAATAGATTTAATTCTTTATTTGCAGTCCTACAAGTTACCCTAATTTTTTGGGGAATATATATATATATATATATATATATTTAATTATTTGAGTTCTTTTTTGTAAAAATTATTTATAGCGAGTTAAATAGGCAGAATAAAGGTTACTCAAATCGAACCAACCCAAGCCCACCATCTTACGCGGTACAAAGGTAAGGCCCTTTGGCGCCACGTCGTACAAGCGTATGTTAGTCCAACCTGCCATCGATATCTAAGCTGCGCAGGCCAGAAATAAGACTGTCCCTCGGAAACTTGACATCATTACATACCCCTCCTATTTCAGCTCCCCCCCCCCCCCCCTCTTTCTCTATCTCTCTAAGCTTGTGCTTTATGAAGGAAACAAAACCCTGCAAATAACGAGTCAAAATACAGGTTCTACTGTTTATCTCTTTTGAAGTTTGTCCTCATTTTTAGTTTCTGCATTTCGTGTTTCTCTTGCTCAATTCTTGAAACTATTTATCTTCATTTTAGGGTTTAGTTAACTATGCGATGAATTGCCATGTGATTGAGTTTTTCTGATTTGGGTTTTTGGACTGGGATGTTGGGGTTATGAAATTAAGGTTTAATGGGTAATGTGGAAATTCCAAGTTGGCTTGAAGGTTTGCCATTGGCACCTGAATTTCACCCAACAGACACTGAATTTGCAGACCCAGTTGCTTATATTTCCAAAATTGAGAAACAAGCTAGTGCTTTTGGTATTTGTAAGATAATTCCACCGCTGCCCAAACCCTCTAGGAAGTATGTTTTAGCCAAATTAAATGAGTCACTTTGCAAGAGTTCTGAGTTGGTTTTTGATGAAAATTGTAAAGATGGTAGTAGTTTTTTATCAAAAATAGATGGAAACGATGGGGAGGTTAGGGCAAAATTTACGACAAGGCAACAAGAATTGGGTTTGAATGTGAAAAGGAGTAGAGGGTGCGGTGTTAATCCACCACAAATGGAGATGAAGAAGCAAATGTGGCGGAGTGGGGAGTATTATACATTAGAGCAGTTTGAGTCGAAGTCAAAGGCATTTGCAAAGAGCGTGTTTGGTACTGTTAAGGAGGTTTCCCCTTTAGTTGTAGAGGCCATGTTTTGGCAAGTGGCTTCTGACAAGCCGATATATGTGGAGTATGCGAATGATGTGCCGGGGTCTGCTTTTGGTGAGACAAAGGGGCAGTTTCGGTACTTCCTTAAACGGAGAAGGAGGAAAAGGAGGTCATCTTTTGGTGGAAGTCAAGAAAGTGATGATTCCAAGAAAAAAGATGTGGTTATTGGAGAAAAGTCGGTTAGTATGGCCTCCAATGAATGTTCAGATCCACCATTAGATATGCCAAAGTTGTGTAAGAATTCAACATCTCAGGGATTGAATGAATTTTCAGAGGTTTCTGGAGAAAAGAGTTTAAATGCTCTTGATGAGATGGAAGGGACTGCTGGATGGAAACTTTCAAACAGTTCTTGGAACCTACAAGTAATTGCGCGCTCTCCTGGCTCATTAACCCGTTTTATGCCAGATGATATTCATGGTGTTACTTCTCCCATGGTGTATATTGGCATGTTGTTCAGCTGGTTTGCTTGGCATGTTGAAGATCATGAGCTTCACAGCTTGAATTTTCTTCATACTGGCTCTCCAAAGACTTGGTATGCTGTCCCAGGGGATTATGCTTTTGCTTTTGAGGAGGCTGTTCGCTCCCAGGCTTATGGAGGAAAGATTGACCACTTAGGTATGCAACTTATACCTGAATAAAGCATAGTTGTGATGTTGTACTTGCTTCTCTATTGATGTTGTACTTGCTTTTATTGCACTCTGCTTCCTAAGAAGTAGAGAAGGGGAAATGGAACTTTAGAATATTTTGTTTCTTCAATTGGGATTCTTCTAGTTGTGCGGCCATATGCCTATCTAGCATTAGCTTATATAGCTCTGGTTTACTCTCATATCTATGGAAATCTTAACATTGGCTCAATTATGTTAAGTGGATAATGGGTGTTGATGCTTGGGCTAGCACCACATTCGAATCTTTTGATATATTTTTCTTCACTGGTTGAATGAAATCAATTTTCAAAATTCTTTGGATAAGTATTTCTCTTTTCCATATTGGAGGGGTTTAGGGTTGTGGTATGGTGTGGTGAAGTTTTAGATTCCTGATCTAGTACTATGTATGAGTTGAGCCCCCTCCCCCCCCCCCCCAAAAAAAAAACAAGTTCATAGTTCAAGCTTGTCAATGAATGCATAATCTCAAGCAAGCTACTCAGAATTATTTTTCATTTCTTAAAATGGGAACAAATTTAGGTTGTATGGGTAAATATTGATTAATGAGGCTTTTCCTTGCTCAGTTCACACTAGAAGTCTCAAATCTATGTGTGGTAAGTAAGATATGCAAGAAAATGAATAGCTTATTTAAAGTATCAATCTTGCAAAATTAGAAATATGGGGATATTTTTAATTAACAGGAATTTTGTTTTGGAAAAAGTGGCTACTTTTTTTTTTTTTTTAATTAATGTTACTCTGTGGATTGTTATTACATGTCTTTTATGTTTGGACTACTAATCCTAGGAGGGAAATATGTTGTTGCTTAAATTTTTGTGTTGCGATTGTCTGACTTTGGTCCTTCATTATATTTCCAGCTACTCTTACGTTATTGGGTGAGAAGACAACTCTTCTATCACCTCAGGTAGTTGTGGCATCTGGGATTCCTTGTTGCAGGTGACTTCAATATTGCGTTTATGTCTTTGTCACGTTGCCTTAGCTTCTTCAATTTATGGTTAGATTCAATATTGCTTGATCTTTTTTTTTTTTTGGGTGATGCGTGATGCATCTCAAATTTCACTATGATTATCCTGCATGTTTCTTTATTGCAGATCGTCTAAGATCATTTCTGGTCTATTACAGGTTAGTACAGAACCCTGGTGAATTTGTTGTGACTTTTCCTCGGGCCTACCATGTGGGATTTAGTCATGGTAATTATCTTTTGCATCAGTTAGATTGTTTTAAATACTAAACTTGCTAAATCGAGTGCTTAGCCACTTGTTCCTTTTGTGCTAATTATTTGATTATGATATTGTGCATGTGCGACTCCTTACTTGAGTACTCACTATGCCACATACCATCATATGATGAAACTCTGTATAGTGTTTTGAATTGGCTGGTGTACTAGGGACTATTGATATCAGGCATACATAATTGAACATTATGATGCTATAACCTGAAATCTTTGATGAGCAATAAATGAGAATGTTAATGGGGCAGAGTGGAGCAATTTTGCCACCCCAGACTTGTGTGCAGAAGTAGATAGGTGCCTGCACTTCAGCTTTGTTTACCTGTGGGGAAAAAAGAATCTGCTTTGGTCCCTTCCCCAACATGGACAAGGATCCCAAATTAAACCCCCCTCGTATCTGACGGCCACAATTTTATCTGTTTTTGTAGTCTTAAACCAAAGGGGAAAAAAAAGGAAAGATCTGATCGAAGATCTTCTGCCAAGATATTTAATGATAATTGTACCTAGTGGAAGAAAATCAAAAAGAAAAAAGAGGAGGAAGAATCAAGTTGGTTGTTATTGTGTAGCACATAGCGGCAACTGTTGTTGCTGGTTGTTGGCTCACATGCTTGAAGCAAGGCTTTTGTCAAGGAACAAAATACATCCATTCAATGCTAGAAGAAAATCATAAGTGATTGTCCAAGAAAGGATTAGGCTCATGAGTATCTCTCTCTGATCCGTTGTTAGTGGAGTTGGGCACTTGAGATGTCAAGATCCTTTATAGACACCTATCATCCTTTACAGAAGAGTGTATTATAATAAGTGTATGTGGTGCTGATTTCTTTTCTTTTTGATGGGGGGAGGCTAATTCTCTCAAAATCGACCTGAACTTGGACACATTCGAAAGATCAACCGTAAATAGGTAGTTATGTGTTGGTTATCCATGGGTGGAGTGGAGTTTCAATCTTAAGGATTTTCTGCAGTGCTAAGGTTCTACTCTACTTTACATCAGAGGAACTGTTTGGATGGGCAATGGAGCTGAGAGGGAAACTAAGCTGGTAGCAGTTGCCGAAATATATGCATTACTCCTATGAGAGCTGCTTTGATGTGGCCTTGAATGTAATGGGACTGTAGAGTTTTTCCCTTTCTTTTGGGTTGGGGGGCTTTGGGGGATGAGGTGGTGATTGCAGCTAGATCTCATGTCTCCTTTCTTGAGGCAGTGCTAATGGAGGTTTTCGGTATTCTTGGTGGAATATTATTGGCGATTTAATCATTGTGTTACTTTAAAATCTACAGTTGGGACTTGGGAATAACATCACATTTGTAATTTCATGGGGAATCTCAACCACATATTACTGTTACAGCTGTTCATGTTTTTTCATTTCTTTGTTATTTGATATACTGATGGCAAGAACACAAGAGTCCTGTCTCACTTACTAAAAAAAATCTGCTTTTGTTTTCGATGGGGTAAAACACTTGATATGTGTCCTACTGAATAGTTGTATGTGTAGGTGCATTGTGGTTGTGACAATGATGATGTTGACACTTACATTTCTTATTGAATATTCATCACAAATTATTAAATTATAGACTGAATTTGGTTTCTTATGTGCTCATTTCGCAACTTTAGGTTTTAATTGTGGGGAAGCTGCTAATTTTGGGACTTCACAATGGCTTAAAATAGCAAAGGAAGCTGCAGTACGCAGAGCTGCCATGGACATTCTTCCCATGCTTTCTCATCAGCAACTGCTATATTTATTGACAATGTCATTCATTTCAAGGTCAGCTATTCTCTTTGCACTATTTAGGGACAAAAACTGCATGCTATTGGATGGCAAACTATCAATCTTCTTTTCATAATATGAGGCAGAAGTTAGTTTTAGCTTATCTGCTCAAATTCTCAACTGTCATCCCAGTTGCCTCAATATTTATTATGCTGCTGCTCTTATTAGACTTACTTTGTAGGAGACATGGGTTGTTTACATTCTAACAAGTTGGAGTAAACTTTTTGGGTGATTGGGATTGGCTTCATAACCATGGAAGTATGTATGGGATAGAATGGGGTTGTTGTCTTGCTATATGTTGTGTACATCTAGTATGGGCCTCTACATGCATTGAAGTGAATGACCTTGCAATATTATTGAGTGTGATCTGTTTTATTTCTTGCGTGTTTTGTTGCCCCCGTAAAACCTTTTAATGTAAGCTTGTACTTGGGGATATACTCGCAACTGCACATAACAATTTGAATTTGAAGTCAATAAATGTTTATAGGTTAAGTCAACATCTTCTTCTTAATTTTTTTAAGGATAGAACCAGAATTTCCTTTTCATTGCACAAAAACTCCTAGTTTGGATTGACTGGACCCATCTAAGTTTAGAGGTTGTCCGCTGCTAAAGCTAACAAAATTGAGATTTCTATGTTTAAGTTTATCTTTAGTTTTTCATTCTCTTGAATTCGCTTGTTCAATAATTGTTCATTATAGCAAGTTTGCACGAGTTTGCACCAGAGTGAAGGCTTGTCTCAGATTTCATTTGGTGGACTTCTCTGGTTTCAGTGTTCCAAGATCATTATTACCTGGGGCCCGAAGTTCTCGTCTCCGAGATCGTCTGAAGGAGGAGAGAGAGCAACTGGTGAAGAAGGTTTTTATTGAAGATGTTTTAAAAGAAAACAGTGTTTTGTCAAGCCTTGTGCAAAAAGCATCTACTTACCGTGTTGTGTTATGGGATCCAGACTTGCTGCCATCTGCAAATGAAGAATGTGATAAACAAAAAGAGAAAGATACAAATGTTACATCACCCATCCATTGCAAAAATGGCAAGGACTGTAAAAATCTAATTGATGAGATGCACCAATACATGGAGACAGTTAATGGTTTATATTGGGATGATGATATCTCGACATGTGATTTTCAAGTAGATTCAGGAACATCAGCATGTGTGGCTTGTGGGATTCTGGGTTTCCCATTTATGTCTGTCATCCAACCTTCTGAGAAGGCATCAGTGGAAATTCTGCCTATGGAATCTTTGCTGGTTCAAGGGGTTGGAGTTTCAATGCCTGTTTCATCTCATTTCTCAAAGGAGTTCAAAGGAAGTGATTTGTTTGCCGCTTCAGGTAATTCAGCTTCATATTTCTCTTGTATTCTTTGTTACTTACTCTGTTAATTCTAGCCTTTGACTTATCAAACAATTAATTTGTTTCAAAAGAATAAATTCTGCTGGATTCTCGCCCAAAGTTATATGAATGAGCATTGATGAATTTGCCAGACTGCATGTAATGTGATTCTGTTGTTAATTCGAGCCCTTCAACGAAGTCCATGTATCATACTCAAGATGGGAAGATGCCTCCGAGCCTATGTTTTTCTTTTCCATGATTTTTACAATTTCTTAACCCAAAACAATGATAATTACAAAAATGGAGAATGCTAGAAGACTATGAAATTAAGGTCTGACCATTATAAGTTTCACTCTTTAGGCTCCTTGAAGAGGTTCAAAGTGCTCCTTTGGCTATTAGCAGACAAGTAGAAGACAATGTGCTTTGGCATTGGGAAGGAAAAAGTTAAGAAAGTTTGAAGACAATTATAATAAGTTTTAATGTTTAGTTTCCTTTAAGTGGTTGGTACTTCTTGTTCTGTAGGCCTAATAAATGGAGAATGGTGTGCTTTGACTTTTAGCTGCACTTTTGTAGCTGGCTTTTGTTTTTACTTCTAATCATCTTTTCCAAATGCTACAATGATTCATTCTTCTAGTTGTGGTCCATTTCATGCATCTTATGCCCAACACTACACTTGTTAATTTATTGAAGATATGCTCAACTTTTGTCAAGCACGAGAATCTGGTGAACTTTGCTTCCTGAGCAAGGTTAAAAGTCTTTTGTTACTGGTGCTTCAGTACTCACGTAACTGCAAAATTATTGGAGATGCAAATAATGGGTGAATTTCCTCTATTTTCCTAAATTTTTGTGAGAAGTTTCATAATGAAGATGTGTTCCTGAACTATTATTTGTTAGCCCGAGTGTCTTATCATCTACCTGGATAGCTGTAGCTTGTAACAATTTCAACATGCATATGGGTTAATAATTTAGTTCTCTATGCTAGGAAAAGAGAAAGGGCGAAAATAGGTTCAACTTAACAGTGTAATAGTTTTAAAACAGGTACTTGATAATGTGGTGGTTTGACTACCATCTTTCCTTGTATAGAAGTTTGATTGATGAGTAACAAATTGAGGGGCTAGTCTTAGTACAGTCCACTGCCAAGCAGTATACTTTTGAATAGGTCACTTTGAGAAGCAGCAGGGCGGAGAAACAAATTATGATGTGTTATCGTTGCCAGAGCAACACTATTCTGACCATTGAAGGGGACCTCGGTTTTTGATTTCTTTTACCATTTTGTGGATTGATATCTGATTATGCTATTCAAGGGTCCTCTTCCTGCCTATTCTATTTTATTTCAACTTACTCCATTTAAAGGTGTAAGGATGAATTTGTATTAGTAGATAATAAACGGGATTTCCAGTGGCTGATATAGAATAAAAGTTATTTTCAGAATGCAATGAACCTTCTCCAGTAGCCGAAGGCCCAAACTACGGGGTCAATCAGACTTGTATAAGAGGTGGTGAAACATCTGGAGTACCATTTGACTTATCTTCAATATCCAAGTCAGAGACCCAAGATTCTGCTACAAATGATCACTCCACTGTATGTCAATCTTCTGTTTCTCAGGATGATTCATCCATATTATCCGCAATAAAGACTAATGAGCAGTGGAATACTTCCACCGAATTTTTGAGACCACGAATTTTCTGCCTGGAGCATGCTATCCAAGTTGAGGAGCTGTTGCAGTCCATGGGTGGAGCAAATTTGCTTGTAATTTGCCATTCAGGTATGAGGCTATATCCGAAACATTATCTTAATAGTTTTGGGCTTGAAAACTGTCCTATCTCTGCTGTTGAAAGATTCTTTACTCCAATTGCTTTTGGGATGTGATTAAATATCAAAAACAAATTGAGTTGGCCAGCATTGACATTGATTTGTTTTCCCAACTCAACCCCCGATATCTTTTATTTTTGTAACTTGTTAAATTTATGTAGTTAGAGGACGGGCAATGTTTAAAAGAAGCTTGCTATTTTATGGGTTTTTTCCATTTTAGTGAGAAAATAGGTACTAGAGCCACCTAGGGGGCAACCTGACAGATGCTGTTGTATGAACTCAAGACATCAATCTCTCTTCTTCTAATGCCCCTATGTTTTGTTTGCACATTAGTCATGGTGCCACAAATGCAAACCACTTTATTTCATGACTAATTGATGTTTGGTTTCATCCTTTTATGGTAGACTTCAAAAAGATAAAGGCGAATGCTGCAGCTATTGCAGAAGATCTTGGTACTCCCTTTCGCTATAATGAGGTTCCGTTGGAGACTGCATCCCAAGTAGATATCAATCTGATTGATCTTGCCAATGACTTTGAAAAGCAAGATGATTGTATAGAAGACTGGACCTCCAAACTTGGTATAAACCTGGAATACTGTGTGAAAGGCAGAAAGGCTTCTCCACCAAGGTGTATACAGCATGCTTTGGCCTTGAATGGGCTGCTCTCTGATATAGTGCTGACTTCAGAATCTTCAAATCTCAAGTGGTGCTCCCGCAGGCCTCGTTCAAAATGCAAGCATGGACAGACATTGGGTTTCAAGCAGGGTGGAAGCATTCAAACGGTGAAGAATGAAGTCTCAGGACGAAATTCGGATACAAGCATGGTTGGGAAAGAAGTTAAACTTCTTCAATATTCAAGAAGAAGGAAGGGAAAAGGTACATTTGGAGCAAACATGAGGGACAGAGATGCTAAAGGGCACTCTGAAGAAGCTTCAGCTGCTAATTGTGGACATCCTATTGAAAGTGGAGGCATTGCAGAAATAGATCATAATGGCATTGAAAATATTGATGTTGATGTTGCAGGATCTAGTCATTCTTCTTTGACTAGAACTTCCAAAGTTGAGCATAGTGTCCGGGACCATATAGGAACCAAAGATCTGACTGAGATTTCTGTTCCTGCACAAGGGTCATGTTCATCATATGCTGTTGCTAAATTTGCTGAACCTGCTGAGGCAGAGATGCAGAACAAGGCTTGCTTTTCTGGGGCCAGCAATAATCTGGAGGTGCGAGCTGAGATCAAAGCCTCAGTAGAATATGTTGAGGCGAACAAGGATTCTGCTAGTCCAGTTACCGGCACCATCTCTCAAGTTGAACAGAGTGAAATAGAGGGTGAGAAGAATGTTTCAGAAGGGATCAATATGGACATGGAGGTCTCCAGTGCTGAGATTCGAAATAACCGTGAAGAGAGTGGTGATATTCATGTTGACATAAATAGTTCAATAAACAAGAATGAGGATTTTATTGACCACATGGCTTCTTCACATGTTGCTAGCGCAGTTGCTGGAGGTTCTAATGCTGAGATGGACAAAAATATGGAGGAATCTTGCATGGAAGTTGAGATCTGTGATTGCCTGACTATTAATAATGATTTGCCGCAAGAAATTCATGCCATAAATGGAAATAATGGAGAGGGGCTTAATATAAATGATGTGAGGTCTGTCAATCATCAGACTGCAGCCATGGCAGTGGACGAAAGTTCTGAGTTACAAAAGGAGAATCCCAGTATGGATGATGTTTGCAGTGGAGGTGAATTTTGTTCTGCTATGGAAGACGGGGAGCTGGAAGATGTTGACACCATGGCGGAACCAAAGACGGCCAAAAGAAAGGAAAGCAAAAGAAAAAAAGAAGTGGAGCTGGAAACTGAAGCCGAGTATAATTTCAGTGGTTTTATCAGGAGTCCATGTGAAGGATTAAGGTCAAGAGCCAGAAAGGATGCAACTGATGGAAGCTCAATCAGCAAACCAACTGAAAAGCGAGCTTCAAAGAAGCCAAGAAAGCACTCAATTGATTCAACTTCCTGCAATGACAGGGAAACAAACACAAAGGTATCTTATAGGTGTAACATAGAAGTCTGCCTCATGAGGTTCAAGTCAAAAGCAGAGTTGCGGTTACATTTAAGCAACAAATGTCATCATCAAGGCTGTGGGAAGCGATTCAGCTCCCACAAGTGTGCTGTGCTTCACCAACGTGTTCATGAGGATGATAGGCCCCTAAAGTGTCCATGGAAGGGTTGCACCATGTCATTCAAGTGGGCATGGGCTAGGACTGAGCATGAACGAGTGCATACCGGGGAGCGACCTTATGAGTGCAAGATCGAGGGTTGTGGCCGTACTTTCAGGTTTATATCAGACTATAGCAGGCATAGACGAAGAATGGGACATTATGTGAACTCTCAACCACCTGAAGAAAAGTAGGTGGATGCTCAACCACTTGATGAATAGTAGTTCAAACAATTTCTCACACAATCAAGCTTGCCAAAGGAATTGCGATTTCTGTGACCAAAAGGGTCTATGAAATCTTTGTGTAAAGTATCGAGAGTATCCTGATTCGGGAATAGTTTAGGAGTATACAGATCCTTCTTTTCATTCTTCCTCAAATTCATGTGGAGTAGGTCGAATTCTCTTAGGTTTCCTTTAGGACTGTTACCTTGACATGGTAGGGAACTGTAGGTCCCCTTAGTTGATGCTTGAATTTGTTTCTTAGTTATGATCATTTTAAGAAACCCCCAAAAGGAGAATACCTGCATGGTGGATGGTTAAAAATTTTTGCTGTTACTCGTTTTTTATCTTGGTTTTCTAATTGTCCTTTTTGTTTCTACCGTTTATAAAGGAAAACACAGCCTTCCTTGATATACCCTTAATGGTTATGGAGGTTGCGGATATAACAAAAGAATGACTTGCATACATAAGAGCATGCGCCCGCGTGCGCACGCACAAGTTGCTCCAATATGGCACTCCAGGTTGTTTCCAAAGGAGACAATTTGGTGGTACAAACATTTCTCTCTTAGGTGATTTCATATTCAAATTCTTATACAATTTAAAAAAAATATGGCACTCCAGGTTGATGTTAAGTTGGAGGTAAGAAATCAAATTCATTTCAAGAGTAATCAGGATCAACCTCTTGAAAGGGAGCTCCTGCACACTTCGCATTATAGTTGCTGAGTGCAGATAGTCTGAAAGTTGTTATTGCACTTGCTCGATACCTTTGCTTGGTGCACACACATTGTGACCGGCTACAAATATTGTAGCTATGACAAAAGTAATAATGGCATTGCATATGTACAAATATGTATATAGCTCCAATAATATACTCGAGGGGTTTGGTTTTGATCTATGGTAAGAAATTTCATAAGTCTCAAAAGCTAAGCGGTATTTAAGCTCTTCAAGATGAGTTCACACACTTTTTATTGTGTTTTCCTAGTCATGGCTTTTAAGTTACCGCATGTTGTCTCTAACTTAATTTAGTACAATGTATATGATATAGATTTGGAATATTTTTTTTGATATTATATTTCGATTAATCCAAATTGAACATTTATGAATTTTATTTAAAAGATTGATTCTCTCATATTTTTCATTTTTAAGTTTTGAATATAAACTTAATTAAGAGATTTAATAATTTTTTTACTAGATCAAGTATTCGTCAAATGCATTGATTTAAATCAAGTATTCGTCAAATGCATTGATTTGAAATTTTGTTGAAGACAAACTTTACAAAATTACAACGTAAGTAGGCTTGTCAAAGAGTCAAAAAGAAGAATAGGCGGGGCCAATTTGCCCAAGAAAGAGGGATGCGAGTGGAAGATTTTAGGGGCCGGTGGGCAGAATTTGAATTGAATGGAGAGATCACAGTTGACCAAATCCATGTAAACCTGCACAACCGTCCGCCGCTTCGAGATGTCGCAGGCACTTACGTGGCAGAAACCCACTGCAACCTTAATACTAAGCACACCGTCTCTCTCAAATGTTAGAAGGGTTCAAAGAAAAGTTGAGTTGTACGATGCACTAAAATTTTTCAAAATTAACGTTTTTTTATTTTGAAAATATTTTTTATTTTCAAAATGTTTCAAGAAAGTAAATTAATTTATATTTATATAAAAATTTTTATATTTTTTGTAATTATGTATTTTTTAATATTTAATAAATTATTTATTTATTTAATTATAATTTTTATTTTTATATTAATTGTCTTAAGTTAATAATTACATATTTGATCATTTTATATTTTTATTATAAAATATGACTATTTTATTATTTTTATAAAATAATTAACATTTACATAAAATTCATTATATTTTATATATTTATGTATTTGTTTACGTTTTTGTTTTCTATATTTTTATAAAATAATATTTCGTCATATCGTTTTGTATTCGTTTCTGTTTCTTCATTTCTATTTCCATGTAATATAGGATGAGCATGGGTTGAGAATGAAATTGAGTGGAATTTTTAATAAGAACAATATTAATATAAAATAATTTTAGTTATTTTATGATTTCAATGAAAATAAAATATAAAAGTAGAGGATAAATTAAGCTAAATTAGTATTAAATAAAGTTTCAAACTCAACCTAAACCTTTTTTTTACAAAAATGCTAATAACCAACCACATTACATATTTTCAAAAAAATATAAATTTACTAAATTAATATATATATATATATATATATATATATATTTCATCGAATAGCCTATATATAAATTCAGTTCGAAAATTATGAAATCTAATTTTAAGAATGGATTCTTTCGGCGTTTATTTTTTTATTCTTAAAATTCAAACTCTATACCTTAATTAAAAAAAATTAATATTTTGTCACTAAATAAAAAAATGTCAGGGTGACTTTTATTACAGAGTTGCAGCAAATGCAGCAAATGGAGCAAATGGGCTTCTCCATAATTCCAAAATGGAATTGTGATTATGAAGATGATACTTTCTCCAAAATTATATATATATATATATATATATTGTCAATCCTAATCTTGTGGGGTAGGTGGGTCTGTTGTTGAGTTTTTAAGGGTTTTTGGCGCATTTTGAATTGAATGGCCAAAATCCAAGATAGCCAATTCCAAGCGAAATTGCATAATTCAACATATAGAATACAAGTGTAATTGCATTATTGACCTGAAACTCCATGTTAGGGGAAACGTGTACCTCTTATACACAACAACTGCTTTTTTCATTTTCAAAACATTTCCAAAATATTACCTTAGGTTATTAAATTAATTAATATTTACATAATTTTTTATATTTTTATATTCATATTTTTTATATTTAATATATTATTTCTTATTTAATTATAATTATAATTTTTATATTAATTTTTAAATTAATAATTACATATTATATCATTTTAGATTCTGATTATAAAATAGAAGTATTCTATTATTTTTATAAATAATTAATATTTATATAAAAATTTTTATATTTATGTATTTTCTCACATTTTCATTTCTTATATTTATTATAAAGTGTCTTTTCTGTATTTTTTATTTCCGTGCAATGATGAAAAATAAAACCTAATCTATGAGATAATCAATTTCACCAAATTGCATGGATAGCTTGAAATTCGACAAATAAGTTAAATGAGTTTTAATGGTGATTTTTTTTTAAAAAAAATTCTTTTTTTTAAAAAAATTCTTTTTATGTTCCTTTGAGCAATCATTTACAGGCTCTTAACTTATCAAGTCTAAGCTAATTAGTCAAAATTTTCAAAGAATTTTGTTTTTCTTTCTTTCTTTTTTGGCTGTGTAACCATTGAGTTTAGAACTATTATTTTAGTTAAAAGTTTCAAATTATTTAGGTGAGTATTTGAATTTAAAAAAAAAAAATTAAATTTTAAAGAGTGGATTTTGAATTAGAATTTGTTATCCTATTACTATTTATCCGTTTATTATATGCATGTAGAGATTGGATTTAAGTAATTTTTTTAAAGAATTAATTATTTTTTGTATTTAATTTATTATTTATTATTTTATTATTTTCCCCTCAAAGAGAAGGCCAAACCGTAGACCGAACTATCATCCGAAAAGAAAAAACCTCTTTGGGCTAGACCCAAAGACCCATAGCTAAAAGCCATCATTCATTGGCTGCAAAAAAAAAATACCCCTTCCCTATATAAATCCCTAACCCAAATCTTAAAATTCTCCATCATTCCCAATTCGCCTAGCACCTTCTGTTCACCCGATCAAAACAAGGACATCCTCAAAATTCTTTCCCCAACTTCACCCAAAAATCACTCCAATGGCGGCCGCAGCACCACCACCAGCACCAACTCCAACCCCAGTACCTCCGGTAGAACACCAACCCAACCCCACCCCACATACCACCTTTGTCAGAATCCGCTTAGCCACCCCTTCCGATGTCCCCTTCATTCACAAACTCATCCACCAAATGGCCGTCTTTGAAAAGCTCACTCACCTCTTTACTGCCTCGCAGGAGTCTCTCTCCTCAACCCTTTTCAATTCCCCACCTTTCACTTCCTTCACTGTGTTCGTACTTGAAGTCTCCCCAAACCCATTTCCAGTTGCTGCTCCACACCCAACACAGACCCTTTTTTCCCCTATTGTCACCCATGTCAACCTAGATCTGCCTATTGTGGATGATGATTCTGAGGGGTTTAAGATTGTGGGTGCTGATGGGAATGAGGTTTATGTTGGTGGGTTTGTGTTGTTCTTCCCAAATTACTCAACTTTTTTGGGGAAACCTGGGTTTTATGTGGAGGATTTGTTTGTGAGAGAATGCTATAGGAGGAGGGGTTTTGGGAAAATGTTGCTTTCTGCTGTGGCTAAACAGGCTGTGAAGATGGGCTATGGCAGAGTTGAGTGGGTTGTGCTGGATTGGAATGTGAATGCTATTAAGTTTTATGAGGAAATGGGTGCTAAGGTTTTGCAGGAATGGAGGCTTTGTAGATTGACTGGTGATGCCCTTCAGGCTTATGGAGATTGAGGTTATCAAGTCTTTCTCTTTCTATATATCTCAATAGTTATGTTCTTTTTTCCCCCTTCTGTTTTTCTTTTCTAATGTTTTAACTTTTGGGAAGAATTGTGAAATGGGAGATATAGGGCCTAGGGCTTTGGTGGCCGAAAGAGTTGGAATTTGTAATGCCCCTTGTATTTTTGGCTTGATGCCCTTGTTGCCAAGAAGCTCTTAATCAATCAAAGTTTACCCTCTGATCTCTTTCTCTTATTTGAATAATTGAGTTGTTTAGAGTTTTGATGATGATGTTATTTATTATTATTATTATTATTTTTGCTTTTCTTGCAATAATTGTTTTGATGTTGATGCCATTGTCATGTGACATAAATCAAGTTTTCCACGCTTGTCAGAGGAAATTAGACGTTTTACAGTTACTTTGATCATCAAATTATGCACTGATTTTGCGGATGATGACCGATGTTGCACCATTGATTTGGAATAGGTGAGTTTTTTTTTTTTTTTTTTTTTTTATTGTGGGATGAAATTTCTGCAATTTTGTACTTAGACAATGCCCCGTTGACCTTTCTACCTTAATGAAGCTCATAATCGAATTAAGACTGTGTTCTTTATCTTTACCTTGTTGCTTATTTGTGCTATTAAACTGTGGAGGAGTGGGATGACTGGTTGCATTTTCCTTTGGTGGGTAACATGGAGAAAGATCCGTGTTGTCGTATGTGAACTGGGGCTATAAATGTGAAAGGATATGATTTAGAATTTCGGAGTTTGCCAAGGGAATCAAATCATTGCACTTTATATTGTCCCTTGCATTTTCATTAGATGCCGACTCGCAATCCTTTGAACGTGCGAGAAAATGAGATATAAACTAATATAAGATATTAAGTTTTTTAATTAAATTTTGAGTTTGAAATTTGATAATAAAAAAAATTATATTTGAAGAGTTATTTTCTATATAAAATATCAGGAGTATGACTTTGAATATCAATCATCTTGATTAAAAAAAAAAAAGAAAGAAACACATTTCATAGTCTTTTTATCTTTTATCCGGTCCCAATTTGTGCTTTCAAATTGTGGGAGCGGAATATGACTGGTTGCATTGAGACGGTGGAAGACCAATGGAAATGGCCTTGTTTAGTGTTATGAAGTACGGAGTGGGTCAAGGACAGAGATGCATACATGATAACAACTAAAATGGTATATTTTGCGGCATTATATTTTATGCTGTCATGTCTAAAGGGGATGCTTGAATCAAATACAAGAGAATAAGTTTACTTCTAGATGAGTATTTGCAGTTTGCAATGATATATTTAGTGATTGGGATATTTTATTATACGCTCAGCAGTGTCCTTTTTCAATTTGAGTTGCGAAGACTACTGACACAAACGGCAGCAATAGGAAAGAATCCATCGATTTTTTTTTAAACATTAACATTGTGTATTTGATTAAATGCGATTCGATTCGAATTAAACTTTTAAAAAATAAAATTCTTTCGATATCTATTTTTTATATACAAAATTCAAAATAAAAACCTTATTTAAGAAGAATTGGTATCTCACCGCTGGATCAACCAGGTGATCACATAACGGTGAGCAAAGGTTTTAACATTCCTTTCTACTGCATAAAATGGGACAAAACCTGAAGTATTATACTGACTAACTCAATTTTTAAGACAAATTAAATTCTAATTACACGTGATAAAATCTTGAGTTTTATTAATTAGCTATAAGTATTTTACTTTTGGTTGATGTATTTATCGGTTATACCTTCTTTATATATCATCAACCCGATCACAAATGCAAATCATTTTTATCGAACTATTGATCTTATACATGTACATAAATAATATAACAAGAAGTTTATCTAAAAAAAAAAAGAGCAAATATCCATGCTGAGATGTCAAAACACATAATATTTAGGGAATACAAGAAATAATTTCAAAAAATGGAAATAATTCCTATAACCTCATCGGCAGGACACTCGGGATGGGAATGCATGTTTGCTAAGCAGAGTTACTAGTAGCCTCAAACAAAAGATGTTGTCCAAGATCCGCGCTTGCCTCACTTACCAATAGGACAAGGTAAAGAGAAGAAAAGCGCCATGATCAGTAGAATCGCTTCGAGAACTCACAACAACTAGGGAAAGGGTATCTCTTGATTTCATCGTGGGGCTACCCAAGCTTGTAACAAAAGAAAATTGATGTCCAATTGAATACGTCATTTTCAGTGATTCAAGCAAATAACAAACAAAATTCTAAAATATCATGAATTATATTTTAATCGATACCGTCTTTTCTCCTTCATCATAAGAGAAAAAAAAGATAAATATTTTAGATTTAGGAATCGCTCCTTAAATAGGAAGGTTTTAAATCAAATTCTAGTTCCGGTTCCGGAATCAAAATTGAAAAATAATAAAAATTAAAAGAAAAGGAGAAATAGCTTGAACTCAATTTTTGTTTCAAAAAATTGAGCTACTTACATGTTCTTATAGGGTGTAGAGGAATCAAAATCCGCGTTGTTCACTTATCTTTTTACACCTTACCTCAATAATTCAATAGATCCTCTCCTTCCCACAAGTACCAATTGTTTTTTTGGACTAAGAGAATCTTTTTTTGGTACCATGTCTTGAATATCGTCCGATATGTAAAATTTCGTCCTGACTAATCCGGATCGATCACTGCAGTGACTCTTTTTTGGAGGGCGGGTCTCCCAACGGAGAACACTCCATACATATGAGAATCTGATACTCCCAACGGGAGTCGAACCTCAATCATGCTTAAAGAATCTTAACCTCATATCCAATTGAATCAATCCACGTCGCTGGACTTAGAGAATCTGAAGTAGCTTGTTTTTTTCGTTGTCAAATACTCTCCTCTAAACCGGTTTTAGACACATGTTCCAGCCTCCAAATTTGTTAGTGTTAAGTTAGAGCATTGTGGGTATAATATTGAGCTACCAACACTAAATGATTACTCTAGGGCAATTGTACTTATCGGAACAACAAGAATTTCCTTAACAATTAATGTTAAGATTAAAAATTGAGGGTTCTATTTTTTTTCACCAAAGCAAACTATTGAATCTTCTCCATCTGTGTCATTAATCTAAAAAATAGTCATTAGATACTAAATTTTTATTTTAAAAAAGAACCATACTAAATAAAGGAGTTTGGTTAACCATACTTTATGCGACTCTTCAAAAGCTGCTTTTGGATATTTTTTTTCTATTTTATTTATTATATATTAACAATAACAAACAGTTTTAAGCTATGTGACTGAACATAATGTAACAAATTTTTTTTTATCATTTTCAAAAATTAATAATAAAAGATGATAACAAAATTAATTCACTCAATCACACAGCTGTGTGACTGAAGAAATCATGAAAATTTAATTGTAGCAATTTGTGTCCCATCAATTAATCTCAATTGTAAATACACCATATGCAATAGAAATATTTTATTTATAAACACTCCCATTATATAATCCAAATCACATAATTCATATAAAAAGCTTTAAGCTTTCCCCCCCCCCCCTCTCTCTCTCTCTCCTCCAGCATGGAGCTAACCATGCCCATCGTATTTACCTTAACTACAAGGCGGGGGGAAGGATGTTGAAGGCAAGGTTAGTGATTGGAGGGAAGTCATAACAAGGCAGTCGTGCCAGAAGGTATGGTTGGATCAACTCTTTCAAGGGAGAGTAAATGCTTTTTGGGTGTTTTGATTTGATACTGCACATCCAAAAGAAGTGAGCTACGTTTGGAGATACAAGTCTTTTTTTTTTTCATTTCTCAACGATATATTGGAAGACCAAACTCAGGAGTTTATTATCCTAGATTGAAAAACGTTGTTAGAATCTCTTTTTGGACGTCCCCATGTCCCCGTCTCCCTCCTTTGCGGTGGACATAGGGGCAAATGGCAGACTTTTGGTTTAATGGTAGAGCACCTCTTATAATTGCATTGCTGTACCTGAACCCTAAACTCCAAATTCTTGTGCCTAGAAGTGGTCGGATATGAATAGAAATCAATTTGTTTCTCTTCTCCCCCAACCATCGGACACTGTTACTTTGTTGTTCCAAAATCAACCTAACTAATTATAGAACCAGTAGAACTATTTGTTCAAAATTTTACTTATTATTGATCGAAAAGTGTGTAGGTTTTAATGAAATACATTAATAAAAATGTGTTACATTAATATTCTATCAAATTTTATATTACCATTTTTGGACAAACAAATAACACAAAGATTATTATCTTTCTGTGATCGATATTGTTACCCAATTGATTCTGGACAATAACTTGAACGATTTTCTGGGAAAAGGCCAAGTGCTTGCCCATTCCATTGGTCGATAAGTAATATTATGAGAAAACAGCTGAAGAATGCTTTTTGCGAAGGAAAAAAGAAAACTTGGTTTCGATCTCTAGACCCTCATGCTTGAGTTTTATATGCTTGAAAAGGGGAGCACGGACTGTTAAATCTAATTTCAAATTTTTTTTTTACGTAAATATTTGTTGATTTGGCATCAAAAAATTTAATGCTACTTTTTTTTTAATCATACTAATGGTATCGGAATTATAGTCTAACTAATCTGGTTGTGGGACTTTATTTAGGGGCGACTCTCCCACCGTAATCTTTTTCATTCCCAAGTTTTAAATATAAGAGTTGATTAAAGGATGCAGTGTTATTTTTCAATAGACTGACTATCCATCGGTTAATACTATTTTTATATCTTTAAATCTTCTAAAGATATTTAAATTTGGAAAGGGATTGAGATAAAATAGGAAATAGGTTAACTTATGTAAATTAGTTAATTAATAGGAGAGGCTTTTCAGTTTTTTTTTTTTTTTTTTTTATTGGGGAGAGGAGAGACGATATCTATTGAACTTTGGGTTATTATCAGATTGACCCCCGAATTATTTTTCTGCCAATGCATGGCCCTCCTCTAAACTTGACAATTTTGCAAAATTAGTCTTCCAATTAATTTTTTCATGAGTGATATATCCCCTCTAACTTTGATAATTTACAAAAAACACCTCCTGAAATTTAATTTTTGATAATAAATTTTGTTGAACTATAAGATTATATAAAATTGGTTCCTTTTTTATTTTACAATTATAAAATTAAGTACTTTGTTGTCCATGTGAAACTCTACCAACATTATAAAACAATAATAATAATAATAATAATAATTTTATTAGAAAATTCATATCCAAAAATTTATTGTGAAATAATTATTTATGATAGTTATATCACAATATTTTTTTATTTGACATTTGAGGATTTTGATTGAATTTCTTTCTCTTGGCTAGTTAAGGTAGATGAATGTGAATAAGGAAAGAGATGAGTCTTTACTTCACCGTGCTTAATAAATTCATTAAAAAGTTTATTCACACATATTTTCTATTAACGATCATAGTAAAATATTTTTAAATTATTTTATAATTTAAAAGATCAAATAAATAAATTAAAGACCTCCATCCAAGCATTTAGCTAATTAGGAAACGCTTTACCATTAAACAACATAAATTAACCCTTTAGCATCAAAGCATTTAGAGAGAGAGAGAGAGAGAGAGAGAGAGAGAGAGATGAGGATGATGAGGGGATCTAGCAACATAAATTAAAAAAAAAAAAAAAACAGGTCCTCATAACTTGGGACGAATTTCAAAATTGGTGGCAAATTTATGATGGATTTTTTATTTGAAATTTTGTGATAGATTTATAAAAACTTGATGAAGTTTCATAATTATCGATAATTAGATACGCTAAGCTTAATATCAAACAACGTAAATCTAGCAACATTCGGGTATTTGTAGCTCGATCATACTTGATTATATTTTCAATTAATAAATGTTAAATTTGGATCAGAACCAAGAAAAAGATAAATTTAGTATCTAATAACTCTGGGTGGATTGCTTGAGCTAGAAATTACGATGTATTTACTAAAAGATAAATCTTTCGTAGTGAATTAATTACCAAAAAAATTATAAATCTAATATAGAAACAAAATAATAATAATAATAATAACAATAAGTTGTTGCACGCATCTCCAATTGTATCAACCATGATGGAAAAGAGCATTTCATAGGAAAAAAATCATAAAAATTACAAGGAAAAATATGAAATTTTCGATGCGAAAACATGTGAGAACATAAATACAAAGTTATTCCTTTTATATTTGGGAAAATTTTTTGTACTTACTCTAAATTTCGGGGAAATGCAAAAAAAAATTGGGGGATGTGTGAACATAATAGAGAGGAAAGTAATAGTATCAAGTTCTCGGGTCCAATCCTTCTTGAGAACGAAAAAAATTATTTTGAAAAGCTTCCCTTCTATAGAAAACCCGACAATCAGATCAATTCGGATTAATCGAAACAAAATTCTCGGATATCAGGGACGGTTGCTGTGATCATCAAAACTGCAAGAAATTTACAAATTCAACTCAAGTTTCAGTTGGGTCAGTAACAAAAGTTCGAGTTAAAAGTTTTAAAAAAGTACCGAATAACTTAATTTAGAGGGTTTTACAATAAGAAATTGGAACCCAAATGAATGAAGAACCAAAAGGGGTCTCACTTATGCTCATGCAAGTCCACGGAAGAATAAAATGTCTAAAACTATCCAAGACCAAGGGAGGACGAAAATAAAGAAAAATAGCAACAAAACTTGATCAAAATAGTTTGGTTTATTCAGTTTCTTAATTTTTATTTTTATTTTTTGTAATTTATGTTTTAGTTTCCTAATTCTTTATTATTTAAGGAGTTACTAAATTTTTAGTTACCAATTATATTTTTACCTTTAATCTATTAATAGACCATTATATATTGTGTAAAAGACAACACTTTGGAGAGAATTAATAAAATTGTGAGAATTTTTCACACAGGTTTTATTCTTTTGAGAATTTTAAACTTATTCAAAATAGGAGTTTTGTTTAGTTCTTTGACTTATCAATCTAGATTTCGAACCATCTAAATTGTGGCGTCATTCATTCCATTTTTATACCAAGATTCTTGATCTAGTGAGAAACGGGTTTAAAGTCATATAGTTCTTCCTCCATTAGGGTAAGGGTTGAAGTTTTTAATTCTATCGATTCAAATAATTTGTTGAGACGATTTTAATACTAAATTAATTTGATCGCGGAATCTAAAGTTTTTATACCAACGAATTCACAGTGACCAAAAAAAAAACATAGTAAGAGTATTTTTCTTTCTTTCTAGACCGGTCAAAATATTAAAGTGTCAACGTGACGCCTACGATCTTTGATTCCTGAAGCAATATGCCATGCAGGAGACCAACCACATCCCGAAAGGCCCTTGTGGGTCTGAAAATGACTGTGGGGGGAGATATCCAAAATCCTTGTCTTTAAATTGTGCACTGCGAAAGGAACCAAGTTAGTCTAAAACTTTTCCTGTTCATCCTTTGTATTTTAATATCCAAATGTCAGATTTTTTTTTGGGAAAAGAAATGAAAATATAAAAATAAAAATGAATACCAAATAATGAAAAAATTATATTTTGTAAAAATACAAAAAATGAAAATGTGAAAAAGATTATGGAAATATAAAAATATAAGAATTGTTATATAAATATTAATTATTTTATGAAAATAATAGAATAGTTATTTTTTATAATAAGAATCTAAAATTATCAAATATATCATTATTAACTACTAGATAAATAACATAAATATAGAAATATAAAAAATATAACAAATTTTACATAAATATTAATTAATTTAATATGTTTATTCATTTTGAAAACGAAAACGTTTCAAAAATATTTTAAAAGGGAAAACATTAATATTTGAGAAGTTTTTTTTTTTTTTTTTTACCTGGAAGATTATTGTTTGTCATACGAGTAAGCATTGTGAATAAAAAATAAAAAAAAAAAGAAAAAAAAAAGAAACTACGGGAAATAACTCACATGCCTTTCTCCTAACTTGTGCTAATTTTTTTTTTATTATATAAAGATTACGAAAATCATAAAAATATCCTTACCTACAAATATTTGTAAATTAGATCTCAAAAAAAATATTTAAATAAAAATTTTTTATCACTTAAATGTTACTACAAGAATCACATATGCTAATTGTTATGCAGTGACAAGAAGAGTTTGACTAAGGAAGCAATTAGCATAGCAATTTTTATATATTCTCCTTATATTTTGAAGAATTTAATCTAAATTATAATTAAATATAGCAATCATATGGAAATAACTTTTTTTTAAAGAAAATAATCTCAATTATATCTGTTACAATGGTATCCTTTTGTCCCAATGTTTCGTTCAAAAAGAGTGGTGTTTGGGTATTTCAATTTCTCAAAACTTATATTATTTTATTTTATTTTTAGTATCCTTCGACTAAACTCAAAGGAAAAATACCAAGTCCCAAATAATTACCCAGCAAGGCTAATTTCCAAAAAAAAAAAAAAGAAATAAACAAAAAAAACAACAAAAAAGGTATTTCCCAAGAAAAAAAAATCAAAATTGAGCATTTTCTTCCCAATCCAGATGTGCCATGTGTCAACATAAAGTCATAAACCTTATTTTTCTTCCTTTCATATTGATATATAGTCTCGTCTAAACCAGACCACCTTATTCCGCCATAACCCTCTCTCTCTCTCTCTCTCTCTCTCTATCTAGTTGTCTCCTCATCCTCGATAGAGAACAAACTTCGGAGCCAGCGAACTCATAAGAGCCCACACTATCGAAAAGGACCGGACTCAATTAAATGAACCGAACGGAACAAAATCATCTCCCGCCATCCTGCGCTGCCTCCTCCTCCTCCTCCTCCGGCGCACGTTAGCAATCTCAATGAATCGATCATGTGCAAAACCAGAATGAGCATAGACGCAATCTCACCTCGAAAACCTAGTTCTCAATTCTCACGAACGTCGAAATCAAGATCATCGTCTGAATTCCTAGGAATTTCATCTTCCTCAGCCGCAGAGCCATCGTCGAGCTATAACAAGTTCTCCTCATCGACATCGATTTCAAGCTTAACATCTCCCTCCAGCCTCAAAGTTTCGTTGCCGGAAAACGCTCACATCTACGAATTCTCCGAAATCCGATCCGCAACCAAGAATTTTCTCGCAAAACCTTTCTCGTCTTCCTCGTCGTCGGTCTCGTGGAAATGCACGATCCGAGGTAAAGAAGCTATAATTTTCCAAAGAAAAATTCGCTGCCAGATGGAAACCTCGGATCTGAAAAAACGACTCCAACTAATCTGTAGAAGTCACCACGTGAGCATAATCAAGCTCCTCGGAGCTTCAATCTCAGGAAATCACATCTACCTTGTATATGAATTCATCAAAGGAGTGAATCTTTCGACCTGTCTCAGAAACCCTAGAAACCCGAATTTCACGATTCTGTCGAACTGGATATCTCGAATGCAAATAGTGGACCATCTCGCGCATGGTCTCGATTACATCCACAATTTCACTTCATTGGACCGAGAATTCATCCACAATTTCATTAAACCGTCGAGCATTTTAGTCACGGAGGAGAACAATTCTCTCACCGCAAAAATCGGTCATTTTGGGACCACAGAGCTCACAGGAGAATTGAGGAACAAAATTGAGGTTCGATCGGAGACAAAGTTCGAAGGAACACGAGGTTACATGTCGCCGGAGTTTTTAAACACAGGAATTTCCACACAGAAATCCGATGTTTACGCATTCGGGGTTGTGATTTTGGAGCTTTTAAGCGGGGAAGAAGCTTTGAAGTATAGGTTTGATGAGAGGGTTGGAGGGTACGAGAGGGTTTCGGTGATTGAGACGGCGAGAGAAGCGGTCGGAGAGGAAGGGGGGTTGAGGAAGTGGGTTGATCGGAGATTGAAGGATTCTTTTCCGGTGGATGTTGCCGAAAGAATGGTTCGGGTCGGGTTGGATTGTATTGCGGAGAATCCGGAGAAGAGGCCGGATATGGGTTGGGTTTCGGGTCGGGTTTCTATGTTGTATTTGGAGAGTAAGAGTTGGGTGGAGAAGATGGGTGTGCCCGTCGATTTCTCGGTCTCTTTCGCACCCAGGTAGGGTTTTTGGGTCGGGTTTGAATTGGGCACAACCCAACCAACATTGGTTTTTTCTTTTTTCTTCTTTTTTTTGTGATTGTTCATAATTTCATTACACTTGTTCCGTAGTTGATTATTTAGTTATTGTACAATGATATACACTTTTCCTTTTCTTCTTTTTAAAAATTTTTGGTGGGGGGGGGGGGGAAATTGTCGATGCTTTAGATCTGAATTATGTTTCTAAAATTGATAATGTAGTGCAAGGAAATGAAGCGATTTTTTCATATTTTGCTCAATTCCCCATTATACCTTGGGAGTATTAATATCTACAAAGAGGTAGAAAGTCTTTTTATAATTAGGGCTTCCCTTTATATTCTTTTATTTTCTTTGAAATCATTTTTGTTTTATTTATTTAACTAATTAAATAGGATTCAACTTCTTTGTACTATATCAAATTTGTTAATTTTACCGGCGTGGATTGGTTCAACTGAATGTAAGATTGAGTATTCCTAAATATGACCGAGGTTTGACTCCCATCGGGAGTATCGGGCCATCATGTGTATGGAGTATTCTCCATTGAGAGATACGTCTTCCGAAAGGAATTATTACAGCTGTTGGTCCTGATTAATCAAGATAAAAATCTCGAATACCGGGTGGTATCCACAAAATGGTATAAAAAAATTTATTAATTTTTATGAATAGGTATAGTTCGATGGTTGTGTATTTGATAGTATTCGTGTAAGAGATTTAATTCCTAATAATTATATAAAATAGATCTATTAATAAAAAAAGAATTATTAATTTTTGTTAGATCAACCGTATCAAAATGCATTTCCTCCATGAAAACATGATTTAGAGTGACAAGTGCAGTCCCAATGAAAAATAGTATCTTAGGAAATAAAAGGTTATAAGCAAATGTTATGAAAGTTTATTTTAAATTGAATTTTATAATTATTTGAATTAAAATAATTAAATTTTTATATAAAATCTTATAATTATTTGAATCAAATTAATTATATTTTAAAATATTTATAATAAAATACCAAGCGAATGAAAGGTTGTTATAATCGGGGATAATCGGCCAAAATAATATTCTTCGATTTCGTGGGACATCCGATGGATATTTGGAGTGCTATTGTTGGGTAAAGACTTAATAAACTAAATTCATGATACCATAGGGCGTCACTTTTTAGGTTGTAGGGTCTATCCCTATCTCTATCATTGGATATTAATAAACAATTATTGGGAATATGGTAGACCAAGTCCTACTTTGCTACCTTACCCTTTTTGCCCTTTAAAATCCAAGTTTGACTTATTGCACCCATTTTGTTCATGGTAACAATATTTTTGTCGCCAAGAACTAACCATCACCTACCTTAATTAATATAAATATTTAAAATTTTATTAATTAATTTTGGATAATATCAAAAATCTTTTGTAGTGCACTTTAGTTGTTTTTCCAAATATATATATTTATATATTTCTTAAATACTGTTTTTTTTTGTTATATAAAGATTTAAATATGAAATTATCATATTAGAGAAGGAAAATTGTCATCATTAAACTGTTTTCTTAGAATACAGTTTTATTTTCTAATGCATGAAAACTTTTTAAAACTAATATTTTTCTCATTTTTGAAATGTTTTTTATTTTTGAAACGTTTCAAGATATTAAATTAATTAATATTTATATAAAATTTCTAATATTTTTATATGTACACATTCTTTATATTTAATAAATTATTTACTTATTTAATTATAACTTTTATTTTTAGATTTTTATTATAAAATATAACTATACTATTATTTTAATAAAACAATTAATATTTATATAAAAATCTTTATATTTTTTATAATCATTCCTATTTCTATTTTCGTGTAATGTAGATTTTGCTTAGGGAGAAAAAGAAAGGGAGAGAGAATCACATTTGGAAGCATAGAGTTGTGCTTATTTGAGACGAAGTTGTTTGTGGGTCATTGTTATTTTTAATTTTAATCATAACAAAACAACAATTGTTTCTGGAAGGAAATCTCTATTATATCGTTTACGGAGTAACCTTATTCGATTTGAAGAATGACAAAGCATAAGATACAAAATACTGGTATTTCTTTTTCTAATAAATTCACACTCTCTATTACCATAATAAATAAATATGAAATAATTGTCGATTATCAAATAATATCTTTGATATCATATATAAAAAAGACAAAAATAAACAAATAAAAAGATTTCACATGATGTACAAGAAAATTATTTTTACGTCTCAAACTTGTAATTTTAAAATTATCAAAAGAATAACTCTATCGTTACGTCGAAATTCAAAGTCTATCGCATCTTTATCGTTTAAGATATGCATGATATTTCTGTTACATTTCTATTGTTTTTACTTGCTCCTTGACCCGGTGAGGACAAAACAAAGGCACCAAAAGGTCCTTTAATCCAGATATTTCGTTCATATGTTATACCCTTTTGAAATATAAAATGATTCTTGTCATTTCGCCTTGACCAAGGTTTGTCTAGTTGCTAAGTTTTATTTTTTAATAATATTTTTAATTAAAATAAAATCCTTATATAAAAACAAAATGTAGGACTATAAAAAAAAAAAAAAATCCATTTCCAATCGAATATATTGGGGAAATGAGGATTTTTATATAAGGTCCCATTTCCATCCCATTTCCCCAAGATGATACCATGACCTAATCATATATCTTGTTTTAATTATATTTTTAATTAAAATAAAATCCTTATATAAAATGAGCCGTGACCATGACCAAGTCCACTATTTAAAGAGATTCTTGACAAAATGTGTCATGACAAGTCAATTGCTTTGAATTGAATTAATCTCATTTACCATTTTTTTTTCTTTTTATCTCCGTCAATATCTAAAATTATGATTTAATTAATTCGATTCGAATATTTATGAAGGTTCTACTTAACGGACAGTTCTCTAAATATAATTTTTTCTATTTTTAAATTTTAAACTTAAAATTTGATTAAAAAATTAGTATTATACATTGATAATCTAATTTAGCAATACTCATGCAAATATTGAAGAATTTGTATTTTGGGCTGATGTGGGGAAGAATGTTTCCGCCAAATTCCTATCAAGGGAATCCAATTCCAATCGACTATAAAACAAGATATATGATTAGCTCATGGGTATCAGCTTGGAAAGCTGTGAAGTTATTTGTTAAATCATGACTTGAATTCAACTTTAGGGCTTCGGCATCAATCCTCTTTATCCTTTTCAAGATTGGTATTTAATTTTTTTTTTAAAGTAAGATGGGAAATGAGACACGTCTTATTAAACAAGGTTCTCGGCGAGAATGAAAGCAACTAATAGAGAGCACGAGACAAATAAACAATTAACGTTTCGTGAATTTAGTGATAAGATATTAAAAGTTTTTAATCAAAATATTAATTTCAAATCTTGAGAATGAAAAAACATGCGAGTTAATTTTTAAATTAGATTTTATAATTATTTGAATTGAATTAATTAAAATTTTAAATACCGATAATTAAGTAAAAAATAAATAAATAAATAAACAAAGCAACGCCCAAAAAAGGCACAAAACTTGTCCTCAGAACAAGGGGCATAAAGAAGAAAACTGAAAGCTACCCAACGAAGGGAAGCAGACTCAAATCTGGGCATAGAACTCATGGGTACGATAAGTCCCCTCCTTGTTGATCAGATCAATATATTGACGGCATCCGATAGATATCCCATGACCTACTTTCTCTCATATCCTACAAAACAATGCCCATCTTTTGGGTCCATGAAAAGTCTAGCTATTAAAAATAACACCTTCAATTAAAAAGAGACAAAAACAATAAAATTAGCCCTTGTTGGTGCCGGTTTGCATACTGGTAGAGAGAACGGGACCGTGAAAAGTACTCTAGCCACAATTGGCCGAGATCCAAAAAGCATAAATCACATAAATCACCCCTAACCCTCCTTTTTTTTTTTTTTTGGTGCAACCCCTAACCCTCCTTCGTCTATCAGATCTTCCCACTTCTAATTAGCATCTTCAAAATGTTAATCGTAATCATCAATGGCCATGATGGAAAGGAGATGAAGAGCAGAGAGAGACCCAGAAACTCTTTTGGTAAATATTTTTCTCTTGACGCACACTAACAAGCATGTGCTCCAAGATAAGCAAATCATGATATTGCATAATTTTGTTTTTGCCGGGCAATATGGCATTTTAGCATTATGTTAAAGAAATACTTGGTGGAAATTATAGAATGCATCGGACGTTATTGAGATGAAGTGCCTTACTAGAAACCCACATCCAGTCGATTCAATGGGATAAAATATTATATTTCTTAATTAATTTTTAATTTTAAAATATAAAAATAAAAAAGATTATATTACAAGAGTCGTTTTCTATATAGGATTTCATAGATATTCAAATCGAATTAATTAAAATATGAATTGAGATAATAACGAGGAAAAAGAAATCTCACAAGCCTCGAGAGTAATGCAACTTCGAGCCAAGCTCGCGTCTACCCAAAGTGATAAAGGAGTTGGTTTTGACAATATTCTTTAAGATGATGGCTCAAGCTTCCCCGATCAACACATAGACCTTTGTGAGGTCTTCAATGTTAAAAGGAATAAAACATTTTTTTAAAGTGATGCTAAAATGCTATATTACTCGGCAACAACAAAATTATTCTATATCGTGATTTGCATTTGAGCTTGATATTTTATCTTTTCACTGGTGTTTTTGATGCTTTGTCATTTGGACTTTTTTATTAAAATAAATTACTTTTTATGTGATAAATAAAAGACAAATGATTATGATTACACACTCACGTTGGTTTAGTATGAAGGACACTAGTACCCTATATCAAGAATCGTGGTTCGAGTCTTGATAATAGCAAAAATAACGTTGGGAGAGCTCCCTCCCGATTGGGATCCGATAATAGTTCGGTCGAGATTAGTTGGAGTAAAACTTCAAATACTTAATGATGTATCAAGTCCAGCAACCAAAATAAATAAATAAATAAAATTATGATTACTTAGCCCAAGACGAAGACGATACCCGACCCATCAAACATGAACTTATATTTTGGGCCCACATAAAAAGCCCAAATTAATAGAAATGCTAAAACCCATATGCCAATCTTCATTTCACGAACAAATTCAGGTTTAGTTCCATTGCGGCTTCTCTCTAGGACCTTCTTCTTGCATGGCGCCTAGGCAGTTGCAGAGACGATTGAGCTCTCTTGTTTACCAAGAAACTTCAGACATGCCCACTTGCAGGTTAGTTTTTTAGTATCCATTTTAATCTGTGCAAACCCTACAATTTTGTTTATTCACCATTGCTTCTTTATACCACTTTAATTGGGGAAAAAAAAAAGAAACCTAGAATTGCAAATTTAGAAGTACCCTTGTTTAGAGTGAGAAAAAGGGTATCTTATGGTGTCAATATATGACTTTTAATACTAAATCGGTATATATTATCAGTGAAAGCTAATTTATGTCTTGTCTGCACTGTTTAATAACCGTGTAGAATTTGACCTTCTAAGAGTTTTAACTGATTCTTAGTATTGGCGACCTGCTTTATCTATAATTGTGCTAGTTGTTGGGATCTTTCTATGTTTTGGGGTTCTTACGTCTATGATTTTCTAATTTTTCCTTCCGGAAATTAGAGGACCTCATAACCACTGTACTTCACATTGTTATGCAATGAGTGGACAATCGAACTGTTATATGGATTCACTTCTTCTTCTTCCTTGGTTGACATGCCTTGTTCTTTGTTTTGGAATTGAACTGTTACGCCCGTGCACGCACACACACATAATGTATAGGAATCTCTTCTAGTTTGCAACATTGAACTTATCAGGTACATACTGACTGTACCATGAAGTATGCACAATAGGTGACAAGCCATGCGCACCAGGCAAGCACCTCTGTGTGGGCTCAATTTTACCTAGTGCAATTACCAAAATTTGAATCTTGGATCCTGCCTACAGCGGTGCATCTGCTATTAGCTTGCCTCGAATTTGGATGCGGTTTGCTCCTAGATGTAGTATCTAAGTGCTTGAGATTAAAAACTTTAATTTCATCTTCAGTAATAGAAGAGACAATGCGTCAAAAGAATGAAACTTGTGGTTGTGGCTGCTGAAGTCTATTATTTTTATCCTTCCTAGTGTGGTATATATATGCGGACAATGAGAGTTTATGCATCTACCACAGCCCTTTTCATCTTCACGTCTGTTAAATTCTCAAGACAGTTCTTCATGCCAAGGCTGGTGCTGATCTGTTTAATGATATGTTCGTAGATTAAGCTTCTGTATTTCCATCTTGAAGGGGAAATGAGGGCGGGGGGAATTGTGATCTCGATTCCCTTCACATTCGTTAATGAAGAAGCATGTCAAACTAGTTATCTTCTTGCTCCTCTATTGCGATAAATCAATGTGGACATCCATAAACAAACCTGTCTTAAAAGTGATTGTAATCTTTGAGAATAATATGAATCATCATTTTTCATGGAGTGGCAGATTTGCCTCAAAATTTAGTGCTATGCTATTGCTAGTTACGAGAATTTTGGTTTTATATATCTCTAATTTCTTGAACTTATAGGCATATGAGATCATAGCGTGCATGTTTGGAAGATAAACAGGATGCTTATTGTGCTTGGCTCGGGACTTTAAGAGCTAAAGCTCGTTAGGAACAGTTCAATGTAGTTGATCTCAGTCACTTTCTATGAAGATAATAATCATGATAAAGTAAAATTGTGATTTTCAATACTTAAGGTAAAGTATGAAAATTAGACAAAAGAACATATAGATCTTACTTGTAAAGAGGTTGGAGAGGGGGAAGGAGTTGAAAGAGTAAATCTCTCACTGGTGTCAGTACAGTTGGTAAAGATTCTTGAATTGATATCAAGAGTTCCTCAGATCAAATTCTGTTAGTACTAGGATTGGAGTGGTTTATGTGTAAGGAGAGACCGGAAAGTAGTTAATTCATATTTGTAGTATGAGGTATCATGAGAATTTTAGACCTTCTATTTTTCTTGACATATTTATTCTTGTTTATTGTTTGCAGAATCTTCAAGGCGGTTTCTTCCTCCTTTAAGCACAATCTTCGGTCCTGCAAATTACTTTAAAAGAGGCTTCACGACATATGAAGAACCTAATACAAATGAAGTAGCTAAAGAAGGTGGAGCACAAAAAGATTTGCAGCTTGAAGGCAATCATGCCAACTTTACTTCCCTTACAACCAACAACAGTTCGAATGTGAAGTTTACTGCCATGTCCAACTTGAAAACATCTTCAAGACATGATATGGCAATGATATTTACTTGCAAAGTTTGTGAAACAAGATCTGTCAAGACCGCATTCCGTGAATCTTATGAGAAAGGTGTTGTAGTGGTACGGTGTGGTGGCTGTAACAATCTCCACCTGATTGCTGATCGACTTGGGTGGTTTGGAGAAACAGGGAGTGTTGAGGACTTCTTGGCTGCCCGAGGGGAGGAAATCAAAAAAGGTTCCCTCGATACACTTAATCTAACACTTGGAGATCTAGCAGGGATGAAGTCATGAAGTACGCTTAACATTTATTGAAATGCACCGTTGGATTACTCCGTGGATTTTTAAGTTATAGGACACCACTTTTGTTCCATTGTGCTGTCATTCATTTGTTTATACCATGAAATATGTTATCCCAACATTTTTCTTTTCCTTGCTAGATTGTAGACCCCTCCCAAGGTACTTGTTTATGTACTCCCTGTATACCATTAATTGGAATTCTGAAATATGATGTGAAATTGAGGTTCATACATCCATAAGTTTCTTTGATGATGTCTACAATCTAACTTCCTTTGGATCTTTTTCTTAACATCTAGCAGTTACAGGAATGCTCAACCAGATTTCATTTGTTCAGTATGTAAATGTTAATGTGAGCATTCAAAGTCTAACCCAAAGATGAAGTGGTGCATCCTGATTGATAAACACTGAATTTCTTTCTTGCAGATCATAAAGAGGTGACAAAGGAGTGACAAAAAGGAGGGAGGAAGATGATTCTTTAAAATATGAAATAGTATTGTTAAAGGAGCATTTAATAGAATTGAGATTATATATAATTTTTTAATATATAAAATTTCATTCAACGCAGTGATGGTTGGGGGGTGGAGGGGGGTTTGGCATCTCACATCACAAGAGGGTTGAAGATGGAAAATAAACCTTCACATTAGTTTTTGTGCTTGTAATGTATTGGTAAGGTATTTTACTTTTAACCACTCATATGGCTATTTGATTTAATTTTATGTTAATTTTACATTATATTTAATAAAATTATATATATATTTTTTCTTTTTAAACTACATCAAAGGAGTAAGGGAAGCTTGAATCCTAACAATTTACCAATCGAAGTATCATTCAACCAAAAAAAAATGATGGTATAGAAAATAATAGATCGACTTGATTTTATTTAAAAATATAATATAAATAGATCTATTTAAATTAATTAAAAAAAAATTACAGAGAGAAGATATATAAATCTCTGTTATATTATAATTACTAAAATATTCATTTAATTATTTATTTATTTTAAACCACTTTACCACAATCACTTCCAATTAAAAAAAAGCCAAAAAAATGAAAAAGATAGTAATAGATTAATAAATAAGACGACGAAATTTAGACTGGGAAGGGAGGAATATGTGACGGGCTTGTGGTTATTCGGGTCGGATCAATCCAAGCTCGGATCCGCACTTCTCAGTTCTGTATTATTAATGTAAAAAAATATTATATAAATAATAAATAAATAAATAAAAACTCAAGTCGCCAAGCCTCAATCGGAAAATCTGGGACTGGAAATGTCACGGCTTCTTTCGTCCTCTTCGTGTCTTCCCTCTATTTCTTCTTCTTCATCACCTTCTCTTCACAAATTCACCAAAACGAATTCTATGGCAGAGTTGGGTTTACTGTCTCACACACTTAAAACCCACTACCCCATCTCATTCTCCGCAAAACCCGCAGCCTTCAATTTCAGATTTCATTCACTTTCCATTACTCGTGGATCCTTCAGACACTCAATCCAAGGTGGGTTTTTTTTTGTATTTTTGATTTTCTGTTCTTCTGTTTTCTCTTTGTTTTCAAATTTTGTTGTCATAGGTTTAGCTTAATTTAATGGATTTGATTGCAAATAGGATACTTTGGTTTAATGCTGTCTTATTTATGAATTCTGGGCATTTAGTAATATGAGAATTATGATTTTTTGCAGTTGACAATGTTGGTATAACTTAATTGATTGAATTATATATGGGGATTAAATTTCTGAGAAATAACATATATGGTTGTGCTGAAGATGATTTCAAATAATTCAACCTACAAATTTAAATTTTGAGAAGTAAGAATTAAATTTTTGTTAAAAGAAATCAAATTGGAAACCTAAGCTTTCTTGAGCTTAACAGTGAGTATGGTTCCCAAAATATGTGCCAAAATGGCCAAAATACTTGTCCATCTCAAGTGGCATTGATTCTACTCGAGGCTGAATGATTTATCGATTGTTTGTCTGATTGGACCAACACTTCTAGATATGATTGATCTCTGTCATGTTCTTATTAATAGCTTAAAACTTTCATAACTTTTACATGTCACCGTATTTGTGTCATGCCGTATACCCTATCCCATATCCCCTATCCCCTATCTAGTGTCCATGTCTGTGCTTCATACATCTGAACTAAGAAGAAAAAAGAAGAAGGGAGTAATGGTTTCAAAGGAATTGACGTTTGAGAAATTTAAAATTTTTCTGTAGATTTAGTGGAGAATTTTTCTGTAAGCTATGCTTTCATATCACATCCATTTGTGTTTATTCTCTTTAAACATTGCTGCTGCATCTGAAGAGGTACCATCCCTGTTTTCATGGGGTTTCTTATATCCTTTTTATCGTATTTCTTTGTTTATATTTCTTTGCAAAGTGCAATTAGAAGATGTGCAACATACATTGCTGCCTAAGGAAAGGAAAGTTAGATAGGAAACATATGAAAGAAGATGGATCCACTGTTGCTACTATTTTGGTCTTCCTGCTCCTCATATTTTAATCCATAAGATTTAGTTTGGTAGTGTTTTCAGCATGTATCCATATTGACACTGATGGTTTAAAATTTCAATTTATTTATGTACTATGCCTATAAACTTCATGTCTTGTTCAGCAGTGAGGGCGGTTGCTGCTCCTGCAGAATCTGTTGCTGGGTTTGATGAGATGGTTTCCACTACACAGCGAAAATATTACATGCTTGGTGGGAAAGGGGGTGTTGGAAAGACTAGCTGTGCTGCATCACTTGCTGTAAAGTTTGCAAACAATGGGCATCCAACTCTTGTTGTTTCAACTGATCCTGCGCATTCCTTGAGTGATTCCTTTGCTCAGGTTTAAATTGCATATCTAGTATATAATTTTTGTAGAAGTCAATGATTGCTTGTGTAGCAGTTCTTTTCAAATTATTTTCCTCTAGAAATGAGCATTTTATGTAAATGTAATATGTCTTCTTTTGAGTATACTTGGATCTTTCCTTCAGGATTTGACTGGAGGGACACTGGTGCCAGTGGAAGGACCTGATTCTCCACTTTTTGCTCTTGAGGTACTGTCAGTAATTTTTAGAAGTCTTGTCTGAGTGTCTTGTTGATTGTTCTCTGCCTTTTCTGCACCATAGATCAGGACTTGCTAACAATAACTATGAGTTTCCCACTATTGTTGCCAAACTAATTATTTTCTACATGTTGCTTATGTATATGGATTAAGTGAGCTTATCAGAGTGCTGTTTCTACAGATAAATCCTGAGAAAGCCAGGGAAGAGTTCCGTGCAACTCAAAAAAATGGAGGAACAGGGGTTAAAGATTTCATGGATGGTATGGGCCTTGGAGTGCTAGCAGACCAGGTACAACTTTGGCCATAGTCTTAGGTTTATAATGAACTCTAATGCTATGATTAGATTCCACAGATGCTTTTAAGAACCCAATTTTTGAAATCGATCCGCTAAACTCCTACCTGTAGATATATGATTTCATAATTTGACTTTCACATGTTAATATTTGCAATGTTGACGTTTGAGAAGGATTTTGAAATAGTGTTCAATCTAAGTCTTCATTTGAATGAATAGCTTTCCATTTCCTGATGATATGCATGTGGAAAGGCTTCACATTTCAGCTTCTAAGAGCCTACTATATGTACTTCCGCTATCCTTGTAGTATTTCTGTTTCTTATTTGTTAGTAGTCAGAAGGTGAAGTTTACTCCTAAGAAGACTTAAGTCTCTGGTGATTTATTTGAGTGTTTCTGTATTGTTTGGTTTGTAGTTGGGAGAGTTGAAGCTAGGAGAGCTATTGGACACTCCTCCTCCTGGTCTTGATGAAGCAATTGCAATTTCCAAGGCAAGATGATCTTGCTTTTTAAAATTTTTTGTTTTGGATATGGTACTTGCCTGGTTTATTTCATCTTTTTAATTAACTAAATAAGATACCTTATTGCAGGTGATTCAATTTCTTGAATCACAAGAGTACAACATGTTCACACGGATTGTATTCGATACTGCACCAACGGTGAGGGAAAAGTAGTTTCTGCTTGATCAGTTCAAATTTTTTTTTTTTCTTACAATACTTAATATTATATATGTTTTGTTGCAGGGTCATACTCTGCGACTTTTGTCTTTGCCAGATTTCCTGGATGCATCCATAGGCAAGATACTAAAGGTATGGTTGTCCCATATTTTTCATGCATTTCCAATACTACTGCAAGAGAAATATTTAATGTGACATGGTAAAACTTGTAGTGTCAAGGTTATACATTTGTATTTACTTGCTTTCTAATTGCTTGTGCATGTTCATTAAGCTAATAGAGTTTTCCTTATTGTGTTGTGGTTCTTATGGTGTAACATGTAGAGATTGACATTCTTTCACATGGTTGATCTGTTATAGCTCAAGCAGAAGATTGCTTCCGCTACTTCAGCCATCAAATCTGTTTTTGGACAAGAGGAAACAAAAAATGATTCTGTAAGATAAAATTTCCCTTGGAATTCGAGATTTTTTTTAATCATGTACAATAGATCATTTAAAGTGTCTTTTGCTTTGTAGGCAGACAAATTGGAGCGACTGAGGGAGAGAATGATAAAAGTACGAGAGCTTTTCCGTAATACAGATTCGACTGAATTTGTCATAGTAACTATTCCCACAGTAAGTATCTTTTAGAAGTATGCACCTCCAAGTGTTATTTAGAAGTAACAAAATTTGGCAAGCTTTAGTGCTTATAAATCATGTCACCTGAAAAATAAAGCCGTATGTATAACTGTTGCATCTACTTATTGATGCATTTACCAGAAAGCTTTATTGAAATCCCATGCTTGATTGTTACTTGCATGACTCAATGATATCCATAATCATTGTTTTCCTGCATTGCTAGATGGTGTAATTTAAAATATATTGATATTGGCACTGTAAGGACTTCGTTTCATTCTACACTGATTTCTAAAATTTGTTTTCTGCTTCCAAGGTTATGGCAATAAGTGAATCTTCAAGATTACATGCATCCTTGAAGAAGGAAAATGTTCCGGTCAAAAGACTTATTGTTAATCAGGTCCTTCCTGCATCTGCAACAGATCACTGCAAGTTTTGTGCAATGAAGAGGAAGGTATTTTTGCAATTTATTGTTGTGTTTTTGGTGTATGAGCTTCTCCTGGTATTGTGCAGAAAATTTAATTTCTAATACTACTAAGATCAATTTACATTATGCCATATTTTCCAAAGCCAAGCTTGAAATTCCCTTATCATTTTTGAACAGCATTTGGTTAAATAAGGTTTTAGTAAAAGCACAGTTTTCATACGTCCTGCTCCAGAGTCAGGATGAAGCTTAACTTGCATGACCAGTTTCTGCCCATATAGGTTTTCTCATTTTATCTTATAAAAGAACAGCCATGTTTCTAATAGTTGAATCCTTTTTATGTAACTTTGCGTTGAGTTATTTTAACTTTGAAATAATCCAGGATCAGATGCGTGCCCTTGAGATGCTCCAGAATGATCCAGAACTCTCGAGCTTGACATTAATCCAAGCACCTCTTGTTGATGTAGAGATCAGGGGTGTTCCAGCTCTTAGATTTTTGGGTGACATCATTTGGAAATGAATCTCGTCTTATGCCAATAATGATTAGTAGGTTGCCTTATCCTAGAACCATTTATTCTTTCCAACTTTCTTTTCTTGAAACCAAGTAATAATTCAAATTCTGCAGTAACCTTTGGTATAAAACAATAGTCTGAAAAATAGTCATGCTCTATAATATCGTGAATATTCATGATATTTCATGTCCTTGGTTTAGGCTATTATTTGGAAATTTAGATACCTAATTGAGAAGTTGCTGGCTTGAAGATTTCTAAAGCTTTCAACTGCTGATAGGCAACAATTGCAGGACCTGGCTCACTTTTGTATACAGGTCACGTAGGATCAAAGATAATGAAATTCTCGGCAGATCAACAAGACATGGATGAAAGCCTACCAAACAGGAAGCTCATCGTTGGACAAAGCATATGCATACACGCTCTGTACACTTGACCCCTCGTACAACTTGAAAGTTTCGCAATTGTATTTCTTACAATATCTAGAGTTATATATGTATCTCAGGCAAAGTAAGCCCCTATTTTCATGGAGGTGTGTGGATGAATAATCCTCAGAATCATGAATTTGTAATGTCTATGAGATAGAGAACAAAGAACAAACCAAAATTTCCCAATGAAATTTCTTCTGTTGTCTCAATATACAGAGTATATATACAACATTTCTGTGATGAAATGCGAATGAATTCTTCATGATCATGGTTAGCCTCTCAAAATTTTCACCCTGCTAGGGTGTATAGGGAGGATAAATGACTGGAAAGAATGGTGATTTGAACTCATTTCCTTTGGAAGGTTAATAGACAGACATAAGCTATGATGCGAAATATCAAGCCGGCGACAATAAGTCCAATTATGCAGTTGTCCCAGTCATTAATATTGTACTTCCATCTATAAAGTGCGCCACAACGTGTTATTAGCCAAACTCCATAATACCTGCACCCAAAAGGTTATCTTAGTTACATGCAGAACGCAATCTGCAGCTCTATAAGAACATTTCCTCAAACAGCATTGTTGTGTATCTAGAATACAACTGAAAGGAATCATTATGCTACGAGGATTCACACGGCAGCTATAAATATGGATACAGATGCAGAAATGAGACATGACCTGACATGAACACGATGACAGTGCAAAGTTACAAAGGGTTTTCTCATGTTGGCCATTAACTGTGTCCAACATGAATATGACACAAATTTGGTCATTTCTAGAACAACATAGCTCAACAGCAATTACGTCGTACATAAGATTTATTAGATTGTTCTGTCTGTTAAGCTATAACAAGTTATGGCTTTATATATCACTCACTGCATTTCAATTTATCTAAGCATTTCAGAGAGATGGTAGTGTATTCTTACCTTTCAGCATTTGAAATCACAAATGCTTCTAGAGCCATCTTTGGGTAACAATACTTGGCTATGCTCTTCAGTATTTTAGTGTTATTTTGCTGAGTAGCTACAAGGGTTAGAACAACTGGAAGCAGGACTGACGACTGCAAAAAGCCAAAGAAGATGTCAGCAGAATGTCAATTTGATTCATTGTAAGGAAAGGTTCAGTGCCTTACCAGCTGAGCTGGACCAGGTTGAAGAGAGATTGCAAGTACATAGGCTATACCAGTCACGCAGTATACAAGGCAAAGCAAGACTATATAGTTATCTTGAAATGTCGATCTGGGATTGTTGAAGAAGTAGAACATGGAAAGATATACAAGAGGCTTGATCACAGTATTGAGATGATCAGTTGTATCCTTTGCAAGAAAACAAGCCAAGCTGCTCATTCCAGAAGCACTCTCTCTCCAATACTGTAGTTTGTCCAGGGAGAAAGTTCTCAAAGCCGCAATTTTACACAACAGAGCTGGAATCATACAATTGAATCAATATAAATTCAACAGACAATGCTTTTATCTTTCACTACTTATTAGAAGATACATATTCAGTGCAAGCTGTAGTTGGTTGAATCTATGCAAGGTTCAAACTTACAAACTGCAATTATGGTATAAGTGTAGCCAGGTGCCCCAAAGGACTCATCGCTCACTTTTGCAATTGATCCTAAGCATGCTCCAGCAAGTAATAAGATCAGGTAGTCCACCGCCTGTATTCTGGATTCTCTAAGCCGTTGTTTGCCAACCCTAAGAATATCAAGCACAAAAAGAATGCTAAGAGCCAACAGAATTCCGACAAGTTCTAATTGTACACTCAAAATCAATCTTCAACCTTGACAAAATTAAGTAGAGGGAGAGAGAGGCGCACTATGCAGCAGCATCGTAGTGTGAAGGAAATTCAAAAACATGGTGTCAGAAAAAGTCAGCCATGTTTAGTAAATTTCATCTTAAAAAAAATCATCAAATGCTCCCAACTCTCTTAGGTGAGCAAGAAACTTTATAAGCAACCATATTTTTTTGTGAGGCTTATTCAAGTAAAACTTCATTCTGGAAAAGTACACTTTTATGCCTTTGATGCTGTCATTTCTCTGGCAAAATAGACATATTCATCTCCGTAAATAGATAAAAACATACCTTCCAAGGAAGTACTTGTATTGGCTGAGTGCGGTGGGAGTTCTCCGGTTAGATAAATCCTTGGATCTCAAGAAATTGTGTTGTATTTTGTCCCGATGCATCTCAGCATTATAGCGAACATCCTGCCACAGTTCTCCAGCAAAGGACATTTCCTCCATTACTGTACTATTAACAGGAGAAATATAAGGACTTGCATGTCCTTCCATTGCTATGCGAGCCTCTTCTTGCATGTCAGGTGGAACTGGATACCCATTATGAAGCATCCACCTAACAGGAAGCTCTTTATAGCTAATAGTGGAACTTGTGCTCAGCTTTACCATCCCCTCCAGAATGTCGATGAAGTAATCTGGAGGATTGACACGATCAGGTACTGTGATCCCAAGGCCTCCAAAGTATTCTTCAACTTTCTTCACAGGACCATGATACACAGTAAGACCACCTTTCGCTAGAAGTATCAAATCATCAAACATCTTGAACAAGGTATAGCTGTAAAAAAAATAAAAAACATTAAGGAGAGCCAACAAATTTACATAGTCCTATGATGCAGGCATGCATTAAGCTCTTGAGAATAAAGCAAGTTCTGTTCTCATGTCCAACATTAAATCGCATAACAGGATCAAAATTATTTTTAACAGACTTGATCGCCAATCTTTATGCTTTAAAAGTCCCTAGTTATAGATGGCCTTGAATATACCTAGAAAAATAAAATGTTTGCAAAAGGATTAAATTTTTCATTAATGCACTGATGAACCATAATTGATTAGGTACGTGAGGCTCTTCAGAAAAATCCTGAAGATGATGCATCAGTTGGTCAATTGTCCTTGTTCTAAAGTTATTAGTGCTAGTACTAAAATTTTTTTATATCTTACCTTGGTTGGTGAACAACCATGCAGACGTTCACGCCTTCAAGAGCTTCACGCCGAAGAGCCCTAAGAAGTAGCTGAGAAGATGAACTGTCCAGGCCAGATGTTGGTTCATCTAAAATCAACAGTGAGGGTTCCATCACCATTTCAAGGCCAACATTAACTCGCTTCCGCTGGCCACCAGAGATCCCTCTCTTCTCCACTGTCCCAACCAAGGAACTTCTAACTCCTTGTAATCCCAAGGACTCAATTACCCTTTCCACAATCAGAACTTTGTCTGCTTTTGGGAGATCAGCAGATAGTCTTCAACAAAAAAGTTGTTGGGCCGATTTAAGAAAACCAGAAAAATAAGCAAACTTGGAAGCGGGAAAAAGCAAGACAGATGAGAAAATGATGATAAGAGCATGCTTGTATACATTAATGATTTTCAGTTAACCATAGACCGTGGAAGAACTAAATTTGGCATACCTGCATTTTGCACTGAACCAGAGATTTTCCTCCACTGTCAAATTTCCATGCACAATATCATCTTGTGGAACAAATCCAATAATTTTCTTATATGAGTGTATTGATTCGTTTTTTCCATTTACTAGGATCATGCCACTCCTAGTGCATCCAGTAGCTTTCCCTGCCAATGCAGAGAGAAATGTAGTTTTTCCTGCCCCTGATGGACCCATGACAGATGTAATGCGACCTGGCACAATTTTCCCAGTAACACACCTCAACAGATGTTTGTTTTTCCCTTTCAAAGTAAGTGTTAGGTCCTTAAAAGCAACCTCAATTGTGGGCCTCTTTTTGAGCTCAGGATTAGTCGCCATCGCAATCACTCCTGAGAAGGTAAGATTCTTGTTCTGCTGCTGAATTGCTTTCTCTTTCTCAATCTGGGCATAGGCATACTTAAAAATTTGGCTGTTGGTTCTAATTTTTTTCTGTTTTGGCTTATGCTTCTTGACTTTTTTATCTATCATCTCCACATGAATATTCTCATCACTGCTAGGATCTTCTTCAATTTCATGCTCCACTTTCTTGAGGTCTTCTGACCCATTCTTCCCTTTCGAGGTCACAAATGACGGTAGAGACTTGGTTGAGGTACTTGGTTGCATTTCCAACATACGATCATCAATTTTATAAAGATCTTCCTCAAGAATTTTCACTTTCTCTACATCCCCAGCATACTTTTTCCGGGAAAATGTGCGTGATAACTGAACTTGTAACCCAGTTGCGTGCTTCATAGCTGCATCTTTGGCCAATTTCCACCTTTCATGTGCTTTAACTGTTTCTCTTGCACTTTTTGCAGCTGCATCCCTGGATTTGGCCTGTCTCCTTTCCCGAATAGTGAGAACTTGGTCGGAACAGTTATACATAATGAGTAAGAGGGTAGACAAGCCAACCTGCATTAGGAAGTCCAGGGAACAAATTTTATGTCAAAAATGGTACAACACGAGATAGGCATGGTTTTGCAACTATTAAAAAGACGTACAACCAACACAATCTGGGTGATAGCTGTTTGATTTACAAGAATAATTTGTTTGACCAAGCCAGAAAAGTATGTCCAACAGTGATGGACCAGAAAAATAATTTATGTTAAATGATTTAACACAATAACCTGAAAGAGGCGAGAGATTGACATTTGCAACCACTGCACTGGAACTAACACCGATGCAGCAAGACTTATATTTCATCATTAGTTTGCCAGGAATTGTCGGAAACAAACACAAACAGATTCTAATTGGTTTCAGGAGATAGTCTGTAATGGCAAGCTAGCTTATGGTCCAAAGTGAATAGAAGTACGTACCATAAGCATGACACCATATGCATGGATATTCTGATTTGCTGTGTTTGGATTACATGAAGCCAACTTGAAGCACCCTAAAAGTTATTCCACAAGAGCGCAAAATTCATTAGGTACACACACAGTTGTCATTTGAAAATACACAAACATGATACAAAAAGAAAACAGCTGAAATTCTTATTGACCAAACGGGGCTTGTGATAACGTCATAAAATATTACCTTTTTCAGATGTCGAACCCAGCCTGCAGTAATGTCTGGAAGTTGCACGAAAATTACAACAGGTTAAAAGAGAAACATCAATGTAGGAGTAGCAAGTAGGTAGCATCTGGTGAGTAAACAAGTAAATATTAGGATAAAACTCAGTACCCACTACTACAAGCACTTTCTTCAGTGGTTGTTGGACAGTATGATCCTGCTGGACAAAAAATCTCTCTGCTGGTAATAACATCAGCCCAAATATTGGCTCCACCACAGGTATGATTTGGCCTCCCAGGAGGGATTTGGTAAGTGTAGCTGCAACAACCTACCAGATATTATTTACTCACCAACACCATGCACGCAAAAAATAAGTTTTGATACTAGAGGCCAAACTTACGGCTCACAGATGCCGGTTGATTGGTTGAGTGTTGCGAGCGGACAATATGAACCAAGTGGGCAAGCTTCACAAGGAAAAAAAAAGGTAACCAACAGCATGAAAAAGGTGCAGGTAATACAAACAACAAGATGAAAACATATGGAGATGTATATAGTCATCTTGCAGTGACTAGAAAATCCTTAGAATCCAACTTTTGCTACCAGCCACCATAGTGAGAAGCAACATTCCTTCATTTGGCCACACAACTCAACAACAAGAAAAAGAAAACCAATTTGTGTTACCCTACTGAGATTTCAGGTTCTTAGTCTATTATGGCCAGCCTTGACCAAAAACATCTTTTAGTGAGGAAACAAACCAAAGAGCTAACCATTATCTTTAATTCCGGTGCAAATATCTTCCACCACATCTGGGACAGTACCCAGGATACTCAATTTTTAGAACTTATAAATCCCCTCAAGCAAGTCTTCCCTCAAAAGCAAAATGATTACCATCCTTCACCATGTTCAAGTTAGCATCACACATCTAGCAAAATATGACCACTGGTATATGTAGCAAGTTTGATGGCAAATGATAAGTAAGTGGCAATTTATGGAACAGAGTCACACCTGGTTCAGTATTGCTACCACTATATGATGGCCACTGACAGTGATTTAGCAACAGCAAGAAACAATCTAAAATAAAGATAAAGATGTAGAGAAAGTAGGTATTCAGTTCTGTAATATACTTACGTATCATGCAGGTAATACCATGAGGGCAGAAGAAACCCTCACAACAAGGTTCACAATCCGCAGTTCTGGATGGTATGGCTTTTGATTCTTTAAGATCAACATTCTGATCCACGTCAAGACTGCACGCCCATCCTGGCTCACAACCAGAAAGCCACGTGGTTAAGTTACAATTCCTGTTAGGGTTCAGGTAGCTTTTGCTTCCATCCCAACCATATAAACTGCTGAAGTAAAATTTTGCTTCTGCTACAGTGCACAATCGCCGTGGGAGGTCTGCCAAAATAATTTAAACCACAATTACACTACTCATTTGATTAGTGGGAAGAAAATAACATGATTTTGAAATTTTTGCAAACCATTCCACTGTAAACAATGAATAGCTGGAGGTAAACAGCTACATCAATTTCCACCCAAAGAAAAGAAGTCAAATTTCAGGCAAACTTGATTATTTCAGACGCTAAAGCTGGATTCCAACAATAAAAAAAAAAAAAAAAAAAAAAAAAAGAATTGATGCAGAAGATATAATGTTTACAGATCCAAAAAAGCTAAGGAGAGTACTGTCAACCCGTAGTTTCCGGGTAATGATGTAACAGTGTTTTATGATTATATTTCTGAATTGGGGATACCATTCAAATTTCTTTCCTAAAACGAAAGTGCATCCACAAAGTCAACTGTTACATCAAAACTCTATTAATATCTCCGTATATTTCTCCAACCGCAGAAATCTACTGCTTGTCAATACAACACAACTATGAAATAAAAAAATGCAACATCAAAATGTCATAACAAATACTATACCATTATATTTTAGGAGGCAATTGGAAACAAAATCCATGTTCGAAAAATTGAATGCCTGATTCCAATCATCATTTCTGGAAAGACAAGGAAAAGAAAATAAATAGCAAACTGGATCAAATCAAAGTTGAAGTCCTCCACCAAATTTCCCTGAAAAAATAATTCAAAAAAAAAAGTGAAGTAATCACTTACATATTCTGAATGCAAAAACTTGACTTATTTTGAAGTTGATCAGTGAAAATTGATAAGGTCATCTTAGAAATGTTATTGTACACATATTGAGTAAGAATAGGCACAATTGCTGGATCCATTCCGCCGTCAATTTGTGATACAGAGAGTTGAATTGAACTCACCACCCAAATCGAAAACAGAATTTTCAATCCATAAACCCTAAATTCAAACATAGTGAATTTAGGGGTGAAGTAAACAAAATCAAAATAATCCCAGAAAGCCCAGTTGATAAAATCGAAGGACAAAGCAATCAAAAGGTTGTATACAACACAAAACCGGCAATTTCTAAAGTTGGTGTTTCGTTGTTTCGTTAAAACAGAGGTTTAATGCATGAAACTTAAATTCAAATGTAGTGAATTTGTGTAAATTTGCAGAAATCAGGAGAAACCCAGAAAAAAACCCAGCTGAGGAAAATGAAGGAATTAGTTGTCAAATGGTTTATATATACAAATTAGCTATCAAATGGTTTATATACACTAGAAAAATTCAATATTTTTTTCAGGAAAAAAGATGGAAGTTTCCCTGTTCTATTGAATGCTTCGGAGATTTGAAATGAACAAGGAGAAGGAAAAGAACAGACCAGGTCAAGTTAGGCTTACGGCTTAGAAGTAATCGAGAAGAGAATTACAGAAGGGTAACTGGAGAGAGAGAGAGAGAAGTGGGGAGAGAATGGTGGGGCCTACAGAAAGAGAGAGCCGGCAAGAGAAGTTGTGTGTATGTCTGATTGGACATCCTCATTGTCAGAGTCGACATTGTCCGTCGTCGCAGGGGGAGAGAGAGAGGAGTTTGGATCACGAGCGTTGAAGCTACTCAGGCCAACATATTCTCAAAATAAATACTATATAATATGCTTTTTATAATTTTTTTTACTAATATTAATTTGGATTCCTTACCCATTTTACTTATTATTTTCAAATTTCAACAATTTTTTATTTAATTGTCTATGATATTAATAATGTTATAAAATAGTTAAAATCTTCGACCGTTAAATTTTCACCGTGATATCTCATTTTACGTCTTTTTCGTCGCAATATTTTAAAACTAAGTAAAAAAGAGAAGTGTCAACTCGTGTGAATTCTTCATCGAAAGCGAGTCGATGAAGAAGACGTCAACCTATTGGATTAAAGGAAAAAGAAAATAAATAATAATAAATAATTAATGTTTGATGTTCAAATCTGAACATATAATTTTATATGTCAAGTAACATTCGAAGTGCCTTCTCTTGTTGCTATAGTCATTGTTGCTTTTTTTTTATTATTTTTTTTAATTTTATTTGATTAATTCGGTTTAAATATTATTTCACTTATTTTAAAATTTGACTCTTTTAAATCATTTTTCATCAGTTTTTAGAATTCAAACTCAAGATTTCTGACTAAAATAACAGAATATTCAACCATTCGATCCAAAAAAATTTGATATGATCATTGTTACTTTGCTACTTGTTTATAGTCACAAGTCTTTGACCCGACCATAGTTGCAAATTGCCATTTTTTTTTATCATTTAAAACTTTGAACAAAAAGGTTAATATTTTTAGGAGTATGCTTAGGTGAAATTTGAGTTTAGAAATGAAGTGAGGTTTGTAATTATTAGGTATATCCTTTTTTTTCTCGATGAAAAAACAGATTTTCATTATCACAATAAGATTGATGTCAAATAGAGACGGTTCGTTATCGTGCTCTACTATAAAATTAGTATATTGATTTTCCTATGAACATGCTTTATCATTTAATGTCGGGATATAAATTCCATGATAGCAAAGGGGTTGAAAGTATTTCTAATTATCAAAATTTAATCAATTATATATATTTTTTAATCTATGATCAATATTCGAAATCACATTCTGATTAATTTAGTTCAATTATTTACAGAATTTTATTTAAAAGACAGTTATCTGAAATTTGATTAAAAAATCTAACACAACATATAACGAGCATAAAATTGAAATCCGAAAATGGTTCTAAAGCTTCTCGAATGAATAAATATAGAGCTGAATATGCTATTAGAAATTCAAATAACTAAAATTCAAATTGTGTACATAATTAAAAGAGAATAAATTCGATCTGTAATAGGAATTAATTTCCATATGGCGTGGGGTAAGGAAAATGTCATTCGGGGTGGTTGCTCTCCAGAAAAAGAAGATCAAAACGGATTGGAGTAGCATTAGAAGTCAACTTTTCATCAACCTGTACTATGTAGACTTGGTTTATGAAATATTTTTTTCTTGAATATTATTATTCAAAAATTCAATTAATACGATACGAGCGAAATCAAATTTAAGGATTAACTCTTTTTATATTTTATATTTTATATTTTTAAAATTTAAATTTAAAATTTTAATTAATAGAGTTTAATATATTATTATTGTACCCACAAGTTGTTAGTCTTTATGAAATCATCCGCGGAATATCAAAATTTGCTCATTCAACTAAATCTTCATGAGTTCCCTTCAAACATGGAACACTTCAATTCCGCGCTTGGATTCGCATTACCTCTCTCTCTCTCTCTCTCTCTCTAAAGGACTGATTCATGTTCCTGTTACGTGTTGCCTTTCGCATTCAAATAGCTTGCTTGGCGAGCATGGAAGCACATGCATTTAGTGACATCTGCAATTGGATGGTAAGTCATATCAGGTCCTTGATGCTAACATTTACCAAACCCATCAATGTGAAATTATTTAGAAACCTAATGTATATTTTAACAAAGAACAGAAAGCCGTTTTAAAACCCTCAGCACATTTTTTCTTTAATAGAATAGAAAATCTATCTTAAGTGTTTGTATATATATATATATATATATATATTTTTTTTTTTTTTTCGCGATCGATATCCGAATTTTATTCTATTAATTCATTTCGATTACTGTGGGACCCATTTTTCGGATTGATTTTTTCAAATTCTTTTTCGTCATTTTCAAAAACTTAAACTTAAAATGTCTGGTTAAAAAGTAAAATATCCGATCATTCAATTCAAAAGAATTTGATATATATAAATTATATATATACAAAATAAGGTGCAGATAACTTTAAAAGATGATTTCATGCTTATCTCATGTTCAATGTAACTTTCCAAGTGTAAAGAAATCATGCTCCACGAGAAACTGAGTTTTGCCTATTTTTGCAAAAGTTGGATATTTTAATTGCTTCAAAATGTAATCTTAGAAGTTCTTTTTTTTTTTTTTTTAACAAAATATCGATATCTGATAAATATTAAATCGTATATGATTTTACTATACATAATACTCGAACCCATATAAGAATTATCATTGTTCAACCACTAAACTAACTAAATATCGCTAAGCTAAAAGAATTCTGCATAGCAATGTTCATGTTTACATAATTATGAGACACTAATTAATGGGTAATAATAGCACCAAAAATCATTTAATCAGTTATTGAAAAAAGGGTTTATAGTAATTCAAAAATCATCAATTTTTTTAAAAATAAAAGGCAAGACACGTATTTAAAGATATATTATAATTTCTAAATAAGTTTTCAACAATTCTGCAAATACTATCCACTTCTTTTCAACTATAATTTTTCTCCTCAATTCTCTTTCTATTTCAAAACTTCTATTGTAAGTTTGTTTTTTTTCATTTAACACTGATATCTGATAAATACTTTAAATTTAACAAAATTTGATTCAAGTCGATTTGGATCCCTTAAGGATAAAACTTTCTTGATATCTATTTTTACTATATATAATATTTATATTTAAGATTTTATTTAAAAGATACAAAATACTTGACCGCTTGACCAACTAAAACACGAATTTCTTGTGATAGTTCTGTTGTTGTCAAATAATAAATGATAGGAAACAATATCCAACAGATGTCTGAATATCATAAGGAACCAACGACTAGCAGTGGCTGAGAAGAGTTTTCATATTTTGTGAAGTCAAAATGGTAGATGAGCTCTCAATTATACTAATTATTCTATGTGATTAAGGTGTGTATGGCCAGGATAATATCATAAATATTGTTAGAGAAAATTATTTCAATAGGAGTAAAATGTAATTTATTATAATTATTTCAAAGGCGAATATTATAATTTTTGAAAATAAACAATATTTTAAAGAATTTTAATGGTATTTTAAAAATTTTTAGCAATAAATTTATTATTTTTAGTGATATTTTTCAAATTTTTATTAATTTTTATTTAAATTCCCATATGAGGTCCCAATACTTTCCCTTGTGGTGTGGTATTTTAGTTTATAGTTAAACTAAATTTTCACAATATCATAAATTCACATTTAATTATTTTCTTAATAATATGAAAATTTATTAACGAATACTAAAAATCAAATTATAACTAATCTCAAAAAAGAAGCTCGCAAGAAACATCTTGATGAGTCAAAAAATCAGTAATGGAATTGTCCAATTTAGGTACATGAGAAATGAAACTAGAAATGAATTTCGACACTTAATTATTTTATATAAATTAGTTTTAAATTAGTCAAGATATTTATTAATATTTAATCTCACTATTTAAATAATATTTTTTTGAATTAAATTTCTTATAACAAATACAAGTAAAAATAAAAAATTCCGTATCCACTGTATCATAATTTCGAAAGAAGTTCATAAAAATTAAATTAGAATCAACTTGATGTTCATAAAAAATAATATTAATATATTAATAATTTTAGTTTTCTATAGATAAATTTAACTTTTACTTATACAATTTATAATATTATAATAAATTTGGTTATTTTAATTAAAAAATATTATATGTAAAAATAAAATAAATTGAATTCAATTAAGATTTTTGAACTTATATGTAGTTCTCTTCACTATTTGGTTATTTTAATTAGGTGTTTGTATTCCCGGATATATGGAGCTCAGAATCCAAGGGAACTATATTGGACAAGACGGTCGACACAAACTCGGTTGAATTGATCTCAAACATAATCAAAGTCAATCTGCTTTGAACCCTAAACATTTCTAAAAAAGAAAACCACCACAAATAGCAATGATCCGAAGCATTTCATTTTACTAAGTATCAAAAAAATAAAATATTCAATTTCTAGTTCATTCTGGATTTCATGAATAAGTCTGCAAAAGGAATTTTGAATTATTATACTAAACTCGTTACAATTCAAATGTGTGTTTGGTCACTCATTTAATAATATATATATATATATATATATATATATATATATATGATTGAATCATAAAATATATTTTCTAGTATTAATCAATGTTTGATAGCTAATATAATAAAAATTGCTATCGCCAGCTATTTGACCTAGTCATGTCTGAAATTTTTTTCCCCTGTAATGGTTTGAAATTTCATATAATCTCTTAATAGAATAATAATAATAGAAAAAAGAAAACGTATAATGTTCTCAAAAAATAAATACTATATACTCAAAAATATTTAAAATCTATTGTTAAATGCTTAATATGACTCGTTTATATTTTAATTAAGATGCCTAATGCTGCTTAAAAAATTATAAGTTGGAATTTTATGAATTTGGTTGTCATGAAATAAAATAAGTTTTTTAAACTGACATTTAAAAGGATATTATTAATTATTAATATATTTATACTTTCAATAACTTATATTATGAAATTTAAAAGCTGTTAATTTATTTAAGTTTTGAATTTTAAGGTGGATCCAATGGTTTTTTACACTAATTTTCATTAAATTATGAAACAAAATTATATTTCCCAAATATAGTCCAACCATAATTGATCTATAACAACTTGAAAAGTTGGGAGTTTCACTTTTTCTGATCCTGTATTCTTCATTCATCGATCAATTTTGTCACAAACCCAAGTGGTTGGTGGCTTGTTGGGAGGCAGTTGATTGGGAGTAGATTGACGGTCGACTAGGAAATATGGTGGTCAACCATGGGCTGATGGTCGGCTGGCTTTTCACATCCGGTCGATTATAGAGCTTTGTGGAAAGTGAAACAGAGAAGGAATTATTGGAAGAAAGAAAGAGCTGGACAAAAAGAGAGAGAAAGGAAGAAGCTGAGAGAGAGGAATCAGAAAAAGAGGGAGAGAGAGAGAGAATGGTGAACAAAGAGGAGAAAATCACAAATCTTATTGTCTACTTATTTCAAATTACAACCAACTGTTTATACACTTTGTGGATTGGTTATTCAACCAACTTAAGCAAATAACTAATCTTGTTATTACAATTTGGTTTAATTGCAATTGGTTGTTATAATTGAGTTTGGTTATTACAATTAATTGAACTAGTCGTTAATTTTTGAAATGCCTAGCTAAATGACCAAGTTGTTACAATTTCTCTCCCTTTCAGAGAAACACCTTCTCTTTAAGGTTGGAAGCCTGTACCTTGATGAAGTTTATGTCTTCCCAAATGAACTCTTCCCAAGGAGAAACACCTTCTCCTTAAGGTTGGAAGCCTCGATGATAGACGGGTTGTTCCTCTCAATGATTCTCCTGATTACCAATTGGATTACAAACCGGTTGTTCCTCTAGATCCTCCTCTTCTTCAGCTGCTATCAATACATTGAGGTGTTTAAGTTTGCATTGGTGTCTAGACATGTATTTATCTCCACATTTGTAACAGAGATTATTAACTTTTCTGAACTGCATTTATTAGGATGAAATCCTGGGTGTTTTGTGTTCAAATTCAATTTCATTTGATGCTCCTTTTCCTTTATATGAGTGTTCATGGACATGGTCATTGCTTCTTCCAAATTCTTGATCTCAATTCTTGTTTCTCCGATGTCTCAACTCCTTTTTAGGCTAGCCTCTCTTTGTTTATTGTTCATGAAGTGTTGCTATCTCAAATGCTTGTATTATTCTCAACATTGATTAGATGTCTTCCCTTAATCCACTCATGAAACTTGAAATGAAATAGGACTCGGTTAACTTGAGATTCTTTTGTAGCATTACTAATCATAACTCTTCAAATCTCTCTTGGTATTCAGATAAACGTCTATTTTGTTGCAATTTATTAAATTCATCAACTTCGTCTTAGAACCCTTGTTTGAAATCTTAGACACAACTTTGTTGAGAATTCTTCCAAACTAATCTCTTGTTTGGCTAACTTGTTCTCTCGAGTAACATTTCTATGGTATCGGTGGTAAGAATTTGGTAAATATTAAAAAATTTTTGGTATTTCTTTAACCACATCCTTGGATTTTCTCTAACAAATAATGAAAGTTCTATTCTTGGGGAATTCGGCAATAAACCACAACCCACAGGATCTTTTCTCAATGTTTGGGATCCAAATTCTATCCTTATTCTACCTTGTGACGGAGTTGACAGAATATGTGACTTAGAGGCCTTATCGTTTTTTGGTTTTTCAATTTTTCTTTGTTTAATATTTTAAAAATTGAACTAAATTTGATATCTACACTAATCATGATAGACACTATTTTTTTGTTCTAATTCTGAGATATACCTTCTAACTTCATTTCGATATCTTTGAACCTTTCTTCGACTTGTAGTTTGTGTTTTTTAAATTCATTCACCTATTCTAACATTTTGTTTTCTTGTTTTCTAATTTGATCTTTGAGAGTTTTGTATCGAGTGCTATCTATCATTGAATTTTTTGAAGTAGCCAAGGAATTAATGCTCTGATACCACTTTTCTCATAAACCTAGGCGGTTGGCTGCTTGCAAGGAGGTGATTGACTAGGAGTAGATTGACGGTCAACCGGGAAATGTGGTGGTCAACCATGAGCTAATAGTCAGCTGGCTTTTCACAGCCCGTCGACTGTATATCTTGTGGTAGGTGAACCCAGAAGGAATTATAGGAAGAAAGAAAGAGGTAGAGGAAGAGAGAGGGAGGATGAAGTAAAGAGAGAGAGGAATCAGAAAGGGAGGAGAGAGAGAATAGAGAGAGAAGAGAAGAATATCACAAATCTCATTGTCTACTCTTTTCCAATTACAATTGATAATACACTTCTATGGATTGGTTATTCAATCAACCTAATCATTCTAACTAATTTTGTTATTATAATTTGATTTAATTGTAATTGATTGTTATAGTTGGATTTAATTATTACCGTTAGTTGAACCGTTCGTTAATTCTTGAAATATCCACCTAAATGTTCAAGCGGTTACACAGTCCTTGTTAACTTCTGCCGGCCATCTGTAACTTTACTTACCAAAAAATAAGACAGAAAAAGAAAAAAGAAAAAAATCCAACCCCCCAGGGACAACGTTGACTCAATGCATCATTTCTTTTCATGCAATCTCTCTCTCTTTTGTCCTATAGAAATTTGAATTTGAGGTTATTAAATCAGGGAAGGAAGATTTTGTCTCCTTGGCCTCTCTCTCTCTCTCTCTCTCTCTCTCACCATCTACTCGGTTTTCGCTTTCTTAAAATCCTTTTCACACCTTCTCCGGAGCTTCCTCAAATCCTCTTTTTTATTACTATTTTATCCACTCTTTTTTATTACAATTTTATCCAAACGGGGTTCTTGGTTGGTGAACAAAATTCCAGCCGCCATGTATTGACTTTTATGAGATCATGGGATGCTCGTTGTCCTCTTGATTCTCTCCACTCGCTTTTTGAGATTTTGTGATTTTCTTATAAACCCTTTTCTTTTTTTTTTGAATTTCTCAGGTGCTATGATTGTTCTTAAAACTTCTCTGGAGGTCTCAGGTTAGTGTCTTTTCTTCATTTCCTCTAATGGGTCTTAAAAATTGAATTTATATGTGTTTATGTCATGAAATTGTATGGGTGGTTCGTAATTTTTTTGTTTTCTCGAGCAAGGTCGTAGAAAATTTGGTGAAGTTCTGGGTGGCTTCAGAGAGCCCTTACTTGCCTTGTGGGTGTGTGTTTATTTGTGTGAGAATTTGGGAAATTTAGACAACATGAACTTTCTGGGCGTAGGAGATGAGGTCGTGGTTGATTTTCCGGAACCCACTTTAGTGGTGTAGCTGTCAAACTGTGTTAAGGTTACGGGAATACAGGGAATTGATTTTCTTAAGGAAAAAACTTCTTTTTTGAAGCGTTTGTTTTCTTTTTTTTTTTTTTATCTTGAATTTACAGCCTAAAAACATCGGGAACCTTGTATTTTTGTTATTTTATTTTTAGTTTTGTTTGATTGGATGACTAGATTGCATTTGCCACATTAACCATAATAAATGAAATCCTAGGTGATTTTAGAAGCCTCTGTGGGAATTGCTGCCCCTATTTTACCTTGCATTTGAAGAATTATGAGTTTTAGTACTTCTGCTGATATATTCTGTGAATTGCTATTCTCCAACAATACAATAAAAGGAGATGTTACCTCAATGAAGCATACCACCATAAATTATGCAAATGCATGTGTATCGTACTTTTGTTGTTTCTTTGTATTTTTGTTTTGGTACTTTTGTTGTTTCTTTGTATTTTTGTTTTGGTACATAGAGAGGCTCGAACTCATGACCTTTACATAGAGAGGGGGGACGGCTCCAATTGACCAATAGCTCATTGGCTTGTTTCTTTGTATTTTGCGCATAAAGAACTTATGGAAATTTGTTGGGTTTGCACGGTCGGTATCCTTATTAGCTGACTAGTGTGTCTTGCGAATAAGCAAGAACCAAAAGTTTATCTATTTTAACTCTGTGGTGGAAGCACCCCATTGTCTGGAGAGAGGTTCTAATTGTGTAAATTGAGCAAACATAAAATAAAAATAAATAAAATATTAAAGAATGTGATAAAGAATTTATCTGTTTTAGCTCTGAGGTGGAAGCACCCTATTGTCTGGAGAGAAGTTCTAATTGTGTAAATTGAGCAAACAGAAAATAAAATAAATAAAAAAATAAAGAATGTGATTATGTCAGCTTTATTCATTTAGTTTTCCTACAGTTTTGATGCAAATATATGATGTTTGCTATGAGGCGTTCCTATGGCATAATTAATTCCTACAATTCTTGCTCAGGATTGTTCATTCTGCTACGTTGTAGTGAAGGAGCTACCATATTCAGGCTATGAGGTGTTGTCCTTTATGCGGCGGAGAGAAACATGATGAACCAAAGACAGCAAAGTCTATGTCAAACCGCTCCTCTACTTCAATGTCTGATACGATGAGGAGATCTGGATCTGAATTCAATTCTCACAATGTCTCATCTGAGATTAGTACAGAATCATCCATAACCACAAGGAACTCGTTTGCATGTTTATCTCGGAAGGCCAATAATCTTCGAGTCTTTACGTTCGCAGAGCTTAAGTCAGCAACAAAGAATTTTAGTCATTCCCTGATGGTCGGAGAGGGTGGATTTGGGGCTGTATATAGGGGTTTGATCCGAAGTTCAGAAGATCCACATAAGAAGATTGACATTGCTGTTAAACAATTGAGCAGAAGAGGTTTGCAGGCAAGGTTTATTCCGTTGAGTTTTTCTTATAACTCTAGACCTGTTGCATTTTATAGGTTGTCTAGAACTGAAAACCCTTTACTATAATTTCTTTATCTTTATTCATCTATCTGGCTTAAAGTTTCTCTTGCTCTTCGATCCTATAGATTTAGATATTCTAACATAACTAGCTATATGGATGGCAGGAATATTAAATGCACTATGATTTCTTTGTTTTGTATTTTTACCATTATTTATGCAGTGGAGGGTTGCCTCTACTGGAAGAAAAAATTGCATTCAATGCCAAAATTTACTAGTATAACATCCATTTTTTTAAACATTTATGGATGTTACATATTACTTATGCCCCTTAGTTTGCTCAGGCCAACGTTTTCTTCCCTGAAAGATTTCATACTCCATTTTTTTTCCTCAGTTTGAATGCTGAAGTAAATTGTACATATTACTGTCCAGGGGCATAAAGAATGGGTGACAGAAGTAAATGTTCTTGGGGTTCTTCAACACCCAAATCTTGTCAAACTAGTAGGCTATTGTGCAGAAGATGATGAACGAGGAATCCAACGGCTATTGGTATATGAGTACATGCCCAACAGGAGTGTGCAGGATCACTTATCAACACGGTTTCAGGCTACTCTTCCATGGACTATTAGACTAAGAATAGCCCAAGATACTGCTCGTGGTTTAGCATATCTTCATGAAGAAATGGAGTTCCAGGTAACGTCTTTATTTTGGCAGCATTTTGCTCTCTCCTATTTACTGGTTTGTAGGAAAGGCTGTGGCTGAGATGAATTGCCAGAGCTTTCTTCAAGTTAATCTTAATTTGGGGCTTGAGATAAAGAGTTGATACAAGCTTAGTGCATGATCATTGTCACAATCACGACCACTGCAGGGTGTCTTATATGATGCCCGACTCAAGCCTGAAAGCAATAGATTCTGAACTTGGGTGCTTCCATATAAATGGGGCTGATAACACTTAAAACTAGTAATAGGAACTGTGCAGTCTGGATGGTAATTTTGTCCACATTTGTCATTTGGTGATCCTTCAAAATGTATGCTTGGTGTGAGGTCCTTGTGGACTTGCTTGTTCATTGTTTGTTTGGAGTCCTGTTTTCATGCTTCATCATTTTTGTCGATAACAATGTGATAGTGTTCCAGAAAATATTTTCGGGATAATATATTAGGAGAAGTACAATCAAGTTAATTCATGCTATGAACACTCATCCATCTTGGCAAGGCTTCAGGGAGGCTGTTTGTAACTCTTTTTTGCTATCCATTATACCTTAAGAAGCGACTAATTAGGAGGTTATTACCCAACTTCTGTGCATCGAACCACGTTGATCTTGGTATGTTGAATTCTCACATGTATATTTCTTGCAGTAGCATATTAAAAAATATAAGATTGTTTTAGAACAAAATGCTTTTGTTGATTCCACATTTGTTTACTATGCAATCCTATACCCATGGTTCCTAGGCAGTGCTCAGTATTAGCTCACTACAGACCAATTATTGTGCATGGTACATGAACTTTGAAGGGAAGTGATGACCTTGCATCAGGTCATTGTGGTCAAAATGTGAATAAGTTGTGATAATATCTTTTTCATTTTTTCTTTCTGCAGATTATCTTCAGGGATTTCAAATCTTCAAATATTCTCCTGGACAGTGAGTGGAATGCAAAGCTGTCAGATTTTGGGTTGGCTAGGCTAGGCCCGTCAGATGGATTAAGCCATGTTTCAACAGCAGTAAGTATCTGAAGCACAATATCAGATGCATCATTAGCTTGTTCTTTAGCCACTCGCAACTTCAATGTACATGCTATTTCTTTTCTGAAGATTAATGTAACTTCGGCTGATGCTCAACTTGCTCTCCCACATTTTCTGGATAATGGTACAGGTTGTAGGAACTGTGGGATATGCTGCACCAGAATACGTGCACACAGGACGCCTCACCTGCAAGAGTGACATATGGAGCTATGGAGTTTTCCTTTATGAACTAATCACTGGCCGGCGACCCTTAGATCGGATCCGCCCCAAGAATGAACAGAACCTTTTAGAATGGGTCAGGCCACACCTCGCAGAGAAAAAATTCAGGCTAATCTTGGATCCAAGGCTCGAAGAGAAGTACAATCTCAAGTCTGCTCAGAAATTAGCTGCCATAGCCAACAAATGCTTGGCTCGCCACCCAAAAACACGGCCTAAGATGAGTGAAGTTCTAGAGATGATAAATCAAGTTGTGCAGGCTACAGAAACTGGGAGCCCTGAGCTGCCAATGAGAAGTCTGGTTCCCAAAGATAGTCCTGAGAGATCCAAAAAGGCAGTCTTAAAAAGAATGCTTGTGGATCCAATAATTGGAGAAAATGGATGGTTGGTCTGGCGAACATGGCAAGCTAAGCTTGTGAAAACTTGTTAAAGAAGAAGCATGTATGATACTGCCTTTTCTCTGTACTTTGTCGTCTGTGTACTCTGCAGTGAAAATATAGAAGTTCCGCCATAACTGTAGACACATATAAAAGTGAAATGACCACCTTGTAAGCGTCACTTTACCACGAAGAAAAGATCATGCTCGTGATTTTGGTTCTTGAATATGGCGTATGGTTTACCTTTTTCTCACTAGAAATTATGGATCCCTGGAAATGGAAGAACGGACATTCACATTTGAACGCTTGCTTTTTGTTCCACAACTTGTGGCCTCATAATTCAGAAGGGAACCCATTTGGTTACCATGCCTGCAAATTGGACCGACTCTTAAACATGGAACATGAAGGTTGCAAATATATCTAGAATGAAGTGCACAACTTTGCAGTCGCAAACAAGGACACTGGGTACTTTTTTCTTTAACTTGATAGTTCATATGCTGCTGTTTCTATTTCAAGGCAGGCATGTGATGATCATGGCCTATATCGGAGCTACCTGCAACTACAAAGCGAGTTGAAAGATTTACCTTTAGAGATCATCTCCAATAATATCCTTTTTCGTTTCTTCCTCGGCCATCTCCTGTTCCTTCTGCTCCTGTGAATCCTCTTCTTGGGTGGGCATTTGTCTTTTCATTTTTTGCTGGTCACACAACAAACGTAACAAATGAACATGTGAAATTTTAGTTCTTCAAGCTCATTTCCCATAATTTTTATATCTGTTATAACAAATGAACCTTTTACTGTAAATATCTGTTATATCTGACTATGTTTGTATCATTATTAAATAAAGTAGGAGTTGGAATTGGGAGGACCAGCACACATGGTGCGTGGGCATATATTTTTTATATGATTAAACATAAATGTTGTTTTTATATTATATTTGAGTATATAAATTACATTGTTTTATCGTTTTCTGGTTTCCAGAAAAGGCTATCTAGAAGTTGGAGTAATGGGAAATAGAGTATAAAAAATGGGAGTATTACGACCTGTTCCTAGAAGGATAGATATTGCACTGTGGTTTAAGGTCCCCTTTCCATTTATATCCTGCAGGCCACCCCTCATTCATCCGCCCAAGTAATTTTACTTCATGCATATGCAGACAGCTCCCTGTGTTTACAATCACCATTTTGGGACACTTGCAATTTCATTCCAAAGTGTAAATTTCCCAGAAAAAACACTTGATATTTGGTAAGACACATTGTTTCCGCCAGATGGGGAAACACAATCTTGGAATTTTCACGTTGTCCTACCTCTTATCTCTGCAACTATTTCTTCTATCATATGACATCCATGCTGCTTGGGAAGCAGGTTCAATGGAATAGCATGCATTCATGCATTGCAACTTTCCCCGTCCTAACATGTAACTGTTTAAATGAGTCAGCATCAAGTTACATGTAAACCGCGAAAATCACAAAAATACATACATTCACAAAAGTTTAATTGTATCATAAACATCTTTCATTTAATTGTAATTATTTGATTAGCGCAATTTGCTCATGTACCAAAGTAAATTTACTCTTGTCTAAGTCATCTCTTTATTTTTTTTTTGGGTGACACTCCATTTGAATCTCGAATCACAGGGTTGAGGGATGAGATTGTGACCATTAAACTATCCACTTGTAGTTTAAATGCTAATTTGGGTTATTTTGTATGAATCATTTTAATATATTAACTTTTAATTTTTGAGTCTTTTATATATTAAAAAAATAATATGAAATGGAAAAATAATAATTTCTCCATTTCAATTTTTATTATCAATATTAGTTTGGGTTTTAAACTTGACATTCATGTGATCATAATGAATTTTTAAAATTTTTATGATTAACCCATTTCAATGTTTACTTTTTAAATAAAAATTCTTTGATAAATATAGGGGTATCTTTTTTAATTATAATTTCTCAAATCATTTTGTGAAAATAAATATATTATCTAAAAAAAATGCTAGAAACATAATTTTCAAACTGTTTTATGCTTAAATCGTAAAGATATCACAATTTCTTAAAATTTTATATATTATCTTAAAATTATAAAATTTATTCATTATTATTTTTTACGTAATTATTTTATCTGTAAAGATATGATAATTAAGAATTTAGACGAAAAGATAATCTTGAATATGAATGAATAGCGTAAAAAAATCTATATAAATTAAATCAATATATTTTTTATATATATTTATTCATTTTTTTAAAATCATCTCCATATTTGTATTTTAAATAATCGATCTCAAATAATTTTTATTAATTTTTGCACAATTCGTAAATATATATATATATATATATATATATATATAACCCCGAAAAAAAAAAAAAAAGAATAGTTAGGGTTATACTATAAAAGCCGCGGAAAGGGTCGGCCCTGAAAAGCAGCCGTCGATTTCCACAACGCTGTCTGAGTCTCTCTTTCTCAGCTGAGCAGTCTTCCTGGGGAAATCAACAATGTCGGTCGGTGAAATCGCTGCCACCTACGCTTGTTTGATTCTCCACGATGATGGCATCCCCGTCACGGTACCCTCTCTCTCTCTCTCTCTCTCTCTCTCTCTCTCTCTCTCTCTCTCTTTTATCATTGGGGTTTGATTGTGATGTTGGTTTGTGAAACGTAGGCGGAGAAGATCTCAACCTTGATTAAAGCTGCTAAGGTTAACGTTGAACCATACTGGCCACTCTTATTCGCTAAGCTTGTTGAGAAGAGAAACATTGATGATCTGATCTTGAACGTCGGGTCTGGTGGTGGTGGTGCCGCCGTCGCCGTCGCCGCTCCCACTGGTGGTGCTTCTGATCCCGCCGCCGCCTCCCCCGCAGCCGAGGAGAAGAAGGTTTGTGATTCCGAGAATTTCTTTTCTTTGGGTTTTGACCGGTGGGTTTTAATTGTTTGTGTTGGGTTTTTTCTTTGCAGGAGGAACCAAAGGAGGAGAGTGACGACGATATGGGATTCAGTCTCTTCGATTAGGCTCTACTTTGAGTATGGATTTGTTGTGGGTTTCTTGTGAATGATTTGATTATTGCCAAAAAACAAATTCCATTTTCTGCTTCATACATGGTGGTTGAAAATGGGGGATATTAGTAGTTCTTGACTTTTGATTATGCTTTTCAAATGCAAATAAATCATATTTAGAGTGCTTATTTTTTATTCTTTTGTATGGAATAGCAATCAAGCTTTTGGGATGCATTTAGGAGAGGCCTAATCTGCACTTTTTTTAGCAGTATAATTAGAAACATTGGATTGATTTTAGAATTATCAGTTGGCACCGCAGTATAATTAGAAAGACCTAGTTTATAATGGTTTTATGGTGAGCAAGGACTCGGCTGCAACCTTTCAGGCACCATCCCACAATTGGTACACAGGGGTCCAGAAGATGTATCTGAGTAAGAAAATTTTAAGTGAGACTTGGAGTTAATCCCTTTTAGGCCGAATAGAGCCTTGGGAGGTAGCATCGAAGCTGATCTCTGACAACATATGCAATAACATACTGGTGTCGTTGGCCAAACCTTCGGACATAGTGCATAGTGCCATCATAGCACTGCTTGCCCGGGCAAAGACGAACTTCTGGAGATTCCAATGGCAGGGATGCAGAGCAGTTAGTACATTGTTCTTCTGCTGTGCTCTCATAAAGTTGTGGTGCCTACAGTTAATTTCATGGTAACCAATGCAAAGAAAAAAGGAATTGCTATGTCAATAGTGGCAAGTTCTTCAGTCATCAGATGTCAGGAACTGCATGACGCCATGAGCTCTGGTGTAGTAAAATGGGCACATAATTTATTTTTATCTGGGAAAAATGTAAACTCCTATCTCTCCGAGAGCTTATATCGAGGCTTTTGAGCCCCAGAAAAATTTGAGGCGTCAGCTGGAATACCTATAGTCAAGTTTCTCAACTTCGAGTGCAAGTTGTTTTAATTGATCAATATCAAGATTTAAAGCTGCCCACTGCCGCAATTGTGCCCCTTTTTTTGTCAAATAGGAGCGGGGAGAGACTAGAGTCTCAAGTGGGCCATACCCCAAATACCCTCTTTAAAGAGTGACACATCTCACTAGGAGGGGAGAAGAATTTATGAAAGGCCTGAGGAAGCGATGGTCCCAGTTTAGTCAAAATGTCTGCGCAAGAGTTTCCCTCACTCTGTACAAAGAGCACCCGATAAACTTGGGTGCTACAAATTGAGTTGCTGACATTCCCCGAGAGGGCCTACACGAGCTCGACCGGACAATATCATGGGTTACCCACTGCTGCATTTGTGCTAATCCAACAGGAGACCAGCATCTGAGATCGGAGAGGTGTGGAGCTGCTGCTTGTGTACAACGGAAAAATTCATAGCAACGCCTTTCTCTAAGTTCTCTCACTATCTCACTTTTCAAAAGAATCTATAGCCAAAGAGTCTCTTAGTCTTCAGAATCATGCACTCTATGTAGCTTCTGTAGGCCTGCCATTGATTTGATCAGCCATAAGTTCCGAAAGTACGAGAAGGAATGCTTGACAAGCATTTTGATGAGTAACAAATTTTTTTGCTCGGAAGGAGTAAACTTTGATTTGAAGTGTGAAAGGGAAAGCCACTACAGAAGTAGACAACATAACTGGATGATGACTGTCTGCAAAATGGTAACAATTTTATCTTGTCCCAGAGAATCGGAAGCTTGGCAATTTGTTCATTTGTTCGTATGGACTTAAGAGAGCGCTTACTGTTAGATATCCAGCACACCAGTTCTCTCTAAGAAGATCCAGGAAAGCTTCAACTTTAAACTCCCGGCATCTCTTTGATAACATACCGCCCACCAATCCAAAATACTCAACGGCAGCTATCTGTGCCCTAAATCTGAGTGCATCATTAGGATACCAATTTATCAAGCATGAAACACGAGTAAAATCTACGCTCCACACACTTCCAACAGTTTACTTGGCACTGTTCACGGGGCATCCAAATAACTTGGTACAAAAGGGTGACAATCCACCCTAACGGAGGAGTGGCATGGGGTCCTTGACCTGAGGTCAACAATTTGTCTCCCCTGTTTTAAGAATTGACTGTGACATTCAGGTAAAATGACAATAATATCCCACGAAATTAAAAAAAAAAAAAAAAAAAAAAAAAACACCCAGAATGGGAACTTATAGCAACACCAATTCTACAAGTCACTATAGAAACTTTTGTGCTCCAAAAATGGCAAGTAGAAACCAATCAAATGTTATGTTCCATAAAATCCAGTAATAAGGAAAAAATATATAATTAGCTGATACTACGACGACATCGTGTTATTGGGCTACGAAAGCTTTAACCGTATGTTCTTGGCATCCAAATAGCAGATGGAAGAATGACTCCATGATAGCAATATACCATAATAACATCATTAACGAGAAGAGAGAGAGAGAGAGACGATGTAATCTCACAAGAAAATTGCCGAATATATACATATTACTATTAAGCAATAAACGTACTGCGTGACCTGCAACTCCGCGGACATGCACCAAAATGTTTCCTTTATGACTGAATCATTTACAGTTAGATTTTCTTTACATAACACAAACCTTATATGTATATATACCCAGAAAAAATTAGGTGTGCACAACTTGCTCTCTCTCCAACCTGAACAGCTAAAATTGATGGTTGACTCCATATGTACCGGAGGTTATGCAAGCATACTTTTATTCTTGCTTGCTCGCAAGCTTTTTAGTTTTATTTACATCGCAAACAAGGAAGCTCTTCATAGAAACGGCAAAATCTCAGGGTGGTAACATAGACCGCCATTTTATGTTAGCTGTACAAATGTTTAGTCTCCGGCTTCCACTAGGTTTCTCAGGAGGAATAAGAAGCAGAGAGACACATGTGTCGTTCTGAAAATGAGGGGCCGCAATTAACATATATTAGAAAAGAGAACAAAGTGAAAAAAGCAAAGGAATTGAAAGATGATTAATCAATCTGAGATAAATTTCTTACCACCAGCAGCGATGAGCTTTTCTACACGGGAAACAATATGTTTACCATAAGTATAACGCTTCAAAGTATTCAAATGGACCTTGATACGTGACAGAATCAATTCACGACTTTGATGATCACAAGTTTCAATGACCTTTTGCACAACATAGTTTCCAAATGGATCTTTCATCATTGCCTGCAATTTATGCACTTCATTATCATTGATTAATCTTCTGATGCCCACTAGGCATTAAAAAGCAAAAAGAAAACAAAGAATGATCAACCAAAAATCGAAACTACTCCTGTCAAATTCTGTCCAATTCCCCACAAATCGGAGAGAATGAGATTCTGAAGAGTTGGACGGGATTGGAGATTACTCAAATCCCCCTTCCACTTCTCATAAACCAAAAAATAAATACATCATCAACAACAACAACAAGTCAACTCTTCCATCTCCTCCCCCCCCCCCGGGGGGAAAATCCAAATTCCTTCACTCTAGCCAATGCATAAAAGGAATTAAAAAAGCTTTCCAATTGAGAGTGCAGTGGACAATATCAAGCTAAGATCTTTCTCTAGGTATCCCACAAAGTCACAAAGCTTTCCTACTCCTCAAGTACCTAATCCAAAACTCAAATTTAGTTTGAACTCCTAGAAGCTTTAATACCTACTCAAAATTAATGCTAGAGCTAGGAAGTGGGCATCCCCTGAGATTGGCAAAGTAAGGTCAACATAAACAGTGCACAAGTGGAAAACAAGGACCAGCAGGCATTGGTGGACTTCCAAATAAGTTCAAGCAGTAATCTGATATGTTTGTTCTCTAACCAATTGTATCTTCCAAGTGGAATAGCGTGGAGGTTAATGGAGCTGTTTTCAACCAAAAAAAAAAAAAAATCTTCGATGCCAAAATGATCATATCATAGAAGGTGACTCAAAACCTATCATAAAACGGACAACAAATTAAGAAAGAAGGCCAAGGGATCTTTGGGTGATCTTTAACCAAATTATGTGATGTAACAGAAGGTAGTGAGAGCTGGCTAGGTGTGGAGCGGAAAGGAGAGACGTTCCATCCTCTTATATTTTGTTTTGCCATGCATCAAACCTAAGGTTGTGCCTTAATCATTTAAATTTTTTCTGAACTCCATTCTCAAGTAACCCATGCATGGGTGCTGACTTAGCACCACTATTTTTTAATATAATTCGGTTGCCAAATACCAAAAATAAAATAATAATAATAATAATAAAGGACAATGAACAAAGTGCACTGACCTTGGCTCCAAATAAACAGCGAGAGAAAAAATATGGCATTATTCCAAAAAGAAAAGCATATCAACTTGTGCTTTTTGAGAAATATGTAGAAATAAAAATGCATATACCAATATTCGGTAGTTGGCATAATATACTACACTACAAACCTGCAGGGGCTCATTTTCCTCCGTGGAACCAAGCATCTCATTCACCAAAAGTTGACGCTCATCAGGACCACCAAAAGTGAGACACTTCTCAACAACATTGGAAGCAAACTTTTGCTGACTCATCTTTACAATGTTTCCTGCAAGCTTGCTAATGATTGCTGATCTTTCGTGAGGTTTACCATGCTGAAGAACATGCTGTCCACAAGAAAGTAAGAAACATCAGGTAAATCTTATGATTTATTAAGGAAGGAACAAAAGCAGTCTAAATAATAGAAAACTAGTACTGAAAAGGGTGAAGATAAAAGGATGAAATGAAGTAATATAAGCACCAAGCACCCCAAAATTTATTTCTTCTCATCTTATTGGTTTAATATATATTTCTTCTAGAGCAGAAAAAGAAAAACAGTTGAACCGTTACATATATCAGCAAATGATGAGTTGTCTAAATGACTTGTACTCGCAGCAATAACCTAAGATTTGTTGTGAACATGTTGTCTTTTGACCAGAAAAGGCTGCAAAGCAGACATGGGAATGACTTGAAAACGTCTTCAGGGGTGAAAGAATTCATACTTATTGGTTAAGCTTCCACCAGTCTAAATTTTGCTTTGTAGTAAAGGAAAAAAAAATAATTTGTAGTAAGAGAAAGAACATCATTGTAATAGCAATGCGATGAATTTAAACTCCAAATGCCTCAAAAGTTTCTTTCGAGATATTCGCAAATAGAAGTTCCCAATACTACTAATAACAACAATAACAAACTGAACTTTAATCCCAAATTTTGGGGTCAGTCGTTTGAAACCAATAATCGCACATAGTTATATATAAAAGTACGTCCGATACTAGCCAAATAAATTTCTTTCTCACTTGAAAATGTGATAGAATTACTTGCAAAGATTGCAAGGTTATACCGGAAGAGAGTGTAGCAACTCAGCATACACTCCTAATTTCATATATACGTATGCCAAAAAGACAAAAGAAGTATCGTCTATTTATGGAGTCAAATATTAAGTGGTGGAATCTAAAAGGAGAAAAAGTGATGAATTTTAGAGACAAATTAATTCAAATAGCAAATTAGTCCTCTAATAATGATTCAGAAATAATGTGAAAAGAGATGTTTACTAATATTAAGAGTATAAGTACGGAAATTCTTGATGTATCTAAGGGTTAGGCCCCAATAGGTAAGAAACTATGGTGATTGAACGAAAAATTATAAACTTCTATCCAAACCAAATGAGAGTGTTATAGAAACCTCAAAGGTAATAGTAGTATACAAAAGTGCAAAAAAAGAGGTAAAAAAAATTATTCACGAATCAAAGAGTAAAATGTATAACAAATTATATAAGAGAATAGAGACTAAATACGGAGAAAAAGAGATTTACAAAATTGTCAAATTAAGAAAGAAAAGGGAAAAGATCTAATTGTATTAGGTGTATTAAGAGTGAAACCAATAGTATACTTGTAAGAAATGAGTACATAAGAAAACGTTATAAGAACTATTTTGATAATCTCTTTAATATTAAAAGTACAATATTTATAAGAAATATTAAAATATCTACAAAACAAGAAAATAGAGATTTTAAACGTAAAATTCGTTTCCATGAAATGAAGGTCTTAACAAGAATAAAAAATAATAAAATCATAGGATCTAATGACATTCTCATTGAAGTGTGAAAATATTTGAGTGAATTTGATATAATAATGTTAACGGATATTTTCAAAAAAATTTGGCAAATCGAGAAAATACTCCAAATATGATAAGAGGGCACACTTGTACTACTATATAAGAATAAAAGAGACATACAAGATTACTCAAACTACAGAGAAATTAAACTTATGAACCATGCCATGAAACCATCAGAGAAAGTGATAGAGCATAGATTGAAATTGAAGAAAAGTATGTCTCAAAGTCAATTTGAATTTATGCTAGGAAAATCCAACACAGAATCAATCTACTTGTTAAAACATTTGATAGAAACATATAGAGCACAAAAAAGAGATCTACGTATGGTATTCATCGACCTAAAAAAAGCATATGATAATGTTTCTAAAGACATATTGTAGTAGGCACTAATGAAAAAAGGAATCTTCTTGAAATACATTAATGTCATTAGAGATATATATGAGGGAAGTATAACCAATATAAGAACTTGCAAGGGTCTGAGCAATAGTTTCCTTATTAACATTATACTACATCAAGATTCGACATTAAATCTCATTTTTTTGCAATAATGATAGACGAAATCATAAAAAACATGCAAGATGAAATATTATAATATATATTTTTTATAAATGATATAGTATTTGTTGAAAAAACTAAAAAAGGTATTGATGCTAAATTAGAGTTATGGAGAGTCATACTAAAATCCAGAAGCTATGGATTGAGTAGGTCGAAAATTGAATATATGAGATATAGGTTTAGTGACAATTATCAAGACGATGAAAAAACGATTATATTAGATGAACAAAATGTAACAAAAAGTGAGCGTTTTAGATATCTTAGTTCCATCATTCAAAATGATAGTAATATAGACGAAGATGTGAATTACAAGATTCAAACAGATTGGATGAAATGGAGAAAGGAATCCAAAATTCTTTGCGATCACACGATACCAATGCATTTGAAGGGAAAATTCTATAAAACCGCGGTAAGGCCTACACTATTATATGACACTGAGTGTTGGACTATTAAACAACAAGAGTAAAAAAATAATTGTAACAGAAATGAGGATATTTAGGTGAATATGTGACAAAACTGGAAGAGATAAAGTTAGAAACAAAGAGATTCATAATAAATTGGGAGTGATTTCAATTGTAGATAAGATGCGAGTGTCGTCTGAGATGGTTTGAGTATGCTCAAAGAAGACCAAAAGGCGCACCGGTTAGGATGATCAAGAACCTAAATATAGAAAATTTAGTAAAACGTATAGATCGCTAAAAACTTGAATACAAATTATTCGTAAAGACATAATTGTTAAAAATTTAGATGAGGAGATGACTTTGAATAGAAACGAGTGGCGTATACAAATCCGTATAAATTAAGCCAACATTTTTTTTTTTAATCTTCCCTATATTTGTCTCTCAAATGGTTGACCCCAATTGTTGGGATTAACATTCAAATTATTGTTGTAATAATAATAATAATAATATGCATTAATCCAACCGGTTAGAATTCTTATACGTAACTCATTCTTATTTAATAATAATAATAATAATAATAATAATAATAATATGCATTAATCCAACTTGTTAGGATTCTTATACGTCATTCATTCTTATTTAAAATTATCTCTTCAACCAAACCCTTTATGGATAACCTGCATCATGTTTTCAACGGGTTATCCCAACATTTCGCTAAATCTCCTAAATTTAAAATCTCACTCATCCTAACTGATACCTTTTTAGGTTTTTGTTGCACGTCCAAACCACCTCTAGCGATATTCTTTCATCTTATCCATAATTGAACTTACTCCCAATATAGTACATATTTTTTCATTTGTAATCTTATTTTTTCTAGTTTTACCATACATCCATTTAAGTATCTTCATTTCACCTACAACCATTTTTTGCGCCTGATTTTGTTTAATGGGCTAATACTCAGTTCCATACAATAATACCGATCTTACTACGGTTCTATAAAACCTTCCCTTCAGCTGCAATGATATCGTACGATTGTAGAGAACTCCCAAATGCACTTCTTTATTTCATCCGACCCGTTTGGATCCTATGATTCACGTCCCTATCTATGTTGTCATCATTTTGAAATATGGATCCAAAATAGTTAAAGCGTTCACTTTTTGATACATTTTATCCGATTAACTTAATCATTTCTTCATTATTGCCAAATAAAAAGATCATACACTAAATTGTTGACCGACTCAATCTAAATTGTGTGGATTCTAGTGTCTCTCCATAATTATAATTTAGCACTAAGACCCTCTTTAGTTTTATCCACCATCACTATATTATCAACAAAAAGTATACACAATGATATTTCATCTCGGATGCTTTTCAGTATTTCATTTATTGCTATTGCAAAAAGGAGGAAACTTAATGTCAAACTTTGATGAAATCCAATATTAATTGGGAAGTTATCACTTAAATCCCAACAAGTTCTTATACCGGTAATAGCTCTCTCGTATATATCTTTGATAAGATCAATGTATCTCAAAGAGATCCATTCTTCGTCGACACCTACCACAATATGGATCTGAGAATCCTATCATATGAATGTTTTGGCACAATGAATACCAAATGCAAGTCTCTCTTCCGTCCCAATACCGCTATCAACACTCAAGATAAATAGGCACAAGATCATTTCTCAACGCATCTCGTGTAAGTGTTGGCACCCAAATGTTCTATAGACTAGATTTCTATGACTTTTTTTGTGAAGAGATTTCTTAGAACATTATAGAACATATAATTGTAATTGAACTCTTAATAAACAATTTTGTTTTCAGGACTGCAAATAAAGAAATTCAAGGCACATCATTACCAGTGGACTTCCTTTTTTATTATTGATATAAAAGGAGATTTCACTAGAATAAAGGAAAGGAAGATGTGGATCCTCCTTCTCAATGAAAGAAAAGAAAACACTAGCAAAGTATAAAATGGAGTCCCCAGAAATTAATGAATAGAATATTTCAAAGCACCTCAATCACAGCCTCACTATCCTACCCGATGAAAGATTGGTGAACTAAAGTGGCAAAATCAAGATTTTGGCTTCCACTCCAACTTAGAATCCAAGTTTTGTTATTCATACAGTTATTTAGAAATAGCTATACCAATTACAACAACAACAACAACTACTATTTCAGCCTTAATCACAAATTTTTTGAGTCTACTGTTTGAGAGACAAATATAAAAGATAAAAAAGAAAAAAAAACATTAAATTAAAATTTGAAAGCAAAAATAGAAAAAATAACAACAATGAAAAAGGAGAAATAAAAATAAACTATACATAAAAACTTAATAATAAGAGAGATTATTTAATTATTTCGTATTCTCCTACACCATTCATTCCTATCTAAAGTCATTTCCTCAATTAAATCGTTGACACTCATATCTTTACGGATAATTTACATTCAGGTTTTCAATGGTCTACCCCGACATTTCACTAAATCTCCTACATTTAAGGTCTGACTCCTCCTGAGGTCAAACTCCTCCTGACTGGTGCGTTTTTAGATTTTTGTAACACATGTCCAAACTACCTTAGGCGGTATTCTGAAACAACTATGCTAGTTGCTGCTTCAAAAAGTACAACATGCTTTTGGGTGAAATATTTATTCAAGTGAAACTTTTATGCTAACAATTTTGAAACTGTTATTCTTTTTAGCAGTTTCATGATGATTTAGCTAGGTCAAACCCTTTAATTAATAAATAATTCTACCTTGACCCCCCAAATTCCAACCCGAAAACCGGACTTTGCCAACAAGTCTATATCTAAAGGTTTGGGCATTACATTCAATCCATAAGCACCAAACATAAATGCAACAGTCTGATTTAGACTCGCAGTAACCCTAACTGCTGGGCACACAGAGGCAATTATTCTATTTCTTTGACTGGATACTGAGAATGGTTTCAGGTTCCCGAGCACAATAGCTACCCACATATTAGAAATGTTACCCAGATTACTTACAATTGCAAAGGACAGCCCTCAGCAAACTCCTAAAAAATTTTAACTCAAAGCATGGGATATTAAGGGAAGTTGTTGCAAGTCCAATGATAAAGAAAGTGCATCCACCACCAACCATTTATTCCCCTCATCGCTGTCTTCCTTTCATTCAAAATTGCCCTCATAACACTTGGGGCGTGTCTCCTCTCCATTTCTTTCTGTGGGGTCTAGAACCGACAAAGACAGTTAAAGGCCTCAGAAAATCAACAGACTAGGGAAGTGAGAGAGCAAAAAACAGAAAAGTTCTTCAACTTAGCGTCCTGCGACAAACCTACCATCCAATTCCCTCACCCTGTCATACAAATGTGGTAAATATGGAAGTTCTCACATTTTGTGTGCTGAGACCAATTTCCTTGCAAGTTTGCTTCCAATTCAAAAGCCCCCACACAATACCCCCATTTATTTTCAAAAAAGAAAAGCCCATTTATTTTCAAAAAAGACATGCCCCCATCCCCCCCCAACACAGACATGCAATGAATGATATACAACCAAGCAATTATTAACAACCTCTAATTGCTCTAAGATTAGAAAAACTAAATATTGGGGAAAAGAAATGGAAGAAATATTTTCCCCTAAATATATACAGAGCCAGTCAATAATTTTCTCAATAAGAACAACCAAATAGCCAATTGAATTTCCTTACGGATTGCCCAATACCTGAATGACATAATTTCCATATTGGTCTTGTGCAAGAGTGCAAACAGCCTGCATGATTTCATCCATAATTATCTGCTGAGTAGTAGAATCATCACAGTGCTCCAAAACTCGCTGCCAGCATGAAATAAGTAAGATAGAGCTCAAACAAAGAACTTCAGACATAGAAACAAATAAAATCTCAAGGACTATAAACCTGAATGACACGGCATCCATAAGGGTGTGTTGAAAGTGCCACAACTTGCCCATAAAATGACGAGATTATAAATTGAACTCGCTCTTGAGGAACACACTCTATGCATTTCTGAATGACATGATTACCATTTTGATCCCGAACACACTTCATTATTGAACCATCTAGCTCTGCAACCATTTGAGTCTGCTGTTCCACATCAACAACCTCCAGTGCCTGTAATCAGCTTTGCTTTCAATATTGCTTTCTTAAAAGATCAGCTTCTGACTATAACAATTTAATTGATGTCATGCAATGCTTTTTGCATAATTTTTACTTCCATTGTATTTTCACCTCTTTTGTGGAGCGCATGGATACGCAACATAAGGAACATCCAGGATTCAACTCCCTCAAAGCTCTGAAGTAGGAGAGAATAGTAGGAAAAAAAATTCAAAAATCATAACGTATGTCTTCAAAGTTCTTGGTTCACAGACAAAGACACATGTTGAGGAAACATCCATGGCTCATTATAAAGGGTGTTATGGCATTTAAATCTTCAATCATTTCAACGATATCCAGAATGGGTGTAAGGTTCTCAATAATAATATGAGAGCAAACTAACAGCAAAGGAAAGGGATTGCAGACACACTTTACCGTGGCCCAATCCATTACCCCAAGAGCTTTCACTCGCCCCGTGTACAAAGTGCTCCCCGATTTAGTGCGGGGATAGGGGAAGGGTGGACGTATATGTACACCGCCTTCCCCTTGCATTTTTTGCAAAGAGATTGTTTCCACGCCTCGAACCTGTGACCTCATGGTCACCAAAGGAGCAACTCAACCATTACACCAAGAGTAGCTGCCATAACTATATCAGGTAAAAGGGAGATAAATAACAAAAATTGGCAGTAATAGGTCAATGAGCTTTCGACACTAAGCTAGTATCACACAAAAAGAGCCATCACTGACCATCCTGGTTGTAATGGCATTACAAAACCATATCAAGCCTTAATGGTCAACATCACGACCACCACAACGATACCTAGCCATAATGGCCTTTTGTATCCTTATCCTATCACAGTTCTAGACGCCTAAGATAAAATGTCTGTATCTAGGAATTCCAGGACACATTAAGCATATCATCATGAATGTAAAACCTATTGGACATTAAGCAGGATTGTACTCAGCAACAACCACAGAGAGCTCATGAGGCACTGCACAAGTACAACAAAACAAACATGGCGTGGCAACATGATGACTTTCTAAAAATTAGGATACAAACTGGTAGATTGCAATAATAAAGAAATGTCAATTTTACACAATAAGAAGAATCTTTTGCTTTTCACTACTTTTTGTCAAAAATATATCAAACTTAGCAAATAAATTCATCTCAGCAATTCACATGACAAGTATATGACTTGTTTGCCCTCAACTCGGAAATAGTAATATGCTTCTAAAAAAACTGAAACATCAAAGAAAGGGGAAAAAAATAAATCTAAGAATTACTGTATTAAGTCTCAAAGAAACAGAATGTGCATGAAATAATAATGAAAAATTGCATGCACCACATTCAACTGATCAACCCTGCTAAATTGAAAGAAAAACATGAACAAGGTGTCAACTTTTTAAATATCTGCAAAAGCCGGAATCTAGGGCATTCACTCCTTATTAACTGTGACAGAAACAGAGAAGAAAAACTTTGTTCAACCTCCTCTGATGGCAGATAAGACCTTTACACTCCATGGTTTTGTCTGAGAAACCCTAACTAATCATATCAGAGGTGTTTCTATGATCAACCTGAAAATTTTCTATTGGTAGATGTTAATCAGTCTTTATTCTCCAGGAGTAGTGCTATTTTCTGTCATACAAATTACCACTAGCGCTGCTAAAGCAATATGCCCAAGGCTACTTTTATAAAGCATGTGCCCAGAAAAGCAATGCCATCCATGGACTCATATCCACAGATTTAAATTGCAACCTTGGTGGAACATTAATATTCTTTTGGACCACGCCATTTATTTGTTTTTAGATCCCATCAAAACTTATTAATATATCAAGCTCAGTCACATTTATCTATATTTACCATTCGAAACATTTGAGGCATTGTAATACATGAGTTATAGAAAATTTATTTAGAGAGTACTACTATCTAAGGCACATGCAATGAGCATGCAATTTCTGAGGCATATATCATGGAACTGAACTCAATTTCTCCCTATTTTTACCTTACTGTGCAATTTTTATTCTCCTTGCTTCGAAAATGCGGCTTGATATAGAATGCAGAGAGGGAGAAACAAAAAGGGAGGGACAACAAAGACAATTTGATGACGGATTGTAAAATCAGAAAATATGACATCATAACTGAATGCGTGAGAGAGAGAGAGAGAGAGAGAGAGAGAGAGAGAGAGAGAGAGAGAGAGACTGCTGAGAGAAAAATGGAGTTGGAAAAATCATGAGAGATAGTAATTATTCTCAAATTTATCCACATTGTTTTAGAACAGATACTTCAAAATTTAAAGACATTTTTGGGAATCAAAAAGCTTACACTTTTCAAAAGACCCAATTATGGTATTCTTTATTAATAGTATAGATTATTAGTTAGACATTATAAATTAAAAATGAAAACAGTATAGATAATATGTATACCACTATTCATGCAAAATTAAGAAACAAGTCTATTAAAAAAACAAGTTCTATTAAAATTTAAAAGGAAAAAAAAATGAATGACGGGTGGGGATGGAGAAGGATCCTGGGACCAGGTCATTCCATGATCTTTAGACCCCACTTTTCCCCATGAGAACCGAAGAAGTTTGAAGGTCAAAGGCATCAACCAACCCTCATGTAGAGGGAGAAGATGTTTGTGGCTACGTAATATCTCTTAAAGCATTGCAACCTCCAAATCTAATCATCCACCTCCCCCTCTACTTCTTAGGCCAGTTATGGCCAATATGGCCATCACAAGTCTGATACAGGGGAAACGCCATTTTCACTATAGTGGGCCGTATTCATGTCCGCATGAATCCATGTGGTTAAGAATGGCTATGGATCTAAAATTGAAATCCATGCTCATGTCTTGTATAAACTTCCTCTGGGACTGACTAGAATAGAAACTTGGGACTTTTCAATTATAACCACTAAGAGCTAGTGGCACTTGCCCTTCTTCTAGGGAAAAAGTAAACATCAACTATGACATTCTATCCTGTGATTAAAGTGAGAAGTCACTAAAAACTACCAAGGAGATGCAAGCAAATAAAGTTTTTTGCTTGTGACATTATTTCATGTTTGATTTCAAGCAAGGTAAGGAAACAGAAGTGAAAAAGAGAAGGATGAGAATGCTCTTGATGAGAGTAACCTTCCCTCCATTAAAAAGGTAACTCTTTTCCATGTTACCAGCCATTTCTCAAACTTTTTCAATAAAGCGAGCATGATGTCTTGTCAACTAAAATGACTTTTTTTTTATAGACAGACATTCATTAAAAAAAAAAATAATGACAATATTTAATTCTTTTCACTTTTCTCATTTCCATCCAACTCCACTATTGTTCCAGGGCGGACCATTTTTGTAGGTCCCACATTTCCACTCTTTTCTGCACTCAAATAAATTGAGGGAAAAAACAAACAAGGCATGCGTGTTTAATGGAAGGCAGACAGCTGTAAATTGACTTTGCTAATGATCGCATTTATGCAACTAACTGTAACATAAAACGTATAACTGCAAATGATGGCAACTTCATGCATACAGAGAATTCAGGCAGATCAGAGATTTAAATCACCTTCTGAATCACTCTGCACCCATACATTTGGAGACTGAGAGGCAAAACATGACCTGTAAGTTGACTTGCTAACTCCTTTCGTTGACCTTCTGTACCATGTTCAAAAAACTGCAAGTGCAACAAAAATGTTAGACTTGAGTGACAAACTTAAAGCAAAACTTTTTTACAATTTTTGCAACCTACTTTTTGTATGACATAATTCCCGAAAACATCAGTCATCAAGGTGCGGGCATGAGGAATAATTTCTGGGAATATCTTGGTTTTCTCTTCCTCTGTTGCTGTTTCAAGTTTCTGCTGAATAAAACGACTTCCATACTGATCCGTACTACAGTATACAACAAAAATATATAGAACTTAGCATATAACCAACAATTACAACAGTACTAAACACCAAATACAGTATCATTGGGGTACCTGAACTCAACTACATGGTCAACAATGTCTGCAAGCTCAAAAGACCGAGATTTATTACTCTTATACTCTTCCAGTAATGATGAAACAAATCTTCCTTCCATACTGCTGCCCATGTCTGAGTGCCAAGACCCAATAGAACCTCCCACCGAATTCTTCATCACAGGAGTGAAATGGGAGATTCTTTCATTCTGAAGCACTGAGTTCACAGACCCAACAGAAGGAAGCACAGAGGAAGACATTAAATTTCCAGGATATGACATGCCTAGACCAAATGTTGAACTCCCAAAGTAACCATGATTTACACTAGCTGCTTTGTCTAAGAGTTGTAAACCATATTGCTGTTTTTGTTGAGCAATTAAAACCTCCAAGTATGCTTTCTGAAGCCCCAAGAGATCATCTTGTGGGCCGCCAAAATGGCTCCTCCTTGAGGAAGAGTCACTTGGGCCAGCTGCAGAACAGTTTGCATAATCAGACATTCTATATTGAAGATAGTGGGGATCCACAACTGGCAAATGAAGACTGGGATTGATCGTGTTTCCGGTTCTATTCATGTTCAGTCTATCTCCAACACCAGTTACAGCAGATCCTGCAAGCATCATTAAGAGAAAATTTAGCAGACCATGAAAAGGTCAATCATGAAAAAGGGGGGAAAAAGAAAAAAAAGTAATGTGTGAGATACAGAGTTGCTAGTAGTGGAACATGGAAAAAAAATGACCTGTATCAAGGTGATTGTTGATAGCCAAACTCATCTTGTGATTAACAGAGTATCCACTTGAGCCGTGCTCGGTGAACTCCATAGAGGGGATGTTTGTATTTCTATAATGAGCATTGGATCCTTCTACACTTGGAGAATCTAAAGAATTCAATCTTGAGTAAAGATTGGCAGATGAAGATGTTCTTTTCGGCAGATTAACCCTCCCATTGAAACCCATATCAGGCCCATAAAATTCTGGTACATTTCTGGCATTCCCTGCCACATCCACAATGTGGGCAAGATTGACCAGCTTTTCATTGTTGGAGTTATCAAGGAGTTGTTGATGTAGATTTTGATTATGACCATTAGACATATCGAATAGGACATTGGCCTGCTTATCATAATCCAGCTGCAAATGTGAGGTTGAATGATTATCTTCATCAACAAGGCTCTTTCTTGACAGGCTTAAGCCAGACAATGTAGATACAATATCAGCTACGTCATTCATGCTAGAAGATAATCCATTAAGGGCATTAGAACCAACAATATTCTGCTTCTCAGTTGGAGGAGCTCTGGTACCCACAGGAGGAAGACCAGGAGTGAGGGACCTCCCAACAAGATGAGGATCAGGTGTAGAACTCCTTGATAAAGATGAAGCAACAGGAGGCGTAAAAGAATTAGAAACTGTTGATCCAAGGCTCTGAACTCCAACTAGGCTACAACCAGCTCCTCCAGATTGCAAACTATTGGGATTAGAAGTATCAACACCATCAGCTATGTCACTAAATGCATCACGACTAGCAGGTCGTGAGAGAGGACCAGAGACAGTAGGTCGATCAATCCCCTCCTGCAACAGATATTAAGTTTGTTAACAACATAAGCTAGCTTCCAATCTCAATAAATAATATCTAATAATACTCGTAGAATCACAAAGTCGATACCAGGCTAGAAACTTACAATTAGTTCGTTTTCTATATGTGGGTGCATATTCACATATACATCTGAGAGAGAGAGAGAGAGAGAGAGAGAGAGAGAGAACTTCAATCAAAGACGCATGGATACGAATTTGGCTTTTGTATTGGACAGAATATAGATATGATAATATTGGAAATTTCAAACAACTAACACAATACACCTAGAATACGACTTTAAAGTAGGTGTTTTAATATTTTTGTAACAATCAAATTTTCTATTTTAGATCATTTTTATATATAAACAAGTCTAACTTAGCAAAAAGATAAAAAAAATATTTAAATGTGAGTGTTAGTGTGATATGACAAGTATGCAAAACATATGTAGTTTCTCCATTTAATATTTATCTAATTACTGCATTAAAATATATATATGTATATTTTTATATATATGCCACATGAAGAATTTGCCATAATCGAAGAGTATCCATTGAACATTGTATCCAATACTTATATACAAACACAGGAGTTAAAAGCAGCTTTCTTTATAATGAGAAACAAAACAACAGAAAGACACTCATGACACTACTTTGGCACACCATAGTATCAAGCAAATCTGGGAAGCATTGATAATGATAAAATTGATTTATTTTCTAAAAAATAGAAATTAAACCACTAAACAAAACCACACACAAAGACCCTTGTTCCAATAGCAGAGCTGTATAAAAGATATAGAATCTTCAATAAATAAATAAAATAAAACATAATACAAAGTTCTATAGTATCCGATATGCAACAAAGGGCCTTTTTCCTTCTCAACAGGTACTTCCAAACTGGGACTCCATGGCCAGACTAACAAAAAAGAATGCAAAGGAAATCACTACAAATGAATATTTCATCTCCCTGCACGCAGCAATAAACACCTGTGCATAACCTCAATGATCATATTATTGTACCATTTACAACTCCTGACACCAACTCCTTAGACTTTCAACTCCATTAACAAGGAAATAATTTTGCAGATTGATTTACTGCCAAAAGGGGGAAAATATTTTTTTTGACAGAAGTTGAATTTCAAGGGAACAGCTAATGCAATTGTCATAGTGATTATATGATTTCCCACCAACTCCACAAGGTTAATGTAGAAATAGAGTTTGCACATGTCAGTAACCATTTACATATTTGCATGCCGAATTCTACAACCATCCATAGTATCTCTTTCTCAATAACAACCCAGGAATGGCTATTATCATACAAATTATTCTTTTTCCCTTTTTCCATATTAAGGAAACCCATTAAAAAAAAAAAAAAAATTCCGCGGGTGGAAACAACAGGAAATGTTGGAGGATAACTAGAGAAATGGAGATTTTATTAGACAGTGTCCAAATCACTGGAAAATCCACCTAATAGCCCTTCAAGATAGAATATGTTATTATGCATGCTAATGTTTAGAATAGAGCCAAAATTGTCTAGTTAGAAAACCAGTTTTGAGGACAGCAATATCATTCCTCTGAAGCCACTTGGCAACAGTAATCCGCCTATTTAGTTATTTCCAAATCTAGATATATGAAGCATGGATGTAAATAAAGCAATACAGAAAATGTTCAAAGCATATAACATGACCATGTTAGGGCACCAAATACAACATATTCATGAACACAGTTTATCAAACTCATGTTATGTTGATTTTGGTTATCAATACTTTGAAGTTAGATAATAAGCAATCTAACTAATTCAAATGCCACCACAGCATAATTGTGGTTGCTCCTCAACAGGAGACCATTATATGTGTCCAAAATAACACAATTTCCAAATTTATTATAATAATCATGGGAAGTATCTCTGAATGGTGTAAGGAATGTCCTAAAGGTATATAGTGTTCAGAAGAATAAAAAAAACAAGACAACACTAATTGAAGCATCTGACATTATGTGAAGTGTAAGATATGGAGGCTTTTCTTAAGTTTTAATGTATAGATGTCAACCTCTAAGTCAAACCATCAAACAACAAAATATTCATAAGAATTTAGCATGTAGTGATTCAAAATAAATTCATACTACAAAATGCTATGCAAAAGAAAACAATCAATCCTCCTCCTGGAAGAACAAATAAGTAAACAGTAAACTACTACCAAGATAAAATGTAATGCAATTGGAAAAGTTAACTGATCATTTCAGCTATGGCAATCCCTATAAGCCAAAGCACAATTGAAACATAAGTGCGCAAATGTAAAATTCAAAGAGAACCTTATACCAGGAAACAAAAATATCAACAAAATACTAGGTTATCAATGACAAAAAATCAAAAAAGAAAGCAAGCACCTGAACAATGTCAGCAAAGCTTTTCCTTCGAGCACCCAGCCCAGTACTGTATAACCCAATTAGCTTGTCAGAGCCTCTCTCAAGCCACTCGTTAGAATTTCTTTCCAACAAATTCCTGGTAGTCAACTTCCTCTGCTCCATCGATTCATACCCTTCTCTTTTCAAAGAAGAAAGACCCGGCTGCATTGAAAACAAAGATGCACTGCCACCATCATCACCCAAATTCCTCTTCTTCCAATCCTCAATCCCTCCAAACGATGGTGCCCCACCTTGAAACCTTTGAGCCACCCTCCAATCCTCCTTCGACAACAATGGAGGGGGTAGTCTGGGGTTCATATTATTGTGAGAATAGTAATATGACAAATAAGCTGGGTGTGATCTAAGTTCCTCCTCCGATATGACCTTATCTAAACCATTACCGCTATTCCTCTCATATTGTCCAAATCCCGAATTTCTAAACAGACTTCCCACTGCATTCAATGAGCCCTCCACTGTAGGAGGCGCACTACCGCTCCTATACATATTGAGATCCCTCTCCCTCTCTCTGTCGATAATATTTTGGCGGTTACGATGCTCACGAAGTATTGATTCTAGCTCACTCTGCAAAGTATCCTCTATATTCACACTAGGCCCTCTCAGCCCCCCATCAAGGGCTGTCCGTACATTTGTATCAGACACCATATCTATTGTACTACTACCAGTTACCATTTCCAGAAAAAAAAACCCTAATTTCGCCAATATTTACAAAAACAAAAGACCTTTCAACTCCAATGCGTGCCAGCGAAAAAATTCAGCATCAGCTCAACTGCCCAAAAAAAAAAAAAAGAAAAAAGGAGAAAGAGAGAGAGAGAGAGAGAGAGAGAGAGAGAGAGAAACAACTAAATTCGATCAAGAATCCCCAAGATCAACACAAAAAGGAAAAATTCCAAACCCTAATTTCGCCTACAATAAACAAAATTTACAAAAATTAAAGGGGAAAAAAAGAACCTAATACAAATTTACATCTTCCGACACGAAAAATTATCAAGAAATTCAACAACATAAAGAGAAAGAGAGGGAGAGAGAGAGAGAAAGAGAGAGAGAGTAAAAATATATGAATTCAATAGATTATTCAAAAAAAATCAGAAACAATTCTAATAAAAGATGAAAGCTATTAAAGCGATAATCATACTTTTAACATGACTTACGGTATTGAAATTTCGATTATTAGGTTTTCTCTGTAATGTTCAGAATCAATTAACGGACTGATGATAGATAGAGAATATGAAGGAAGAGATCACGAGAAGGCCAGATTCTTCGAAACGGTCGCGTCAGAGAGAGAGAGAGAGAGAGAGAGAGTTTTTACAGAAAAGAGAGAGAGAGAGAGAGAGAGAGAGAGGTGCAGGGCGGTGGGTGATGGGTGTGGTTTGGATTATTAATTGTCTTTGGCAAAATAGCAGATTTCAACGATTTTGCTATAAGTGTGTTTGGTCACGAGAAATGAGAAGCCAAATGTTCATATTCTACCGACCACTTTAAACAAAATCTTTATTTTAAATTTTCTTATTTAAAATTTAATTTAATTTGAATTAAATTTAATCAAATATAATATAATTATTAATTATCGATGATTTATAAAAATAATTATATTCTAGATTTTAAAATTTTTTTAACTTGTGAAGTATAATGCTTAGGGCGCCTCCAAGCTTTTTTTTTTTAATTATAATAATAATAATATCAAAAAATTATTATTAATTGAGAAAATGTATAAATTTTATTTATTTTTAAGATTATTACTTTTAATATTTTTTTTGGAATTTTAGATAAATTTTAAAAACAAATTACTTAATTTATGTCAATTTTAATTTAAAAAAATTAATATCTAACCCTGATTAAACTCACTTTTGGATTTTAAATTCATGTAGCCAAATTAATGAATAGAATCTCTGCTTCTTGATTTTGAAAAAAAATATTTGAATAAAATTTTTTTTACGTTTGAATGTTTGAACAATTCAATTATAATTTAGTATAATTCTTTTTTTTTTAAGTTTTAAATCATAAAATCGAAATAATAAGATTTTTTTTTTAGTTTTTATCATTGATATTCGAATTTTAATTGATTAATTCGATTCGATTCGATAATTATGATATTTATTTTAGAGATTGAGACACACAATTCCAGTTCGCCTAGAAATTTAAACTTAGTAATCGGGTTGACTGATCTAATTATGGGACAATTGTCCTTGCGTATTAGTGCTATAATAATGCCAATCTAATTATGGGATAATTGTCCTTATGTATTTAGTACTATAATAATGCCTAGAAAAAGATCTTAGGTACCATCTAGAAGCTGAAAAATGTTTCTCCGGCGGGGCATTTTTTGCCATTGCCAAAGGGGTAGATTTTTTTTTTTTTTCTTTTGACAATTGTTTGTTAAATTTCTTTACTACGAAGGAAAAAGGGTAATATAAATAATATAAATTTGGTATTGTTTTATTAAAAACTTACCATGTATTAAGACCGACAATCGGGGTCGAGTCAATCCAAGCTTGGTCTATTTTGAAGGATCGATCTTGGCTCATTTTAGGATAAATGTGAAATTGAATTCATTATTTTAATCCGTTTTAATTTCGAATCAAATCTGAACATCAGTGGTTTTGGTCCATTATAGGCTTGGCCATTGTTACTTTGATAAGTCTTTCATAATATTATTATTATTATTAATTTTCATAATAATATATAATTTTTAATTTAATGTGTTAATATTTGTTTTGTATTTTATTTTCAATGATTAATGTGTTGTTATTTTATATTTATTATATTCTAAGATGGGTTAAAAATATTAAAAAAAATTTATGATTTAGATCGAGATTGACTCAAAAAGGGCCCAAAGCTCTTTTAATATTTTGGACTGAACTCGAGCCTCAATTCTTCAAGTTTTTTTTTAATTGAATTTAAGCTTGACCCTATAAAATTTTAAATGGATCGAGTTTGGATTTTATAAAACCCTACTTAAAAAACTCAGATTGTCCAACTATCAATGCTTTTTCGGTACGTGAAAGCATTTCTATTTTAATTGAAGTGAGAGAGGGGGTGGGGGGGTGGGGGCGTTGCGGTTCACAATTGGTAACCCTTTTCACTAGCATCTAAAAGTAAACATGCAGTCTAGGTGACTTGACCAAAGATGTGTTCAAAAGGCGATGCATTTGAGAAGGGGGGGGGGGGGGGGGGTTTGCGGTTCAGTATTAGTAACCCTTTTCACTGGCATCTAAAAGTAAACATGCAGTCTAGGTGATTTGACCAAGATGTATTCAAAAGGCGATGCATTTGTGGACACCAACCTGCAGTAGAATATAGGATAGAAGAAGGGCATAATATGCAGCCTAGTCTGGATTGGCTTTGGAGGTCCTTTGGCTACACTTTTGAGGACTACATTTATCAACAGAATCTGAGAGTTTTACCTTTTCTCCATGGCCACTTCAGTAGATAGATAGATAAGATAGATAGAGATCAATTTCTTTATTTTTTTTTCTATTGATTCTGTTTCCTTATACTGAGATCTGATAATGTATTGCTGATGTTTTACAAAGTAAAATTTGTTGCTCTATGATAGTAAAGTGGGGGAGAAAATGTTGTGAAACTAGAAATTACAAATTTGTCTCATTTTCTATCATTTCGTTAACAACCCAGTATGCTTTGTGCCCTCCTATAATCTCCGCTTGTTTCCTGCAATCCTCCCACAACTGTAACGTAAATTCTCCCACCATTAGAAAGAGAAATTTACTGCAGGGAGAAAAAAAGAAAAAGGAGATCAACTCCAACGGGGGTTCTACTGTACGGTAGGCATCTTCTGCAAAAGGTTTCTGAGTCCATGATGCATTGAGATACATGAAATTGCCATTAACTAAGAGTCAATAACTGTGGCCGCAAATTAATAATGCTGAAGTCAAAAAGAGCAGTGGAATGAAAATGACATGTTTATAGGTTAGAGACATTGTGAATCAAACAAAATATACACATGTTGAGAAAGACATGCAAGATTAATACACTGTAATGGCACGTACTGATTTCCTGATTTTGGAATCTTTCTTTTGTTTGAATTGGGTAAATCACAATAGTTACGCGATGACATTCATGTTGTTCATAGCATTGTGAATGGCCAGTCCACCCAGAAAGAGGGGAAAAACGTGGGCCTGCCATGTGAAAACCTCAAACAAGATTGCCACTCGCCTTTTCTTGCCCTGGAATCTGGATGCTGTAAATTATAAGACAGACTATGGATACACTAAAGTGGGTTTCCTAACATGGGACCGGGTGCCCTAGTACCTTAAAGACCTTGTTTTCAAATTGGAGGACAACTTCCTACCATGCAATTAGAGACTTAAATGCATAGCAGTAGACTAGCTTGAATTTTCTCTCAAGCCGATGATCAACCAGCTATGGCCACACATTTTAGGCTCTAAGGCCACAATCTTCCCCACAAATGATGTTCACTTTGTAAAAGCAGAACTTACAGTATTATCATGTTTATAACAGTGAATCCAACTCAGGGACTTCAACTCATCTCAATTACAGGATTCTCACATATGCAACCATGTGTCATTTGGCTGTGTAATTCAAGACTGTTTAGTTATTTCCAGTAATTTGATAACCATGATGCTGATAACTTTTAGATAGCAATTAATGGAACTGGATAGTCATTTATCCAGAATCCAAATCAAATAACAGAAAAGACAGGCTACCAATCATGCAAATCTCTTGCATAACATTGCTTTTGTGATTTGCTTAAGAAAATGAACTGGATTGACCTATAGCTGCAGATTAAAAGGAAACCTTCTAAGCCCAAAATATCAGTTACCCTCATACCTAAGAGACGGGCAAGACAAGAAACCGATGATTGGGCAGAGAATGTCTATTGCAAGTTTATAAAACCAATTGCTTACATCATTGATAATAAGATTTAACAGCTTAAAAGCAGCAGGATGAGGGAGAATCAGGAGACAGATCACCACCCTAAATAATGAATAAGAAGAGCAAAAAAAATTGAAACTAAATTATTTAAATTTTTCAGGGAAAAAAATCTGCAATTCAAGTTTCCACAATCCTATCACGTGCAGTTCTAAAGAGATGAGTCATGGTTGCTGGAAAATAGAATATGGGTGGCTCGTCCTGGATTGTAATTGGTGCTTTTGCAGGATAAAAGTCTTACTGTAAAATAATCAGATGAACCTACATGTGGTTTGATGACACACTTTGGCGTCGGTAATATTTCCGACGGGTAACTAGGAAAAAAAAAATCCAAAATAGAGGGAGCCAGGGAGCCTTAATAGGAACTTATAGTTACTCCAGTACAATCGACTAGCTTGTGTGGGACCATATTCACATCAACACAATAAAAAGTTGTATAAAAAAGTAGGTTCAACCATCGATGATTCTCTATGGTGCAGTTTCTTTCTTATGAAAAAAGTAGCGTAAGCAGATCGTAATCTTTTGACACAATAAAATATGAAGTTATTTGCCATTTATATCTGGACAGAAGGCGAGCATGAATGATAGGTAACAATAGAACTCTTTGATAAAATGGCATACTCCTATTTGGATTGCACAAAATGGAAATATAAGGGAGCTGAGTCGTGTCTTCGAGTACTTCCCTGACATATAACAAAGTCGAGGAAGACGGATGTTTTCCCATCTCTCTCTCCCTCTGTGTGTGTGTGTGTGTGTGTGTGCGGGAAATGAAAAAGCTTTAGAGCATTTCAACTACAACACAATAAAGAAGCACAAGAATCTCACTCGCAGGAAAATACTGATGCATGTATTGGAGTAAAACTCACACAAGGATTGGTGTCTCAAAAATCTTCTATCTGTTATATTTTCATCAATTGTGGAATTCAACGAATTCCCATCACAATTACTGAAGTTACTATTACCAAAATTAACAATATCCTATTCATCTTTCTTTCAGGACATAGGGTATGCAGTATAGTGTTAAGCAGAATGTGCTTCTGCAATATGCCACTTTCATACGCCAATTCTCCCTCTCTACAGCTGATGGATCAAAATTTCCTCCTAAACTATTTAGTCAATAAAGACTGTTGATTTTACATGTTTGAACGGTATTGCTGGTTGTTCAAAGTCTTTTCATTTAATTAACAATGTTTCCCCTGATTATTGCTTTCATTTATTGCAACCATTGACTCCATTGTAAGAAATATCTGATTAAAAATTAGCAAAGTCAGTGAAACCCACCGACCTGTGGGTCTAGTGGCAGAGGACTAGACTCCCTTGATCAATAACTTGAGTTCGAGTTTCGGGAATGGAAAAACAGGCGTTGTGAAAACTAGCTCCTAAATTGGACTTTACGGCTGCTCAAACTGAATTAGTCAGGTTTCCGGATACTTGTGGCCAAGTATCAAAAAAAAAAAAAGTCGGTGAAACCTTAATTTTGGATGAAAATTGGATCAAAATAGGGGAAATTTGCTTTGGGCAGGCTAAATTTGAATCCTACGCTGAACTGACAAATTTAGAAATAGCCACATCTGTAGATGCTACTGAATACAACACAATGTAACTTGCAATAGTGTAAAAATAACAACTTTGCCATGTCCTATTGTGCCTGGGTTCCACGTCCATCACATATGAGCAACCAAGTATGAAATGGATTTGGACCCTGGGGACTTGGATTTGGTGCTTCAAATCTGAAAGATTTTGGCATTTATTTTCATCCATAAACACCAACAAATAGAAATGATAGCATTTCTTGCTTAATCTTAGCATCTTTATTATTCTCAAAAACCCTAAATGTCATCAAAACAAGATCACTACCATATGAAGGTAAACCTATTGCTCATAAAAATGATTAAACGGTCATATTCTGCATGCCCCAAGAGAAAGAGAATTCATCCCCATCTTCTAGGCTCTTCCGACACAACACAACTAGTTGCACATGTGGGACTTATCGGGCCTTCTCACCTGCAGCACATAGTATCAATCCTGTTGAGAGATCTGGACTGCATGAAAGATTTTTTTTTTTTTTTTTTATAACAACTTCATGAAAGTTTTAAACTAGAAGTTACCTGACTTAAAGACCAACAAAAAAGGGAAAAGAAAAAAGATAAATGAAAAAAAATGAGGCTTGCAAAATGCAAATGAGATGGAAGAAAGAGATTTGCAAGAAAAAAAGAGGAGAAATATCAAGGTCTCAAAGACACTAATAACCATAGAAGAGAGATGAATAAACTTCAGCATATACACAGCCAGATTTAAGGTCCCGGTGTTTTTAGATTCCAAAGAAATGAAAGTTCAAAGAAACAGAATATTGGCAGTGAAAAAATATCGACAGCGGGAGCATCACGAAGATATGAAATGTAGAAACAACATGATAAAGAGGAATGCCGAGCCAAATATCTTCCCAAAAGTAAACAAGCGAGACCCATTTCCCAATTTGAATTTCAACCAACTTAGAAAAATGGGACAAAAAGAAAGCCAAAAGATAAACTTCTAGGTACTTGAGTGCGAAACTCTAGATAAAGGCTTGGCCAGAATTTATAATCCTCTTAACTAGTACTCGATTTTCTTCATCTTATATTCATTGGAGCTAACTCAAGTTTTGCCGTGTATTCCTTTCTCATCTTGTTGTCACTGTGAAACTATTCCTTTACCTTAACACTCACATTTCAGCAGCACAAGTATCACTGACATGCTATAATTACTTCAAGAGAGTATCACATTCGGACAATTTTCCTAAGTAGATGACAATAAGAAAAAGGATTTGCTCGTAAACATGAACGCATTTCAATTTAATGTACAATTCAGTATGCTTATTTTCAAATGGTGTCACTAACCTTGGGTAGTAATCAGCAGCTAACTTCTCCAACTTTGGTATACATTTTCTGCACCAGCTTGCCATCCTACAAATCCAAAAAAAACCTACTTCATATTCCAATTTCATACTAAAGTTAAAACCAGTGAAGAAGACCATCGTATAAGCAACAAAAACAGATACTTCATAAAGAGACAGCAAGAGGTGTAGACGTTAAATTCAATTTTCATCAAAAAGGGAGAAAATTCATCATAATTCAATGCATATGATTGATTGAACTAATGCCAATAAATTGAGGGGAAAATAAAAATTAATTAATTAATTAAACTTTGGCAAATCCACAGTTCTACCCTACAGTTTAGATTCTTCCTAAAAATTGACATATTATGACAAGTGCAGAGACCCCGATTTCATAAAATAACAAATTAAACAAGAAAAGTTCAGTCTTTTTTTTTAATCAAAGGATAAATGGGTTCATGAAAATCTCATCAATTAGATAGAAATTCAATGTATATGTATATAACATAGTATTATCGATTATGCATTAGTTGACAAAAACAACCAAAGCCCACCTCAAATTAACCCGAAACAACAAAAGCCCACTATTTTCCTGACCTCAAACGACTGTCAAATCATCAAAAAAGAAAAGCACAAAATCCAATTCTTAAAATTAACTAATAAAACGAAAAAAAAAAATGTTTTGAATTATTGAAGTGGAGAACATACCAAACAACAATTATAGATTCTTCAAGCTGTTGAGCCTCGGCAATGATTCGATCGAACTGAGATTCACTCCGAATTGGTTCTAGCTCGACAGAAACAGGAAATGTATGGATTGTTTCTGCTTTAGTGGTCGCAATTCTGAGCCTCGCCAATGTGCATGTATGAAACTCCGAATCGTTTGATTAAATGTGTAGTTCTTTTGCTTTTTTTATTTTGAATTTTTCATCGTCTTTGTTTTTCTTTTAACCATTTCCGATTATTAATTAATCCATTTCAAACACCGTAACACCTATTTTAAAGTAAGACTCTCTCGATATCTTTTTTCCTACTCCCGTACTCAAACCAAAGACTTTTTAAGAAAATCTAATAAACAGCTACTAAACTTATGCCGGTTTTGCATCACTGTTTATTATCACTAAAATTATAGATCCATGTTGGTGAGAAAATTACAAACATATTTGTAGCCATTTAAACTTTAAACGAAGTAACAATGTATGATTTTATTGGATATCTTTTTTTTTTTATTTTTTTTATTTTTCTAGTTAATCTGATACAAAGTTTACCTTACCATGGATCGATAGAGTTTTTTAACAAAAATTTCATTTATAACTTAATTCATTTATTTATTTTATTATAAAGAAAGAGATCACTCTAGAAAGGAAGATAGGGGTTCGAACTCGAGAGCTAACGTCAAAACAGAAATTTTTGGTACCATCGGACCTAAGGAAATTGATCCGATTTGTTTTCTTTGAAAGCTTTGTCATTAATTTTTGAATATTTAATAGCACAAGAAATAGTATATTGCTTTAGAAAGTATATGGATGTATATGGCTTTCTTGGAATATTTGGAAGCCAATGATTATAAGAAGTCCTAAAGTTGTAACAATTTTAGGAAACGAACCATACGATGATATGAATGAACATGAAAGCCTATTTAACGTAAAATGATAATAAAAATATTACATTTTTTTTTTCATTGTTTGTTAATATTACTGACCTCATAAATTGAGAAGAATTTTAGTAAATTAAAGACTTTAACATATAACTCAAATTAAAATTTGTTTGGTATCCAGAGTTTTACCCCACTGTAAGACCTATTTTATGGAGACAGATCTCTCAATATTTATTTTTTCTGCTTCCACCCCGAATCAAACCCCAGAAATGGTGAAATGATATGGCCCTCTTCGCCAGCTGCACCGACCAATGTTGGTATTAAAATTTATTAATATCTAATAATAAGAAGAGTGACGGTAAACAACTGAAACTCGATTGATCAATCATGCAATCATTTCTATATCTATTTTATTCGATTTATTTATTTATTTTAGATACTCAGTACTTGTCTTCTTGATCGCCCATAGACCCCATCCAAGTAAATAGTCATACTTGTCAATACCATATCGGTATGTATAGTATGATAAATTTGAAGTTTATATTTACTGCTGCAAACCGTTAGGTCCCAAAATCCAAACCATGGAGAAGGGATCCTGTATTTCCCATGATTACATTGCCCTAATTTTAGCCTATGGTTATTCTTGAAGCCCTCTGATTTGTCAAATAATTGAAAAAATAAATAAATAAATGAGGCTAACCAAGAATTAATATGCATGGTCTTAATAAATAGTGGTAACCCTTTAAGAATTAGTAGATAAAAACTCAATTCAACAATAAGTTTTCACTTGCATCACGTCTTCCTTCATATTACACTGCGTCACCTTTGTCCAAATGTGGGAACAACAGTGGCCAAGCATTCAAGATACAAATGATGAAGACAGGCACAACTGATGGTGGACTAGAACATGGCACAACAAGAGAGGGAGGAATACAAAAGCCTTAACTGTGGATAAACTCACTAATTTGAAAGCAAAGAAAAGAAAAAAGGAAGCAAAACAAAATTTCTTGGGTGGCAAAAACCTATCGATAACCTTGGATTGATCAACTGCTCAAATTCTCGATGATTTTAGAAAGTGCCGAATATGAACCAAAAGCCGACGAAACCACACCTATTGCAATTATAATAACGCAGAGTGATCCCTGTACAACGGAGCACTAGTGTTATCGAGATCGCCAAGGACCATATAGAAAAAAGTAAAATGCTGAATGCAATGCTGATATGTATAATCCAAATTTTCAGACCTTAGAATCTCATAGGAATTGAGCAAGACTCTCTCAATTTGACAAAGGGTTAATTCTTTTGTTTTTAAAGAAAAAGGAAGACTCAAAATGAAATCAGCTCCTAAATACAGTTCAACCTGGATCCATTTTGGAGGATTAAAGTCCACAATTTTTATCACCTTTTCCGCCCAAAGAAAATTTCTTTTTCCTTATTTTTCTCAATTGAGGTATTCATGAAGTTTTTTTTGTGTATAGTAAGTGAAGGTTAAAAGGGTGGACACTTGGTAATGATATCCTTATCTACCTACCAACCAGACTAGATGGATTAAGCCTATAGGATGTGAGAAAGGTTAACAGATTCTCCATGTTGACAGAAATCTGAAAAATTCCCACCAGTCCTACTACCTAATGCAAAATTGGATGTATGTCTCTTTTTTCCCTCATGTAAAGATATAGAAACTGAAAAAAATAAAAAGAAAAATCTAAAAATAAGTCTTTTGCTTACCTGAAACCGAGTTACTTTTCCTCTCAAGATGCTCAAGAAACAAGCACAAGGAAGTATCAAAGTCTGCAATCGAATTCATTGGTTTATCAGATAACCAAGCAAGTGTAACAAAAGTAAGATGCAAATTCAAGAAATAAACATGCAATATCTAGTGAAGCTAGTTAAGATTCATGTCAGAACTTACCACAAACATTGTAAGCAGAGATCCAATTAAGGCCATTACAAGACCTGTAAGCCAAAAAATAGTATGAGTTCCAAAATGATGGAATACAGATTGCAGTAAAACAAATTCTCTGAACCTATTAAAAGACTCTGTCAATTACAAAAAATATTTATTTGAACATTGCTTCTAAAATTAATTTGAAGTACTCAATTTCGTTGGGCTTCATTCAGAAACAGTAAAAAAGATAAATTCAATCAAGGAGAACCCACAATCTAGGAAATGGGGACAATATGGCATCAATATGGAATGGCTTAGAAGGAGCCTTACCAAAGAAGGGAACACTAAGACCCACAAATAAGGTTGAGATTACAAGAGCCGTTCTGATGAGGATTGCACATGTATGAGACTTGCGGCAGTTTGGAGGTATCAACTCCTCCAGACTCAATGCAACTGGAGTCAAAGTCAATGCATATGTGTTTCTAATTAAGGAAAAACATATTTCTTGTTTCCACATAAATGCATATATATATATATGAAATTCTAGCTTCTGTAAAATAGGAAAGAACCATCCTCTTTTGCCTTAAACCATTTGATGGCAGCATATTAAAATTTGGTACTTAGAAAAGGATATTTTGTTAATGGGTTGACAACCTGAAAAAGAAAAATAGAAAACAGAAATATTAGAGTTAAAGCTAGAAATTAAATTTCTAATTAAAAAACAAATTATGCAAGAGATACCAGTTGTAGTTCCCTGCTTGGAAGGTGCAGAGAATACACTGGCATATTTGACAACTGCGGTGAATGAGCAGAGGAGCTGTAATGAGATTAAGGCTCACAAATTTACCGTTGTCCACACAGCAATCTTTGACGCAACCAAGTCCTGAGGCATGTTAAGAGTAAACTGGGAGAGAGTAAATTCCCCGAACATCTGGTAACCCATCACAGCAACTCCAGCATACAGCAGAGTACAAATGGCAAAACTGTATGTCAAAGGACACCTCGGCTTAATAAAGGAGTGAAGAAAAGGAAATAAGGATAAATGAAAACAAAAATATCCCTTGTTAGCAGTGATGGGTTTTTAATTGCAATATTTAGCATCCGGAAAGTAAAATATACCAAGTGAAGTATCGAAAAAAGATTTTATATCAAAATATATATATATATATATACATCATGGTATTTGTCATACAGGGGTGGCCATACAGTTTAAATGTCATGAGAGATATAATATTTAGTTTACCTGGTCAAAAGAACCAAAGGGAATTGGCTTGGTTTTGCCATTGAAGTGTAGATATTTGGGAAGACTGCATGTCCTGAGTAACAGTAACCATACAGACCAATTGCAACAGGAAGAGTTCCCAAATTCAGTGTTGCTCCTTTGCTTTCAAAGCCAACTTGATCCACCAATCCAACCCAAAACAAGCAAATGACCACCAGCACAGATGCTATAACTCCACCAGCTGGCAAAAAGGAAGCAAAGAATTAATAGTCCCTCCAAAAACAAGGAGGTCAGCATTAAAAACCTGCGCTTCCACAACACAAAGTTTGAAAGTACATTAAATCCTGGGAAACGCTGTTTGTTGTAGGTGCAAAAAAAAAAAAGACGGTAGTCACTAATACTTCAATTTTCCAAATGATTCCTCACTTTAAGTCCTTTATACATTTTACTTTGTCCAGTTTAGACGATGGGCATTGGTCCAAGTCATTCCTCAAGCTACTATGATATTAATCACTGGAACAAATTACCTAGAATTTTTTATGCATATTCCTGTTCTACTTCTTATTTGTCCTTCAGACCCTAATTTAACAACTTTTAGCCAATGAAATTGCAACATTATGTTATTTTTAACAAATTTCAAATTATGGATGCCCTTCTGACACTTTGTAAACCAATCCAATTGAGGTGTCGGGCCCGGGGAATGATACAATGACTCTTGATATTGATAGGCTGCTGTAGAATTATCTCTATGCTTAACCTGCACGATGATAAGGAGAGACTGTCTCAAGGTGGGAAATGAAATTGCATAGATATATGCAACATCCACCACATCTAAAATATGTGGATTGACACTAACTATGAAGAACACAATGCCAATTGTGGCATTTAAACTTGTTATAATTCTAGAGGACTGGTTAACATATCATAGCACTTACCAGAGATGTAGCTAAGTACACTGAGGTCTCGAAGCCAAACAGTTGGAAGAACGGCAATGGCAGTCATCAATGCAAAAAGATGCTTCGAACTCAACTCAAGTCCTCCCAAACTTATATGTGCGTTGGGAAATAATGATGATAAATTATCACTCTCCAGAATTATATATTCCACGCAACAAGCCTGCAGTAAGAGAAATAATGAAGAAAAATTATCATTCTCTGAACTTAAAACGTATGGTATGTTGCTTGACATTTTTCGAAGAGGATGACAATCTGAAAGAATTTCCCACAATAATAGTACTGGCACTGGAGTGAAGGAACATAGGATGGGAAAAAATGGCAGGGGAAAACAAAACTAGTGTTCATTTTCATTACAAGTGAAGTGGATATTGGGGAGTGGGAAGCCCAAATCAAAACAACACACACAAACCCACATACACTCCAATATCAACTTGGTGAATTGACCTGGAACCCCATATGCCAAGAATATCCTACATTGAGAAGTAACAAATATTCTTTTCTTGTAAGTAAAGTTGTTTAAAATGTTAAAAAGATTGCGTTATAGACAACAGATCTGGGTTTGAATGTATATAATTTAGTCTTATTATTGGCAACAAAGACAAGCCAACAGAATGATCCCAGTCAATCAGAATCACTTCCATTGATTGATTACCAAAAACTCTTTCAATCATGAGGTTACTGGGTGCAACAGCGGATGAGGAAGAACAAGTTACTCGGTTTAGACCCATTGACCCAAAAAGTTCTTTTGGAACAGTATCGAAAAGCATCAAGGCGTGCACTTGGTACATCTAGCTTTAAAAACTCACCTAAAAAATTTCACATCTGATGTATTCCTCTATCAAAATTTGAGACACAAGGAGGTTTTAGAAGTGTGCATATGAAATAGAAGGTCTATCTAGTCTATCGACATAGTATTCCTACTAGAATAAACATATGTATTTAAACATATGTATTTGGCCACCAAATAATTCTAAAAAGACCATGCAGCTGTAGGCAAGAGAAATTAAAATAGCATAGCAGTTCTAGTAGAGCTAGAGCTCTTTAGATGGGCTTGACTGAGAGAGACAGTAACATAAAAGAACATAAGCAAATTGTGTTCTCCACCCCAGATGATAAGGCAAGCCTTCCAAGAAAGCAGCACAGAACAGAGCGGATGATTGAAAGTCCTGACATACATGTTAATGATTGAGGACAAGTCTTTGATCATTGGCTAATTAACAACACAATGCAGACAAGTCAATCATTTTACTTAATAATGTGCTCCACTTTACTGATTATGAGATGGGAAATTATTCATGGCAATGAAAATAGGCTCCATATGTGGGACCTTGGAACCCTTATTATCTTTTAGCCAACAAATATGATTCCTGACACCACTTTTCTTTTAGACACTGATACATGATTTGTTCAAAAGATGACAATGTCAAGAGGAGGTAACAAGAAGAATGAGACATGCATTATAGGCCTAGAAAGGAAGTAAAATCATAAAACATTGGCTCAATAAAGCTAGCTGTACTTACATATAACTCCACGTATAAGATAATCTGCAACGATAAAAGACAACAAGAAAAGCAACATAGCATTAGCAGCTGCCGAAGCCTTTGTAACATTGTTTAACATTGTGTTTCCTCAAGAAAATAGTTGAAATGTTAATTATTCAACGGTGAAAAATAAAAATGTTAGTATGCTCTGCACGTTCTTAATAATTTTAAACTTTGAACAGTTTCTTTAAGCAACTCTGTTTGCAGTCCATTAATGGACGAGAATAAATAACAGGCCAGAAACTACAAGGGGGACCATGTGGATACCAAAGCATTAGGCAAGACATACCGAGATGGCAAAACGGCCCGCGGTACCAAATGCTGCCTGACCAATATCTGGGTAAGTCTCGAGCCCAGGTTTGCTGTCTAAGCAATAACGCAAGAGGATACCAGTGTAGAAAGAGACCACAGCAAAAAGAAATAATATAGAGAGTCCCACCCATCCTCCTTCTTTGACAGCATAAGGAGTTGAGAGGATTCCAACACCACAGAGGACATTCATTCCTACATGATATAAGAACAAAAAGCAAATCATTAATTGGTTAAATTCTTCTACAAAGCTGATGTGACTACAAATTTAGATTTCCAATGATAGCAAAGGGTCAACTTCACACTAGTATTAAAAGTCTATTTATTCTATCACTGGAACAGAAGGGATCTTAGCCGTAAGCATAGCATCTCACAGGCTCAAAATCAACGAAAAAAGCATATCTAGGATCATTCACATGCTCTGGAAGGTGATAGAACTGTTTTCTGTGGACAAGCTCTGTGTAGCATATAACTAGGTTAGATCTTGAAGCCAATCTTTAAAGGTTTGCCACTTTTCCCTCTGAGCTTGAAAATATGCCATTGAAGATTCATCAACAGGTAAAAGTTCATAAATGGTAAAAGTTCTTAGGATGCAATGATCAGGATTTGATTTGAATGGAATTCTTTTATACTACTGCCCATAGCTGAATTGGTCTAAGGTACTGCCTCGTTCTGATGTAACCAGACCTTAGCTAATGGAACATAACACCATCCTCTGTTCATTTACCAAGCTCAGTGTAAGACTAATACGTATTTGGATTTTTACTGGTCCTGCCTAATGAGGTAAGCTTTTACAATTTCAGAGCATAATAGAGGCAAGTCAATTTATAATAAATCACTTCTATAGATGTGCATAAACCATTGATCCTTGACCTACAAGATTAGGTCCCTTCATAAAGGTTTGGAATCAAATTCAAGGATTTTGGTTTTTGGTCTTGCATGTGCATTGATTGCAAAGCACAGATCATAACCTCCAGACAAGAAAATAGAGGCCATTAAACATAAGACAAAATATTCCATTCAACCAACCTATCAGATCTGCAAGTATATGTGCCTTAGTCATTGAATGTCCTACCTAGCCATGACACTATCCATCATATTAAAAAATTAAGAATTGAAAAAAAAAAAGATCATTACATATGATGTTTGCCCAAACCTGCACAGTCAGCACAACAAGACTCTCATGTCACATAAGTGTTGCCTAAACTATGAAAACAAAGGAGAGTATTGTAAGGAGCTCAACTCTAGTAAATTAAAAGAGTGGACCAAAAATGTAGTCCCAGAGTCAACATATGAGTCTTATCAGTCAAGATGGGCCAGCAAATTTTTCTAAATCAGGTGGTCCCTTTGCTAAGATCTAGCTAAATCTTCACAGGGCAACCCCATAGATACATCAGATAAAAGACTCCACACATTTGGCCACCAACCGAGGGTCCTGGGTCCCAAGAAAAAAATTGAAGGGTTTGATTTATAGATCAATGATCATAAAAATGCTTATAGGTGCTGTAGACACCAACACATTGGCCTATGGATGCCAATTGCCAATTAAGAAAAACACTCTTGCCAGGCAAAAGAATGTCTATGCTCTTGGGACATCCTAGTTAGCAGTCCTGAGAAAATTAGAGTGAAAACAAAATTAAGCATATGCATCTTTGTGTTCTTTAATTCACACCAAGAGGTAGTTTGAACCCCGAAAGTGATTTATGAAAATCATTCAAATAATACTTTGTATCACCAAGTTCACCATTTTGTCACACCTACTAAGTGGACAAGATGAATGCCAGTTCACAAGAGCTGCCTGTCTTTATCTCAATTATTTTCAAGCATGAATTCAAACTGGCTAGACAGTGTTCCCCCCGTCCCAGTGAAGTTTCACAATGTAGGCTACATGCATACATTTCGATGGAAGCACTTTCTTTTCAGGTATTAAAATATGACTGCAAATCCTTTGATTCAATCTAGTCCTAGTCTCTATCAGAGGGTAATGCAACAAGTCATCCAGCTATTCCATGTCCATCTAAATATACCAACAAAGAAGGAAACTCAAGTCAGGTATATGATTGCGTAGTCAAAGAAATAAAAAGAGATAAGTATGTACTACTTGACTATATTATAATCACGACTGCACAAATTTTTTGATATACGCCATGAATAGAAATAAGCATGCGATGAAGTAACAAACCATTGAGCACGGCCTGTCCAAATGAGCTCTGGCGTGAGATCGGAAGTTCATGTGAGACCTTGGAAATGGAAGGTTTTATATCAGACTCCCCTCTTCTTAGAGCAGATTTCCTTGTTGGAATAGGTGGATGCAAAGGATCACAAACAATAGAGCTCGGACGTGAGCTTCGTCTATCTGGCTCTTGCTTTTCATCTGCTAAAGATGGTAAAAAGGGTTTCCCCAAAGAGGTTAATGACTCCGGTGTGTGTCTCCTTGTCAATGATGAAGAAAGAAAAGAAGAACCAAGCCTAGACAATGAAGGAGTCCCAAGGAACCCAAGGTTTGGAGATGGAACACTAGTATAGAGATCAATTGATTGCCTGAAATATGATAGAGGGACAATCAGTACTTATTTCAAGATCTAGCAGCGAAAAATTCAAGAATATTGACAACACATTATGCTTCATTCACATATCCAAAATTCCTTTGTAGAACAAGCAATCAGCAAACTTAAATGTTTTCTGGAAATAATTGGTTGACTTTCTTTTTGTCACTTCAAACTTGTCAAATTCTAAACCTCGACCATACATCAGATTTTCCAACCCAGAACTAGCTACTGCAAGTTTCCAGATATTTAATTCATCACTGGAATTTTAATTCACTTGTTTCCAAATACCAAACTGATTTTTTCCCACTTCACAAATTAAATAAACAAAAAAAGTTTATATTGCAAATTCAAATATTAATCCAACGCTAGGCTAGACATGTCTACAGAGTCGCTTTCATTTCTATTCCTCTTCTACTCAAGTATAAATCCCGCCAGAGCCATTACATAATAGCTTTAGTTTACCGCAAACGGGTCAAAATGTCATAATTCAAGAAGGAAGGAAACCAATGGAAAAAAGGGGAAAAAAGAAAAACGACCCACTTCAAGGTGTTTAAAAAAATGCCTGCGGCTGCTGCTTAGGGTGCATTTAAAATATTCACTTTGACAATTTTTTTGAATGATTAAAATGTTGATTCAATTATAAATAGTATTAATGCTTTCACGCTTTTCGAAATAGAAATCAATGAATCGAAGAAATCAAGGGTAAAAGAACAACAAATAGTGTTATTGATCGCATATTAAATACTTTGAGTCAGGGCAATGAGCTTTAATTCAACCAGACACCGCCCCTTCATGTTAGAGTTCCTATGTAAATAAAAAAAAAAAAAATTTACAATGAGTTGGTAAAAGTATTAAATGCATCCTAATTTACAAGGAGACCCAAAACTTTGAGGGCATGGGTTAAAAAGACTCATTCCCCGATAATCCAATTTCAAGGTATCTATACTGGTAGAAAACCTTCAGGACATAATTATATGATAGAATCAAAAGACAAATAATGGAATCATCTGTCCCTTCGTCCTCCCTCCATAACCAAAAAGAGAAAATTATCAAACTCTGCTTTATCCTTTTTACCATACCCCCATTTTCCCTCTTTTGGTATGAAACAAACATACAACCAAAAACGAAACACCCACTTTTTTAGGTTTTTCATAAAGAAAAAGCAGCAAGTGACGTAACAATCCCTGAAAACATAAGTAACAGATCCAACCTTTTCCCCCATTTTCAGGCACAGGACATGACGAGAGAGAGAGAGAGAGAGAGAGACCTGTAACTCTGAGGCCAACTGGTATTATAGGAACCAGTTTTAGTTTGTTTGTGATTTTCATCGGAAGAATTGGATGAATCCGAAACGTTTCCATCATCTTCTTCTTCATCAACATCATTCTTTTGAGACACCTTTTCTTCATTGTCTTCCTCATCTTCGCTTTCAATATACAAAAGGTGATCCGAAACCGAGTTCTTCATTTTCACCCCAGGTATTTTCTCCTCAATTCAATCTGCAAAATACAAAAAAACTCCAAAATTCAGTAAATTCCTCAAAAGATTTTCTCCATTTCATGCCAATCATTTGATTAATTCAATTCTATGCTATAAAAGAAAATCGCTATAAATTAATTTCACATCATAAAAAGCCTGCGAATAATTTTAATTACGTATCGGTTGAAGAAAAATATTGTAGGAGACAAAATTAAGACAAGAAAATGACCTCGTCTTGTTCTTTAAGAAAGAAGAAAGAAGCTCTAAGAGCGAGGAATGTCCCTTCTGCTGCGGAACTTAGTTTCCACAGAGAGAGAGAGAGAGAGAGAGTGAGAGAGAGAAAGAGAAATATGCAGGAGCCCAGGGAAGCTCTCAACTTAAATTACTGGCATTCGCCATTTTTATATACAGAGAAATAGATTTCTCTCTCTCTCTCTCTCTCTCTCTCTACGGCACCCTGCGCTGTAATAAACAAATATTTCGAATTAAAAGAATAAAAACCCGCGACGTGCGAGGATTGCCCTATTCCTGTTTTTACTTCTTCTCCCTTTTTTGCTTTATTTTTATTTATTTAAAATTTTTTAATATAGTAAATTGAAATTTCGAAATTACTATTTTTGTCATTTAAATATTTTTCTTCAGTATCTTTATTTTTATTATTTTTTGCAAAAACTAGGTTGGTCTTAGAAGTATTATTTTCTTTTCCTTTTTGCTAAATAAGTAAATACAAAAAAAAAACTTTTTTACTCAAAAATACAATTTTTTGAATACGAAAATTATTTATTTTTTAATTTTTGAACTAAATCACATGTATCACGAGTTCAAAAGATAGTTTCCTTTCCTATATATTAATGTTTATTATTTGTATATTGTATACAGTATTTTATGTGAGAAAGTCGTAATTAAATTTAGTTAAAATTACATAAATATTTTAATAAAAATTATAAATATAGTAATAATTTATATTCATTTTTATAAGAAAGAAAATTGCATTTTGATCTATAGTTTTAAAATTTTTATTATTTTAATTAAAAAATTTATAAATAAAAAGAAATAAATTGAAAATTAATACACTGTACCATATTTTAGAAAATATTTCCGACAAAAAACTTGACTCAGTTAGAATAAAATATTCTTATGATACGTGAAAACTTCCCAACACTAATATTTTCCTATTTGAAAACATATTTTAATACGTTAAATTAATTTATATTTATATAAAACTCATTATATTTTTATATTTATAAATTTTTCTCATATTTAATGAATTATTTATTTATTTAATTATATTTTGATTATTTTAAAATTTTATTATAAAAATGATTATTTTATTATTTTTATAAATAATTAATATTTACAATATGCCATTTTATATTCTTTTTTATTTCTCCAACCTAAAAATATCCTTTAGTGAAGTTATGAGGCGCTGCCTTCATGCGGTCTCATCCTTCATTGGAATAAAATATCCTTGATAGCGAGGGTACGATGACATGTCAGTGAGCCGAGAGGGAAAACTCGACCAGCCTATGCTTCTCGTACAATTTACAAAACCAAACCCTAAATTCTAAACCGCCCATTATATTTATATAATTATATAATATTATTTATTATATTTTTCTTAATTTATAGACTATAATATAAACTATTTGTAGTTGTTTTTCTTATGAAAGTTTTTTTATGATAATATAAACTTAAATTTTAAATTATTGGAGATATATTTTTTATGAATTTTATTTTAAATTTCTTATTTTTATTATCTTTTCTTTAATTTCATCGGAAAGAGATTTTATAATAATTATTTTTATTAAATCAGTGTTCGTGAAATTTTTAATAACAAATATGATTTAATAATCAACACATCAATCCGTTCACACTTGATCACCCCGAATCATGTAATTTGAGACAGTAAAATAATAAATACAATTTGAAAATTTAGCCCTTTATTTAGGTCGAATCCGATTAATTTTTTTAATATAAATCTTTGTATTTATTTTCGGATAATGTCGTATATTTGATATACGAGCATGTTTTCATATTTAAACTTTCAAATATTTTCAAAATATCATTAGACATAAATAAATATAAATAGTATTATAAGAAAAACAAAAATAAAAAGTGGTTTCTTGGCTAAATATTTATGTTATTTTAATTAAAATCCTGAGAAAACTTTGTGCAAAAGAAGATGAAAGGAAGGTGCCTCTGCCTGCAGCTAATCCTATCTGAGATGGTAGTTTCCTTTCATGGCTTTGAATACAAATACAAACCTTAAAGCTGACAAATGATTGATCCAAAGTACTAAGGATATAGATGATATTATTAAGGATATTTTGTGGAAATCATAATCATGCAATAATTAAAAATAATTTCAGTCGTCCACACCAATTAAAAATAATTAAAGGATCTTATCTTTGGAGGGCTGGTGATTAGCATGATGATAATCATAAAAGATAAATAAAATAAATAAATATAAAAGTTTGTTTGAATTTGAAATCTAAAGTTTGATATTGAAATGCTTCTTATTTTAATGTATTGAATTTGTCGTAAAAAAATTATTGGCATTCGATAATTATATTTAATTTAATTAAATCTCGATTAGAATCGGATTAAATTTTTAAAAAATGAAACTCTTTTTATATCTATTTTCTTTATATATAAAATTTGAATTTAAAATTTTATTTAAAAATATTAGTAGGTATTGATAGATGGCGTAATGTTAGAGTTGTTTCTTTGATAATTTTGAGATCATAAATTGAGATATAAAAACAGTTTTTTTGTAAAAATGTAAAAGAAAGATTGCGTATATATACGTTCACTCTTTTCCTACTTCTGTATTAAATTGAGAAATACTTTATACACCAAGTGAGTCCTTTATTAATAGGTATTAGTGTTAAAAAGATTATATAATAAAAAAAATAAATTAATACTATAATAAAAAAAATGATTGCATCTGGATCCTCACCTTTATTACGTGTCACCTTTTTATAATAATGAAGAAGACGACATGCACCCTCCCTCTCTCTCTCTCCCTCTCTCTCTCTCTCATGCATGATTGTTCCAAAGTTTGTATGGATCAAAACACGAGGCGTTCTCATCCCCACATCCCAATTGCATGATCTTTGACAACCACAGGCTTGCTCAAATTCTAGAATTCAACCACAGCATATGTTGTTTTTGTCGTTTGTACTTCAATTTTTTTATTTTTTTTTTATTTTTTTTATTACTATCGTATGTTTTTCACATGCCCCCCCTCCTCTCTCCAGGCTGCCATACAAGCAAAATCATGATACGAAACCTCAAAGAAATTCGTCATAAAGATTATTGCCAATTTAATGTTAAAAGTTTTTGTCAAGATATATTTTCTATCCGAAAATATATATTGTTCAATACCAAAATGGTTGAACACCGACTAGCCATTGATTGATTGCCCATTTGGTAAGATAACAGATAAATTTAAGATTTCGAATTTAAATTTATATATAGAAAAAATAAACATTAAAGAATTTTACCCCATAAAAATCTAATTCAACTCGATCTAGATTTAGTTGATTCTAATATGATTATTAAGTACCGATTATTTATATTTAAAAAAAATTATGAATTAAATAATTAAAATTTTTAATCAAATTCAATTCGATCTGAATTTAGTTGATCCTAACATGATTATTAAAATTTTTAATTTAAATAAAAAAAATTAGAGTTAAATAGTTGCTCTAATAATTTAAAAATTTTATCGAAATTATTTTTTTTTACTCCTTTCATTTTTTTTTAAAGGAAATAGAGATCGAAATGGGTTTGAAAAATAATTACCATTTTGGAGAATAAAATGGGTACCCTAATGAACATTTGCCAACCATCTTCTTTGAGCACTTAGGTTTTTTTTTTTTTTTTTTTTATAATTTTTATAAAACCTCTTTTTTCTATTTAAAAAATGGCAATTGCTGAATTAACAATAAAAGCTTTTAATATGACATACAAAATCTCTCGTGCCATATATTGCATTTCTTATAATAAAAACTTGAGGTTATCCAAATATTTTCAAAATAAAGTGATTTAATCAATTAAATTAAAATAATTAGTTTTTATTTATTTTATTTTTTAATTTTTACTTAATTCCACTCAAAGGATTAGAGTTGGTAAAGATTTTATTGGGTCACGGATGAATTTAGCGGTGCGTGATTTGGACATATTTCGGATTAGGCTATGGATAAGCCAAGCGAGACACATAAATTTTCACTTGTATTATTTTAGTTATACATGAATTTGAATATGAGATTATCAGATTGGGAAAAGAAAATTTATACTGCTAGACTATTCCCTTAGAGACATTTTTATTTGTATTTTGATTGACAATAAGAAACCAGATATTAATTTACTTAAATGGTTGAAAATATACTTAATTTTTAGCATTACTTAACAAAAGAAAATATATAATTAATTTAATATTCTCTCTCTACCTCTCTCTCTCTCTCTCTCTTTTCCCCCTGGTCAAATTTCTACACATTTCTCTCCTAGCCGAAAGAAAAGGGCTGGACAAGGAAAAATTTCACATGGGACTTGTCAAGAAGAGATGGACAAGGAAAAACTTTCACATGCGACTTGTGAAGAAGAGATAGCCAAAAGAAAATTTCTTTTCCTCTCCAAGCCAAAAGAGAGAGATGGGCAAGGTAGATCAATTTTCACAGATATGGCTCACCATTTCATACATCCATTCAGAATCATGTTGAAGATTTTCTTCAATGCACAGTAAGATCTATAAGTCTACACTTGAAGGACAGTGACCAGAAACTCTCATCCGGTTGAACCTCCCCCCCCCCCTCTCTCTCTCTCTCTCTTGGGGGATGTTTAATGATTTATTGGTATCTAAAATTATATTCTGATTAATCTAATTCAAGTATTTGTGAAAATTCTATTAAGGAGATGACTCTTTTATTATAATTTTTTTTATTCTTAAATTTTAAAATCGACACTTGATTAAGAGAGTTATAATTCTATCCTATTATGTCAAATGTCAATTAATATTAATGACCTTCACTTTGTACTATTGGAAATCAAACCATGCAATCATTAGACACATCAACACCAAAATTAGCCCTAAAGATAAATGCCAATGGAAACAAGTGGAGAGAGATCTCATAAAACGACTTAACAAGATGATTCAGAGGAAGTGAATTGAGGATAAGGTTCACCGGAGAGCCACAAAAGGCCATCCAGATCTAGAGCTCCAGGAAATTGACGTCCGTACAACAATTATGAACAATAAATTAAAGCACCACAACAAAAATTCCTTAAGACATACCCCAACCCCACATGGTTTTCTAGGGTATTAGATAAGAACATGTTAACAAAAATTGTTATATATATAAAATTGAACATTATCCGATTGAAGTAGAGGTCGACAAGACGAGCAACTTGTAGCTCTCAAAAATGGTGGCCGACATTTTTATTTTGAAGTAGCCCTGCCATTTCAGATGTTGGATTTCATGTGTCCACACGTGTTCATTTAAATTAAAATCTAAATTTATTTTATCATAATACCTGTAGAACGAAAACAGAATAATCTTTTTTTGATATTTAAATTAATTAATATTTGAAGTTATATTTCAATTAATTCAATATAAACTGGGTCGAATCTTTTTTAAGAGAAACAACTCCTAACACAAATCTTTTTATTCTCAAGATTCAGATCTAAATTTTAGTTAAACATTTAATATTTTTTTCGATAAATCAATTATCAGCTGGTAACCTAAATATACACAGTGTTATCACACCTACTTAACTTATTATGCCTTTAAATGCCGGTTAAAATAATAGCCAATCTTTATTTAAAATTGGACTTAGTTTTCTCATATGCCCATCTTCCACAATGTTCATCTTCTCATGTACTCTAAAGTATCATAATTAGGTTCCTTTTTGTTCCGACAATGTGAAGTGCATGATTATGAAAATGAAGAGGATGGACAAATCTGTGCATAGAAAATCTGCCATTTGGGTGAAAAGGGTTTGCTTAGTGGAAAGCAGATTATTAAATTAGTCTGCCAATAACTTTAGGACACTATTTATGAAAATAATCAAAGCACTAATGATTTCATGGTGTACAAAGAGAGAAGTCCAAATAATAATAATAATAATAATAATAATTGATGAACCACCACACTGACACCCCTTTTCTTCTTCAAGGAATCTCTCTCTCTCTCCCTCTCACATTAACTCTTTGATTTCTTGTTAGCAGCAAAATCCATTTTAGCTTTTAAGGGTCAGTTCTTAGAATTAAAAAGGAAAGAAACCATAGAAAATCCTCTGCATCTCACTTCTCTGAATCAGAGTTGAGGAATCCATCATTTTTCTACAAGAAAGTTGTTTGGTTTTTACCTTGTTCGAAGGCCTAAATAACCCTATGGGAGCAGCCCTTGACAAGCATGAAGAAAACTTGATTTGCAGAAACTAATACACACCCACCACCAGTGTTACTCCTAAAATACCAGTCATAGATTTTGAAACCAAAATTTCTACATGGATCTGCACTGAATCAACCGATCCAAAGATGTGAAGACGTTGAAATAAATGTACAGCAAGCTCTGTGGTGGAAGCTAAAAATGCATAGTGTACAATTTCCAATTACAATAATGAGAAAGAAGGAATTAGGCCCAACATGAATAGTCAGCATACTAAGAGCTGCGGATTCTCCCAGGTGTTAAGCGAACCTTCAGAGACTGCCTTTGCATGTGAGGTGTAGAACAACTGGGATGAACTGAAACCTAATTTGGTTAAGGTTACCGGAAGCTGTTCCATGTAAAGAGCCCTTTCTCTGGCTTGTTTTGTTTCACATTGTACACAGAGGATAGGCAACAGATGAGTCTCCATCATGCCGATTATCAAGCAAAGAAACCCGACAATATGTGCACTCTAAGTCGGACAGAAAAGGAACTTTATGAACTGCCATATTGCATAGGAAAGCTAGTTCCATCTTTTAAATGGCTTGTTGCCTTGGGGCATATCCAATTCAGCATGTTTGGGCCTAATAGCTGAAAAGAGAGCACAAGAAAACAGGAATGAACAAAAGACTTCAACGGCGAAGGCAGAAGGAAACTTCAAGATCCATTTGAGAGAGAGAGAGAGAGAGAACAATGTGATATTCTTTTAAGCACCAACAGTGTCGGGATGACAATACCCCTGCCCAGATTTCCTGGCCAACCATGCTGCTTGCTTTCCTTTATAATACTGAGCACGAGGAACTACATCAACGATTGCTCCATAAAAGGTCCATGTCATACAAACAATATCAAGGATCCATACGCACTTCTATTGTTTCATGTTATGAGAAAGAAGATAGATATTCAATCCCAATAAATTTCCAAATGTAAATCTTAAAGCTACCCCCAGTGCTCCACAAGAAGAGCAATGGAGAAAGCTTGAGTAAGCCTAATCTCACAGTCACAGGTCTCCAGTAATCTTCAATCGAGAGAGAATGAAAAAAAGGATAAATCATATGGGCTCATGATAACTAGAGATTAAATGTCACGCCCCATTTGTAGACCTAAATGTAATTCCTCTCCAAAGAGCAATGGAGGTCAGTAACCTCAACCGTGGGCCTTCTTAATCACACCAGCATCTGCAAGAAGCTGGAGATGGTCACCTAAAGAGGAAAACAACTTTAGCCAGGTCAGAAGTTGCATTGTATCCAAAACAGAAAAAAAAATCAAGTAAATCTCACAGTGAATTATTCAAGAGCGATATGCTATCATTATGAACTAGTCATCATCCATTTTGACAAAATCATTTGAATACATGACTAATTGTGATTAAGAAAAAATGCTGGATAGTAACAGCAACAAAATTGACAATTACGTAAAGGATCTTCAAGGCTGGCCGCCCGGTAAGTCCTTCTGTAGTCCGGAGCTTATGACAATGACCTTCGCAACCATTACGAGGCAACTCAATTACATTCACAAAAGTTAAAAAATAAATAATTGATGAATAAAAAGACATACCGTGGAATGGAAACTTGCAACAGTTGTGTATAAGACAAGGATAAGAAAGGCCTTATAGTTTCAATAACCATCAAGTTGTTGATCAACAAGCAGCGACGATCCTGGATCAGATTGACTTAGCGAGATGAAAATTAAACGAAAAATGAAGACCATATCATAGTAAATCAGTAGCCATCCTTGTATCTAGAAAATGGGCAAACAAATCAAATATATGTACCATCCTCAAAAAACACCTTCTACAAAGTCAGCAATGATGGGCTCTGGGAGATTTGTATGATGAACACTTGTCACACGGTCTACCCTGCTCAAAAACACATTCAAAAGAATTAGGGACAGCTGCAAAGTTCATGCAACTATAAGAGCCCCATGAGAAAATATCAACATTTTACAAATGAATTAGGGATATAGGAGACATTTGCAAGCTAAGATAAACTTCACAAGCAGGATTAGATCATTGCATTTGTTAATTTTGTGGGTGCAGACCGGGATATCTTTACATTTTATGGAAGAACATGGTGCTTACCTATGAAACATAGATAGAGGCACAACATGGACACAGTAATACAACAAAATAATAAAATTTTTATAATATAATTATGTTGTATCATGTGGTGTTGAAAAACAAGTTCACTATTATTTCTAGAAGTGTGTGTCCAAATTACAACTAGTCACTAAAGTCTCATGACAAAAGGTTATTTCTTTTCAAATATGCATCTTTGATTATAAGAATGAGCATAAAGTATTTGAAATTCTTCTCGGTATTGGATATCTGAGAAATGGACGGAAAGAAAAAAGCAAAAAATTTGTTTTTTTCCTTTAAAGTTTAGAATGCAGATTTCAAAATCCTCAACAAATTTTCTTTTTTCCTTTAAACAATGTTGTTCAGCTCCTAAACCAAATCAATTTCATGTAACAAATTTTAGTGCAACCAATCATTGTTATTCACATTGCTCATATTTCCTTCAACTACAGCAAAAGCCATTACAGTAATTCAATGAATAAAAAGTACCATCAAACCAATACAAATTGAACATAGAGAGAGGTACAGATTGGATGGAATTTTGATCTGAGGAATGACCATCTTCAGCATCAGGAATATCGGAAGAAGGAACATGACCAGGGTCTCGTATTACACAAACGAATAAAGAGAAGAGAGAGGAAGAAAAACGAGGAAACTGAAGATCAAAGGGTTCCTAAAACCAGAAGATGTTTCTAACCCTATCCAATCCTGGATGAAAATGAAGATTGTGATGCAATACACAAAACCCATTAGAGAAAAGACTGAAATAATTAGGATTGAGAGAAATATTTTGAATTTCATGATTGAAAATTTCAAAATCTCTGGGTTTGAAGAACAGGGGTTTGACTTCGTTCCCGGATAAAGTGTTCTTAGAAAATTGTGAAAATGCAAAAGGGAATGTGAATCATGTGTACAGTGTGACCCAATTACAGGCCCAAATATTGACTCCACGAATGGACCTAATTGGAGTTTTACCTGGAATTGGAGCAAGGCAAGAAGAATTATTCAAAGGATCAGTTTGGGTGTTGCTATAGCTATCAAAGGACTCCAGGAAGGAAAACCCCATATATTTTGTTCTCAAGGGGTTGGATCCTTCTTCTTCCCATATTTTTTCCCCCTTTTTTTTTTTTTTTTTAAAGAAGGGCGGGAAAAATACAAATACATTGGTACCCCTTTGAAGTTATTTGAAGAATCTCCATCCATAGCGAAACTTTTTTTTTTAACTTATCTATATTCGATAATTAATTAATTGATACTAATTAATCCGATTTAAGTTAATTATTGAGTTTATTAAGGGATAAATTCTCTTAATATTTATTTTTTATTGTTAATACTTAAATTTAATAATTTGATTAAAAAAATCTAATACTCTGTTAGACCAACAAAACGTTGACACCGTGAAACTTTCATTGGAGATTTAATTACCACTTGTAGGATAAATCCATCAACACAACATTATTTAACCGTTAAATAACCACAATGCCCTCTAAAGCCCCGTGTGGCAAGCAATATTCTCTCCAATGATATCCTATAATGGATTTCAATGTAAAATATTTTTTTATTATCGGTATTTAAAATTTATTCGATTTATGCGATTTGAATATTGTGAGATTTGTTTTAAGGGTTGGATCTCTTAAATACTTTTTCATCATTTTCAGAAATCAAACTCAAAACTTTTAATTAAGGTGATAAAGTATTTGATTATTCAAATAAAAGGAGTTTAGTAACTTTTGTCAAAGGTTTGCTACTTTCACTTGAATAATCATTTTAATAATTTGAGAGACTCTGGCAACCCCAACCTCCTCCGTTTGAAAAAAATATCTTTTGGGGGTAAGTGAGATTTTTAAAGATTTTAAGTAAGATTAAATAAAGTATTTGTCCCTCTTCATATTATATTTTAAAATAAGTTCTAAAGTTTAACATCCTTTGAAAAAAATTTCTTGGATCGCGATTGCTTTTGGTTCGAGTAATGAAGAGAAATTTTTATAAACTCACATGAACTTGCGTAGATAAGCTTTTTGCACCAGCACAGAGGGAAAGGATTACACTTGGGGGTGTTCAAAAGTAGGCCACTCTTGGATGAACAATTGATTTAGTAGGAAAAATATTAGATATCTTGATTAAAATTTAAATTTAAAATTTGAAAATAGAAAAAAACTATATTAAAATAATTTATAGAAAGTTCAATAATATCTTGAGATCGATTAATCAGAATATGACTCTGAATATCGGTGAGTTAAACATAAAAATAAAAAGTAGGCAACCCAATTGACCTGATTTGGTGGGTGTTGGTTCGGTCGGGTCCCTCGCTATATATCAGTCGGGATCAGTATCATAATAAGCTTTTCTTTGACCTTTTCTTTTGTTGGTACTATGTCTTGGATATCTCTCGGTATCCAGGATTTCATCCCAATTAATTCGGACCGACGGCTGCAGTGGTTTCTTTCGGAAGACGGATCTCCTAACAGAGAACGCTCCATACATATAAGGACCCGATACTTCTAACGAGAATCGAATTTTGATCATATTTAAACATATTTAACTTTACATCCAATTAAGACAATTTACGTTAGTTTTTTTTTCTTTGGCCTTTTCCATGCACTTACTCGACCACGCTCATCCCTAAGTACCCTCGATCAACCCTTAAAAGCAGGACAAGGGATCCAAGGCCTAATACAGTCTAAGCCCATCCGGGCTCAACATTAGGGTTTGATGACGAATGTGCAATGGCCCATTAGGGGCAAACACGAAATGGATTCTGGTGATGGGAAATGCATTGACCAGCAAATAAGGTCACTTGTGGTTGGACCCAAAAAAATTTGCCCCACTATCCTCCGTACAATGATTTCAATTAAAGACTTGAAAAATTGGCAGGAATCTGCGCCCCACCATCCCAACACTGCCTGAATGCAAAATTTTAAATAGTAAACTATTACACTTTGTCATTATTATTTCAAAGTGATGCTTCCCTTCAAAATCGATAAATAATTAGAAAAAATGAAATTTAGATTTTTACGGTGTTGTATTTCAAGAGGTTAGTTCTTGCTTTTTCATTTTAATATTCAAAATATTAGATTTTTTACGATCTGTCTCAAAATTCAAGACTGAATATATAAATATGAATATATTTTATCTTGTTTCTTAACTTCTAAGATAAAATTTTAATATAACTCGAATTGCGTGTGAAATTAGTCATCAAGTTCTCTGTCACGGAATTTTCTTTTATCTCTCTCTCCATCTCTCTCTCTCTCTCTCTCTCTCTCTCTCTCTCTCTCTCTCTCTCTCTGAAAATAAGATTTCTTCTTTTTCAAATTCTTTTTAGATCCATGTTGTGGTGCAACAAGTTGTCTGCCATTTAAAATTGCGGTCCCATAGTAAGGGTAGAGTATGATGATTCAATTTTGACCACATTTGGTTAACTCCAAACTACATTTTCAAAGGAACCCATCATCGATATCAAACATCTCCAAGAATGATGTCCCAATAAGTGACAGCTACTGATCTTGGACCCTCCCATGTTCTTGTCCCATCATTTAAATATATCGGGGACCATATTTTTATCAATTTTTTGGTACAATTTTTATTTTTCCTTTTTTTGCCGACCCGAGGATACTAAAGGCCCTTTGGGCTTAAAATTTTTGGGACAAATTGCCATATATATATATATATATATATATATATTGAGTATGCATAAAGACATACATACATAATACAATATATATATATGAAATGAAAATGATGTGCGTGCGTGTGTGTGTGTGTGTGTAATTCATGGAAGTCATCTTACAAATTGGGTAATAGAAATAAGTCTGTCTTATTATAGAGTGACAAGATTAATCATCCTCTCCATGAAGGGTTAAGTTGGAGAGAAGATTTCAAGCAATTTACAGGCTTTATTGACATGGGGTTTCTTGAGTTTTAAGTGTGCTTGTTCCCTTTCTTGGGTTTAAATAAAAAGTAGTTTTGTTGTTCAGGATTTAATGTGAGCAGCAATAAGATGATACAATATATTTTTTTTAAAGAGATCACAAAAATTATGAAAACACTGAATTTAAGGGTAGACACATGAGCAAGAGCTGTACCATACAACCGGAGTTAAAATGAGCCATGTCTTGTTATTGCTAAGCGTCATCACTAGTTTTGGGTGATTTATAAAATGGTACAAACACTGAGCTTTCCGCAGCTAAGCCACCAAGCTGCTTCTGAGAAGGGTGGAGGAGGAACAGCCGATGTAGTGACTAATGTAATGATGAACAACTACAGGGATTAGACCCTTGTTAGATTAGGTTAACAGTGCCTTAACTAATGACTGCATCTATGTTATAACATAATTTATCAGTTAATGTATTATTTTTTTTTTAAAAGAATTATTACGCTGCTTTGTACATAAAATGATGATACAAGACTTTGATACTATCAATATGCTCCAAAACAAAAATTTTCGATTTGTCTGGCAGGTAATGGATCTTATGAGAGAGAGAGAGAGAGAGAGAGAGAGAGAGATACAGCTCTAGGTAATGGATCTCTAGGTAACAGTTACAGCTCCAGGTTAAAAGTTTCGACCACTGCATAATTCATGTCCAATTTTCTCTGCTATATATCTTTTTCTTCTTGTTTTCTTTCTCCAGCAAGACACAACCATTCCAAAAAAATTATGAGTCAATTATAAATTTCTCTCTCTCTCTCTCTCTCTCTCTCTCTCAAAGCAAGCCTTGGAGTACAAAATAGTAAGAACATTGCAACCCACACACAATTTAAAGAAAATATTAAGTCTAATATATCACGGACTTTCATTGATTGTTAATATATCATATTAGAATTCATATTGTCTGTTTTTAACTTTTTTGAAATACAACATTAACGCCATGGATTTAAATAAGAGAAAACAGTCTTTTTGTTCAACTACTCGTATGCATAACCCTTCTATAATCACACAATAACATGAATCTTGTGAGTTAACCAAGTGAAAAAGAGTGAAAGTGTCACCAGCATGATAACTCTATTGTGAACAGGCTCTGTGGAGATTAATGTTGGAGATGCACAATCTGGTTCCTTTAAGGGCACCCCAATAGGAGGCTAAGACAAAAGATAGAAAGGGGGCAATTTTGGCATACACATCACCTTTATTAAAATTATAAAATGATTCTTTTACATAATTTGTATAAATGGGTAGAAATGTTAGGTGCCCTCTTTACCCCATTACTAAGAAAAGAAAGAACAAATGAATTCTAGACATTAATTTTTAAATCCTTGTAAATTTTAATGATCATTGTTAGATTAACACAACAAAACAAATAATAATTTTTCTCCTTCACAAACTAACAAAACATAGTTTATTATGGTTTCCGATTTTGATATAATTTATACCAAATTTCTAGAATATATTTTCTGTCGAATATCTACACATTAACATTTTTATTTTCACCTATATCGACCATCATATCAATGACATGAAAAGTTAAGTAAATTATGAAATACTTAAGTCAAGCAAACGATTTTTTTTTTTTTAATTTTAATTACTATTTCCCCACCATATAATATTTCTGGTTTAAAGCCCTGCCTCCAGCTTCCACCGAGACAAAAAAGGTGAGCGCCTAGCGCGAAAGGTTTTGCCCACTTTGAAAGTGACTACATAGTTAAACTCATCCAACCAATGCCAAGAACTGCAAGTACCTCAGCTTAAATTACTGTGCTGGCCAGTCCCTTTAGTTCCTTGTCGTCTGCTTCCATCAAGGTACATAGGTATTTATACTCATCAATCCATCTGAGCTACATTTGAAGTCTCCTCTAATTTCGTGTACATAGTATATGCCCTCAGGCACAGCCAAATTTACATTTGCATTGTGATTTCATTTTCTTGATCAGGAAAATTTAATGATATGACTTATGAGGACTTCCCTTTGGTTCCTTTTCCAATTTCACTTTTGGGGTACCCCTTCTATAACAATGACGTAGCGCTGTAGCAAAAGGAACAGGAAAATGTTGCCCCCCCCCATTAAAAAAGAAAAGTCATCCACACACGAATCTGAGGGTGTCCGAATGATTTAGATCAAGTGCCTGCGATTTCATGGCGCCCCACAAAGTTTCACAAGAGCTTTAATTTGCGGTCTTGCCCATAAAATGGCTTTATCCCATTAACAAGTGATGACCTACAACTAGTTACACATTAGCCACCGGGGAGAGGGAGAGGGCGGCTACTCCTGAAATTTTCAAAAGAAAATTATTTATATAATTTTAAAAAATTATTACTTCAAATATTTGTTCGTCAGATGAAAAAGTATAATTCTGTCTCCTTTAAAATTATAACTGAAAATAGATATTTTATTTTACTCCTTTATATAAGTTCATGATTTTATCCCGACTCTCCTCCACAGCCTAATTAGCATTTTGGTCCTATGATTGCAAGTAAATGTACCTGCAGTGCAGGGACCAAAAGTTGTAGGTCACCTTATCATCCCCACACCAAAATCAACACCATTAGTGGCCGTGAAATTTTGAATTTTCCTGCGCCATTCATGACATGACATGGTAGTTCATGTAAAATGAGTTATTCTCGTCCTACATAAAATCTTACTTCGAATTAACCTATGTACATCTTATGATGTTAGGTTTGCCATGCAATCTTATTAAATAAATAACTTATTTTACAAGTTTAAGGTTTTGACTTGAATAAATGATCAGTTCTATATATCTGGATGGATATATTGCAGGACTTAATTAGTTCTCTTCTTGAATGCCAAGATTTCTTGCCACTGATAAGGGGAAGTATGGAATTTGTGAAAATCGTTCTGGTCACAGATTTAGTGCACCACTCGTGTTTGGAGAGAGAGGGGGAGAGAGAGAGAGAGAGAGAGAGAGAGACGTAGTTTACTGCTAATGAGCTATAGCACAAATAGCATCATCTCCTTCCCTTTATTAGAGATTTTGTGTTTGAATTTCTCCTTTGTACCAATAAAAAGATGTGATTTACCAGTGAAAGTTCAACTATGGAGGGCAAATAAGTTGGCAAGAGTGTGCCTCTTATCTTAACCTTAGGATTTAGTAGATGACTGGATTTGGTCAGCTCTCAGCCCCTCCTGCAAAATCAGGATCATAATAAGTCCTAATAAATGGAAATTCCTGTCAGCTAACTGGTAACTATTTGTAATTATTTAATTAAGTAATAAATTTCCAAACAATAAATAAAACAATCATTTAATGAAAAGCATATATATGCCAACCAGTCATTAGGGATATATTGTATACAACAACTCTAAACAAAATCCAAGCACGAACCAGCACACTTGTTTTCTGAAATCCCAGATGCATCTGCAACAATCATTTATCTACATGATTTCTCTTCTTCCTATCAGTCTTACTCAGTGGCCCTTTCACACTTCTCTTCTATTGTCAGAGATGACATTACCAGCTTTTGTCTCTGATCTCCAGTGCATATGACAAGCCTCGGATTATTTGTAAGGGGGCGTGTGTGTAAAACTCACGACCAATATATCTTCATTACCCTCATCAAGATTGCAAATTATATTTTACAAAGAGAGAGAAATCCTAAAATTGTAATTACAAGAATCATAAGAGATTTCATGACAGAGTTGATACTGAATGATTCTTAACATGCATCTATATGTGACCAATAGGTCCCTCAACCATGGAAAGAGTTCGTGAAGGAAGGTTATGACCAAAATAATCATAAATTTAGCATTTTTCATTACTCACAAGAGGGAGTATAGATTAACTTGCAAATCCATGTGATTACTAGTTAAAACTAACATTAAAGAGGCATATCGATGCACTGTGGTCCACATGCAGAAAGGAGGAGGATCAGATGTATACAGTATTCAGGTGAGAGGTTATTCCAATGATTTGAATCATATGACCTTCAAATCAATAAGAAACATTCTCTATCAAACTATGTAAATATGAAGGATACACTTTTAATGCAACTCTAATTCAGTTTATAATCCTTCACTATTTACTGAATTCAAAAGCAAATACCATTTTCGCGCAAAGAACTAAGCAGAAGAGAAGCAGATTAAAAGGGCGTATACATATAGAGCAATGCAATATTTACATAGAGAGAAACTAACTTCAAGGGGTCCAACACGGCTGAAATACTTCCATCTTAAATGATTTCTTATCAATGGACCAATGCCAACTAAAATATTCTGTTTTGTTCTTTCTTTTGTTTTCTTTCGCGCATGCGTGAGTATAGAGAGAGAGAGAGAGAGAGAGTTTTGCAAAATCAAAACCTTTGTCCAAAATTAGCAATCACACACGCGCATACACACTGGAAAGGAGTTTTAAAGTCTCAAATCCTTTTAAGAATTGAAAAAAAAAAACGTGACAAAAGAGGGTACAAACCCATTGAAAGAAAACCCTAATAAAAGTGTATTGAAAGTCTGCCAACTCTTCCCTAAGGTTTGTCCAAACAGGAGAATAGTTGTAGCAGAGAACATCCCAACAATTTAATGAGTATATATTCTCTGTTCTGCCTAGTTGTTCGAAAATCATTGTCTTTCTTCTTGTTTTCTTCACTAACCAACCAAACGAGCTCCCAATACAATGAAAATTAACTAGAGAGAATCCGAGAACAAACTTGGTACTACTTTAAACAAAAGAAATGGGTTGAATGCACAATAAGAAACAATTAAAGACCTAGATATCAGTTTCATAGACTATTATATCAGTATATGCTACACTTAATGTGTGTACTAGCTATGGGGGGGAGAGAGAGAGAGAGAGAGAGCATAAAAATGACCAGGATGACCAGGTAGTGCTCCACAAAAACATGCATAAGATTATTGGCCAATGACAAAAAGTTGACATCATCTTCCCCAACAAGTTATGAATCTCGTACCAAGTAAGTCCTAGAGAGAGAACTTCAACTTCCAAAGCATGAATCTCCGCATAGATGAATTTCTTACCTAATGAATTTGTCTTTTGATTGGACATGATCCCTTCCCTAAACTTCACGAACCAGTTTTGGTTCACATAAATATAGAAACCCATTAAAAATTCTTTCTCATTTTTTCAATTACATACTTATTAACACACAAAACACCATTAACTCATCCAACCCATATCATAAATAAATCAACAAATAAGTAATAAAAATATATAATTGAAGAAAATCATAGAGTTACCTCCTTACCTTTTTGCACCATCTATTATATACTTGCAATATCCTCCAAATCCTCCACTTTTTGTGAATTGGAAGAGAACTAAGATCACTCATTCCTGCTACCCAAAAAAAAAAAATGAAGAAAAAATGATAATAAGTATATTCCAATCGAATATTCTCTTTAATATGGAAAATTGTTAACATAATACATAGAATTTTGAAGCAGATGGAAATGCATAGGCTCCTGCAGTCATCCTTTCAGTTTGCTGTTAATAAGCCATCGAATTGCCGATGCAGCATCATCAAGATTCTCACTTTCATTTACACCACAAAAGGGTTTGTTTTTTATGTGTGAATCTTGATGATGCTACACCGGCAAACAACGACTGTTTGATCTTCTTCAATCCACGCACTCACTTTATGTGTAAGATGTTGCCAGAAGGGGAGAGAGAGAAAGAGAGAGATACATAAAATTTAAGGCAGGAACAGTGGAAAGAAAGGAAAGGGAAAGAGATTAACTTCTTTAAAAAAAAAAAAAAAACCAAAAAAAAAAGAAAAATCATATATGTACGACTTGAAATTCAAGTTCACAAGAATTGTGATGACGTGGCTGGTTCTGAATGGCTCAAAGACAAAATGACATTGAAGGAACCCTAACAAGTAGAAGAAGAATATATGATAGGTTTCGCGGAACCAAGCCCACAAAGCACAAAATCGATCCATGAAATATTAACCAAAATAATTAACAAGAAGATCAAAAGTTTACAAAGGAAAAGGTCTTAGAGTCTGATTACTATTAATTGCTAAGATCTTAAAGAAAGCAAAACCAAATCTTGCATACGAGAGAGAGATAGAGAGAGATTATAATAAAAACTTACAAAGAAGAGAGAGAGAGAGAGAGAGAGAGGAAAGTAAGATTTCTCTCTACATGAAATCATGAGACGAGAACAGACGCCCAACGGAGAGCTAGGCAACACGAGGGGTTATCTAAAACTAACCTCATGGCGGCCAAGATCCGGAAAAAGATGTTTTGAATCGAAACTGCAGAAAGAGAGAGGGGGGGGGGAGTGAGGGAGGGATGGAGAGAGAGAGGGAGAGAGGGAAGAGTAGATGGATGAGAAAGAGGGGGTTGTGTGTTCTTATATACATGGCATAACGTGGAGAGGAATCATTTTTTGAGGGCTGAGTACACAGAAATTTGGTGCATTTTGGGTAATAAAAAAGTTTTCAACGTGGGGCTTCCCATTTGGAGAGCCGGTTGGGCTTACAGCGACTTCTGAGGCTTTTTCGTTTTTCCTAAGGAATAATAATAATAATAATAATAATAATAATAATAATAATAATAATAATAATATGAACTTTATATTCATAAATTCTTGATTTTGATTTTGATTTTGATTTCTAATATTTTAACATTCAACTAATTGATATGTGCCATTCAACTTTTCTAATATTAATGTGTCATTTGAATTAAGAGTAGAAACTGAAATTATTATATTTTATATTCTTATTTTTTCAAAAATAAGTATCAAAAAATCATTCCATTCCTATTGTTTGTGGGCTGTCTAGAATGAATCTGTTTTGGAAATGATTTCCATTCTTGATATTCGATAATGTTTAGGAATGTAATTTGAAACTCAAATATTAAGCGAATTTATAATTTTACATTTAAAGCTATATTAGATTATACTTTATTACAATAAAGTTTTAATTTACCAAATTAATTGAAAAAAATATCAATTTTGCAACAAGAAAAATGCACTACAAAAAACATAGTCTTTCTAACGTTCGAAAACATTGGAAAAACTAAGTTTAAACATCAAAAGAATCTCTTTTTTTTTTTTTTTTTTGCATCGTCCCAACCTTTAAAAGTAGTTATAAAATGTCGGAAATGGACAAAAAATTTGGAAATATATGTTTTTTTAACGATGATTCATGATAATTTTATCAATATATAGTTTTGTTTTTTGTTTTTTCTTCTTTTGATTTTGATTTTGATTTTTTTTTATTTTTTGATTTTAAGTACAAAGACTCAAAAGTATAAATGAATTTAATTAAAGATCTTGACAGGCTATTAATAGCTTCTAATAACATACATAAGGAATTAATTTCACTTAATTGTTGTACCCTATTTATTACAAGTGCAGAAAAGTATTCAATAGGCTCAGTAATACAAATTCAGCAAAGTGGTCCTTTTCTGTTAAACCTGTTTTTGGATATTTTATAAGATTAATAGCTTCTATATTTGAATATTTCGAACATTGTCGGGCTCAATTTAAGGGTTTACTCTTCTGACGTCTGTTTTTCTATTACCAATCTTTCAAGTCTAAGGAAATGAACAAGAATAATACTAATAATTGAAGAAATTTGAAACTTGATACTTTGTAAGATTTAGGCCTAATTTTCCTACAAGAGGAAATAGTTTTAGATAAATTAAATTAATTTTTGTTTATATTTTGCTTTGTGTTATATATTTATATATTATATAATCTCATTGGCCCAACGAACAACAAATGAGCTGATAAGATCTTATATTGTTTTTTCTTCTTTTTTGTGAAAAATTAAAGACAAACAAAGTAGAAAGAGCATGGAAATCAAAATCACAATACTTCTCCTTTGCTTGGCAAAAAAAAGAGGGGAACACAGCCATACCTTTATTATATAAATGGGAAATTCAAAGACTTCAGAAGATTATTCGAGTAAGAACCAAATCGAAAGGATAAGTGACTCGAAGAATGTCTCCCCTGAGAAGCATCAAAACGCCGGAGGGAGGATCATTAAGGACTAGCTCCATCCAGCCTGAAGTTAGCTCCCATGTTTGCCCTTCCCTATTATGTGGGTCGGGATCATTAATGGAAGAAACAAACATTTATCCTATTTATTTTTGGGTTGGTTGAATGTCATCTTCACTATGAGGAAGAACTTGATTAACTATGGTACAAATATGAATGTGCCTCTCAATAATTATATTTCAAACAGTCGACAATTAAATGATGAAAAATGACATTACGTAATGAAAAAGGAGGACTGTACTAGAAGAAGTAATTAGTGACCAGCGTACGAAGCACTATTTTTGTTGGGCAAGTTGACTCCTTTTCCACTTTCTCTTATTAGGAAGGTGGAAGTTGCGATTCAAAGCCTAGCTATATCAGAGCTGGATGCTTACAATATCCATTCTGGTTGCTTTTTTTTTGGGGGGGGGGGGGGGCGCAAGAGGATTTTTAAGTAAATAATTCTAAATATGGCAAATACAAATAGTAAGCTCAAGGTAAAATTTTGTCATGTTTTTAAATTTAGGTTTTTCTTAAATATAGGTTTGAGATATCTTATCAAAATTAGAAAAAGTGGTGATTGCAACTTTAACCATATCACCAATAATAGATTGAGGTTGTGTGTGGTTAAAAGCAATAAAAATTAAGAATTAGATTGAAACACATATAAATTATTTGAATTAATATAATGAAAATAGAGATTTCGAAATGAAATTCTAAAATAAGGAATTTGTGAAATATAAGTAAAATATGAGTTTTGTAAAATCTATGTCAAGCTCTTTGATTCCAATTTTCCGAAGACGAATCAAATGTTTCATAAAGTCTTTGTAATTTTTTATCAATAAAGGAAGTATGGTTTAGAACATTGGATGTGATTCGAATTTTGAAATCTCTTAAGAGACCCTCTTTTGATATCACTGGACTTCAGATTACAAATGCAAGTACTGGTTTTTCCTTTTTGAGAGGCCAAAGAGTATGAAGTGATAGAGATACCATCTAGATCTTGTGGCCTAATTTCAAGGGTTCTTATCATTACTTGCACCAGTGATATTCCCCCGGGGGTGGGGCGGGGGGGAGGGGGGTCTATTTGTTTTCAATGTTCCTGATAGCTTGAGGGCTCCAACAAAATTAAGTTGGGCAGAGAGTATGGTGATTTTGACAGAACTTGGGAAAGAAAAAATAGGTATGCAGAGAGAAAATGGATAGAAATACAATGATGAGGTTTGCTTAGGACAGCTGCATATGATTATTGTGAAAATTTAGAATTTTATGGACACTTTTTTCTTCTTTTGATTTTAAGTATTTCTTTCAGGTATCAAATCAATGATTAAAAGATGGTAAATGATTTTTTGATTTATCATTTACTATGGGAACACTTGGGCTTGATTGATTCAAATTATCTCCTCCTTCCTCTCCTCTCTCATGTAATTGTCATTCTCCATCAAAGCATATTTAGAAGATTTTAGTGGGGGCCAAAATCTAAGAAATTATGAAATGACAGATCCGTACTAATAATTTTGGGCAGAATCCCCCCCACCCAAAAAAAAAAAAAAAAAAAATCATATCTCAAAATGGTACACTTGTGACACTAAATGAACACAAATAAAAAAGCCCTTTAATATAAATTAAATAGAAAATATTTTATTTGATTTGTACAGATAAAAATAAAATTAAAAATTATCTTTATTTTTAAAATAAAAATAAATTTCTAAACCTCCAATTTTAGAGAGAAAAAATTTAGATTGTTTTTTTTTTTAATTTTGCCATTATATATTTTTAAAATTTCCATCATATACCCATTTTGTATTATTTTATTTTTATTATCACTCATCCTTCAAACTATACAAATCCCAAATAATTGTTCGGAAAAGGTGAATTTTTCAATTGAAAAAAAAAATCCAAATGATTCATCTAGACTTGCACTTATATTCATCTTAAATTTTCACTAATACTTTGGAACTTATAATACATGTCTGGGACATATGCTACCAAAATAACCACTCACGTGCCCATACACATTTTCAAAAAACCCATGGTCCATTTGAAAAAAATCTGCTCTTCAATATGCGAACATGCACTTTTAGAAAACCTTTAGTCCATTCTAGAAAAAACTTCTCTTCAATATGCACCTGCATGCGCCTCCACAAAACTTTTGGCACGTTCTCGGAAAAAGTTTTTCTTCAATATATATCGGCATGCACCTTCACAAAATTCCCCGTGAGTTCAAAAAAAATAGACTCTTCGATATGAGTTATAGTGTTCGAGTTCAAGATAACTATTCACGTAATTACATGCACCTCTAAATGATTTTTATTCTGTTCTCGAAAAGAGATTTTTTAAAATTACAAAAACACGTCTTCAACCAAGCCAACCTATGTTTATTATCTATTTCAAAATCAAATAATTTTTATTATATTATATTAAATTTGTTGAAATGTTAGAAGATATTATAAGTTTTAATAATATTTAAAAAATATAATATATCAAAATCAAAATAATTATTATTGCCATTGAGAGATATATATTATAAATATTAATTAGTTTATCTGTAAAAAAAATTTAAAATAATACAAAAATATTCTAAAATCAATTCTGTAGATACAAAGGAAAAATCACTTATTATTGCCTAATTTAAATACTTCTTAGATTTAAAAAAAAAAATCATATAGCAGACATTTTAGTAAGCATATAGTCATGCATGGATCACCATCACCACCAATATCGCAATCATCATATCATCCTCATCATTAATTTTAGTCATAATCCATTGATAATTGTCATCATCGCCGTCACAATAATTACCCAATTAACATAGTCAAAACCAATCATCCACCGAGCAACAAAGTTGGCATGTTGAAGATATGCAAGTGCTTGGAGTTCTATCTGGAGACTCACCATTGAAAGTTTGGATTAATTTCAATTGAGATTATATAATTTTTTAATATAAAATTTTATAGATATATTAATCTTATTGATGCTTTTATTTTTTTTTCTTTTTTGGTGGATGCATAGTAGTGCAACACGAAGACGACGCACGAAGGCCCGAGTAGCTAGCCTCTTGAATGGGTCCTCCCCATTAAACTATTAATTTAATATCATATTGGCCGATAAGTTACGTATCAGATATTTAAATCTTTAATAAACTCAAACCTTTATTAGTCAAAATATATTGTATTTTGCACAGACAAGTTAGGTGTCCATGGTAGTTTTTTTAGAAATATCGAATTCAAATATTAATAGTGATTTTAATTTATTTAATATTTATATAAAAAAGATTACTGTAATTATATAACTTTAGGCCCGTTGACTTCCTATTAAAAAAATAATATATATATATATATATATGTTTATCATGTGTGCAAACCTAGTAACATAAGAGTGAAGTCATCAAATTGATAGTTCTTGTGTCAATCCTTTGCAAAGTCATCAAACTCTGGTACAATAAACGAAGTTAAACCTTTGGGGAAAAATTGTAAGAAAAGAAAAGCTCAAGAGGCCAAGGTCCAAAACTTTTAATACAAATTTTCAGTATTTTTATTATTATTTTTCCCTTTAATTCTCTTCTTTGTTGTTTTTCTCTGGCTTTTCGTGGGATATAGAGAGGGCTCATGGTACAATTCTAATAGTTATTGAAAATAGCAGAGCTACGACGAAAATTATATACGTGAATTTTTAAATATATCAATTTATAGAGTAAAATTATATATATATATATATATATATAGATATATATATATTCAAGCGAAAAATATATATGTGGGTTTATAAATATATAAATTTAAGGGGTAAGATATACATGCATGAGATAAAATAATTTGATAGAATAATGACATATGATTGTTAGACAAAGAGATTTGTAAGAAGAGAAGTAAATAAGTTATAAGAGATTTAATAATTTGAAATTATATTTTTTCTTGAAAACAAACAATGTGAATTTCGATAATTAAATAAAATAAATAATAATATATATTTATTAGGATTTGATTTTTGAAAGGTGAGATTATTGTTTTAAAAAAAATGAATAGTTAGAAATTTAAGCTGTTCGAAGGATAAAATTTGCAATTTCATATATATCGTTTTCAAAAAACCTAATCGTACAATTTTGATTGTGTATATTCAAATTGAGAAAGGACAATTTTTTTAAGGAATTGTCTCGAGTTTCATTCATATCATTGTAAACCCTTGAGATGACAGCCAGTGAATTCAGATAGACAAATTGAGATTGGATACAAAAGATCATACCAATGTTGGAAATTCAGCCAATGATTTAATCCAAATGATTACCACCATGTGAATTGGCATAGGTAACTACAACAATGTGGTAGACAATCTTTAGTGGTTTGTGGGAATTTTGTTTTCCAATTTCATATAGTTTTTGTCGTTTTTTAAATGGGTTCTTAAAACAAATTATCAGAAATACTGATCGTTAGAGTATATCTATTATGTTTTAAGTAATAATGCTTCACAACTATCGTTTAACTCATAATTACATCTTCAAACTCCTTAGACACTTAAGTGATGAAGAGATTTTGTTCAGATATGGTCGAAATCTAATATTCCAATATTCGTGAGCACGTGTACATAATCAAATGACCCGCAATGTTATTTCTCTTTCTGTTCTTTTTTTATTTTAAGAGAATTGAGACGTATGATAATGCTTATAGCTTTCCTCCTATTCACCAAAACTGGATTGAAAGCAATCACATCTTGCCTCCCCTTTTAGAACGTAGCACAAATTTGTAGCACTAACATTTATATTTTTCAAAATAGTACAAGAAATGCATATTTTGTGCTGTGAATTTGTACTCATCAAGGTTTCCTTGTGAATAATATCTCATGCCTTGTCCAAATTCTCATACTATAGAAGTCTTGAGAAAATTTAGACATTATTTCATGTATTTTTATACATAAAATATAATCATATTTCTTTTTTTTTTTTCTTATTTTGGTATGAAAATTGTCACAAATAGAGTAGACAATTTCCATGATTCAAATATTTTTAATTGTGGTGTAATATTTGTAAAATGATCAATTAATATCTTTCTTTTTTAATTCTCAATTTTTCAATACGGGAATAATATATCTTTTTCTTTCACATTTATTCTTTTTTTTTTTTCTAAAAATCACTATTTCAAATTCAAATGGACAGAAAAGTTGAAAATATTATTTTTTTCGGAGAGAAACTACTCCCTCCCTCTTTCTTTTATTTTGAATTCAAATGAATTTTGTAGAGTTAAACCCTCATGAGTGATCAGTACTCATTTTTTAACAAGTCCTTTTCTTGAATGGAAGAGCATCTTCATGGTCATGAAAGAATGCGGGTGGTTGTGTTGCCAACTAACACTAACATTTTGTATATCTTTATTTCATCTCAAACTTAAAATAATGGTTGAGAGAGGGGTCTGCATGCCCCCATCAATGGCCTACAACCTAGTACTACTTTTGTCATTTTTGCCTTTGTCTTGTATAATCAACCACACTTTCTTTGTCCAATTCAAAAGATCCAGATGCTTTTCTCAACTTTAATTTACTATATTTGTTTGTCTTGCAATTTAAGTTCATGTGTGTACTAATGAACTTCCTTAAATTTTTGTTTTGGTTTGCAAGATGCTAGGAGAGAATCTTGTACAAGGTTTGACTATATTGAATGATTGTATTTAGGGTTAGATATGAAAAGGATAATTATAATTTTGTATATCTTTTATTTTTGTTCTTGTACTTGAACATGAAAGTGATGAAGGATATAAGTAAATCTGTTTCTAGATCAGATCGGGTTCAGTAAAAATATTAACAAAAAAAAATCCGATAAAATGAAGACTTAAGAGTCTAAAAATTTACTCAATCTCATCCTTAATCCCAAACAATTTTTAGAGAAGAGAAATAAAGACTGATGGAAACAATTTCATTTCAAGAAGTGTTTCTTTCCTTCGACCACGAAAAAGGAGGGCCTTTTTTGTATTTCCTACTAAGAGAAACATTAACTTTGCTTCCTCTTAGGTCCCTCTTTTTCTCGGTTTTTTTTCTTTTTTTCTCTTTCTCCTTGCCTGCCGAAAGATGGAGAAGCGACGCAAATCAAGGAGTAAATAAACTTCTTTAACGCTAACGGTTTATATCATTATGTATGAATAAATTTTTAATTAAATATTAATTTAAATCGTTCAAAATATCTTAATAATCTGATTAAAAATTGATCAAAGCACACTAACATAAAATACTAAGTACAATTTATAAGTTGATTTGGTACTTCAACTCGTTTTGTCTATATAGACTACTCATTTGAAAAGGTTAAAATGATCAAATAATATATTTAACTTAATAAATAGTTTTTTTTTTCTTCTTTTTAATATTGTTTCTTTACAAATTTGATCTTCTTACCATTATTTTTCTCAACTTGAGCAATTCAGGGCTCAACCTAACTTAACAATCTAGTTTGTTGCCCTTTTTCGACAACACCGTAAAGATATCAATTTATTATAATATGTTTAATTTCAACTATAACTATTATTTTATCGCCCAAATCTATCATCAAAATCTCACAAAAGATGTCAAGTGGCCAAAGACTTGGTGATGATTCCATGAGATTATTAATTAATTTGTTAAAGTTTACAAGATTTGAAGGAACTTTTGAATCATAACGTCGATTAGATTTCGAAACTTAATTTTTCTAAGCCAAGTTGAACGTATCAATTTGTTATAATATTTTTAATTTCAACTATAACTATTATTTTCCGGGTGAATCTATCATCCAAATCTCACAAAGATGTCAAGTAGCCATAAACTTGGTGATGATTACATAAGATTATTACTTGCTTTTGTTAAAGTTTATAAGATTTGAAAGCAACTTTGGAATGATAAGGCGGATTAGATTTCAAAACTTCATTTTTTTTAAGCCAAGTTGAAAGTAGAGGCCCACCTTGTGTCACAAATCCTGATTTTCTTCTATTTTATTTTATTCATAATATTTTTAAAATAAATTGAAATTTTTTATAGGAAATATATTTTTTTTCGAAAACAATGTTAAATTTCTCTATGAGAAGGATTATAATTTTCATTATATGAATAATTTTTACATTCAAAAATTGTATTCGAATTTAGTTGAATTTAAAGGAAAGTTTTTTTAAATGGATCCAAAATTAGATTTTAACATTTTTGCAAATACAACATATCTAAAATTGACATGACACGTTTTTATCTCGTCTAAATATGAAAATGTTTCCATAAATTTGGTGCAGATGCCATCATGTTTTCAAGCTTCTCTACCACACAAAAGGGGGAAAAAAAAAAGAAAAAGGAAATGTCATTTTCACTCATATTTTTTTCCTTTGGTTTCTTACTATCGGTATCCAGAATTATATTTCGATTAATTTGGTTTAAGTATTTACGACACCTTATTAGAGAACGACTTTTTTAACATAATTTTTTTTATTCTCAAATTTTGAATTTAAAACTTGATTAACGAATCTAATATTTTATTTTACTAAATCGACTATTATCTTCACTAATAGTTTATGGGTACCCAACTCTTTCTTTTTGCCAATCCCACTACTGACGATCCTATTACATGTCACAAGTCCATAGAGCGAGGGAATCTAGTCTCTGGGTTGGGCAATATTGGTGTTTTTAATCCATCTATAGGGCAGGGTAGGTTTGGTTATCTTCATAAAAAGCAATAGGTATTTTACCATTGAGACAGTATTGAAGCTTTTGCATCACTTGTGGCTAGTTGAGTGGTCCAAATAGTATCCTTAGAAAGGCCTCATTTTAACTCCTAAGCGATGTCTATTTGTAGGTTTGATGCCTCTTTATTTAGATTCTCAGGGCTTAGTGTTTGATAGGGATGCCTACCATTCACAAAAGGGTTGCACATTAGGGTAAAAGATCAATTGCCTTCTTTATTTATATTTATAATTTGTTTCTCTCCCTATTTTCTTTTACTGTTTTTAAAGAATATAATAGTGAAAACAAGCGAGCAAAAATTTTAATCATGAATACAGATGACCCATATGGCTATGATTATTTCACGTGATTATGGAATAAATGTCGGATTTGATCTAACTAACGGCGATAATATGAATTTATTTGTTTGTCGCGACCAGACAATATGGCGAAAGGTCGGTTTGATAGTCACCATGACATGATAAACTAGTCTTAGCAAATGGAATATATTGATTAGAGCATCTTAATTTAAAACTAATCACACTGTACTCCGTTAATTAATCCAAGGCCTTTTTGAAATTGAGGAATAATTTCCATAAGGATTCCCAGTTGTAAGTGGTTTGAATTGGTTAAGGTTGTTTTGCCATAAAACCATGGGCTGATTAACAACTAAACACTATTAATTAATCTTAGTCTCGTATTATAAGCTCTAGGTCGATTCTCATGTGCACGGTGTCTCATTCTTTTGTTCCCTCATCGGAATGTACTGTTGCCACCCTGTCATCTTGTGGGGGGGGGAGAGAGAGAGAGAGAGAGAGAGAGAGAGAGAGAGAGAGAGAGAGAGAGAGAGCATAAATGTAGGGATATGTTTTGAGGCAGATGTCTATGCTGCAAAGCAAATGTTGGGGGATTAAGTTTGCACCGCATGTTGGGATCATTCTTGGAAAACTTGAGTAATATCAAAAGCCGAAATTAACAGGTCTACATCCCTCCAAAACTTTCTTCAAACATTGGACTTCGTTAAATAATTCAAGGAGCCCTTCACTAATCACTACAAATAGGGCCAAACAAATCCAAAACCTATGTTTTTTCCAAAGTCCAAAGACAGGGGGTTCTATTTTTTTTTATTATATAAGAGTCACTAAAATCATGAAAATACATACATTTATCAAGGTTTGAACACTAATCTCGACTTTAGATAAGACATTTAAGTAAAAATTCTTTATCACTTGAATATCCCTACAAAGCGCAAAGAGGGTTCTAACTATGTAATCGTTGGTCATCTAGCTATGTTTCCTTCAAATTGTGTTCCAAAATCTAAAATTTTAGAATTGTCTTTTGTTTTTCCAATTTTGGAATCATATTATTTTTCATTTGATTTGTATAGTTTGTATTTATTCTAAAAGTATTTGCACACAGTTAGTATTATTTCTTAACATAAAATACAAAAAATGAAAGTGTAAGAATAGATGGAAAGTGTAAATATCAATAAATAAAAAGAAATAAGTTCAAACAACCAATAGATTTAAATCTATTCACATGATTATTGACTAATTGATAATCGTCCGATCACGGCAACTACCTACACGAAAATTGACTATGGATTTGGGACGATAAAGATGATAGACAAGGTAGTACTAATGAGAGATTCGATTCTTGATAAAATTATTGCGATATATCGTTTAAGATAAAGGGACCTAACTAAAGAACCTAAGTCATAATTAGACTTGTTTAACGCTTGGTTTAAGCAATTAATTAGGCTAAGCATCTTTGGAACCTGAGAACTAATCCAATAGATTAAGAGAGATAATCCTTTGTTTAATATTGTTTGCGTTAAAACATGGGTTATTTCAACCCTTAGTATGTGTGCTTAATTTTATGTTAACCACAATTATGTGTGTGAAATCGGATCAGATCCAAAACCTTTTCTTTTGGAATTTGGAGTAGGAATTTATTAAATAAGTAAGATATGGATCCACTATGATTTGTTCTTCTTTGCGTTGGATAAATAAAATGGATGCATTGTAAAATACTAGCTTAGAGAACACCATGTCCAACATTAATTTTTGGATATTAAATCAACTGAAATCTGAAGTTATAGTTCAATTAATTCGGTTTAAGCGCTGTCAGGTCTAACTCAGGGTGGAGTTCTCTCAATATAATTCTTAGTACCCGAAATTTGATTAAGAGATTTAGTACTCTTATTAACTAAATAGAGTGTTTGTTGGTCCCATATCTAACATTAATGAACTAAACTTAATTTTCTTTCATTTTTCATTTTCTTGGAGAAGGAAAATGAAAGTTTATTGACCCATAAGCTTTTTATTTCTTTTCCTATATTAATTTTCAATCACTTGAAATCACATTGCATGATTAGCTAAAAATTGATAAGACTTGATTGATCAAATACCCACTTTGGATAAAATCGAGTTTAGCTGAGTTGATATCATGCATGACATTTAATTAAAAAAATTACTAACATTAAACAATTTAAATTTTCTTTTTTTTTCTTGAAAAAAAATTTGATTTCTATTTACAGAAGTTTTATTTTTTTTATTAAATATTGGAAATTTTTAGCAACTAATTGCTCTCTCCCTCCCCGGCTTCTGTGATGTGTGAAGAATTACCAATAAAATTGTAAATATGTTAGTATTATTTTCTATACATTTTTATCCTAGACTTTACGGAAACGAAAATGGAGAAATAGAAATGAATACAAAATTATGCGAAAAAAGACACTTTGTAAGGATAAGAAAAATGAAAATGTGAGAAAATGTATAAACATAAAAAAGATAATAATTTTTAGGTAAATATTAATTATTTAATGTAAAATAATAGAATAGTTATATTGTATAATAATAATTTAAAATGATTAAATATGTAATTATTAACTAAAAAATATAAAATTTATAATTATAATTAAATAAGCAAACAATTCATTAAATGTAGAAAAAAACATAAATATAAAAATATAAAAAATTTAATATAAATATTAATTAATTTAACATATTTAGATGTTTTGAAAAGAAAAATTTTTTGAAAATGGGAAAATGTTAGTGTTAAAAAGTTTTCATATATCGAAATTTTTATCTAACACCAATACTATAAGATAATTCTTTAATAGACGTGCCTTTAATATTCTTTGTGGGTCTCAAATCCACGTAAACTCAATTTATATATTATATATATATATAGATATATATATATATAAAGAGATTCGAACTTGAAATCATTACAAAAAGAAAGAAAAATTGTGTCATTTGAGATATAACTCACTGGTTTAAACCCTATTAATCCTTCTCTATTTTGATCTTTAGCTAGGAAACCAATGCTTTAGAAGGATCAAAATAGAGAAACTCTATTTTGATCCTTCTAAAGCATTGGTTTCCCAACAAAAGATTAAATGATTGAAGAAGGATCGAATGATTTTCTCGTGAAAATTTTTATGTGCTCCTACCTTACTCCTAGACAAAAGTCATGAACTGCTTATCACCGACGGCTTATGAGTTTAATAACACGATATTAAATTTATTTAATTAAAATTTCGATTTCAAGTTTTGAAAGTAAAAAACAGATATTAGAAGAGTTTATCTTTAAATTGTACCTTATAATACTTGAATGAGATTAGTCGATTATCTCAGATATCGATCATCAAATTAAAAAAAAAAAGAGAGAGAAGTTTTCATCTAAAAAGATTAAATGATTGTTGACTATATGGGCCCATACAGTGACAGAACCAAACTAATCCCCCATTGTGGCCTACAAAGGTTTATGGGCTTTGTATTCTGGCTATCGGCCCCAGTATATGTCCATGTTCACTTATTTAAGCTGGGCCACGAACACGTCTCACATTTTGCCAATACCTAAAATTCAAAATTTTTTAAATTTGAGTAATTTTAAATTAGTTAAAATATTTTTAAAATTAAATATATATTTTTTTAAATATTAAACATTATTCGATATTTTTAGTTTTCGATTCATTTGAACTATAAATATCTAAAATTCATTTTTAAATATAAGATCTCGAAAAAGATATTTGAATAAGAATTCTTAAGTGTCCGTACAAGAACATAAATGGGCTTAAAATCAATGATCAAGCGAACTCCCACACCTCTTTTTCTCTATGTCCCCAAGGAGACAGTCTAATGATACAAACTCTCATTCTCTACTATGATAATTTCAGGTTTAAATCCTTATACAACCAAAAAAAAGAACACCTCTTTTTCCTATTTGAAAAAGATAATGTCTTCCTAATGAACTATAAAAAAAATAAATATATATAGTAATTTCATCAAGCTTTGACACTAAAAATTCACTTAATCCATTGAAAAATGGAATGGTTGAAGGCTGAATTACTGAGTATTTACCCAAAATAATATAAAAGAAACAATTTGCCATGTAAATCAAATTTCTAAAAACAACTTCAATATTTGATCTAAAATAATAGGGACAATTTACTAATTTGTCTACCGCTTGACCTAAATCGAGTTAATTTTCTAGCACAAGCTCGTGGTCCGTCAATGACTCGTGCCACGACTGGTATCACCTCATTGTCTTCGAAGATTTTGAATTTAAGTCTCTTCTATGTAAATTAATTTTTTAAAATAAAAACTACCACGGTCTGTGTTCCCTCGTTAGAAATAGAAAAGATAAGTGTATCATTTTATTTCAAATTCTTATCAAACTCGGCTTCAAATTAAATATGCCAAATTTTTTTTGTTATATAAGAATTATGAAAATTATAAAAATATATATATTTATAAAGTTTAGAGTATTAAATATTAAAAAAGATATTTAAATAAAAATTATTTATCGCTCAATGTCTATTAACCATATTAAATATGTCGTGCTAGTAGTTGTACAGAAGATCTAAGTCCACGTTGGCAAATCTGAAAAGCATAGATTCCCAATTACTACTCAACACGGCTAGACAGGTGAGGATAGATGATGTGTTACGAGTGAAGTGTCATCTGATAGATTGTTATCCATACAGGTGAGCTACCAATGGTGACGTGGTCAAGCCGTATGCTTACATGTGTTCACATGAGAGTGATGTGTCGTGTTGACCTGAATGAGTTAACTCCGAAATTGCCTTTTTTTTTTTCGCTTTAGTTTCTTCGTTAAACACATGTTTAACCTATGATATTTTCCTAACAAAATAAAAAATAATTTATTAGTACTTTTTTTAAAAAAATAATATAAAAATAATTTATTAGGATATTTCATTTTCAATTCTGTTTGAAAAAATTTTCATAAATTTATTGAATTTAATGTAAATGTATTTATTTAAATTAATTTAAAAAGAGACTGTATGGTGAGAACAATTTTCAGTAAGGAAGCTTATACTTTAGTCTAATCTATGTGAGATGATTATCTTTCCCCTCTCATCTGGCATTTATTGGTATCAATATTTGAAATCAAGTGAAGGACATTTGAATTTGGAAAAAAAAAAAAAAAAATCCTAGAAGAGGCATTCATGAAGTGCACGAGCCCCATCTCACCTACATTTGTCAAAGGTAAAGATCAGGACTACACCCCTCCCCACCTCACTACACAACTACTTGAATGGTAGGAGTTTGCAAGAGCTTGCTAAGCAATGAGCTGGTTTTTTAGTTGAGATTTCTTGTTACTCACGAGCCCATTTAAGGCCATTTTACTTGTCAACAATATCCAAAAGTCGCTCACTATAAGACACCTTTCCTTAAAACCCACAACTCAAACTAAGAAAAACATCAAAAACATTACACGAATATATTCCACTTAGCACAAATGCCTCAATCTCCCTTCTGCATTGTCCTTCTACATCTTTTCCTCATTTTGTCTCCTTTGGTCCCTACGAGTAACCCAACTAAGGTTGTAACTGCAACTAGACCTGATCCGAACTCTGACCATGACTACACGACTTTCAAGCCCAGACAGAATCATGGTCGAAATCGTCGTGGTGGCCATACCGGGGAGATAAATGCGTGCTTGCCCAAAGGGCTTCATTTTTCTTCAGCTCCTAGCCGATATGCCAATTATCAGACTCTTGGTTCCACTATGTGCTCCCCAAGCAAGAGCGAAACTAAACCATGATCATTTCGTTCAGCCCACAATTATAAACTTACATCATACGCATATGTAAGTGATTTAGGTGTGGTACTATGTTTGTGTTGGGATTTTGGGGTATTGTGGAACTATGATGTATGCCTTCCACCCCCTCCATATACAAAGGGTTGTAAGAATTATGTCCACCTCGCAGTAACGTTTCTATTTATAATGTTTTTAAAGTATCAAATGTACGAAAATGGCAAGATCTGGATAATGAATTATGTTTTGATTGTTGTATAGCAATACGAAAAGTAGCTACATAACCCTTTAATCTCTCAAACAATTGTAGTTCAATGGAGATGAATACATAAACATAAGACTTCATCTTTGGCACCGGACAAGGTTATTGATTTAATCAGCCAAGTTAAGTGGGGCTGCATAAATATAGCAGCACAATCCTCTCTCTCTCTCTCTATCCACCCCTGGTTTGTTCTGAGTCAGCTTATCGATTCTCACAATCTTTGTGAGATGATTCCAATTCCAACCAGGTCAGTGCACCTGCCTCTATTACTCCAATGAGTTTGATAGCTGACCTAAACTAGGATCATACATACATACATATATACATACATATAATATTAAGCAAAGGATCACACGAGAAGAGCCTCTTTTATAATTGATTTTCTTCGTAGTTAGGCCTCTTTCCCTAATCATCTTAGCTAGTGAAAGATGTAAAAAATAAAATAAAATAAGATGTAATTGTTGGTTGAATAGTGTGAAACCGTGCAAATAGATTGATCTTTGGGGTTTAGAGGTGACAAGAGCTAACTTGAACCAAAACCAACCCGGATGTGGCCCTTCTACAAGTTCGTGATATTATACCACATCATCCAAAAAAAATTAGGGTTTGGACAGGGGATCCCGAACCCGAATAACCAAAAATTTTTAAATTTTATGGTATTTTATATTTGTATTTAATTATTGTCATTGTCATTATTATATATCTCCAAATGTGATTTTATGATAATATCATTAGTTTTTTATTAATATAATAATAATATAGAACAGTAATGGTTGTTATACTTGTAATTCGCTCAAAACATTAGGATTTTATTATATTATTTTCAATTTTTTATAATATAAATAATAACAATCAAATTTTTATATCACTAAATAGAATCGACTATATAAATTCTTTTATATCATTGTAATCTATTTTATATTACAATATTATAAAAATCCATACATAAACTTTTGTTTTACTTTTACACTGATCGGCTATCTAATATAATCTTTCTCCTTTACCCAGATTTAAAATCGGCCATAGCAAAGTTAATGATTTTACAACATATGCACATGGGAACAAACCAATCGTATATTTTTCAAAGTGATAGAAATAATTCAAGTTCATCGAAATTCTTTCTTTTTTTTGATAAAAATTAACTTACAAGAAAATGATTGGTATAAGATTTCAACGTTATAGCATTTGAATAAATAGTAGGTTATTTATTTTTTTACCAATAAATCATATTAAACTTTACAAAGATAATAGATAAGCCCCAAGACTAATTAATAAGTGTTATACGTTGGCCTAATTAGTCATTTGATTGTACCAAAAAAAAAAATAAGCAAGATATCATACGGATAGTTGGTCTAGTGGAATGTAGCGCTAGATTTTTTAATCAAGTTTCTGAATTCGACTCGCATGTTAGGCATAAAAAAAACTACGTTAGGAGAGTAACCCCTTAAATGGGTCATTGTTAGTTCTGAACCGGATTAATGATTTCAGATACTGATCAGTATAGTATAAAAAATATAATAGAAACGTTAAAAACTTTAAAAACTCTACATTCGAACATATAAAAGATGCATTAGCACATGAACAGAATACTACCCAACAAAGGATTAAAGCAATGTTCGACCTTAGTCGACTAAGCTACGCCTTCTTGGTGTTACTCCCATGTGCGTTTTGGGAACCTCGTTTATGGAATGCATCCGCAGAGTTTGATATAACTGCACAAGCTAATGTATCGATGGTTGTGAGCAACCATCTTACTTCGGGTGAAACATTGGTGGTGCATTGTGATTACCCCCATGACCCTTATCTACATGTTTCGCCCGGAGGATCTGTTGCGCGTCTGATACCCGTCACTGCGGACGATAGAGGTTGCATCAAGCAACTTGCTTTTGCGAGTATGGTAAAGTGAATGTCACAATCATGAAAGATGGTTGGGACTCATGTTTTATTATACAAACCTTCTACATAGATGTCAAAGATAGGGTGTTTCTTATCCCCAGAACGTTACCGTTCCCGATCCTAATGGTGACCTCTGTTATTAAAAATTAATGCTGAAAGTGTTTTATGGCATCGGATTACGCTGATGGCTTAAACTGCTAGTTCTTGGTATTGGTTTTAGAAGAGCCATTACTAAAGGTATTTCTTTCATGCATTTATGTAGAATTCCATATGGTAATTACTTATATAAACATAGTTTGAATTTTGGCAAGTTTCATTTTCTTTTTCTGGTCATGATTCAACCACGTAAACTGAAAAGATAATAATTTGAAGTTTGGAAGGTGCCGGAAGGTTTAATCAGGCATCAAGAGAGAGCGGATTTGAGTCTACTCAAAACCTCATCTTTTTTAGATAAAAAGCAAAAACATGTGAACTGGGTTCTGGTTTTGTGATCTTTTCTAAATCAAAACATTCTGTAATTCTCTTAAAATGGATGTCAAGCTTGCAATTTGAAAGTCTTCGTGTTTTTGTTTTCATATAAAAAATGGGTTCTGGTTTTGGGAATTGGAAACCCGAAATGGGTTTATGTTTTCATGGGGAGAGAGAGAGCGAGAGAGAGAGAGAGAAGAGGAAGGGGGTTGAAACGAAGAGTGGTATCTATCCGGAGCAGCATGTGAAGATGGTGGTACAAGTAGCGGTGACTGCAATGGTGCTACATATTTTGGTCGCAAAAGAGAGCTCTAGTGGCTAAAAACATGGTGAATTGGCCTTTGTGGCAGTTGTTGTATTATTTATTTTATTTCTTATATTTTATATAACCATTATTTCTTTACTCTCTTTTACTCGTTGGATGATTTATTCAATCACGTGAAATTATTAAATAAAGTAAAAAAGAGCCTATCATGGTTTAAAATAAGCACATGATTCTACTTTGTTATCATCTTATATTTTATGTAAATATCGTCCCTTCTAAAAATTTAATACAGTGGAGAGAATTATTTTAATTATTTATATGAAAAAATTACTAAATTTCTAATTTCTATTATGGTGAATCGGTATGGCAGTGCAGGTGTGTCTTGCCATTGTCGAGGAAGAGGAGCGAAGAAGTGACAAAAGAGAGAGATGAGGGAGAAAGTCACGTAATCTTAATCATCGGATATTTATTGATTTAATAGTATAAAATTTAGTTTAAATATTTTACACTCAAGCTCATGACCGACAAACAATAGCCAGTAGCAAGCCATGTGCAACCTTAGTCAACTAGGCTTCACCTGTACAAATGATAACTTATGTGTGCAATTTGGGAACCTAGCATGGCAATTGGAGTTTCAAACTTGTGAGCAATCACTATACTTTTGGTGAATCTATTATGATTTGGATCAGTTCCTAAGTTTTAAGTGTTCCGCCCAAAGAATACCCTCTGACGACGATACCTTGCTCCTATAGTATCGCAGAGTTGACGTAAAAATATCAATGAGATATAATTCAACTGGTATCGTTCTTCTTTTCGTTATAAAGGTCTCGAATTCGAACTTAACATAAAAATTTTCCAAACTTATTGGAGTCTAGACATACTATATAAAGGTTAATGATGACAGTTTCCAAACTTATTGGAGTCTGGACATGCTAAATAGAGGTTAATGATGACCGTTTATCATTGGCACCAATGGCACAAATCCCTCAATCACATAAGTGTATAATTGAGTATGCACGAAGTTCTCTTGCATATATATATACTTTTTTTTTTGTTATATAAGACTTGAGGAAGAAACTTGAATAAAAACTCTTTACTACTCAGGTGTCTCTACGAGAACGCATAAATATGCTTGTTGTATAGAGTTAAATCACACAATTAAATACAAATCTTCAACATTTTGGTCCCCTTTGTAGAGTAGAATAGTCTTATAGAATGGCTTAGTTAACTAACATGAACAACGCCACTAAAACATGGGATTAATCCCAGAAGCTCCAACTCTTAAAGCTTGATATATGTCGGAATGAAAGGACTTAGCTCCATTTGTATCGATATAACTTATCCATTCTTACATTTTTACGTGAATTAATTAGTTCATTTTTAACACGATCAAAGCTACAAATTAATTTAAACTTAACTGCTCTAAACATTCGATTACACTAAATTTTTTAATGCACGCTGATCTAATCCTATGTGTGTCATCCACATGTTATGTTAATCTTCGTAAAGTCATATAAGAGGTTAAACAGCTAGAGGTGAAAATTATAAGGGACCTGATTGAAATAAAGAAAAGTCGAATGGGGGAAAAAGCAGGGACAAAGTCGGGGACTGGGCCCCTATATTTTGAATTTATTTGTTTGAATATTTATTTCATGAGTCCCCAGCCATCATCATATTTCTGAAATTAGCCCGTCAACCAAAATAAATGTCCCAATCCTCCAAAATCCCTTTTTCTCCCTTAAATGTAGGGATGTTTGCTATTATAAGACTTGGATATCAAGTTTTTCTTTTTGAGAATAGATTTCGACCTTTATATTTAACTTATTTATTACTATTTTTCCTATAGCGTCTAGATCGAGCTTTTTTTTTATATAGGAAAAGCTCGAACTTGAAATCTTTAAAGAGAATGAGGTTAGTGTCAGTTTAGTTATAATTCATTGATCGTATAAAACAGATTTAGTCCCCATATTAAAATTCTGACTTCGACCCTAACAGTAAGCAACCAATGTCAAGCATGTCGCCCACTGTATAGAAATTTAGGGAGCAGTCCATAATCAATCTTACTCTCAAATTACTAGAGGGAAGTCCATGTCACATAAAATGGGATTTCAAGCCTAGCTTAAACTTATGGTGAAACTAGAGAAACTATTTCCACCTATCTTTATGGATTCATTCACCAGATATATCATATTATAAGAGATCAACCAGACTTCGAAGCAAACAAGTTCACTAAAGCATAGTTGAGGAAAAGTGGTAATATTAGCAAACTTTAGAACTGGAATTTTGGGTGCTACAAGGTAAAAATTATGGCATTAAGATTGGCTCAAAAAGGCTGATATTTGAGACGGGTTGCAGGACAAAAAGTGACCCTCCAAGAACCATTTCTCTCTCTCTCTCTCCCTCCCCCCCTTCCCCCTCTGCAATTAATGTAAAATACTAATGCTCGTGAACCATTACAGTATCATCTCAATACCTGTGCAAATACTGCACTAACATATTTTTAATACAATGTTATTGTGAGTATTCTCTTTAACCATATTTTCTTTATACCAAAAGAAGAATCAATATTCCGTGGATATGTAACAGAATATTAGACTCTTTTCATTAAAATCTCAAATTCAAATTTTGAGAATAAAAAAATAAGTGCTAGAAGCTCAAATCTCTAAATTAAACTCCATAATACTCAAACCAAATTAATCAAGTAACCCAAATATCAGGTGATCAAGAAAAAAAAAAGTGCAAAACATAGATATATGAAATAGTCAATCCCCTCTCTAATCCCATGATCCGTATTCAAATATCTGTATAATAAAAAAAATAAAAAGAGAATGGGATTTTGATGCCAAAGAGGTCCAAGAAGCCATGACAGTTCGGCGGGATGCCACCCAGAACCTCACGAGGCTTAAGAACGTGGCCTGGCCCTTCGATCCGCAATGTTTGTAGGTCATAAAATTGGGACTTAAAAGGTGCAAAATGTTTATCAGAGGTCTAATTTAAAAAGGGAAAGGGCGGAAAAGGCCTAGGCCTAAGGCCAGGCCCAGGGAATCTACTGCGCAAAATGCTTATGCGACCGGCTATAGCGGACCACTCTCCAGCTCTATAAATTTTTGCTTCACCATCATTATTATTTTTTTTATCGAATTATATTTCGACTAATTCGATTCCACTATTTACAAAACCCTATTTAGAGAATGGCTCTCTTAATATAATATTTTCTATTTTTAAATTTTGAACTCAAAATTTGATTAATAGATCTAGTATTCTATTCTATTAGATCGACTGTCCGTTTATGGGTTTAGTAGAGTTATAATGAAATGTTTATTTGATATATCTGGGTTGAGATAAAATCTTTATTTTCGTGTTAAATATATAAATAATTTATATTTTGCTCACTTTTAAAATTATTTGCATATGAAGGATTCACAATGGCATTACATAAAATAGACAAATCTATTTAATTAAAAATAATTTAAAAATAAAATAACATGACATTAACGCAATGTTTACTAGACACTAATATGTCATTTCAAATATTTTTAACCACAAATAATTTAAAGATAATTTTAAACACAATTATTTATATTTCTAATTTTAGAATTAAGATTCAAAACTTAAAAAATAAATTAATAAAGATAAAAAATTTACTATAAACAAGCTTAAAGCTTAACTATGGTCCATTCTAACCGTACCAAAAATAGTGATATTATTTGATGTGTCATACTATACATAAATGCAAGAGTGAGTTTCAATATTATATTCAAAATAAATGATTATAAATAATAAATCATTGAATTAAATGTTGAGTCGGTTCTGTACACAAGAGACCGAAACAATATATCAAATTCATTTATTTATTTTTTTTGTGTTAAACCAACCGATATCCGAATTATCCAATTAATTCGGTTCGAATACCGTAAAACTCATTTTAATTATTGACTCTCTTAACGTTTATTTTCTTATTTCCAAGACTTACTGTATGCTTGGAAGTTTTGAAAAGAAAAGAAGAGAAAAATTAATTTTCTCAATGTGTTGTTTGTGAGTTTTATAAAAAATAAAAATTAAAAAAAAAAAGAAAAGAAATTAGATTTATTAAGAATAAAAAATTTTACTTTCATCTTAAAGGGTATTTTTAGAATATAAAAATATTTAATTTTAATATTTTCTTTCTCTTACATTTCTTTCTATTTTTGTGAGAGAAAAAATTTAAAATTTGGATGGATCTCATATCCATCCAAATTCATCCTTTTCAATCATATCTAAACTCTCAAAGGAGAGAAAAGTCATAGGTTTCTCTCCTTTATTTATTTATTTTTTTTTTTTCTCTCTTAATCTTTCCATCTAGATGAGTTGCTAAACTAAAAATTTTGGTATCAAATTCATTTATACACACTTCTCAAAAAAGAAACCACCAAGAAGGTGAGTCCTCCCGAGAGTATAATGTTTTCCAAATGACAAACCCAAAATTTAGGGTAAATTTGGTTCGCGGAAGGAAGAGATTTACTTTATCTGATCGAAATGAATGCATTTTCTTTTTTTTTTTTTTTTGTTCAGTAGGGATGAAATATAAGGAAATGGGTGGTATTTTTTATTATTTGGTTGGAATGAAAAGTGAAAGAAAATACCATCTTATTTATTATTATACCCTTATAAAATAATATTTTTAATATTTCTCAAAATATAAATTTTTTTTTTAATTTAAAATATTGTTCTAAAAATATATTTTTCTCTAAAAAATAGTTATTTAATATATTTTTCTTATTTTTTATAAATTATTTTTATTATTATTTTATATTAAATAAAATTAGAATATTAATGCAAAAAAAGTAAAATTAGAAAAATAATTTATCCAATAAAATTGATGAAGGAAATTAAATTTTATTACTTTATATTAAATAAAATTGAAATAAAAAGATAAAAAGATAATTTCATAAATATTAAAGAGGAAAAATAAATACATTTGTCCAAAATTTTCGTTTCTTTTCATTTTCGTTCATTGAAACATAAATAATTTCTCAAAAGAGATGGGAAGGGATTGCATTCCACTTTTACTTTCTCTCCGCGTTTCCCTTCTTATCAAACGAGTAAAAGGTGACATTTTTCTCTATTTTTACTTCCCCTTCGATTTTTTTATTCACTTTTCACCCCAAGGAAAGCCTTGATCTCGAGGTTTGAAACTAGCTTCTGACCACCTAAGTATTTGAAGAGCAGATGCACTTGATCCAGACTCAAAAGAAAACATGGGTAAACCACAGTTCACGATGAGCTGTTCAGATGACCCACCTCGCCGGTGACGGTCGGTGATGCCAAAATCTTTCCCAATTCTAGTGCTTGTGTTGCAAAATGAGCCATTAATCCTCTGTGGGTTTGTAATTAATCAATTATTAATATTAATATATAATCGGCTTAATGAAATTAAAAAATCAGATCCATTAATCTAATCTGTGATTCGAAATTTGAAAATAAATAAAAAAAATTATGTTGAAAAAGTTATTTTTTAAATAAAGTTCCATAATATTTACATATATTCGATCAGAATTAGTTAAAATATAATTTTAAAAATTTATGATAAAAAAATTTAATGAATCATTGATTAGAATTAATCTTCTTGTATTGCCAAAATTGGAATGGGAATCCCAATGATTCTGATTTCTCCTTTCCTTTTGGTATGCAAAATGAGGTTTGTGCTTGTGTGTTAGTGTAGCAAACTTCAAGAAGCCCTCTTTGGGATTTGAAATCTTTTCGAAGAAAAGGGCCCTCTGATTCTTTCTATCATGTTTGTTTAAAAAAAAAAAAAATTAGAGAGAGAGAGAGATGGAGCAAATTTTACAAAAATACTTTTTAGGCCTAAAATTTTATATTAATCTCTCATTTTAAAAAAATGAATGTAGATATTTTTAAGTAAAATCACATGTTTCTTTGTCAATGTTAGTAATTTCATAGGTTAAAATTGTTGAGATAAATATTAAAAAATTTAAAAATTAATTCTCAGTAGAGATTTATAGATTCGTAAAGAGATTATGACTCTCTTAAATATCTTTTGAGAAAAAGAAAAAGCAAAAAAAAAAGAAATTACAAACACTACTCTCTTTTTGCATCCTCCATGGGACATATACACTACATATGGGCTTTATATGATTAATACTCAAATTGTCTCCAAGTCTTATTTTAGTTTTTCCAACAAAAATTCAATTTATTTTACTATACCTTAGCACAAAAAATTTTGCAAATTATACTAAAATTAGACTCAAAATACCATTTCGAGTAAGATGGTAATTAGTTGATAAGAAAAATGACAATTAACTAAAAATCCAATCAATTGACAAGCAATTAAAGTTTGCTAATGAGAAAATCTGCCAATTATCATGTTTCCCTCTAAGCAAGTCAACTTATATGTAAGCTCGACGATTTGTAAGTTTGCCGTTGAGAAAGTTCATCAATGTGCAAATCTGCAAATAAAAAAAAAAAACCGACAAACAAGTCTGTTGATGAAAATTGGTTAATTAGCAGATTCGATTAATTTATACGATACAGCAATGAGCCAAATCTGTATTATGTTGAATAAAGATTGATGACTATCAAGGAACAAGATTTTTTTTTGGATTAGAGGTTCATTAAGTTCAGCTATTTTCCTTTCTTCAATTTGAATCATTTCTCAATCAAAGTATGCAGCCAATCAAAAATCTATCCTCAAGAAACTCTTTACGCTGGTCTGAAAATTTATAATCGGCGGATAGATTCCCTCTATTAGTATAAATCCTCTAAATAAAGGGAATCATTTAATATTCTAACCGATTTCAGTTTTCAACTAGTTATATGGCTAATTTAGTCGATCAGCTCGATTATTTGAAAATCGCTAAACAACACTATACTATGTAATTTTTTCTGAGATTTAGGTTAATGATCATCACACGCTACATGTCAAGAAACTCCATTGCATGGCTTGTAATTGACTCATAGGCTTCACTTTTTTTTTTTTTTCTCCCATTGAAAAGAAATCGAGCAAAAAGGGTTTACTCTAGTCTTACTCTAGTTTTACTCACAAATCATGTGAGGCATACTTGTTAGTTCATTTATTGATAAAAGAAAATTTCACTCCATAATTCACTCTTATTTAGATTGCATATATATGGAAACGGAAATAGAAACACGTAAACAAATATGAAACGACATGAAAAAAGATATTTTGCAAGAACACAGAAAAGACAAACGTGAATAAACGTGTAAGCATAAAAATATAAAGATTTTTTTATAAATATTAATAATTTTATAAAAATAGTAGAATAGTTATTTCTTATAATGAAAATCTAAAATAATCAAATATATAATTATTAATCATAATATAAATAATATAAAAATTATAATTATAATTAAATAAGTAAATAATTTATTAAATATAAAAAATATGAAGATTTTTATATAAATATCGATTAATTTAACGGGTTGAACGATAAATATTTTAAAAATAAAAAACACTAATATTGAAAAGTTTCGATTCTAAATTTCATAGAAAGCCATGCAATTTTAAAAATTATTCAATACAAAGTCCTCTTCTAAAAGTACACAAAAGAATTAAAAAAAAAATTAATATCTAAATCCAACTTAGTATATTGGATTATGTTCATCAAACTAGTTAAGATGTAACATAAAAAGAGGATTTTGGAAAGAAACAGAACTATTCTTTTGTCCTCAGAAAATAATAATAATAATAAGCAAAGTGAGATTATCATGCTCATGCACAATAGGCGTTTGGCCATGTGATTATCACGTGATCACGTATGACATAGAACTTCCAAAAATTCACACTTAAAATATTAAATAAAATATCATTTTTTGCTAATTAAATAATAATAATGATAATCTCTGTTCTCTAACTTCCATACCAAAATTAATATAATCCGAAGAAGGAAGAGAATATCAACCAGTTGTACGATCCAAAGCTTGGAATTGGTGCATTCAGGCTCGCAGCGCCAACATTCCACATCAGGACAAACAATTCCTTCAAATTACAAAATAACCCTTTGCTTCCAACATTGTACCACGATCAATGTTGCATGGGTATATCCTTTGGAAAAAAAAAACAAGAAAAGAAAAACAACAAAGGAAAAAAATAAAATTGAAAATTTAAATAAAAAAATATTATTTTATTTTAGCATAATTTTTACTCTAAAATTAATTGGACCTACATATGAGTATGTGACTTCCCCCCAATCACTAAACCCTAAGTTGGATAAAAATCAAATTTTATTAATTTATAGGATCTCTTTTCGTTCTTTATTATTATTATTATTGATTGTAATGAAGGGTAAAATTGTCATTTCAATTTCGAATTGCAAGCAATAAAATAAGACTGCCTACCTAATGCCCCTGTATATATAAAATGCAGGATCCCCCAGAAACCCATAGCCAACTAGGTAATAATATCACGCTCTCTCTCTCTCTCACTCTCTCTCTCTCTCTCTCCTCACTTATACACAAACTACATCTGCAGCAACCAGAAAGAAGAGAATTTGAAGAAGAAGAAGAAGAAGAAGAAGAAGAAGAAGAAGAAGAAGAAGAAGCAGAAGAAGAGAGTAAGCAAATGAAGGAAGGAGAAGCAAATTTATGTGACAGGCACGTGCGAGACCCGTGCAGATCCTTTGGGAGGAAGTGCAGTAGATTGGTGAAGGAACAAAGAGCTAGATTCTACATTTTCAGGCGATGTATAATTATGCTCATTTGTTGGCAAGACAGTGGAGACTCTTGACTTTGCAAATCCATTTTTCTTTCTTTTCTTTTTTTTTGGTTTTTGATCCGTTTAGATATTTGTATGAGTGTACATATACTAGTACACAAATCAAAGACAGCTCTCTCTCTCTCTTCATGGTTATCATTTTTTTTTCTAGGAGAGAAAAGGAAAGAAGAAGGTTTAGTCAATGAACCCTGAATGAGTTTCTTCATAATTAAGCTTATTCCTCTTTATATCTTCTTTTTCCTTTTTCAGATATTCACCTTGTGTGCCTGCAAATTGTTTTTCCCTTGTTTTTTGTGCAACTCTTGAAATGGGTTTTGTGCCATTCACTGTTAATTGTCCAAAATTTAGGGTTTTGCGGCCCGTGTTGACACTTGACTCATCATTGGGTTGTAAAATTTGGGATTTATTAATGATCTCTTATTCCAGGAATGAATGTGATTAAATTAAATAGATGTGGTTCTTGTATTTGGCAGGAAAATTCATGTTGATGGGATGTGAGAAAAAGTGTACATTTCTCGGATCTGACATTGTTCATCAATTATTTCTATATTAGGCAAACCGTACTCAATTTAATAGATGTAATGTAAAGATTCATTGTTGTACACAAAAGACCGTTAATATGTATGTATTTTTAATAAATTATCGATTAAATCTTATTCGAATCGAATTTGATATTTAAGAGATAAATCTTTTTCAAAGCGTGTATTCGAATCCGATATCTTATTTAAGAGGTAGCAATAATGACGAACTACACGTTGATCGGTTACTATTTTGTTAATCTCATTTAGTATTTATAAATATGATAAAAAAAATCAATATTTGTGATTATATATATATATATATATATATATATATATGAAATGTCTGAATTTCGAGTGTCTCTCTATAAATATATAGATAAACCATAATCGATAAATTAGCCATTTTTTTAAACTGAAATCATGCATCTAAACAAGCACACACGAATTTTGTAACCAAGAACCTATACTATTTAATACAAGAAAATGCAAATGAAGCTTCATATTTATAAAAGTGATTTAATTTATAACTTTTCATTGCTATATCATTACAATAATGACAAACTTGAATTCAACCCTAGGCTTTTTTTTGAGTATAAACTAACGGTATCAGATAATTATCTGACTAAATTCGAATCGAGTCGTAATGAAAGTAAAAATTATTCAACGACTATTTTTATCATACATAAAACTCAAATATAAATCTTACTTAAGAGTACCGTATATAACGAATGGAGTAAGTCATCGGCATTAGTTGTAGAAGACAATCTTTATAGGTCCTCATTTGATTCAATGGACATGTGATGTTGATGCCATATGATTAGATTGTAATAATCAATACATTATCATGTGGGAGTATTTATAATTGGGCCTTTATTGTTTTTCTCTTATCCTTTTCTACAATGGCAATCATTAAATAAAAACTACTATTTAAAGTAGAGCGAGCGAAGCAAAAAATTTATATTAAGGTGAAATATAATATGCATCTCGAGTTATAATTTTTAAAAGATAAATAATATTTGTAATTATAATTTTGTAATATTATATTATGAATTTTTGTTTTAATAAAAAACTCAAGGGAAGTTGCTTGGCGACCTCTTGATTTAAAGAATAAAAGAAAAAATTATGAAACTTATGTCCAAAAATGCCAATAAAAAGGAAGCATGACACATGATTGTATTAATTTAGTAAAGTTGAGATTGCGGATAGTTGGTACAATGAGAATGATACCAGATCTTTTAATTAAGATTTAAATTTAAATTTTGAGAATGAAAAAAACTATTCTCCCTAAAAAAGTTTGATAATAATATAGATTGGATTAAACAGAGTATAATTCTGGATAACAGTTAATTCTTGAATCAGAGTAATCGAAATATGATTATGGATATCGATTAATCCAAATACCCAAAAAAAAGTTAGTATAGTCTAGATAAGACAATTGAAATCGATCAAAATTTAGTTCATTCATCCAAAGAGAGATAATTTCATTGCTTCAGTGTACTCCATGAATAGGCTCGACACCATATTAAAAAAAATCAAATTTTTGTGAATTCTTATTTTATAATCTCATTTATTGTACAAAATATATAGAGTTAAGCATATATAGAAGTAGTAGAAAACATTCTTTTACCAACTTTATAATATTATGTGAAGTTTTTAATATAAAAAAAATTATCGATAAAAATAATAATTTTTTTTCATATAAAAAATACTTTGACCTTTTAAAATGCTGTATTTTTCATAATTTTTAATTAAAAAATATTATAAATAAAAATATCTAAGTTGAAAACAAGTTGAGATTTTAAAACAAGCTTCCAGAATACTTGCTACGACGAGAACGAAGCTTATTTCTTGTTAGAAAAATTAAATTCAATTGTTCTTTTTTTTTAATTTTATTTATTGAAATTAAATCTTTTTTTAAATATTTTGTGTTTTCATCTAATCCACATATTTTATAGGCTATGGGTGTAATGTCTCTGATGATTTTAATTGATACAAATATATACTTTTTTTAACTCGAACTTAAAATCTCAAAAAGAATAATTTTAACTTTAATTGAACTATAGCTTTTTTTATATAATTATAAGTGTTCAGATTGATATTCTGACTAATTCGATACAAATATTGTTAGACTCAATATAATTTTTTTTATTTTTAATTATTTTAACGTTATTAAATTGAATTGAGTTATAAGTTGTTTGAAATTAATACAATATAATAATTATCTAATTAATTAAAAGAAAATTGTACGCTGCAATTATTTTGTGTAATAGGCATGTTTGAGATGTGAGAGAAACAATTTTACGTATTTTAATTAAAAAATATGAATTTTTTATTTGAGTTGAATAAATATATAAAATAGAAAAAAAACATTTTCTAAATTAGAGAAAGAATAAAGATGGAAATAAAAGTTGAGAGAGATTAAAATGAGGGGTAAAACAGTAAAAAAATGGTATGTACGGTGGGGGTGGTAAAAAAACGCCGACAAGGAGAATCCGTGGAAGAGTGTGACGTCGTACATCAACACACAATGAAACAGCTCATTCACCGTCCCTCGTGTGCCTTCTCACCCTCTCTCTCTCTCTCTCTCTCTCTCTCTCTCTCTCTCTCTCTCTCCCTCTCCCTTTCGTTTTCCAGGCTTCCTCCTTCGTGGACCCCACCTCGCACGCGTGCAGTCTTTTTCACGGCCTTGACTTTGACCAGCTGGATTGGGAATGTGAATCATCTGACGTTGTTATGCGAACTGAATTGAATTCGAGTGGTTCACAAATCACTCGGGCAAAAACTCAATTCAGCTCGAGTTAACACGACTTTCATCAAATTTAAATCGAGTTTAAACAATTTTATTATACAAGTTGATTTAAAATAATAAAATTTTAAATTAAAAAATTTATCAAATAACTTGATAATATATATTAATATATATTATACATATTCATATATTATTATAATATAAAAAATTAAATTAAAAAACATATATTAATAAAATTTTATAAATTAATAAAATTGAATTTTTGAGTTTTTAACTCGATTTCAAATTCGTTAAATTGTAAACTGATGGCACATATTTTAAATCGTGTGAGGTCCAGAGTTGTCAAATCCATGAACGTCAACAAATCCCGTTAGTACTCATCGGTCGATAACTCTTTGTGATAACTAATTGTTCGATACTCCAACCAATCAATCCCTTGACCTTCTCAGTACCCTGTGCGAGTCATCTACTCTGCTAAAGATACTCACTTCCCTAAAAACATGGGGAATCTTACGAAAATAAAAAAGAAATTTACAACCGTAGTCGATAAAAAAAATAATCTCCATGATAATTTGGATTTCCCAAACGAATAAAATTTCATAATTTTTTAAAATCCTAAATTCTGATGTTCCGAAATCTCAGGACACTTTTAAAAAGAAACTAGAGTTTTATCACCCTGCATGCATACGACTCTCACAAGTGGAAAGATATAAGTTTTAATGTACCTACTTGCCCTCTGACCCTATACAAGGCACATAAGTATACAAAGTCCTCTAACTCTCTCTCTCCCTTCTTGGATATCGGTTTGTTTCTTTCCTTTCAAAAACCACTCTCTAACTTTAGCGTCGGAGTCTTCCCAGCCAGAACACCCTCCGATTGTTTTCTTACAGGTTTTATCATTCGATATCACCATATGGTCAAACCATTCCATTCAAGTTAGTAGAAATATCATTTGTGGAGCAAAACCAACTTCCAACAGATTGATACCGTCTGTGAAAACAGACTGATCTGCTGACCCGATTAACCTCTATTGCCATCTTCTGCTTTCCATCATGACATTAGCCAAAAGAATGATACTACGAATTGGTTTCGATGATAATGATTTGATGGGGGTTGATACTCGCCAAAATGATCTACTAATTATCACATTAAGGATTTGCTCTTATCTCATCAAGAGGACCTTCGTATATCAAGGATTCGTTGATCAAGGAGCAGAGTGTGATATCCTCTTTTGAGATGCATTTTAGTAGATTTTTTTCATCCCATCTCAACTTCAACCTTCCAATCAACCCATTAGAGGGCTCGCTGGTGAATGTATATAGACAGAAGGCGTTATCTCTTTCGTTGTGTCACTAAAAACCCCATCTTGTTATACTGCTGCCAGAACCACTTTTTACGTAGTGAAACTCCAGTCTCCCTACAATGCCATCCCGGGCCATCCTGGCTTGAATAGCCTTGAAGCACTATCGAGCATTAGACACATGAAGGTCAAATTCAGAACGCTCTTAGAAGTTGCGATACTTCACGTTTACCCTGATCCATTGAACGTCCCTTTAGCCGGAGGAGAAGGGAAAGTCTTAGTAATAGACACTATGAAACTCCAAGATGACACTGAGCAATAGTCAAAGCCTCAACCTAGAGATAAGGTAATCGAGATTTCCATCACCAACACACCTGGTCAAACCATTCAAGTCGACATCCATTTACCAACTTCCCTTCAAAAGATAATAGTGGATTGTTTACGACGCTATTCCAAAGTTTTTGTGTTGTCTCTTGAAAATATGTCAGACATTCATCCTTCAGTAATAGTCCATAAACTGACTGTGAATGCGAGTCACAAGTCCATCAAGTAAAAGAAAAGAGTGTTCACATTAGAACGCTAATGTGCGATACAAGAAGAGATTCGAAAACTCTTCCATGATGCCTTGAAAAAATCTCAAAAGTTCGTGTGGACGTTTAAGTGTCAAGCCACATTCAAAATACTCAAAGAATATCTCATGTCACGCCCACTTTCTCTCCCGACCAGTCCCTGGTGAGAGACTGTATTTTCACATTTCTATTTTTGATATGCGCTCTATTCCGTCTTGTGAGGCAGGAATCCACCATAAATGAACCAGTATCCATCGCTTCTTGAATAGAGTCCTATCATTAGGATCTATCTCCCTGAATGTGTTAGTATTGCCCTGTCTTCCCCAACAAAATACTATCGATGGGATCTATCTCTTCGAATTGACCAATATCCCCCTATCTAATGAACAAACGTATTACAAAATAAGTCTCCCAAACAAGATATATAGCCTTCTCACTTGGCTATGCTCCCAAATGAACAGAACCGCCTGCTCGAACAAACTCCCTCTCTCAATTAAGATTACATAAAGGATGAAAAAACAACATTGTGCTAACGAAAAAGATAGCCAGCCAAGTAGTCCTCTGTCGATCAGATCCTATCAGCTAAGCCATTTGCTCAATGACACTTGCCATTCATGCAAGCAAACTACTAATGGCCAGATGACTAGTCAAAAGAAAAATCAACAAATAAGTAATAGAAAATTTTCTTTTATATCAAGATGATGAATACAAATCAGGATACATAGTCAGATATAACGAATAAAGTTATATCGAAAGAAACACATGATGAATCTATTGTAAAAAAGATGACCAAGTGCAAGAAAAAGTTCATCCCCGATGTTAAGCTATCACGACAAGACAACCATGGAAGCCTTTGTAATCTGCTGACAACCCTCGAGTGGTAAAATTGAGGAAAGTAAAAACTGCTGATCCTTCCTGGCAGAAGCTAGAAAGGAGTTCGAGAAGGTAGGAGTTAGCCAAAAAAGAGATTAAAATGATGCATCAATTTTCAAACCATCTGCATTGCCTCGGCCTTCGACCAACTCTCAACTCCTATTGCTTGATCCGTCAAAACACCAAGAATTGTCTCAAACAACCTTTACTATACCTATGTAACCATACGATGATTCTGACCTTGGAAAAAAACCTCCAGAACAAATATCTCTCCCTTTACAAGGTTGAGAACTCTAATGAGAGCTTTGACGATCCCTACTATGACACCCAAATACCGAACAACGTGATGAGACCTTGCATCAACAGCCCCATCTCTGATGGAATCTCGTATTGACAGAAGTTTCCTAAACTATAGGGTCTTGTGACTCAAAGCTCATAATCGAAATATCTCTCAAAATGCAAATGCTCAGCAGAAGAAACTCGTAAAATCACTCATGAAAGTACGCAAGATTTCCCTAAGACGATGCTAGGGCAAACAAGCCTTATTTATAGCCACGAAAACGTAATCTCCATGATACTGGACAGACAAACGATCCAATGAGAAATACGTGCGATAAATGAGGAGTCAACCTCTTCAACTTCCCACAAATCATTTACTCCAAGATTATTTATTCAGAAATTAAACACAGTAACGCTATCACAAATTTCCAAATATCAATTTTTTGCTTACTCCTTACATCACTCCTATGAAGTGACATAAGGAGTAAGAAGCAAGTGATGACACATATCTAAATCATGTGGGGCCCAGACTTGTCAAACCCATGAATGCCAATAAATCCTTTTGGTACTCATCAATCGATTGCCCTTTGTGATAATCGATTGTTCGGCACTCCGACCAATCAGTTCCTAGATCGCCTCAGCACCGGTGTGAGTTATCCAATCTACTAAAAATATTCGCTTGCCTAAAAAGACGGGGGAATTTTACGAAAATAGAAAAGAAATCTATAACCGTAGTCAATAAGAAAAAAAAATCTCCACGACGATATAAACTTCTCAAACGGGTAAGATTTCGTAATTTTTGAAAATCTTACGTTCTGATCTCCTGAAATCTCAGAAAACTCTCATAAGGAAACTAGAGTTTTATTACTTCATATGCATACGACTCTCATAAGTGGAAAGATATAAGTTTCAATGCACCTACAATCCAAGTACTCTGAATCTACATAAAGTACACAAGTATATAGGGTCCTTTGACTCTCTCTCTCTCCCCCTTCTTGGATATCGATCTGCTTCTTTTCCTACGAAAACTGCTCTCTAACTTGAGTGTCAGAGCCTCCCCCACCGGAGCACCCTCCGACGGTTTTCTTGCAGGTCTTATCATTCAAGATCATCATATGGTGAAGCCATCTTGTTCGAGTTAGTAGAAGTATCATCTGTGAAGCAAAATCTACCTCTAACATAAATGAATTAAGTTCAAATCATATTATAACTACTTGTCGAGTTCGAATACTATTAAAAAATTCAAGTTTAAGTTCAAATATAGAGATACTCAGAATTGACTTAACTCAAATACAGCCTCTAGTCTGATCTCTTCATCTGTGAATTATGTTAACAAAAATATAATATAATGTATATTCCAGATTGTTAATTTATAAAAACTAGTTTTTATTTTTAAAATTATATATATAATTTAAAAGAAAAAACTAGACGGCATATTTTATCTCAATTTAATATGAAATAATAAGAGACTCGTCATATTATATTGTAAATAAAATAAAAACAAGTGAAATAGAATTATAAATCGCCGTGTTTTTGTATTAGATTAATATTTCCTAACCTGAGGCCACAAAAAATCTCCAACCAGAGCCAAGTCATTCTTTTTCTTTTTTATCTTGAACACTTTAGATTTGTGCGCTTGGCAAAACAAAAATTTTATCAAGAAATAATTTACAAACAAAAAGAAAATTAAAAATAATTATATATATACTTGAATGAGAAAATAAGTTTTGTTTCCTATTTAATAATGAAATTTAAGCCACACCTATTAAATTGTTTGAGCTTCCCTTCAATTTTTTTGATACATAGAAGAGATTCGAAACCTTTTAAGGAAGAAATATAGTGTTAATTGAATTATAAATCATTGACAGCTCTAATTCAATTCGATAAGGTAAGATTTAATTCAATAATTTCTTAGTATTATCTTAAATAATTTTGCAAAATTAATCCAAGAATTCATTTTCTTGCAAAATGGCAAATTTTATGAAAAGCCATTCTACCCGAAAAGAGTGATCTTTCATACTTTTCTCAACTTTTAGACTAAGAGTGATCATTCTCTAAACAAGTAGAGCTTAAGAAATTCAATTCTTCTCTCATTAGAAACCAAATTCACCCTTTACAATGAATTACATTTTTGCAATCCAAACGTTATTAACTTATTATAAAGCCTAGTCAATTTTACCTATCAATGGTACAAATTCTCACATTTACGTATGCATGTGTGTGGGCGTTCGTAAAAGATCCTTACATTTCCTAAGAAAACTAATTTCATGCAAAAAGACAACAAAATACTAATGAATGTTGATTTTTTTAACAAATCAATTTTGTTATCCAAAAAGCAAACACCTTGCGATGCTGGGGGAATCAATTTGTGGCAAGACTCGGGGGTCATTAGGCAAAGGACTTGATTACTTGGGAGCCATGGCATATTTGATTAGTTCAACAATTGAATACTAATATCTTTTAATCAATATTTTAGATTTAAATATTATATATAAAGAAAATATATATCGAGAGAGTTTTATTTTTTAAAAATCTATTTCGACTATAATCAGATTTAATCAAATTTATTATAATTATCAGATATCGATAGTTTATATTCAAAAAACTTCAACCCATGCTTTAGGCTGCTTGTTGCTGGCGGTTTATATGGAGTTGCGTTTTGTAAGCATTATGCCTTTTTTCTCTTAAAAAAAAAAAAGAAACACCGTGAGACGTTGTATTAAAAAACTGAATCAATTAGTTAGTGTATTATAGTTTTATTTAAAATAGTGTATAAATTAAAAATGTAATAATAACAACAAATTAAAACTTAATTTTAAATTTTGAAATCGATTATTTGAGAGATCAATACAAAAAAATTAAAAAATTAAAAAAATTATATTTGGTTTGCAAAATAGAGACAGAATAAAAAATTGTCACCGTCTCTGAGATAAAAATCAACCAAATTTCTTTACTTTGTAGGAGAATTGAGACAAAGACATAAATCAACAAATAGTTGATTAATGGAACGTGATGTTAGATCATTTAACTAAGTTTTTGAATTCGACTCATGGTTTAAGTATGAAAAAAACTATATTGGGAGGTATAGACCTCTTAAATTGACCACTATAAGTCCCGAATTTAATTAATCAGAATATGACTCTGAATAGCGATCGATATAGTAAAAAAAAAAAGAGATATAGCCCCCTTAAATTGATCACTGTAAGTTCTGAATTTAATTAATCAGAATATGAATCTGAATAGCGACCGGTATAGTGTAAAAAAAAAAGAGACGAAGACATAAAAAATGATAATTCTTTTTAATTTTGTCCTCCAATATTTTAATCCATTGTGTATTCCCAAACAAACGCAAGCCAAAGGTGAAATTAACCTTGACAGCCGCTTTCAAAAGTTTATGCGAATTCTGACAGTAATTTTATTTTAATTAATAGTACGAGAAAGGAAAGACGAATTAGTAAAAAATAAGATATATTTCTTTCAAGGGCATTTGAGTTGTTATTTTGGGACAAAATTTAAGAACTCAAGTAGAGTAGAGGTATTTTCAAAAATATTTGTTTATAAAGAATTTTTTTTTTATATGATAGAATAATTTTTATTTTTGTAAAAAATAATAATAAAGTTCTGTCATCCAATAAAATGTACTGACCAAAACTTTCCATCGGAGATAGATGAAAGTGTTTGTCCGTCCATGGGCAACGCTTTGAAGAGGGATCGACACGTGCGGGTTGTGAAGGGGATGTCACATCGGCGCAGGCAGCGACAACGTGGGACTGTGAACCCACTTTTTCCCTCTCCTCTCTCTCTCTCTCTCTCCTTGGATCCAAGTTTAAATCTGTAGTCTAGTCTTCTCTTACTCTCTGACAAGTGCGAAAAGTGAGAAAACTGCTACGTTGACTCTTTCACGAGTGGCCACCATACCATGGAAATTCACCCAAAGCCAAGTAAATTGATTAGTTTTGTTGAAAATCCACTTATTTTCGAATAATTATTTACTTTTGACATTTATTCACAATTATCCATTATTCTTCGTTTTTATATTTCTTTGACTTTTCGTATTCTAAAAAAAACCCAAAATCTAAAATTTTTTTAATAAATGAAATCATAATTAATTTTTCGAGATAAATTTTTAATACTAAATATCATTCTCTTATAAAATTTTAAATTTTAAATTTCATATATATATATATATATATATAATTAAACAAGTAAAAAAGTATAAAATTTTTATTATCAAGTTATTTTCTTTTTTTGTTTTTGTAAAAAAATATAAAATTTACTTGATAAATTCATATAATATTTACTTTTTTAAATAAAATTAATTTTATATAATATTTTAAAACTATTTATTTTAAATTATTCATAATTTTAATCGTATATTGAAATAAGGGTAAAATCAAAAAAATTATTAATTTCTATTTTGAGAAAAAAAATCAATCGAGTATTAATTATGCTAATGATATCTATTTTAGTATGTTGAACTAAATAAATAAATTAAAATAAATCTGGAGGATATAATTTCGATTTTCCATAATCGAACCAAACTCCCCATTAAATCCATTGGTGTGACTCTCTCTCTCTCTCTCTCTCTCTCTCTCTCTCTCTCTCTCTCTCTCTCTCTCTCTCTCTCTCTCTACTACTACTACTTCAATGTGATTATTACTTTGAAAGAACACGAACTTCACCCCATCATTCTCTTATTTTTTTCCATATTTTTAAATGATAATTTAATAATTAAATTAAATTAAATATATATTCTTTTAAAATAAGTAGATCATTTATATTTCTCAATATACCACAAATAGCATTATAAAAATCACTCTATTAGCAACTGAAGTTTTGCAATTATAAAACTCTTTGTGATTGTTCTATAATTTTCATAAAGTGTTATGGTTATTTGGTAATTTTGAGAAGTTTCAAAAAGTTTTAATGGCATGCAAACCCTAGGGTTTTTGTATCATATTAAAATATGGTTTTAAGACTCTTAGCCTCTTTTTTAGAGTTTTATTTTCTTTTTCTAATCAAAACAAAAATATACTTAGGAATTGAAATTTTCTTTACACATTAAGAGTCTATTACTATATAAATCTGTCCAATATAATTTATTATTATTTATTTTGCAAATTAAATTTTAATCCGTTATGTTTTATCGAAGGCTATAATAAATATAATGGAGGATTTGATCCCAATGCAGTAGACGAGTGCAAAGCCAAAAATATCTCACCAACGGACAGTTAAATTAATGAGAAGTATATTAAATTCTTTAATTAAGATTCAATTATCAATATAAGAATAGAAAAAATTATATTGAAAGAACTCTTCTTATAGAATATCCGACTACATCTTAAATCGAATTATTTGAAATATAATTTCAGATATCAATCGATATATATAATTATTGTCCTATTTTGTAATTTTACCTAGTATTTACTTGAGAAATCTTAATATACCTTGTTTGTTTTCGCTGAATCCTAAATATATACCTCGAAATAAAATATGGATGTTGATGATGTTATATCCCAACTTGATGTTTGAGAGTAAGTTGATTTAAAATTGTTACTGTTTAATATTTAATGGATAAATTTGTATGTACCAAAAAAATGGTTAAATTTGTACTATTTATTTAATTACTATTTTTTTTTAAAAAAATAAAGATTTCTTATAGGTTACTGAATGGACCCGTGGATGGTGTAGATCATGAGGCGAGTAAAGTGGGGGCATGGCAAATTTCTATGTTATGGAGGTTTAAGGCAGGGTGTAGATGGCATCGGCCCGCATTGCAGGCCCCGCTCCACCCCATCGCCATCTCTAACCAAACCTAACTCCATAGCAAAGAAAATACCAGGGATCAAGTCTCCACAACCTATCCCCAAGGCCAATAACCTTATTGTAAAGCCATGATGAGAACTTAGGACAGATAAATGTTATGAGAGAACAAATCACCCTTATGTACTATTACGTGTGTATGATTCACTAATATATTAAATAAACTAATCTGCGTATAAATTATATCTCAATTGATATCATTTTTCTCCTTTTATTTTAATATCGAATTTAAATTTTTTTTATATAATTAAAAAGAAAACCAAACAAACTAATTCACATGTATTATATCCATATCAGTAATTCTTTTGATTTAATAAACTAAAACTATCTTCCTCTATATGACTTTCCCTTTCCATACCGATCAAGAATTGAGCATTGCATCGGCAAGACATGGAAAGAGCTAACTAAAACCAAGGAGAAAACCACAAATTTTTAAAAAACAATAACAAGCAAAGAAAGGTGGGGGCTGAATAATTGTCCCCTCGAGTGGGTTAGTCTAATCAGTAACTTCAAAAACAACTCAAAATAATGTCACCATCTTGCCCTACCTTTGGCTGACCCTAAAACCAACATTGGTGTTGGTATTAAATGCTACGTACCCACCATAACATCTGGCATCTCTCTTTCTCAAAATCCTTAACCTTGTCCCCAAAAACGTCTATCAAAACCCTATTTGTGATGCCCACAAGCAAATTTAGCTTTATTTCTTTCCGGTGGTTTTCTTTTTGAAATAATTATTGATTACGACACCGTTAAAAAATAAGATATCAATAACAAAAATATTTATCGTTGATAATAAATTTTTCATCACTAATGAGTATTAGCGATAGAAAATTTTTATCGCTAAAAATATACTCGCTAAATATTAACAATGGAAGACCATCGATCATTAATTTTTCTGACGGATTAATGACGAAAAATTTCTGTCGCTAATTCATCACTGATTACAAACAATATATAAAACTATTAGCGACGGATTATTTTCGTTGCGAAAAATATTATCACTTATAGTTTTTACATAATCCACTAATACCCGCACCCGCCTATCCGTCTGTCAGCCCCCTCTTTAGCGCCCGCATGCATGCCCGCCTGCCCCACTTGGTATGCCCGCTAGCCACCACTTCAGCGCCCGTGCTCCAGCCCGCCTGCACCTGCTGCCTTCTTTTTTTTGTGAAAAGTGCCTTTAGTGATATTTAAACCTGCGTACGTGAGAAATGTTTGAAATGCTATAACCATCATACCACATTAACTTATGTAATACTTTTTTTTTTCTTATTTGTTATCTTACATTTACATTTTTTTTAATAAAAATAAAATAATATAAAATGTTACCTTAAAATAAAATAATAAAAGATTTAAAAAAGAAAATACTATTATTCTTTTAAAAAATAAAATCAAATGTTATTTTAAAATATTATTTAAAATATTATAAAATAATAAATATGATTTGTTAACATAAAATAATAAAATAATAAAACAAAATAAAAAAGAAAAAAGAAAAAGAATTATAAAATAATAAAATAAATGAAAAAATAATAAAATAAAAATCCTTTGCTAATTTGTCGTTAAAAATTCTATAGCGAAAAAAATCCGTCGCTGATAGGTTTACAAATATTTTTTTTACCATGGACCATTACATCGACGTATAACTGACGGAATATTTCCGTCGCTAATTTTCGTCGTTAATTCGTCGCTGATAAGTTTATAAATTTTTTTTTTTACCTTAGTCCATTATACCAATAGATTACCGACGAAAATATTTTCGTCGTTAATTTTTGTCACTGATAGATTTACATATTTTTTTTAACCCTAAATCATTACACTAACGGATTACCGATAGAAATATTTCTGTCGCTAATTTTTATCGCTAATTCGTTGTTAGTCTCTCGGTAATTTTTACCTATATTAATCCGTTACTATTACCGATGGAAATATATCCATCTTTAATTTTCTATCGCTGATACCCTATCTTCTTACGGTGTTAGAATCCATTAATAGGATGAATTTTACCCTTTCTGGCATATAGGGCTAAAATCTATTATTTAGGATAGCTGTCCTTAAATAAATTTTTTTGTAATTATTTGAATTAAAATAATTAAAATATAATTTTAAATATCGATAATAAAAAAAAGAAAAAAAAGAAAACTATGCAAGCCAATATCCAACTCTGCGGCACAATAATTTCGAAGATTTTGCTAGTAAATTACCTAAGAGTCTGAAACCAAAAACAGGCTTATATTTACTAAATATTTTTCACTAATTAATAGTTCATATGAGTAGGGAAGCGATTATACCAATGGGGGCAGCCACCGCTCTGAATTTTCATTTTAATGGCATTTTTAAAAAAGACCATTAAAAATCTTATAAATATTACTACAAATTATAAAATAAAATAAATTAAAAAATACATGGAGAATACTAATTTATAATCCTTTTTCTTCCTTAATGGGAAAAGAAATAATAATCAAAGACAGTAGTAATTTACAAGTGCCGAGTATTATAGTCGAGATAAAAACACTGTAATTGTAATCAATTGAGTAAATATTTACAAAAAGAAAAATTATCTTTTAAGAATAATGAAGCTTTGGTTTTGGTATTGAATCAACTTTCTTTTTTTACCTTTCTATTGCCAAAAAGGCTAGAAAAAAGGTGAACAAGTGTATTTAGTGGAGTATAGGAAATTCTCATGATAATTGAAATAAATATTAAAAAAAAAAAAGGGAAAGGAAGACCATCCATTGACATATAAAGGCCATGAAAGAAATGGCCAAAAGCTAAGCGATGTTGTGGTTGTGTGTGGGATAGGGTGATGTGGGTGTGCTGGACAGGATAGATACCCGCATCGATATTTTTAAGAAAACAGTTTAATGGTTATAATTCGTTTCTCCCAATATTGAGATTTAAGGTTCAAATCGCTGTATGATAATAATAATAAAAAAAAAAGATACCTGCATCGGCAAGATGCGTTTCCAACTATGGAGGTAGCTCATGGATAGAACCTGATTGAAGATGTCCCTCATTGGAATCAAAATTCCACCGATTATTTTAAAAAATTGTATATATGCAAATTGAATAATTAAAGTGATAAGATATTCGGTTTTCTTATTATAAAAACTTAAATCACAGAAAAATATCGTTAATATAGTATAAAAAAAATTTATTTGATCTATTATATACACCGATATTTAGCTCGTGCATAAAGAAACGTTTATAATTTTGTTACAAGTATTACTTAATTCTTATTCTAAACTCCACTGACTTTGTATATGATAACATATATAGGTATGTCTATGTAATATTGATTCTAGTACACAACAAAGGGAGAAGAAACCTTAAAAAGGTATTCTTTCTTTTTTTTTTCTAAGAGATGAGAAATCTTGAATAATTGATGTTTGGTTAGAAGCTCAAAGAAAAAAATTTGGCTTTTTTTTTTTTTTGAAGTGAATTAACATGATTGATATTCGGGAGATGCCTTTTGCTTTTAATTTTTTTTCTTCATGTGATTTGTAATTATTAGACTATTTTTTTTAAGATATTGAGATTTGATTTGTTTGTTTTTTGTTTTTATTTTTGTTTTTGTTTTTGTTTTTCTCTTTTTTTGGGTGAGTGAGGCTTAAATTTGTTATTTAAATAACTCTATAATGCTTTGAACCAGCTCTCTGATGCCACTGTTTTGCCTTATCTAGGAAAAGCTTTGTCCGACACCATATCTCCAGGCTCGTCTATGATGTGATTCAAACGGGTTATTTAACAGGGAAAAGATAAAATAATCTCAAGTCCAACTCATATGTCATCAAAGACCCCTCTTCAGATTCCCTATCACAGTGTTGATTTGGGTTTGGAAGTCTACAAATCAATAGTCTTAAGATTGGGTTTTGATAAGCATAGATGCAATCCAAGCACAGACTGGTAGAGTGGACGCGGACCCCAATTAACATTTATCTCTTATACGTTCAGGTGGGATTGTCTCCCTTGGGTGTTGGTTCAATCCAAATCAATTAGTCTTCAAAAGTACACTCATTCCTCAAAACATACCCTACATGCATTCAGTTGCATGCCCTTAATCTTCATTCTTCCGTTCGGCATTTTTCTAAAATATTCTTGTCATTGCTATTACATTAGGCCCATGATTTCAACCTTTCCTTGAAGTGGATATGAATGACAAAGGATAAAGGTGTGTCTGGCACATTATTGTAGCAGGAGACTCCAAGGTACAATGCGAGCACGACTCCTTTCGTTGGATTGGATGGGATGGGATGGGATGGAAATTGAGATAGAGAATGAATTTGTCTCGGTACTTGTGCGTGAGAATGCAAAGAAATACCATTTCCTCACGGTGGTGTGATGATTGTATATTAAATTTTCTTAATTATAGATTTCAGTTTTAAGTCATAGAAATAAAAAAATAAATATTAAAAAAATAAACTTTTTATTGGACTTTAAAGTATTCGATCAGATTAATTAAATAAAGTTTAAATATCGCTAACGACAAGTAAATCACTTACATAAAAAAAATGCAAAGATGTGTAAAGAAAAAAACACGGTTTATATGTTTTCGTGCTTGTTCCTAACACCGTTTATACGTGCACCACAAGCTTTATATTCTTTGAAATATGTCCGTTGAGGATTTGAAAATCCAAGTTACCCACTTCATCAGGTTAGCACAAGTAACACTATGGTATTTCAAATCTTTCTTAATACTAGTAGTGTTGGAATCGAAAACCAATACAATCAGCAAATGAGTATACAAATCATACAACAAAATAGTGGCGAAAATTTATACGTTTTGATCAACATGTTTATATTTACAGATAAAAAGAAAAACCAATTTTACTATATTATCAAGAGATACAAGATGTAGAGGAGAAGTTCAGAACTCATATACCCCAAAAAAGAATCAAATAAACTCTAGAAACTTATATCATGTAATAGATTTGAAACAAAGGATATTGAATTTCGGTCACTACAACAAGAAGTAGCAAATTTATGTCTCACAGACAATTCTCAGACTGTTGCGAAGTAGGCTATATACCTTGTGTTTCAGGTTTCATATTTTATATTTGAAGGGGTAGATGTCTTTAACCATAGATTTCGAATTTGATTTATGAAAATAGGGAAACATAAATTGGAAGAACTAATTTCTTAATGAGCTTTACAATCATCGACCGAATTAATCGAACGAAATCCAAATACCAGTGGTGGCAACAACCTGCTTATACTTTTTTTTGGTACCATAGCTTGGCCACCATCCAGTATCTGGAACTTTATCCTAACTAATCTCGTTCGACCCATGCAGAACCTAATTTATGGGGGCGAGTCTCTCAACATTATTTTTTTGTGGTCAGAAGGAGTCGAACTCCTGATTTGATTAAGGGATGAAAGTGTCCATCTCACCTATATCAACAAGTGTTAGTACAATTTGCTTATACTAAATGTATATATATTTCACAATTGAAAATGTGACTTTGTATTAATATAGGTTGGTTCAACTGGATGTGGGGTTGAGTTCCCTTTAGCATGACCGATATTCAACTCCTGCCGGGAGCATTTGACGCTTATGTGTATGGAGCGTTCGTCATTGGAAGATTAAACCTCCGAAAAGAAGTCACTGCAGTTGTCGGTCCGGATTAGTTGGGGTAAAACCCCGGATATTGGGTGATGCCGAAGACATTGTACGAAAAAAAAAAAAAAAATATGTGACTTTGTGGCCAAAGTATAAATTGATAAGTAGCTAAGACTTCGGCTCAGCTGAAGCCCACAAACGTTGGATCCAATTAGGACCTGAGAAGGTTCAAAACTGGAATAAGCTAGGGCAAGGCTCCTCCACATTGTCCTACAAACTCTTCATTTTATGGAGGACTCTTGCTTGCTGAATCATTATTAGTTTTAAACTTATAGCATGCGATAGTCAACATTCTGGTGATTCAAAGAGAACTTATCTAAGAAAAAATTAACATATATATCTTTTTGACATTGACCAGGATGATTATTACAACAGCATCAATGATAGAGATAACAATAATCAAATATTTATCCCAGTAAATATGATCAGTTATATGAATTTTTTTATATCATTACATTCTATTTTATGTTATATGTTTATTTATATGATTTTTTTATGATAATAATAATAATCATACTTTTATTTCATTAAATGAGATTGACAATATCATTCTTTTGCCCCATCATAATTATGGTTTTCTTTTTCAAGCTCTTCACGAGGTTTATGGCCTAATATTATAGAATATGGGATAGCCTCCCAATAATAGAATAAACTGTGATTATTAATTTATTTCAAACATACTTTCTAGAGGAAGTTAACTAGATTCATATTAAGATTTCCTTAACCCTCCACCAGTCAAAAAGATCATAGTGTCATCGTACCTTTAAGGTTGAAGAGTTACTATCAAAAATATAAATAAAATATAAGTGAATAATTTATAACAAGAGTTTCTATTGCAATGCTAAAAAAAGATAGAAAACATTGGGAACCCCATCCATCCTTATATGAGAGTCCTTTTAAGGAAATAAAGTATGGTTTATAGAAGAGATGTAATTTGGCCTTTAAATGATAACGAGTGGGATTTTTTTTTTTTTTTTTAATTCTAGTTTTAAGTTTGTTTTTTTTAATGAAAATAAAATGTTAATGAATATAATTTAATAGCAAAGAGAGAATACCTTGAAACTAACTTGCACAAGATTAACAAAAGATATCCTTAAGGAGACAGTGATCACAACTCTCCTCCCTAATCCCGTCATTCAAAGTTCGATTCTCGTGTAATAAAAAAAATTAACAAAAGATTATGAAATTAAATTTTACCTTAGCTTTGTAAGGAAATACCCATTTCTACAATAAGGTTTAATCAATCATTTTCAAACTAATCAACAAACACCCGGTCAAGTGGGTAAAGGTGTTAGAATTTTTAATCAAAAGAACTATATTATAAGAGTTTTCTTTAAATTGAATCTAACAATACCCGAATCAGATTAGTCAAAATATAACTTAAAATATTAGTTAATTATTAAAGAAAAAAAATCATCTTCAAACTAAAAAATTGGAAAGGAAAGAGAAGTTAATGCAAAACTACCAAGCAAGTCCCTTTGGGACCAATTCGAAGTTTTATTTTTTGGAATAGAAAAAAATATAGAATCCTATTTCAACAATGTCAAAAAGTATAAATTTTTAATTAATAAAAGAAAATGAATAGAATTTGCAAGATAAAAAAAAAAACATTTTACTTTTTGCATCGTTATTCACAACAATTGAATTTTCATCGAAACAAGATCTTGCAAACTTGAGTATTCAAATATCTGCTCACCAATGCAAAAATTGGATCATTTATTATGGATTTGTTGAAAAAGTTGGAACATTTACTTTTTATTGTTTCAAATTAAAAAATTAAATTGAATTTTATATTTTATTTTTAGTTTTAAATATAAAATAAAAAAAAAAACCTCAAAGTCTTCTTCTTCACTTCAAAAGAAAATCGAAGGAAACAAAAGGAAAAATAAAAAATTAATTTTAGAAGAAGGAGAGGGAGGAAGGGAGGGAGGGAGAGAGAGAGAGAGAGAGAGAGAGAGTGAATCCGGTCCGAGGTTCTTCCAAACCCAGCATTTAACACATGGTTCGGTAGTGCGTTGAATTGGAATAACACACATCATCAGTAGTTTGGTTGGAGAGAGAGAGAGAACCCAACCAGCAGCCATTTCACATTCACGACTTCTCAATTTTGCTTTAATTGCTCTCTCTCTCTCAAACCCTTAGTCATGGGTTGCGCCTCATCGCTTCCGGGTAACGCAACAATCCTTTTCTCAACTTCCCCTTGATTCTAGGGTTTTGAAATGCTCTCAATCGATGTCCTGTTTCTTTTTTATTTATCATGTCACTTTACATTGTAAATGATTCACAATTGAGTCTCTCAATCGTGCAAATTAGGTTTCGTACTTGTGTTTCTGATTGTATGGTGATTGATTATGTAGATAGGAGTTCTGCGAGGTCGGGTGGACTTAATTCAGGGGCTAACAACGTGTCTGACTCGAAAAATCTGCGTGTGAAGGTATGTTGGCAATGTTTATATAGTGAATTTTTATGTTTATATGGATGGTTTAGGGTTTTTACTTGCTATAATAGGAAACTAAGGAGAAAATTAGGGAAATACAATGTTTCTGGGTGCGAATTATAGATATGCAGTTTAGTATTTGGTTTGTGTGCTTTTTATCAATCTCATCGAAAGTTAGCTAAGAATAATGTTGTTTGTACCAAAAAGGTCAATTGCCCGAAAATGCTGAATCCAATTTGATAGGTGATTGAAAAGTTGTACAATGTAATGGAATGACCAATAAAATTTGGCAGGTTGGGTGTGTTGGTGTATAGTATTAGTAGTCACCTAATGTTTTTATCTTGTTAAACAATGTTGCTGGATATCTATTTGAACAGGGCCTAAATTTGACTAGTAATATTTTAGGGTTAAGCTTTTGGAGGAAATAGTTGCCGAATAGAATGTTTTGCTCATAATTACAAATGGGATTGAAATTGTGGTGCTTTTGATTCAACTGTAAGAAGCTTGTTATATTTTTGCATGCTTTAAGAGTATTCATGTCAAAGGTCCTCCATCACAATCAAATTATGGTGCAGATTTAGCAGTACCTAATTCTTGATATAGTAGCTAATAATTTCAGCTCACTTGAATAGGTATCTGATACTGTGCATCTAATGACGGCTAGTTTGCCACTTGAGAAAGAGATTAATGTGAACTTGGTACCTTAAATATTGCCTTGTCTGGGCCCTTTTAATTCCCTTCAACTGCATCTCTTTTCTTTGCCCATTTAGCACCAAGTTTCATCTTCTTCCAAACAGTCAACAACTCTTATTGGTCACTTCGGCTAGTTAGCAAAGTTCATTTCAAAATCAATAGAAACCAAATGTTGTATCTTGCCAAGTACTAGTTGCAAGAAGTGTAGGTCATGACTTAGTATTCTCTACTTTTGAGGTGTAGTTACCGCATGTAGTTTTTCTTTGATTTTCTCATCTTCCATGATTCATTTTGTCAGGAAGTATATTCTGAGAGGTTCATGTATGATTTGGATTATCAGAAAGGATACTCCTGCTCATGTAATTCTGAGGGTAATTGCATGATGTCAAGCCAAAGCTAGTGATTTTATGATGATTGAGTTTCTAGTGTAACCTGTCTTGATAAGACATATTCGAGGGGTACATTAGAAATGTATTGAGTTCTTAAATGGGTTTGCTTTGATGTTGAGGAATGAGCTACAATTGAGGAGGTATTCTTTGTTCTTGCCACTGATATTGAGATCTATCTGGTCTGGTAGTTATTATTGATTTGGTGTATTTTCTTAGCCTAGTGTTGTAAGATTCTTTTCCAAAAGCTAGTGATTAAAATTGCCCAAAATGAGAACTGGAGGAACATTGAGATCGTTAATCTTGTGGAAAACAGAAACTGACTATTATTATCCTGGGTAATTGATGAGTTGGATGATAACCTATCGACTATGATTTTTATGTCTGTGTAAGAAGGTATGGGAATGTCTATTGATGTATGTCCATGGTGATTTCTGTGAGTTGATAGATAATCTTGTAGAATAGTAGTGGATTAGTTATGTTATTTTTCCTATTACTGACCTTATAAATTGAGGAAACCTAGGGTGCATGTGGGGTTGAAACAATAGTTGGTATTTTTTTTTTTTTTGAATAGGGTCCAGAATGAGTTAGGCATATGGATCCTCTGAACAGGAAATTTATTTTGTGAATCCATTTGAATGACAAATGTTTCATATTTGGGATCCTACATCTATGAAAGTCCAGAACTTTTTAAACCTCCCTTACTCTCCCACTCACAGTTTAGTCTGGTCTCAATCCTTTTCTTCTGAATTATTTTTCAAAGAAGATCAAGAAGAAGTGACTGAAAGGAAAGTAAGGCTTGCAATTGCAGCGTAAAAATTTGAGATTAATTGAAAAGAAGATATCTTACAAAAGCTACTACCATTTTTTTTAAAAATTAAAATGACCTCATTCTCTAGGGCAGGAGTTGGAGAGTGAGAGTTTTGCTAGCATTTTTGGTTGCTTGGTGGTCCTTACCTATGCTGTAAGTGGGCCTCCCTTTGCATCAACTGGTGGATAAGTGTGTCTGTGCCCTCACGGTTGAAGTGTTTTGAGTAGAAGTTGGCTGCTGGAAAGAGGGTTACTTGTTTGAGGAGGCAGAAAACATTATTTAACCTCCACATGTATACCCTGTGTCTCTATTGTTGGTTTAGTGAGTGGAAGAAACCATGGACTATCGAAGGGGTTTCTTAAGTGAGAGAGATATGATTTGATTTGAGCAAATGAAACAGCCTAAAATGGATGAAGAATTTGGTTAATCTCATGTGGACTTCAAAGAATACTTTTCAAAATTCATGAATAATAGGATCCTCATGGAGAAAGGTGATTTCTAAATTTTATGATTACAAGATGATCTTTTCAGGAGTATGATGAATATTAATTGGGATTCCTGTGGTTGGTCTATGAAAGACCATTAAAATGAGTGTATGGACTTAACAACATGCTGAGAATTCAGGCAGGTGATACAGTGTTTAGTTTGTTTTGACCTGATTGTAAGTGTGGATGGGTTCTTTTAAATGGATTATTTTCTAAGTTCTCTCAGCCTATTACATTTCAGGATGCCAGGTAAACACCCTTGCAAAAAAAAAAAAAAAATGGTGTGCAGTGCCATTTGAATAAATGAGCAAGACCAAGTGACAAGCATTTCCAGAACTTTTTTGACATGCTTTATAGGATTCAGATGAGAGTAGGGCAGTTGAATATGATGTTTTGGATGAGAGTTGGTCTAGTTTCTCTCTCTCTCTCTCTCTCTCTCTCTCTCTCTCTCTCTCTCTCCATGCGTGAAGATAGATTGGCAGTGGTAGGTGGCATGCCTAAGGAAAGCTGTTTAGAGGGTAAAAGCTCCTTCTAGAGCTGCCTTCTTTGTGTGGGAAGGTTCTTTAATGAGGAATTTGGAGAAATGTTTCTTTCTTCTTCTTTTTTTTTTCCTTTTTCTTTTTGTAGGAAAATTTGCTGTACGGAGAGGATAAATGCGAATTGGCCATTTGAAGTGAGGTATCAACTATCTCGTTTTACATTGTTCTCTGCGTTGGAGGTTTTTTGAGGCTGTATGCTTTATTTTAATTCTTTCTGGGTAGTGGCTGGTTTTGTTATTACACTTGGTATTTAGAACAAGAATCTCTGGCCTTTGAAGGAAATTAGAAATGTGTAATTTTTTGGATAGCTAGCTTGGATTTTGGGATGCTTATATATGCAACTCAGTTTGGGGCGATGTCGTTAGCTTGGGCATTATGATTCTTGTTATATTTCTCTGCTCTTGCATAGTAGGATTGCTCCACTGGGTGTTCATTGATGCAATTCTCCTCTCCACTAATTAGAGAAAGAAAAATTGGCTTCAGCCACTCTTGATTAAGAGAACCCCTTGTTGTTTGAACTTTTACACATATTTTGGATTTTGGATTAAGTTACAACTAAATTTTGGTTTGTCATATTTTAAGTAAGAAACTGAAAGGAAGGACAATATATGTGTCAAAGCGCAAAAGACTTTGTGGGTCCTCCCATAGGATAGATAATCCCCGCCAACCACTCATTCTCCTGCTTCTCCCCCCCCCTCTCTCTCTCTCTGTGAAATGAACCCAATTAACTCTGTGTCCTCTACCTTTTTCTCTCTCCCCAGAAGATAGTCAACCATGCCCTCTCTCATTCACACAAAAGCCAACATAATTGAGTCGCAAGAAAAATAAGGAAACACCAAATTATTGTAAAAAATATCTGATGTGATGAGATGCACATGCATAGTGTGTGGCTCAATTCTAGAGTTTAGTTAAGAGAATCCCCTTTATTAGACTCATTTAAGGGGTGTGCAGCATGTTATTTTTGCTCGATCCAATAATGCCTGCAATTACATGATTGTACATGTATTAAAGCACTTATTGATGATGGTCAAAATGAATGGAGGGCTTTGATTTACTTGTGCAAACACTGGTGGTTTTGTTATGGAACATAGGCATGGGGCAGACTGTCAAATGGGAAAACAGCTGCACGATGAAAAATGCATATTGCGATTTGCACCACCTTCATAGCAGAATTCATTTAGTTTTTTAGTTGCAATGTTGCTTCAGCTTATAAATTCTCTTCTGATGTCTATTTACCCACACGAATCAAGTTAAGCCAGCGAACTTTCTTTAATGTATCTTTTTTTTAAAAGAAAAAAAAAAAGATTGACTTCGTTGTGATTATTAGTTCCTTCTTTCCCATGCATTACCTCGTTAATCTTACTATTCATTTATTTATTTTATTTTATTTTATTTTTTTGCTTTCCACTTCTATATACACCATAAAGCTTTTATAACTCTCAGCCCCTCCTTTTTTGTAGTATTCTGAATAACTCATGTCACTTATTCCCATCTTTCTCAGATTTCCTTCAATATTAGTGTTGAATTGTGCAAAACAAATGTACAAAATACTTTGAATAAAAATTCAAAATATCATTGATATTTTGAGAGAATTTGCATACAACTTGTGAGCATTTTTTCATACCTTCAAAGAGCCACTAGAAGCCCTATTTATAGAGAAAGAGGAGAGAGAGAGCTAAAGAGAAAAAAGAGAATGGAGAGGGCACTGCCCTTTCCTTTTCTGGCCGTTGGGGCTGTCCCCAACGGCTAGATTTTACTAGCCGTTGGGGCAGACCCAACAGCTCCTTGAAGGAGCTGTTGGGGCCCTTTATGGGCCCCTTTGAGATGAAAAAGTCTGGGTTCTAAAGGACCCAGCAGATGCCCACAGGCTGAGCCCATTTAGGGCCCAATTTGGGTCCCTAAATGGGCTAGACAGACTGGACTTAAAAACAGGAAAAGTCTGACCCTTTGATGGCTTGCAAAGAGGATCCATAATTCTCCTTCATTTCAACAATTAGTGGACTTGAAATCTATTATTTCTTAAAGACAAGCATGCATGTACTAGGGTATGTTACATACAAGAATGAGCTGGACCTATTTTGAGGAGACCAGGCCAGGGTTGCCATTGTGGCTCTCATAGATGATAGAAGTCTTTCAGTGACAAGAACAAGGCAGTTGCGCCATCTCAATGGCCTAAGTTCGTGTAACACAAATGTGATATACCATTATTTGGCTGAGAAGAAAAGAGCTATCAAGAGTTTATTGAAGTCAATGGGAAGGCCTGTTGGTTTCAAAGTAGCTGTAGTTTCACCTTTCAACTTCATATCTTGCATTCATCCATCTTAAACAAATATGGCTGAATCCTTGGTGTCCTCTTGCTAATAATTTTATCCATCAAAATTTCCCACTTCATTTTTGGCTTTGCAACAATCTCTTTGGTTATGCTTTAGAAGATGGGTTCACCTTCTTTTTCTAATTGTCATTTGTTTTATTCTTTATAAATGCATATGTAGAGGTACTAGTGCTTGACAGATTTTCTCATATTTGTTCTCTCGCTTACAGGAAAAAGGTAAATGCCTATAACTAATGACTCAAATTACCTTGTGCAGCTTGTGCTATTAGGAGATTCTGGTGTTGGGAAGAGTTGTATTGTTCTTCGCTTTGTTCGAGGTCAGTTTGATCCAACATCCAAGGTGAGAACCTATTCTTGCCCAATATATCACTTGACAGAAATTGTAAATTAGCCATATGCTTCTGTCCGCCTTTCATTTTACCGTTAGCAGGTTATACCCTGTATGAACCAAGTGACTTTTGGACGGGTTGTCGAATCCCTTCAAAATTAACACTGATCCCCCCAATACAACTTGTAGCAATAGTGGTACCAGGTCGAATCCCACGGGAATTATGTTGATTTAACTTCTTAGTTATAACTAAAAATAAAATGGGGAAGTTTATAAAATAAATTTCTAACTCAAAAATAAAAACCTAAAATTAAAAGACAAATCAAATATGCAAAAATTACTAAAAATTGGAGAAAAAATTCAATGTGCTAAACATCCGATCCAAGGGTTCATACATTTGATTGTTTCATTGATCATTGGTTAAAAAATGTTATTCTTACAACTCAAGCATTTAACTTTAGATTTATTAGGATAGCCGTAATAAATCTTGCGTTTTCCTAAATTAATTGACTAAACCCAACATTCAATCAAAATTTATCATTAATCGATTGGACACGATAGCGTTCCATATCAATATAATGACAACATTAAGTTCTGTGAAAACAGTTAAACCAAAATACAAATAACCAGGATAGTCATACAATTATTCGATTTTGTTCCTTCGATTCCTTTGGTTAAAATGAATATCGGCAATAACCCATAAAAATAAATAACCTATTTGTTACTCGTACTATTCATTCATGACAATTACGAATCACTGAAATTCTGGATGCAGTAGAAAAATTGATATTGAATTAAATTGTCAAATTAACCAATACCAATCATTCATAAAAATAAATAAAAAATCGACGAATACTTGAATTAAAAATACAATAATTTAAATAAAGTATATAACCTCATAATGAAGACAATCAATGAAATTTTCCTTCAATCAGAAAAGAAACTAGTTACTCATGGTGGTGAGTCCCTAAGAAAAACTAAAAAAAAAAAAGAAAAAAAATTGTCTTTGAAGGAAGGAAGCAGCAGCCGCCTCCTGCTTCTTGGAATGATGAATAGTGCTGTCCACATTGTAGAAGCATATATATAGATGTGAGGCTCCCAAGGCAAATTAGAAGTTTTCTTGTGATGATCTAGATGTCAAAAAGATTCTCCTCTAAAAAATAGGAAACAATTCATTCCTTTAAACAATTTTACTTGAAGTAAAATTCTACTAAAATAAAGTTTCCATTCTAGAGGTTTCTTCCTTTCCTTTGTAGGCTCAATTTGAAATCTTGAACTATTTAGCTTCAAAAATGTCTCTTTAACCCCATTTTGATACGATCTCTAATTTTTTATCCCTAAAAATAAAAATGTCATAAAAACAATTATTAGGATACTAACCAATCCAAAATCAAACCATAATATTAACAATAAAAATGACAATTTGTGTATTATCAAATTCCCCCACATCAAACCAATGTTTGTCCTCAAGCATTCACTAGATTAATATCACACAACTATTTTTTTCTTCACTCATTCCACTCCTTCAATTTATCTGCAAACAATCCAAATCAGCACACGTCAAAAAATTCAAGCTGAAACAACAATCCGGAGAACAAGTGATCATAGTATCATAACTTTAAAAGAAAATATAAGCATCTCATCAAATTCAACAATCTCATTCAATGTATCAAGATTCAATACCCTCGTAAGGAGTTCACTTTATATACTCAAAGTGTTTAAGAGAATTTATCAATAACTCAATCAAATCAAAGTATGCTATTACTATAAGTTTGCTTATTTATCAAATCTCTACCACCACTATATGAATTCAAAACAAAAATCCGGGGGTCTTTGTAAGGGTTGTAACGTGGCTTGGGTAAATGTAGAATAAAAAGGATAAATGTGATGTGTAATAAATATGTCAAAGAAGCATGTCAAGAATCACAAGATCATATCCCCTATATCCCATATCATGAAACACAATCAACCCAAAAAAGATAACTCAATCAAGAACATTTTATTTTTCAATCAAACTTTTGCATTTTCCCATTTCCAAATTCTAGGAATTTTTTTTTCTTCTTTTTTCTTTCATTTTCTGCCCTTTTCGCTTCCCTTTTTTTTTTTTTTTGAAGCACAATCGATTTGGGGATGAATGAAAATATGGAGCATATGCAACTCATCCCAATCGTATAATTGACTTCCCCAAAAATAATTCCCACAATAGAAGTATTCCATTCCCTTTGTAAATAACCACTCAATCTATGCGCATGCTTCTTTGATATAAGGATCAAAAAGAGGGTTAAGCGTAAAAAGAAGGCTATGTGTCAATTAATGTGGTTAAAGTAAAGAAAATGGGTATAACCTCAAAGGGTTTCATTAGGGAAAATATTATGCATAGAAGGTCTTTTTTCGAAAGTTAAAAAGGGTAAACCTAAATGCCCCTATCATATTAATGCATGAATTCATTGACGTGGTCTCAAAAAGTATAGCAAAGTAAGTTCTAGAATAAACATACTATGATTGATAAACACTCATAAAAAAAAAAATAAAACAAAGATGACGTATGCTCTTAAGGCTCAAAAGCTCACAAAAGGTGTTTAATTTGTATCAAATTTATCACATTTTCAATCGATTCAATTATTAAGATCAATGGGAATACTTAAAACAATTTATTCAAAAATAACTAATCACGCTTATCTTTTTTATGCATTTCAAACTCAAATCAACAATACATACTAACTCAAAATCATTATCTAACAAAATCCAGAGAGTATGAAGTTCCAAAGAAGAATAAAAGAATTGACGTTGGCATGAAAATTCTCCCCCGCACCTAAATACTACATTGTCCTCAATGTATGCAAAAGGTAAGAGATTTAGGCACAATTTTAAACTAGTAACAACACTCATAAAATTATCCTAATGCAACATATAAAAGCAAGACAATGAAAAGAAAGAGAAAGGAAAGAAACTCCCCTAGGATGATCGACTGAAATTGATGGTCTTTGCTGCTGTGAAGGAACCGCGGGATGGGTAAATTTAAGTCTAAGGATTTCTTTGTGGAGAGGATTGGATTTGACAATTTTAAGGCAATGTGGGTTTGAATTTTGGAGGTTTTGAATGAATGGGTGCTTATACGATGAAATTATAAAGTGTGAAGTGAATTTGGAGTCTACTGAAAATCGCGTGATCATGCCTAAAGAAAAGACTGCTTCTGCCCACTTTTGAATTTCCTTCTGAAAACCGTGTGATCATGCCTTAACATCATGACTGCTTCTATCCATTTTTTTTTTTGCACTTCATTCTGTTTGTTTCTTGATTTGGGTAACTACAACTCTCATAATTCTTCCTCTTAGACACCTAAAAAAAATAAATCTATAAAAAAGGAACAAATGTTATTAGATAATACCCAAAATAAAAAATCTACAATCAACTAAAAAAATGTTTGGGTTGCCTCCCAACAAGCGCAATTGTTTAAAGTCTTTATGCTCGACGTTCTCCACTTGTTTCTTTTCAAGGAGGCTTCAACTTCACTTTGGGAGGCTCATATGACTTTCCTTCCATCTCTAATTGTGCATTCAATTTAAAATCAATATCACATTTTTCTTCACAAATTTCCTGCACAATTAAATAAAAAATATCAGTATAACAAATTGATTGACACTTATTTGGGTACTTCATATGATCAAAAACAATAAATTTAACAATCTCGCCGTCGAACTTGACGGAGAGAGTACCTTCATCCACATCTATTTTAGCCTTTGCCGTCTTCATGAATGGTTGTCCTAATAGAAATGGAGCTGAATCTGTGATAGTGTCTCTTTCCATTTTCAAGATGTAAAAATCAGTTAGAAAAATTAATTCGTTAACCTGTACCAAAACATCTTTAACAATACCTTCTGGGTAAACATAAGAATGGTTAACTAACTGAATAACAACCACAGTTTCTTTTAAAGGACCCAATTTCAGAGCACTATAAATTGAGTAAGACATGATATTAACAGGTGCTCCTAAATCTAGCATGGCATGCTCTATTTTTTTCTTACCAATAGTATAAGGTAGAGTGAACATATCTGGATCTGCATATTTTTCGGGTAGAGTTCTTTTGATGATATCACATGCATTCTCACCCATCTCATGACCCCTTATAGTCACTATTTCTTTCTCATATTCATCCGTCTTGGATTCCTCAAACTTGTGTTCATCTTCCTTGTCCATATCCTTTCCTTCATTCGCCTTCTTAGATGGAGTGAAATTCAAATGAAATTCCTTCTCACTTCTTAACGTTATTGTGCTGATATTCTCTTTAGGGTTTACTACCGTTTGTGAAGGTAGTTTCCCTGAGGTTCGAGCTTTCAAGTTGCTAAGCGAGGTTGCCAGTTGAGTGATTTGATTCCCCAAATCCTGTATACTTGCTCTCATTTCCTGTTGAAATTGTTGAGTGTTAGTCGCGAGAGCTTTTACAATATCTTCTAAAAACATACTTGAATTAGAAGATTGTGAAGGTGCTGGTGGTGATCCGTCAAAAACTTGGGATGCATATCTTGGCTGTCCTCCTTGATTTCCATAGCTCAGATTTGGGTGATCCGTCCATTCGAGATTATAATAGTTGGAGAAAAGGTCATACATACGTTGAGATTGATTAGGAAATCCTCCTACGACATTTACTTGTTGAGTGGAATCTTCTTGTAAAGATGGACAAATATCCATAGGATGCCCCGGAATTGAATATATGCCACAAACCTTAGCTACCTGCAATTGCCCTATAGCTAACTGACGAACCAAAGCAGTTAGTTCAGAAATGTGATTTTCAAGATTTGAGTAACTTACCTCAAAAGCTGGGTACTCCATGCATAGTAGTTGTTGATTCAGATCTGGTGTAGCCAACTCTTTCATAGTCCTTTCATGATTTTTCATCTTTTCCTCTTCTTCTTCAAAAATCAGTAAATAAGTGAAAAATACAAACTAAAAAATTAAAATAGTTCCCTGGCAATGGCGCCAAAATTTGGACGGGGTTGTCGAAACCCTTCAAAATTAATACTGATCCCCCAATGCAATAACTTGTAGCAATAGTGGTATTAGGTCGAATCCCATAGGAATTATATTGATTTAACTTCTTAGTTATGGTTAAAAATAAAATGGGGGGAGTTTATAAAATAAATTCCTAACTCAAAAATAAAAACCTAAAATTAAAAGCCAAATCAAATATGCAAAAATTACTAAAAATTGGAGAAGAAATTCAATGTGCTAAATATCCGATCCAAGGGTTCACACATTTGATTGTTTCATTGATCATTGGTTAATGTTATTCTTACGACTCAAGCATTTAACTTTAGATTTATTAGGATAGCTGTAATAAATCTTGCGTTTTCCTAAATTAATTGACTAAACCCAGCATCCAATCAAAATTTATTATTAATCGATTGGGCACGATAGCGTTCCATATCAATATAATGATAGCATTAAGTTCTGTAAAAACAGTTAAACCAAAATACAAATAACCAGATAGCCGTACAATTATTTGATTTTGTTCCATCAATTTCATAGGTTAAAATGAATATCGGCAACGACCCATAAATATAAATAATCTATTTGCTACTCGTACTATTCATTCATGACAATTACGGATCACTGAAATTCTGGATGCTATAGAAAAATTGATATTGAATTAAATTATCAGATTAACCAATACCAATCTTTCATAAAAATAAACCAAAAATCGACGAATACTTGAATTAAAAATGCAAGAATTTAAATAAAGTACATAATCTCACAGTGAAGACAATCAATGAAATTTCTCTTGAATCAAAAAAGAAACTAGCTACTCATAGTGGTGAGTCCCTAAGAAAAACTAAAAAAAAAAAAGAAAAAAAATTGTCTTTGAAGGAAGGAAGCAGCAGCCGCCTCCTGCTTCTTGGAATGATGAATAGTGCTGTCCACATTGTAGAAGCATATATATATAGATGTGAGGCTCCCAAGGCAAATTAGAAGTTTTCTTGTGGTGACCTAGATGTCAAAAAGATTCTCCTCTAAAAAATAGGAAACAATTCACTCCTTTAAACAATTTTATTTGAAGTAAAATTTTACTAAAATAAAGTTTCCATTCTAGAGGTTTCTTCCTTTCCTTTGTAGGCCCAATTTGAAATCTTGAACTATTTAGTTCCAAAAATGTCTCTTTAACCTCATTTGATCCGATCTTCAATTTTTGACCCCTAAAAATAAAAATGTCATAAAAACAATTATTAGGGCACTAACCAATCCAAAATCAAATCATAATATCAACAATAAAAATGACAATTTGTGTATTATCAACTTTCTTGTGTATAGTTTAATAATCTGTCAGTACTAATTGTGAGGTTTCAGGTGACTGTTGGAGCATCATTCTTGTCACAGACAATAGCCTTGCAAGACTCGACCACAGTTAAGTTTGAAATATGGGACACTGCTGGACAAGAGAGGTATTGTTTTTGAATGGACAGTGACTGAATTTTCTTGACAATGTTCTGGAGAATTTTAATTCGTGTTTTTATTACCAGAAGTGGATTAAGTTCTCGATTTTTTTTTCATTGAGATTGATACATGTTAACTGTTCACTGTTAGATATGCTGCATTAGCACCACTTTACTACAGAGGCGCTGGAGTTGCAGTTGTTGTCTATGACATTACGAGCCCAGAATCTTTTAATAAAGCACAATACTGGGTTAAGGTACTCTTCTTACAGGTGCAAGATGAGCCAGTCATCAGATTTTGTAGGAAATAATGTCATGATTCTTTTTCCTTATCTTCTTCACTAGATTTTGAGTGCTTTATCCCCATGGTTTCATTTGTTCAGGGGCAAGCGATAAGTACTGCTTTATTTATTTATTATTTATGTTTGGTTGTGGGGGATCATTATAATCTGCATCTAGACCACATAATATGTTCTTTCTAGTTGGTTGGAAAATTTTGGAAGCTATAACCATTGGTAGACCAAAAGCTTATCAAATTGGGTATGAAATGGCAATATGTTATGCCAGTCCATGCCATACTGTTGTATCCTCGTTTGTCTTGCTGTTTATAGCTTAGAGTGACTTATTGAGGATGCAATCAGTGGAAAATAGATTAAGATCATTTTAGCATGTGGAAAGGGACCTTCCAGTGTATTGAAGAGATGATATACTGAATCAGTGTTTTTTAAAAGTTAGAAATTGGAGAGCGCAAAGATTTGTGATAATTCTGTAAACCCATTATAGAAGCAGCAGGTGATGTCAACTCTTTACCTAGTCACTAAGTCTAACAGATTTTTGCTCTTCCCAAAAGTTACAAAGGTGTCTGTGCTCATAACTTATTAACATTGTTGATTAATCATCTCAATTGAGGTCGAACCTTGGCGCAACGGTGGAGCTGCTCCTTTGTGACATTGAGATCATGGGTTGATGCGTGGAAACAAACTCTTTGCAAAAAATGCAAGAGGAAGGCTGCGTACATATACGCTCACCCTCCCCCTACCACCGCACAAAGCCAGAGAGCACTTTGTGGATTGGGTGAACCCTTTATTAATCATCTCAATTCTGGACAAGAGAGAATTACCTGCAACATTCAAATTAGCAAAATAAGTAATTCTCCAGACTTGCAAATGCACTTTTAATGGTTTTTTTTTTTTTTGGTCAAGCTCGTCTAAATTTTGATGTAATATATGTTTACTCCGTGCTGCTGGGTGATGCACTTGTGCTAGATTTCATTTCTTAGTCTGGAGATAAAATTCCCATCAGTCTTGTCTATCAGCAACCTGAAATGGGTGAATAGCTAAAAATCAGGAATTCATAATCCCGCTGGATGGTCAAAGTATGTCTATTCTCCCCAGGGCCTCCTTTTTGTGTGATAACAAGCATGGAGTATGGTTTTATCAAGATGGTGCCTAATTCTTTATGGTACTTTGATTCCAACCTGAGATTGTAAAGAATATTTAGCTGATGCTTGTTCTCAGTGCCTGGTCTTGTTTGGCTGAATATGGTAGTTGTGTTGTGGGATGGGGAATAAAACAAACTACTAAAATTTTTATTTGTTTATTTCTGAACACATATATGATTCAATATGGGAAAGAAAATGCATCTCTGAATGTTGAGATACTCTATTGTCAGTTTGTGCTAAGCTTTTCTCTATTTAGCATTTTAGCATCTTTGTTATGCTACCTAAACTTCAAGCAAGCCTCAACTTATCATGATTTAATTAGGTTTTATTTTGAAATGCGTTTCCAATTAATCAGTAAATTTGAGCAATTTTCAGGAACTACAGAAACATGGGAGCCCTGATATAGTCATGGCTTTAGTTGGTAACAAAGCTGATCTTCAAGAGAAGCAAGAAGTACCAGCTCAAGTGAGTGGCATATTATGCGTGGCCTCATCTTGTGCTTCTTTCTTTCTCTGTGTGTGTGTGTGTGTGTGAGCTACTTGTGGTTTTGGTTTTCCCTGATTAACTTAACTTTTGTAGGATGGCATGGATTATGCTGAGAAGAATGGGATGTTTTTCATTGAAACATCTGCAAAGACGGCTGATAATATCAATGAGCTGTTTGAGGTACAGAATGGTTATATTCTAACACATTTTTCTGGTTCAACATAAAGCTATCATGACGCCAATATAATTTTGGTTACTATGATAAGATTTATTGTCTATTTGTCTGCTCTGTGAGACTTCTCTCTCTCTCTCTCCCTCTCCAGAAAATATGCTGTTAGCATCAGCTAGATTATTACAAATTAACATATATTTTTAAGCTTTAAGCACTCTTAGGCCTCATTTGGATGACAACTTCCTATCCTCTTAATTGGCTTTCTGTGAATATCAAGATAATTGGCACAAATATTCTTCCAAAAAAAAAAAAAGCGCTGAATCTTCATTTTTCTGTTTGGCCTTATTTGTAGCTCTCTGTAGGGACTACTAACATGTCTCTTCATTTGGCAGGAAATTGCAAAACGACTACCACGTCCTCCTCCTTCATGATTGTTAGGTCTGGTAATCGAATTAATTGAACAACCTCCCACCCTATCTTGTTGCCTATGTTACACTGTATATTGAATTTGTATTTGTTATGCTGCATTTTGAACACTGCTTGATCATAATTTGCAAATTCTTCTGCATGAAATAATTGTTCCAGAATTTCTTGTGTACATTGGGTATAGAAGTATTCCAGCTGAAGTTGTACGAGGTCATAGAACCCAACCTTATAGATAAGGGCATACTTTGAATTAGAACTATTGGCCTGATTTAGAGTTTTTCAGTCATTGAGACTCATAAATGTTCTTGATGAAAGTTATTTTTATATGGTTGGAACCAAATTGGGTCAACCTTGGGATTGGTTAAACACATTTTTGTCTCTTAGAAAATTTTTTATGCTTATGAGTTTCACGCTAGACAACTCTACCGCATCTCTGAAAGTTTCCAATTCCGACTCAATTCGTAAACCTCAATCTCTTATTTATAGATATTTTCCCATATCATACCCTAGTTAAAGTTCTTAAATTCTCTTGCCTCGAATACATATATATGCTTTATTACACTGTCAAAATTCTCAAACCTCTCCTCTCAACACGTTGACTTTAAAATCCAGCAACAAGACTGTGACCCTCAAAACCTCAGGGGGCGAAACCTTCACAATTCAAGAATCAATGGCAGTCCAATCCCTGCACAGGAGCTGAAACTCTGCTCCTCAACGTGGACTCTAGGACACTATCAAGAATCAAAGAAAACTGGAAAAAACATGCGGATGAGTCCATAAAAAATGATGATATTCAAAAGTGAGATTTGGAATTCATTAATTTTTTTTTTCACCGTCAATATCCGAAACTATATTCCAACTAATTTGATTCGAGCATTTGCGGGGCCCTAATAGTTGGCGGCTTTTCCAGCGTAGTTTTTTTCATTCCTAAGTTTCGAACATGAGACTTGATGAAAAGACCAAGCACTCTATCTTATTAGGTTGACTGTCTGCCAGTGGTTTGGAGTTCATTAGTGGTTTGGAGTTCATTAATGTTGATTCGGATGTTCTTTTTGAAGTTATTCTGGCAGCTAGCTATCTGAACGACAAAAGTTTGATGCACTTGCACTCTCCAAGACCACGGATATGATCAAAGACATGACTGTGATCGCTTCTTAATGTCAAGAATGATTTCACCCGAGGAGGAAGAAAAACTTAGCTTCGGAGAGAGTGATTGGGCTTTTAAGTAATTGAAATTTGAAAATTTTGACTGATGGAATTAGGGTTTTTAATTAGTGTTTAGGAAAATATGTTATGATTTCTTTGATTAGGTTTATGATGTGGGGGGGGGGGGGTTTGGAAAATTTTTTATTGGTTGCTATTTTGTTTCTTTGTTGTTACATCGATGCTCTTGAAATAAGAATCTTTATACTTGTATTTTTAAAATTTTCACCAACTTTGTGATTGGTGGCCTTTATCACGAGACCTAAAAAGACCATTCATCAAATTAACAAAATTTTGTCACAATTTTAACAGTATTAGTTGAATCGATTAGCATTTAGAGATAGACCAACGGATGGACAGACACACGGAGAATCTCTATTCTATAATATTGGAATTTTAGATGGTTACTCTTATGAAAGAATAGGGGAAAGAAAATTGTTAAAGAGAGTTTAATTCTTTTAAGAATATAGGTTAAAAAGGAAGTGGTCATATTGCTTTCATTGTTGAGGATTGTGATGGTAAAATTCTTGTATCATCACATCAATTGCCAATAGGAATGGATTCTAATGAGTTTATGACCAAGTTAAACTGGGGTGTCAATTGAGTTTGCGTCTCTGCAAACACAAGTACTTAGCCTTTAAAGCCATCTTAGTTCTTAGACTTAAAGTTAGGATTTCTATGGTCTATAAGATTAATGCAACTTGCTTCATCACAAAAAGTAAAATGGAGAACCATTAAATTAAAATGCTATTATTTGGGACCATTTTGGCTTGTACTGTAATAAAATAATGCAAGACATTTATTATGTAGATTTAAAAGAACAATAAAGTACAATATAAATTGTATTTTTATTCGACAACCGAAAACAATTTATCCTTGTAAAGATATCTGAGTGATTCAAATGTCTTTCTCGAGATCTAATGTTCAAGTGTTTATGGACGTATATTTTCATGATTTTCACGATCTGTGTTAAAAAAAAAAAAGAATTGAAAGCAACTGAAAGCAACTCGGTTCTTCTTGCCATCCAAGTATGTCAAGTTCCTACATGGGCACAATGACTATGTCTTCGTCTCTTTCCAAAATTTTAGTAGTTTTTGATGGGATATATCCATTTGTTTTTTAGAACATAAACGGAGGATTTAACATATATTCATAAATTTTAAATAATTATGCTTATCCTATGTATATCATACTTAATGTTATATTTTATCACGTGTTATATATAATTAAAATATATAAAAATTTATGAATTACAATGAGATTACGTTCAATTCATTAATCAACTCAATTCAGATTCATCTTTTTTTTTTTTAATTTAGAAACTAATAACTCAGTTAAAAAAAAGGATAGCAACTAAATCCAACATGTGCAACTTTAGTTCCAAATCTCCATGAAAGAAAAAAAAAATGACACTTAATTGCCTAACCAAGTTTGTTCTCTTAAAGAAGAAAAAAAAGGGAGTACCCTCTGGAGGACAAAGAGAAAAGGACATTTCCTCCTACCTATTTTCATAGATTGGGGGAGGCTATGTAGCTTATTTTGAATAATTTTTCTAAATATTTTCTCGGTCTGATTATATATAAATTGAGAAAATTATAAAAATATAAATTATTCATGAAAATTTAAATATTAGATTTCAGAAAAAATACTTAAATAAGTATTCTTTATCACTCGAATATCCCTATAATCACTCTTTTACTCTAAAACGATGCATTGGCAGCTGTTTTAATTTTATGCTTCCTTTAAAGGCACAACTAATTAAATGGGTTGCGGATTAAAAGATGTGAGTCGGCTTATTGAGGCCAATTGAAAGAAGCTGAGTTTGCTGCCGAAAACAAACATAGGCTAGTAGCATCATGGAAAGATCATCACCGTCCATCCATGCCATCTGCGCGGGAAATGAAACTGACACTTTTGATTCTTTCAGAACATGCGATTGCTTACCTAAATATCCAAAATACCCTCCCCAAAAATTCTTTCCACTGCCTTTTTAAAGTCAACCTTTTTAAGGTAGATGTGGTCGTGATTCTAACCGAACCGTGGTCAATGGTTCTTGAACCGTTGATCGGTTCACGATTCTGAAACTAAAACAGAAGTTGTGTTTAAAGATTTGATTTTGATTCTTTATTTTGAAGAATCGGAAACAGACAATTCCAATCGATGATTTTCAATTCAAATTGTCAAGAATAATCGATCCAAACCATAGATTTTTTAAAATACTGATTGTAAAATAAGTGATTAAAAATTAAAAATATTAAAAACTATTATTATTAATTTGAACGGGGAAATAGAAAATTTTTTATTTTAGTTAATGTTAAATTTAACATAATTATTAAAATTTAATTATAAAAATACATGAGTTTTAAATTAAAAAAATTAATTTAAATAAATTATTATACAAATTTAATAGGGGTAATAAATATTTAGCGCACACATGGACTGCGGTAAACTGAGTTTCAAATATTCACTACCCAATTGATTAAAAGGATGCTCTTAATGGAGACCATTTGTATAGTTTCGGTACTAGAACTGAAATCAAGATCATTTATAATCGAAATTAAAATTAGAATTAAAATCAAAATCGATAATTTTAAAATTAAAATCAGAGATGTCACTTTAAAATTCAATTATACGACCAAAATTGGAACTTACGGTTTTGAAAACACTTGACTAGACGTGGCTTTAATAATTCTTCTCATATTACAAAAACACATGACCAATAGAGTTGAATATTTCATTATAGGGTTTTTTTTTTTAATTTAACTGAATCTAAATTATTTTTATAGTATTTACTACTAATATGACTAATTTCTTTTTATTTTAATTTGTACACACGCGTTATCTATGTGTCATTGAGCTTTTGTGGAAGTTGAGAGTTTTTTCTAAAGATTTGGTTGGAAAAACGATTTGAACAAAGACTGCAGAAGACAAAGTAATTATTCATCATTATTTATTTATATATTTTTTTTCAAATAATCAATTCAATTCAATAGTACCAATTCTCACGACACTCTGAAATAAATAGTCCCAACAACAAAGTTTTTGTCTTCAATTCAAAACGTCTCGTAAGTCCAACGTTTCTTGTCACCGCAGAGGAAAAAGAATAAAAGAGAAAAAAAAGGAAAGAGAAGAAGAAGAAGAAAGCTTCGTTGTCTGCTCTTCAGTGGCGTTTTCTGCATTTCACCTCTTTTAATCAAACCAAAACCGACCCACTAAAATTCACACCTAAATCTCGTCTGGGTATCTTTCGATTTCTCAAATTTCTCAGAAATTAGGGTTGTATTGATTTTTCTATGGAGACAATCGAAGTTGTGGTTGTGAGTGAATTGCTTGATACTATTAGGGAGATTTCGGGGTTGCCTGAGTGTCGAAACTCGTCTAGAAAGATGTGTTGTAATTTGATTAGGAGGGTGAAGCTCTTGGGTCCTCTTTTTGAGGAATTGAAGGATAGTGAACAAGAACTTGGTGTTGATGTGGTGAAAGCTCTCGGATTGCTGAAGGTTGCTTTGCGTTCGGTCAATGAGCTTCTTCTTTCGGTCAATGATGGGAGCAAACTGTATCTGGTTATCTTCTTCATCTTTATGAATTTTGTGTCCACTTTCCCTAAATTTTGTGAATTTTTCATTTTGTTGATTGTGTTTGAATTGTTGCCATACAGATGATGGTCAATTGCACTTAATGATTAGTGTGATTTTTGAAAGTGTCTAATGAACATATAGCAGTTTCACTGTGGTATTGCTTCATTAATTGTTATACCTCTATTTTATTGTTTGAAGTTTTTATGAAAAGTCATAGGACACAATTTTAGACATTTAATTTTATCATAGCGAGTATAGAAAAGGATAGGATCTGAGAAGAAAGTATGGTCTAGAGATGCTAGGTTTTAGATTGCGTGTCTTCTGTTTAAGATTGCTCAATTGTGGTGCTTCCACGTAATCATCTTTCATTTGGAGTACTCCCACAATTTAATGTTTGATTAAGGTTCTTTTATTGAGCCTTCAGACCTTCTTTTATTGAGCCTGCAGACCTTGTGCCTTCTGTTTCTCCTTTTCACTTATCATTTTGATCTTTTCTGCATATGTTGTTCGGGGTTGGCTGCTTGAGATCTAGGAGCTTTTCTTGCATTGCTCTTTTTCTTTTTGCTTGAGAGCTCCCATCATCATAGGAAGTTTCTTCATCTTTTGTAAACTTTATTAGGAACTACCCTTTACACTAACAGACCGGCTACGTGTCATCTTCCACTTCTGTTTTTGTATGTGACATCTGGGTACCCAACATTAATCCCCTTGGGTTTCAATTTAAAGGTAATCTTGGATCAGCATTGTACCTGCTAAGGTAATAAGGACCATAAAGTTCTAATCCTCATGGTTACCAGAGTAGAGGTTTCCATCTGTGCAGAATGTTATGTGTGATTCATAAAATATTTGAAACTTTGGGCTGTAGAGAAGAGTCTTCTTCTGTCGCATTTTGAGCATTGTTTCCAAAGAGTTCAGAATGTATTCTCTGTCCTTTACCTCACAATATATTTGTCATGCAAAATGTTGACTGAGTGTTTAATCAATCTTTGACATGTTATATGCGGGGTATTTAAAGTCACATTTTTCTTTTTTTGGTCAAACAAGAAGTTTATTTAGTGCCTGTTTCTGTGGGGAGAGTGTTTTTTTATGTCACAGGCTCTGCAGTGGGACAAAATTGCACAGAAGTTTCAAAAAATGACCGAACAAATTGAAGAAGCATTAAGTGCGATTCCATTTGATAAACTCAAAATATCAGTGGAGGTACAAGAACAGGTATTGTACATCAAAGAATTTTTAGAGCTAAATGCAAAGCAGTTGGGCACTCATTATCCCAAAATTGTCACAATTATGTAGTTTGACTTGTTTTGGATGAACTGTTCCAGTTGCCTTTCCAATAACAGTAGTTTGATCCTGTTCAGGTTTTTAGATTCAACTCATATCAAAGGTTGACCGATTGCATATACTTTTTCTCAGATTGAACTTGTACATGCTCAATTCAAAAGAGCGAAAGGAAAGTTGGAGTCAGCTGATCTACAGTTGTGTATGGACTTAGATGTAGCTCAGAAAGAAAAAGATCCTGATCCTGCAGCTCTTAAAAGACTTTCCGAAAAGCTTTATCTTAGAAGTATCAATGATCTGAAGAAAGAGTCACTTGCTCTCCATGAAATGATGATTGCAAGTGGGGGGGATCCGGGTGATTGCTTTGAGAAAATGTCATCTTTGCTTCGGAAGCTAAAAGACTCTGTACTTTCTGGGAGCCCAGAAGCTGACCCTTTTGAGGGTGAAAAGGGTGTGATGAAACATAGATCACCTGTTATCCCAGATGATTTCTGTTGCCCTATATCCTTCGAATTGATGAAAGATCCTGTCATTGTCTCTACTGGACAGGTATATAATATATATCTAGCAGTTGGCTTTTCATTATGCTTATTGGCTGCCTGTGCCCATCACTGAATTCTTGTTTATGGTTGCTTCTACAGACTTATGAACGAGCCTGCATTCAAAAGTGGTTTGATGCTGGTCACAAGACCTGTCCGAAGACACAGCAGACTCTGATGCACACAGCACTAACTCCCAACTATGTTTTGAAGAGTCTAATTGCATTGTGGTGTGAAAACAATGGAGTTGAGCTCCCAAAAAAGCAAGGAACGTGTAGAAACAAGAAATCAGGAAACTCTACATCAGATTGTGATCAAGCTGCTGTTGATGCCTTGCTACTAAAATTATCAAATGGAAATTCCGAAGAACAAAGAGCAGCTGCAGGTGAGCTGCGCTTGCTGGCAAAGCGGAATGCTGATAATAGAGTTTGCATTGGCGAAGCTGGGGCCATTCCTCTTCTTGTAAAGCTATTATCCTCCCCAGATTCCCGGATGCAGGAGCATGCTGTCACTGCACTTCTCAACTTATCAATAAATGAGACCAACAAAGGAACTATAGTAAATGCCGGAGCAATTCCTGAAATCATTGATGTGTTGAAAAATGGGAACATGGAAGCAAGAGAAAATGCTGCTGCAACCCTCTTTAGTCTCTCAGTTATTGATGAAAACAAAGTGGCAATAGGTGCAGCTGGTGCTATTCCAGTGCTTATAGATTTGCTTTGCCAAGGAACTCCCAGAGGGAAGAAGGATGCTGCAACAGCCATTTTTAATCTTTCAATCTATCAGGGAAACAAAATGAGAGCTGTAAGAGCAGGGATTGTGGTTCCATTGATGAGGTTTGTGAAGGATGCTGGGAGTGGAATCGTGGATGAAGCACTTGCAATACTTGCCGTCCTTGCCAGCCATCAAGAAGGGAAGGTGGCAATTGGTCAGGTTGAGCCACTCCCAGTTCTGGTCGAGGTGATTAGGACTAGTTTACCACAAAATAGGGAGAATGCTGCAGCCATATTGTGGTCCCTATGTACTGATGATACATGGCATCTTAAAGTTGTTAAGGAACTTGGTGCTGAAGATGCATTGAAGGAACTTGTGGAGAATGGCACTGATAGGGCAAAGAGAAAAGCAGCAAACATTTTAGAACTCCTTCAATGAGTTGATGATCCATAATGTTTTTGCAATTCTTTTCAGGAATTTTGAATTCAGACATATGGTCATATTGTGCAGAGAAGATCCATAGTAGTTAAGAGAGAGATATATGATGATTGTTCAAATGGAGATCCACGAGTCCTCAAGTATAAGTTATAAATTGATGCAGAAAATTTTGGATCCAGTAGTCAACTGTGTCTGGTTCGATCATGATATGCTCCAAGATGAAAATTTCCCTGACCAAGCGAGTAACCAAATCAGCGTTCCATAGTTCTTTTAGCCATGAGAGCAAATTCTTCCTACTGGACAATTATTGGTAATTGAATGTTTATTCATTCTTGTTTAAAATTCTAGTCACTCTCGCAGCACAAGCAACTGTTTCTTAGCTTACTTCCTGTACTACAGAAGTCTTTTTCTCTTTCTGGGTCACAATGTAAATGTCTTTATTCTCTGGAGGATGCCACTCATTCTGTTGTAACGTAGCAGTATAATGTAAATCCAAAAGACACCTAAGTTTGTTGTTCTTGAAACTTGAATGTGATTTGATGTTGACGATGTAAGGTTTGTTTCTTCGTAGCAGTCCAATGAACCTTGTGATTCAATAAAACTTCCTGGAAATGGCTGGTTGGTATCTTTTTTGAACTAAGGTAATAATGGTCCGTGCTCTTCCTAGTGACCCCATTGCTTTTTAGGCTTAGGCAAGTAAAATGTTACTCCTTATTGTCAAGAGTGGTCTTAATTTTCTCAGGGTTTGATGTGTTTGATTCTTATTGGTTGTGACACATTTCTTTATAAAATGATCTAATTTTATGTTTGTCTAATAATGGATGTGAAATATGTGTATCCACCTTGAGAAGTCTTTTAAGTCTTAACAATCTGATTTGTGGAAAACAAATCGAGGAGATATTTGTCTTGCATCGTCTTGGCATTTCATTTCCGGGAAAGGGAGATCATTTGACTTTTTCTTTCTAATGGCTATTTTGGTCCATTATTCATGTGGTTACAGTTTTGCATTATTTAATTTGAATTTATGGTGCAAAAGGACATTACGAAATGTGTAATTTTTTTTATTTGGTATTTTAACTAAACCATCGCCCAATATCCAAAACTTTATCCGATTAAATCTAGATCGATTACTGTAAGACCCATTTTGTGAGGGTGGATTTCTTAACATTCGTTTTTTCCGCTTCCATACTGAATCAAACCTGCATATGGTAAAATAACACAGCATCCTTTGCCAACTGCGTCAACCAACGTTGGAATTACGAAATGTGTAATTAATAGAATCATGACCAAGAAGGATATTAGCGAATAACCTGGGTCTTGGGAAAGAGAATATTATGCACCTGAACCACATATTGTGTGTGCAAGCGCGCATGTTTGCATGTGTGTACATTTTTTTTAACCTACCAATAACATCTAGAGTCATATTTGATTAATCTAATTCAAGAACAGAGACTTATTAGGGGACAACTCTCTCAGTATAGTCTTTTATATTCCCAAATTTTGAATCCAAAACTTAATTATAAGATAGATCACCCCATCTCACTAAATTAACTGTCTATTGGAATGTGTGCATTTTAGTAACAATGAAAAACCTAAACCATTTTATTTTTTTACATATGCACTAATAAATCCACCGAACGCACATGATGACCCAAAAACCACGTAGGATGCAGGTTTTAACCATGTTCTCCGGCCGGTACAATTTATTAACCTTTAGAATTTTCATGAATTGAATGTATTGAAGATATTTCCCAATATCAAATGTTCCTAGAAAAGTAAACTTTCGATGCAGTCTTAATCTGGAATATTGGCCTGAAACACAGGAAAAGACGTAATTGTGTTCTTAGTTCCATGGCATGGCGGAAATGGAGAAGGGTAAAGTCAGTCATTAAGCCATCGACATCAAAGAAGACACATTTTATAAGAGATGTCACAGTGTATCATATACATCATAGAGCACACTGCATTAAGACAAACCACCCCCTTAAATAAAAATCGAAACAACCCCTTTAAAAAGAAAGGAGTATAGAGCCGTAACAAGGAAAAACGTACACAAGAATAGCCTCAGAATACACTGAAAACACAGCTTAATGAACAAGTCCAAGTGGCATTTCCCTCCCATTTTGTGCCTCATGATTCCTGGTCCAAACCATGCCTCCTGTTTTTTTTCCCCTATGATAATGACTCGATTTTCCAAAACTGTGAAAATGTCATGACACTCTCTGCATCAGCCCATCACATCAATGAATGTCTCGATCACAGAATGGCCATTTACAATTTTTGTCGTCCCTACAATCAGGTCATAAGCCATTCCCTCCTGCCGCAGAAATTCCATTTGCACATTAGAGAGAATGATACAAGTAGGGGAAAGACGGGACAAACTCCATAGAATAGTAAATGAACCATGGTACAAGTAATCACATACAATGCCCAAAATGGGCGGTTTAGCTCTTGAAAGGGATCATACCACTCCCTCATTTCTGTATGGCATCTGTCCTGAGTCAAACAGTTGTAAGAAATGAAGCTAAGTTTTAAGTAACTGTGGTGCTGGTGGGCATGTATTGCATCCCTAAAATGGGGCATATAGCATCAAACTGTATCATGACAACCTAAAGCAAAGTTACTGTTCCCATGTGTTGGGACTCATGACATTAGAAGAATACCATTATGCAAAATTAACATCTTTTATTTTCATCAAAAGCTTAACATATTTGATCTGGCCAAAAATTGAATGTTACAGGCCCGAATATGAATCTCTACAATTATAATTAACCAAATTCTGTGACAGCCTGACCTGAACTGTCCAAATTTCCAATCATGGATTCAAAATCCCAAACATCCCCACCTAAAAAATTTGTAAAGTGATCAATAGAAACACCAAATATGGCTCAACATTTTATAGGCATCATTAAATCACTGGAGGGGAAGACATCCTCGGGGCACAGAATGCAGTAACTTACTCATACATCTGTATCAACCAATGAGACCACGTGACCAGAGAGAAATGGTTTCTAGAGAAATTTCACCACATTAATATTCCAAATGAGATCCTTGCTGGTGGGCCATAGTAGCTGATCATGGTCTTATCAACCAGTAAGGTAGTACTATGGAGCATCAGCACCATAAGATAGTCAATATGCTAGCACCACTAACTGCATCTATTAGTCTCATAAATGTGTATTCAGAAGACTCTGTGATTATAGGCTTCTTGTTTCAACAAGTTTCCAGCATATCCACATTACAAAATAACTGCAAACAAAACAAGCTATGGTACCTGAGCGGTAAGAAATCGAAGTGCAGATATTTCTGCAAATGTTACTCCTCCAATGAACACAACCAAAACCAAGGAGCGCCTTCCATCACTTACCCTGACATGTGATCAAAAGAATCCAAAATGAGATAAAATATGATGGATAAAATATGATGAGGGTGATATTTAAGTAGAGTTAGCACTATCAGCTGCAGAAGAATGTACCCTGACTAATGACCACAACAACCGCAAAAAGTTATAGCAATATATAGCAATAGAAGCGAATAATATGTAGTCAACAAAAGTGCAACTCAATTTTACTCATAGTATACTTCCCTGTAATTTATCAGTTAGTGTCTTCCTAGAAATAAGGGATGCACATGATACAATCAAACCCCCCAGCCATTTATCTTGAAATCTTTATTCTCAAAGCACCATCAGCCACAAATAAAACATCTCCACTATTTCCAATTTGTAGTATAGCAATAGAACTCTCCAATAATTTTCAGCATGATCAATGATGATGAACTGGAATCAATCACAAATATTGAATAAGGCACAGAGTTTGCCAAATTCTGATGAGTTTGTGAAGCTACTAATGCCTTAGACTAAATATTTGAACCAGATGTTGCAACATACCTATCTATATTTGTTGGAGTGCCCGACAAAGTGTCAAATGATGGAGAACTTGCAAATGCACTCTGTAAACCACATTAATACATCAAAAATATTATTACAGGTCAAGTGAAACTTTAAAATTTTTTACATGTGATAATTTTGTACTGACCCTCTTGCTCTCTGAGTGGGGTCCAGGAAGCAGCTTCAGAATTTCTTCAACTGGACGCCTGAAAAGTTAGTGTAATATCAAATAAGAAAGGGAAGTCCAAGGCATACACAATTCTGCGAAGTACATGGTGACCTAATTAATCAGGAAAATTTCCACACTAGACACTAGCAATAGCAACAAAGGGGTAAATATGTTGTCAAAGAAGATTTCGAAGCCTAAAGCAATTTTACCATGTGACTTCAACTTCTCTTTTCCAACTATGTCCAATAATGTGTGTGCATGCTAATAGTAGAGAAACTATTGTTCTGTAATCTATGAAATTTAAAATTACCTAACCAATATGGTTTGACTTGTAAATGCTTAATTTAAAAGAAAGAACCATATTTGAGCAGCGATCTAGCTAGTAAATTCCTATCTTGTCATCATAGACATGATTTTATAATATGTTTCCTCCAAGTGAAATGTTTTCAGCGAGCCTGAAAACAGTAAAGCTACAAGTTAAATCTGGCCTGAGACTCATTAAACTAAAGATCCCACTTTATTATAGAAATATAATGTTGATGACCCCGAATAGCAGCATCGGGTTCACTCATGCAATTATAACTAACATTGTCAAGCACTATGATCATAGTAACATTCTATATTCAGTTTAGGATTTAGTTAGCAACTTAAATGTAAGATAGTGATATATCTCTTTATGTGAGTTAATGGAAAAGTATATCATAGTGATTCAGTTAGCAAAATAAATAAATAAACAACAATGACCACGTTTAAAAATTAAAAAAAGAAAAAAGAAAAAACTACTTATAGAAATCAGCCTCACCATCCAGATCGAACAGCCTGCTGAACAAGACGAATGCTAAGGGGTGCATAGCCAGAGAAGACGTATGAAATGTCATTTGGGCTGTTATAAGCATCAGAATTAATAGTTAACATCTATGAAAACAAGACCAATAAAACTTATAACAAAACAGAAAAATGAAAAACCCTGTGATATAGATGAAAATATGTAAGATGTAGGCACAATCAGAGTTCACCTCAAAGAAATACACTTGCGAATACAAGCAAAATGGGTAATTAAGAAAGCTATTTTACAATGCTAGAGGCAGTAATCAATTGTAAAAGTTACTTTAGGATTTAAACTGGCCCAAAAACATTATAAAAGGGCTTAAGGCATTAATACGAGCACTCCAAGACTGATTGGATTTTCGAGAGAGAAAATCCCTAAGCCAAATGCATACAATCAATCAACAAATTTTCTGATTGCCAGTACTTCCATCCCTTGCTTCATACTCCAGATAGAAATTAACAATTGTAAGCACCATGTCTCTGCATCCCTTCCCAAATAAGCTTTACTCACATAATCACCCGTTTTTCAAATGCATTTACCATATAGTCCTCAAGTAATAAAACACAAGTAAGGCTTTTTTTATTGTTTTTATTTTAAATGTAGTATACGTTTTTATTTTTGATCTAAAACTCATGGAGTTAAATTGAGAGATAATCTTGTGGGATTTATGGGCTTATTTTTGTTTCCTGGGTTATCATACATAGAAGTGAGCTTCCATTCATGAGTACTTGCGCATTTTTATTAATATTTATGTATATGCATGCATATTGCCTTTGTCTACAAAACTTTCTAGAGATGGCATTGTGCAGAGGGGCTTCTTTTATCAAAGGCCTTTTCATTTCCCAAATTTAGTGAGGAAGTGTCAAAGGAACCATGTGACACGAAAATTACTTGGCTGTATCAGTGTCTTCAATGACAAGCTGTAAAGCCCGCTTTATTGTCAACCAATTGCTTTTGGTCTCCTGCAACGCAAAACAAATTCACCAAATCAAAATATACCAGGATATGGTTGTTATGTGGCCAACGAGGCATAACGGAGAGGTTAATTATCCAACTGAACTTATACTGACCTGTTTTTTAAGCAATCCAGCTTTTTCTAAATTATTGAGTGTAGCCATGTGCTCAAATCCATAGCTGTGAAGTAGCTCTCTCCTGGGATCAGGAAAAAATAATCCAAGAAAATGTAACATGGATGTTCTTTGGCATCAAAGAAACAGGTAATATAATTTGATGAGTTATACTTGCCTCAGATAATCAAAATTCTTTTTAGGTAATCCTGAGTTAGTGATAGAGAACAAGATAATAAGTCGTAAGACATTGACAAGAGGCTCTTGCTTATGGATCAATTCTTCAATGTACTCAAAGCAACTGTATTCAAAGATCACGTTAGGAAATTGAAACATTACTCAAGGATATGAGATGATAAAGTTTTTCGGAAGACAGAAATTATGAAATGACAAAGGTGGAAGAAGACAGTCATGAATCTATAGTTAACCACCATTATGTCAGGCTAGCAGCTTATAAATCTGATGGAACATTCGGTTCAAAAGGACTCCATGTAAGAAGCTATGTTGTTGCCTCTTTCAGTAACACTTAACACATTGGTGCTCATATTGTGGAAGAAGCATACATTCATGACAGATTGTCAAGAGTAGGAGCACAAGTGTAGCTTACATATCATAACTCTGAGCCTCCACAAGTGTGTGTTCCATGTCAAGTCGCCCAAGGAATGACGGTTTTGATGTAAACGTAGACAAATGTTGTGCAAGATTTATGTGCCTCTGGAGAAAAAATAGAAACATATAAAATAGGAGTTACTTGAAAATGGAATATTCTATGCCAAACTCATTCTGGTACTTACAGTTATCTCTGGCAATGAGTTGAGCTTTTTGACAAAATCCTTCAGCTCCGAAACTGACTGAGTCTGCACAAAGTACATGTTTCATTAGAAGTGTCTTGACAAAATTCTACAGGATAGCATATAAACTATGCCACTTTGTATGAACATTATGGCATTGATACACCCAATAACCCAAGACACAAAAGCCAAGTAACCGGTAAGAGTGTTAATAAAATTGATCTGCAACAGTGTCTCTATTTCCTTGGATCATGGTTAGAGCCTTAATATATGAAGTTCAAATAAAGAATGAAAAGAAAAATCAACAAAAGCACCTCCATCCACTGACACTGATGATCTCGTATTTCTTTTCCTATCTTTGCAAACGCATCAAAGAAGTTTAAAGAAAAAATAAAACTTTGTTGCCACTTTCACATCAGATAAAATTTCACTAGTGAACAATGGTACTAGTTATTTTATTGAAAGCAAAACAAGGTACATCCAATCAACTTACAGTAGTTGTCATTTCTGTGTAGTCCTGCTTCATTGATGTTGCCTTTTGTCGTAAAACCTGCATTCATATTGCAGATCGCAACTAAGAAAATGAATATGCAAAATTCAAGATAAGCATAATGTTAATTTCTTAAGTCTCTTAGCAAGTACATATATATGATATTCTCCTACTTGTTTATTTATTTATTTATTTATTGGAGCAGAAGGAGGTAACTCGCACGAATAGACCAACCTGCACGACGACTTCAAAGTTGAGATCTCTAATCTCCTTGAATAGCTTGTCACTGAAAATAAAAAAAAATAATGCATTAGAAAGAAAGGACAAAGAGTCGTTATACCCAAATAACTAAAAGAAGAAAAATTAACAGAACATATATTTAAGGGTTCCATGGGAAGAAAGGAAAACAGGGGATTCTGAAAAAAAAAGGGAAAGATCAGCAACGGCAAGAGGTCTGTCCCCCTCAAGAAACCAGTATTCCCCTCTTTCTCCTGATCAGCCACAAAAGAAAATGATACAACTAACAATAAACAGCTATAGGAGCATCTAGCGGACTAGTAGTATTCATGGAGGATATTCTTTTTGATTCATTACTAATTTCACAAAGATGATCTTAGCATAGAAAGACATAGAAAGATAGTGGCACCTTTACTTCCTGTTTGAATCTCACACACAAAAGTTCACAACAAAGCCAAAATGAAGGATCTCCTTCTCTATTCATAACCACAAAACAGCAACCAATTTCAAACAGTAAAGAATCAGCTTTTAAGCTACTTATGCCTCAGCTATTTGTTTTGCACAGGCCACCAGCTATGTCAATTGAGGTAAGTCCAATATGGAAAATTTACAGCATTTTCCTCCCGTGTGGTTTAATCAGAATATTCAAGAACTTGTTTCTATGTAGCCAAACAAAAAGGCACCTCAGTTGTTGCCCAAGCATCAAGAAGGCACAATTTTCCTTAAAGAAAAAATGCAATCAACAGGCAGTTTAATTATGATTGCAAACAAGGTACTAAACTTTCAACAGGTTGACAGCATGAGCTGTAAACTGTGGGTGTAAGGGTACTTAAAATGACAAGCAACTTCCCACTGGAAATGGTGTCAAAATGCTTCCAGGTCCGGGATAAGGCTCAGTACGTTCAACCTTCCACAGACCCCACGTTTGAGAGCCTCATGCACTGATCTGTCCTTTTGCAAAAGTATTAAACTGAATCAACAAATCAATTAATGTCCATCCCAAGCCCAAGGCTTTGGCACTACCAAGAAATTCTGAATTTCTCAGGCACCAAAACAAAACTTTAGCAAAAAACCTATGCATCATCATCAATGGTATAGCAAACACCAAATATTTGTAAACATGATATTACCTCTGGCCCAAATTAGGTGTTATTCCAATTTTTGAAAAGGAAATAATTGAATGCTATTCCCTCCAAATGAAAATGACAAGGATAAAAACTTCGCAAGTAAATAGTTTAATGCAAAAAGTCCCCAAGGAACAAAAACAAAGCTTACCTTGAGTTGAGTGGAACTTTAATCTTTTTTCCTTCTTGTTGGACCCCCATAATTGATGAATCAAGCTCCACAGAACCATTATTGACACGCAGGAACTGCATTTAACCTATTAGAGACAGCTGGCAACAAAATTCAACTAGAAGGACCAAAGAAAGCATTTATTTCTTTGTTGTACCAACAGCAGTGCAAACATCCATATGGAAGAAAACATATAAGTGGGCTTGCTTTATATATCTTGCTATATACATGTTAATGTATCAAAACTAGGTGAATGTGTACCAAGAAACTTTAATAATGTAAAAGAGCTACAGGTTACAGACTTCACTGAATATACGACATGTATACAGTTTCATATAATTTAGGGGAAAACTAATTGAATAAAATTAACTTAAAAAAGTGAAAAAAAAAACAGAGTCACTTATTTCTAGGAAATAAGTATACAAAGAAATACTATTATTTTTCAAAGAAAGAAAAGATTCATCTGTGTGCAAATTTGACATTCACCGAAAAAACCATCTTAACATGATTGGACCATTTAAGAACAGTACATTATTTTTTTCTTCATTTCCAATATATTATTCTCTTGCCATTTCTCACTTAAAAATGGCTTTAAGCTGTCAGTTTCCAATTTGCTGTTCTGAATATAAAACAATACTATTCTCATGGCTACGATGCCCATTAAAAATTCCTTGGTTGATGTGATTAGCAACTATCAAATGGTAATGTAAAGATTCCATGGCACAATAAGTTGAGGTTTTCGCTAATGTTAGAAAACATCAACTAAGAAAGCTCTTCATTCCATCCTAGTCAAGAAGTTAATCAGTTCCACTCACACAAGTGTTTCACATATGCCCTAGAATTAAAGTCCACATTTGACATTAAAAAAATTCAAAGCCATGTAGCTAAGGTGTAGTGTTTTGTGTTCAACAAGTTGTCTCCCTTATCGATCTTAGTTAAATTTTAATTGGTCCATCATGTTACTGATTTCAAAGTTTGTGGACAACAAGGGAAATTACATCATTATCTAAAGCAAATTACCTCATCCAGCAGCCCTTCGTATGTTAGTTGAGAACACATAGGAGTAATCATGTCCACCTGCAGCCACCGATTATGTATATTAAGCCACAAGTGTTGCACATATAACCTTGATATCGTGCATAAGTTTATGGATGAATAAGCAATATAACTCATGGGAACACATAATAACAACAATACATACATCCAACATGTATATAGTCTAGCCCAAAATATACGAATACCACTAAATCTGTCCAAACCAATCCCATTCTGTGATCTACCTAATCATATCCAGTCTAACCCCTCTTCTTATATAAGTACACTTGAAATAGCAAACTATCTTTCATACACTAATAACTGAGATTTGACTTTGATAAAGCATTTATAAATGATGCAATTCTTCATCAAACTGCTGTGTTAGTTGGCTAGAGTTAATTGGCAGGGAGAAAATTGCACTTACTTCTCGATCTATAAGAATGAGAGTATTTATTTCTGGAATACCCATCTGCAGCAGAAAATTTGTATTGAATGGTAACAAGGAAGTTAAGTCATCGAATAGAGCACACAAATTGAAGATAAGTGGTATGATAGTACATCTGATGTGTTGACGGGCTCCTCCTCTTGCATTCTGTTCAGGATGTCAGCAACACGTGTTGATGCCTTGCCCTTAGCCCTCACATTAGGAATCAATCCAAAGGAGAACTGTAAAGTGAAATTTCAATAATAACTTCTAAGTATTTTAGAAATGATTTCATGAAAGTGAGGAGAATAGAGTATCATCAAGTAGCGCACCATATCACATAATGTGTTATGAAAGAAATACTATGGTTCTAATGAAAAGATAAGTGACTGGGGTCAATTTCTATATGTGGAAACTGTCACATTTTATGAAGGCCAGTGCAGTGGAGTATATAGAGTAAGTCAATCCTGTATACCTCAAGCTTGTGAATGCCTTTTGCAATATGCCAGAGAGAGCTTGTGTCACCATCAACTTGATAATCCTATTTGAAAAAGACATATCAATTGCACAATGCTCCACACTAGTTGAATAAACCGTCAAACTCGGCAAGATAACCATACCCTATAAGCAAGATCAAGTTCAAAAGATAAAACATCCTCATCCAAGGGAACAAAGTACAATGGATACTCCCCTATGGTCAACAAGTCATGAACTTTTTCTTCTTCAAGGATCTGCAAAACGATTAACATTTTTAAGCTAATATATTTTAAAAGCACAAATTCTTATACTAGGTTACATTATTGAGTTAAAAGATTACCTTCTCACAAGCAACAGAGCGACGAGGTACAAAGTAAATAAAGTATTCTCTCTGGATTCCCTTAGAAGTGTCATTATGAATATGCAAACATATGAACTTCATGAAATTTAGCTGAGACCTAACAAGATACACAATTTTCGTGCAATCGGTCTGAACCGGCTCAGCAGACAAATGACGTAATTCAACGCCATGCTCCTATTTTTCACACACACATAAAACCTCAATGTTAGGTCTCAAAACCTAAAGGGTGCCATCAGGAACACATTCTTAATCATAATAAACATAGACCCACTACATATATTTTACAGAAAATTAAGGATTACCTTCAGAAGGGATGTTTGGATAATCGAAGAGAGAGATCCACCAAGCTTGGGATCAATAACCAAACACTTCTTTCCACGAATCTGAAAATTCAGGAAAATGAATTAAATAATAAGAACCGCAAATTTAATCAAAATTCAATAGATTGGCATGATAACTAAAAAGAACGAGTGACCATTTGAACCAGGTTTTGTGTAATTATAGAAACTTACGTTTTTTAGTATGTTTATGAGCTCCTTCTGTGATTGCTCTCTGAAATAGACATTTTTGAACAATTAGAGAACAGGGGATATGAGAGAGAGATTATAAACAAATTGATAATTACCTGAAAGTAGTGAAATTAAGAGGAGCATTGTCTAAGTTGGGAATTTGAGCCATTGAATAGAAGGGTGCAAACTGCGTTAGTAATGACTAAGATGACTAAGGTGCAAGCCCTACATGGGAAGGTAAAGAATTATATTATTTATAATTGTGGAATGAGAAGACGCTGCAATTCAAATTATGAAATCTAGATCCGAACAACAAGAATGCCCTCACACAGCCAACATATTACATTTGTTGTACCCAAATATACATGATATGTGAACTTCTAAGTAGAATGAAAATATATATTATATATATTCAACCATCAATACGGATTTAAATAGAATCGAATGAAAAAACAATATTCATATAACCAAACCCCCAATTAGTTTGGGATTTAGGACTTACTTGAGTTGGGCTGTATCTATATATTTTCCAAAACTTTGCTCATTGGAACCGAGAATTAGCTTGCATAGAACTTCACAGACATGGACATCTCAACACAACACACCACAGCCATAATGACACAATGAAATTATAAAAATTTTACACAACTCTAAGTTATAAAAAAACACAGGCACGTGGACAATGCTTATTTCTAGAACTGTACACATCGGTGCAACAAAAAATATAAAATTTTTCAAACCATTGTAAGTTACAAAGGTGTTGAATTATGTTATGTCCGAGACATAACATGGACAATGCTCATTTCTGTGCAACATAAGTTAAGACAAAGCAGAAATTTAGTCCTCTTATTTGCCACACATTCACACTTAGAATACAAGTTAGAATAATGTATAATATTTCTATTGAAAAATTAGTGCAAAATCAAAGGAAATATAAATAAAAACACAATTTGGCTTGAATTAGAAGAAATTAAATAACTTAAAAGTCAAAAACACTTTCACGATGGGTGAATTCAAATCAATGTGCGGAAAACATTAGAACCAAATCAAATAAAATAAAAAAGCCCCAATTTTGAAGAACCCTAGAAATCAAAATTAGAGTCCTAAAAACAAGGAATTAAATTCGATGAGCAAGAAAAAACCATCGATGATCATGAGAATTGATTACGATTTGGAGATCGAGAGGATAGTACAGAGACAGAGAGGAGCATAGATGAAAGAGAAGATGGAAGCAAGATCATTTACCAGCCTTGGACGTGACTAGCGGGAAAAATCAAAGCAAGATGAATGGGAAGTCCAGTCTATTCCCCAGCGCTGATGCTCCGGCCAAGAGCAGCTAGCGATGGATCTCGATCCACTATGGAATCGGAGGGGATAACGCCGGGGAGAGAGAAAGAGAGTCTGAGGCAGAAAGGATTCGAACATGGAAAGGAGTGGTAAAAAAAGCTTCAGTTGAAGTTGGGAAGGAGTGGTAAAATATTTCCGCGCATAGCTAAGCCGGCTTGGTTCAGTGCGGTCTGGCAGAGGTTTTTTTGTTTTTTTTAAAGGGGAAAATAAAAATTAATAATTTTAAACATAAAATTAAAAGTTATTTAACATTTCTATCTTTTAAACCCAATTATATACTCCTTTTTATAAATTAGTTATTTGATAAAATAATTTTTATAAACTCTATTTTTAATAAAATTATCATAAAAGATATACACATAAAACATAATTTTTTCTTCTCACGACGATCGATTGATTAAAAATTGATATATCGATATTTTAAAAATAAAATGTATAAATATTAATAATTAAAATAAAAATAAATTGATTATTTTTCTAAACAATTAAAATTAAATATTTATAAATATAAAATTTTTTTTATATAACATAAAAAATTAAGAAATTCGGAAATAGCATAATTCAAATATTTATATTTTTTATCAATACAATTGTTATTTGATTGCGAATTCTATTCATGTAACTATTACTCATTTCTCTTTTATAGATAAATAAACTCATTTCTTCATTGATATTTTTTTCATTCTCAAATTCTGAAATACAATTAACGTTACAATTGCATCTGTCAAACTCTTTATCTTTGCCACAACTTTGAATGAAGTTATCGAGTGTTATTGTTACAATAATTATCTTCTCCTGTTTCACCAATAAAAATAGCTTCATATCCTTTCCTTTAAAATATGCTACATATTCTTACAAACTCTTATTCTTACAAACTCCTACTCTTCACCTTGTGGCTGGCTATATCCTCTAAAATTAGGAGTGTGATATCTCTCTTCTTTGCAGTGCGCTAGAAATCCTTTCATATTAAGATATGTAGCATCCACTACATATTTATCTACACAATATAATAATATATTTGATTAGTAGTAAATTAAAAAAAAAATCATTTCAATATTTGTATAAGATAAAAATAAATTTGTACTTTTTGGTGAATGAAAGAATACATTTTTCATTTCTTCAAGTAAAGTTAAAAGAATTTTGTTGTCATGTGTAATACCAGATCAACCAACAATAATAAAAGTAAATAACATATTTAAGTTGCAACTACCATGACATTGTGTGTCGAAACTCCCTTTTCGACCGGTGAAATGAATTTGATCATTAGTATGAGGAATAACATACATATGTGCACCATCTATAACACCAATACATCCTTAAAAATAAGACAAATATCTACTATTATTTTTAATTTTGGCTGGATCTTCTTTAAATTCAAAATTTAGAGTTGTTATGACTTTCTTAACTAATAAACATAAAATCTCTAAAACTTTAGTAAACTTCTTATTTACAGTCTCTCTCGATTTTTTTAATTTATTTTGGATATTACGATTTATTTAACTATGTCTCAAGTCCAAAGAAACATAACGATTGCCTTTAATTTCGTCATATCTTTATATGATCGTAACCATTTCTTGGTCTTCAATAAATCTATAAATTTTAATAACAAGTGATTCAATTCTAAACATTTTATAATTTTCACCTGGAGTGTTAATGGTTTTCCAAACCTAATTTCAGTCATCAGAGTAATTAAATATATTATCTTGTTTCAATAAATATTTCGTGTAATATGCACATGTTATTGCAACTGTTTCATAAAATTTTTGAAAAAATTTTGCCCATTTTCTTTTCTTTTTTTTTTTACAATTCCTGTCAGAGCTATAATATCATTACAATTTATCTATATAAGAATACAAAAATATATAAATTTAAGCCAAATATTTATATCACAGCAAATATATTAATATGTCCGGGAATATCCACATAAATATAATATAATGAGAACTAAAATTTCTCAATACAACCTAAAGCAAATAAATATAAAGTATTATGAAGTTCAAATTTTAAATAATAAATACTAAATCAAATACTAAACAATTCAAATTTTTATAATTTTGTTTTCTCTAAATTATAGTTATATATAAGCCAATCTAATTTGTTTTCTGCACATGACAAACTCATAAGAGTAATTACTGTCCAATGACAATAGATGTCGTTGATATTTCAACAGTTTTATTTGTATTGTGACTTTCTGCAACATCAGCAATTCGGCTCTATAATGAAGTCTTCATTATCAAGTTTAAAACCATCTTCTTGCGTAATCGGGTTAACACTTTTATCATTTTCCTTATTTGGGATACTCATCGCCGGTGCCTATGCTTGTTGACTAGTTGCTGCTATTTCTCCAAATATGAATTCCAATTCATTATAATGTTCTAATCTATTATAACGAAATTTAACATATTTTGAATTTTTCTATACAATTATCAAAATCAAATATAAATAAAATGCAGAAAATATAAAATTATAAATAACTACCTTTATTTTGGCTTTCCACCATGTATCATCAGTTTCAATAGTTTCGGTCGCATGGTTCCACCCCAAACCTATCTCTTTTCCTTTTAATTGTATCCATTTTGTCCCTTCACCTTTTAAGCTATCCATCCTATTTTTTAATTATTTTTTATTAACACGAGTATTAAAATTCTCAACAACAACCTCTCGTCTCTTAACTCTAAATGAAAGTCCTGGTTATTCATTTACAAATCTCGTCCATGCAAACTTAAGTAAGATTTTCGTAACATTGTTTTCTCAAAATTTCACTTTGTGATATATGCATTTATCTTCTAACTATAACTGTAATATATAAAATAATCTTAACATCTTTAAAAAATCACGTGATCAAGGATAATTTCATTAAATTCTCTAATCCCACTTTCACTTTTAGAGTTTTTTTATGCAGCATCAAGGACCAAAAAAAGAGGGATAAAAGAGGAAACATATGCCATACACAGACCCAACTGTCTATACTAATAGATAATGAAGTAGAAAAGCCTTTAAAAATGATGAACAGAATACATAACAATTGAAGCATGGAAAGCAGGATAAAATAACAGGAAATAGGGTGAGGCTGACAGAATGAGCATAGCCACAAGAAATAGTGCAACAACTGATGAACAAATAGAATAAGGAAATACTGAAGACCGCCGGCCTAGTTTATAAAGACAGACAGCAAACATCGATCTGTGCAAACTAGTGCTAATTCCTGTGGGTTGCTACCTTTTGATTTCTTAGGGAATAGTTCTGGGAGCTAAATGCATATCTCACCACAAGTGTCCGTTAAAAAAAAAAAAAAGAAAATCTGATTTATCTTGATTTCAGGATTAATTTCAGATCTTCTTGTCACTTTCCCCTGTTTTTCATTTGACGTCTTCGCATTGTTTTTTATTCTTTTTTTTTTTTTAGGGTTACAATGTCTTCATGTTCTGTTACATCTAAGTAGGAGATGGGAAAACTGGAGATGGGAAAACTAGTGCTAGATATGAAATACCACTCTTTTCAGATTTTTCCACTTTGCTGCTGAAGACTGCCAGCCTCACCCTATTTCTAGAGAAAATGATGAACAGGTTTATGTTGCCAAAGCAGAATAAAATAACAGGAAAGCCGTCATATTTCCTTCCAAATTCAACTGATCCAACATACCGCCATGGATGAAACAAGCAATTGAAAACAAGAGGGCAAAACAAGCACACAACTAATGTAATCAAAGATTACCTTTGTTCCAAAATACTTCCAATCTATGAGATCAGTCGCATTCATACTACAAAACAATTTAGGCTCCAATACACTAAAAATCATAATTCTCCAATCTACAACACCCAAACACATCACTCGCATCTAAAGATAAACTCTTGTTTCTACAATCGGCAAATCAAACTAACAACGAAACACAACAAAAGCATGTGAACAATGAGGATTATGAGCACGAAGAGAACCAAAGCCTGAAGGAGACGCTGATGGTGGAGGAGGAAGAGGAGGGAGGCGCTTGCGGAGAAGGAGAGAGAGAGAGTAGAGAGAAGCAGCCGTCGTCAAGCTTATACGAACCAAAAAAAAGGGCAGAGGGGAGAGTGGGAGGGTTATCAAAGGAGGAAGAATGAGCTTCCTTCTTGTTTGGCCATCCCTTTTGATCCAATGGCTTATTGTCCCTTTAATCCATTGGTTGCCCTTTTTCCTTATTATCCTCACAAAATGTTTGGTACCCAAGAGTTTATAGTTGTCGAATTGTCGGCAGCAGTCATTCATCATTCTTTCATCCAGTTTCATGAGAAATAGCAGTCATTGAATCGTGAACTAACAGTTACAAATCACATAAGTATCAATACCTATAAAAATAGTTGAAATTCTCTGATTATATTTCACCGGGCCTTTCAGGTTTGAAGTTTTACAATGTTGGGTCTAGCATGCCCCAGGCCAAGCATGGTACAGTACACCAATTTCCACAATTTCTCTCTTCTTGTGTATTTTTTTTTTTTTACTTAACATGCTCTTTATATTGATTTTTTTAACTTAAAACATCAAAATGCACGAAAGAATTCATCTAGGTGGCAAGCGTCATTGCCTTGTGTGATTGTTATGGAGACTAAGTTGATAAAAAGAGGTCTTATCCAAGCACGTTGTCTCCCAGAAATGAGTCGTCCCTCTTGGGAAACTATTTCTGAATGCAGTTGCAAATCTTGAGGGAGAGAAATGGTTAAAATGAGAAAATTGGTCAACCCAGCTTTCTGTTTAGAGAAGTTGAAGGTTATTTCTTCATATTCTCTCTTTACTTTGCTTCCGTTAAAACAGCTGCATCCTGCATGACAACTAATATAGTGATTTCCTCTTGCAGCAAAACTAGCTTTTGGTTGCCATAATATAAGGCATCCTCTCTCTATAGACAATGAACAAAAGTTATAACTAAACATTTCTCCAAAGTTGGAAACCTTAGAAATAGGAATTCATGGTTCAATTGTTTGTGGTGTTAAGCCCTTGCACAACATAGTTTGCATCAAACGATACAATAATGTTTAAATCAACAAATTACTGATAATGCTTTTTTTTATTTATTCAATCTATGACATTGCACCTTGTACCTGCAGTTCATTTCAGTTGTGATGGGATGATAAGCGGTTGGGAGAAGCTTTTGGAGGAAGGGTCAACTGAGTTGGATGTTAACCTACACTCGGGATCCTTGTCTGAAGATATTATTGCCAGGGCAGCATTTGGCAGCAACTATGAAGAAGGAAAGAATATTCGAACTACAGCAAGAACAATTTAAACTTGTACTCAAAAGTTCTGCAATCAATTCAAGCTCAAATTCCAGCATGGAGGTAATTTAAAGAAGGATCCCTGGAGTTATAGGCATTTTCCTTCAAATTCATTACTTATAACTTTCATTTTTCTACCTCAGCTACTTCTTAATGTTAGACTGAAACAGCAAAGGTGTTGGACAACAATATAATTTAGTATATATTTTTGAACCCACTTTCAATTCTTTTATAACTCAAACGTACTGATGAATTGAATCTACGATCATGAGAAAATCAAAGACAATGTCTATGTGTGTTGTAGAGTTCAGAGGATTAACATAAATAAGGGATGAATGGAGAAGAATCAAATCCTGTTTGACATTATTTACCGAAGCAGTTGAGAGATTAAAATAGGTCCTTGAGATCCAATGGAGGTTGTTTAGCAGGGAATAGAATAATCATGCTTGAATCCTAGGTTGAAAATCAGGTCAGGAAAAATAAATAGTTGGACAAAAGCAAGAACTGTTTGGTAATGACAATCTCACAATCCTTTTTAGGGTTAACCAGGGAGGGAAGAACAGGCAGCAATACATATACACCTTTGATGGTCTGAAGAAGGACAATGAAATTCCTTCTTCCACTATAACATTTTATTATGATTTTACACTGCAGATTTTTGCCAACAAAGACAAACAAGAGAATGAGAGAAATCATCAAGGGGATGTACACCTTAGTAAGAGGCATCATCCACAAGAGAGATGGAGATTGCAAAAGCTGATGACTTATTGGGTGTGTCGATGTAATCGAAACTCCAAAGAAATACAAGAAAGCAAATCCAATAACTCTGGATTGAGCTTTGATGATATCGTTGAGGAGTGCAAAAATTTCTTCTTTGTCGGACAATGGACCACTCGGTTTATGCTTACTTGGATAATTATACTATCGGGCAGCCATTCATAATGGCAAACAAAGGCTGGAGAGGAGGTTTTGTGAGTTTTCGATAAAAACAAGCCAGAGTTTGATGGCCTAAATGATTAAATCTGCAATTATAAGTTCAGTATATCAAGTCCATCCATTTGGACTGCATTAAATATTTCCGCTCATCAGAATCCTACCACATGCATCACATTCAAAGCAATTTGGAATCATGTATGCTAGTATGTCCTACATTTCGTAATATATTCTTGTCAAGCCACATATACCAACAGAACAAAGGATATGAGTTGGATTAAGTTTTTCAACGGATCAACAAACCTAAAGCTCTTAGAAGTTGTTTGATTCCTAATAAGCTTTTATAGTGCATCGAAGTCGATACACCTCACACTTGATTCTCCACATCAAAAATTTATTATTCAACTGCCATGTCAAGAATCAATATGTTGTACAACCAATATGCTTCTGAAATGCCACTGTCGCAGATAAACATGATATTATATGAGGCAATAAGGCTATACCTGGTTGGAGTGATGCTACACGAAGGGTATGTAAGACCACAAATATGGGGCATATGACCTTAACTGCTGGAGTGTTGCTTGCCCCACCCATTATCCAAGTTCATCAGGACCCTGAAATCTGGGGAAAAGACGCTAAAGAGTTCAATCTGGAAAGATTCTATACGGGAGTTTCTAATGCTACAAAGGGCCAATCTGCGTTCTTTGGGTTCGGCTGGGGTGCTTGGACATGCATTGGACAGAATTTTGCAATGGTGGAAGCAAAATTAGCACTAGCAATGATTCTCCTGTGTTTCTCGTTTGAACTGTCACCCTCTTATCCTCATGCTCCAATGGTACTTGTCCATACTATAACCCAGTATGGTGCTCAACTGATTCTACGAAAGGTTTAAAACCAAAGCTTCATCGATCATGGTCATGGAAACTACTTGCTGCTATCGGAGAATTCAAATTTGAAACTACATTACAGCTTTTTAGAAGAAAACTAAGTGCGTGGGTTAAATACCAGAATGTTAATGTGTCAAGCAAGAATTGCAGGCTTTGTTTCTTGTTAATTGTTAGTATGCAATACTTTCCCTTGTTATTCTATCTATATGGATCAAAGCTTGATTAAACGAGTGTGGATGTTGTGATCCTGAATTCATTGGGATCCGGAGGTGGTTGAGCTCTCAAGAATTGGATTGAAGTTTGCCTGCAGAAAGAAAGAAAAAATGAAGAAATTTCAGTCCCAGGCAGCTAGACCACAGGCAGAGGCATCCTTGTGCCGGAGCGCTAATCTCAGTACCTCCCTCTGCAGCACACTATAGCGGTGATGGCGACTGAGATTTCTTCCGTGTTTAGCGTATCTGGAAGACACTATAAAAGGCCACATTCACTCTTACACTGATTAGAACCAAAATTGATAGAGTTTTATGGTTAGAGATTATTCCATACACTCTTGAGAGCCTGGTGAAGCCATTAGTGAGAATTTTGTGATCTCATTGTACTTCTAAATCTTTATAGTACATTTATTCTACTTTCCTATGATATTTCCTACTTGGGTTTTCTAGTAGATCTTTGTGTCGACCGTGTGTTTCACTATTTTATTGGTCTTTCCCTTGCCTCTTTCTTGTTCTCCTTGTGCCATTCTTACATCAATGAGAATAATGACTTATATTTTTTCTTTGTTACATTCCTCCTATATAACTTTGCTATTTAAAATAATCTTTTATTTAGCAAAAGGCCAACTCTGTATTTAATGTGTGTATGACCTGTATATTTTGAACTCGCATTAAAATTATAATTGTAGGAAAAAGTTTCAAAAATCTATTTTTCTTTCTTTAATTATCTAAAGCATTACAAGAGTTTTTCGGGTTTGTAAGAAACCATATAAATATTATTTATATTTGGGTGAGTTCTTAAACGTGTAATTATTATTTATATTAATTTATTCTCAGAATAATAAAATTGGGTCTCTTGTAAAATACACAAAGGGTGTAAAACTATATAAAATAATTGTCAGAAAACTCTTGCATTGAGTCGACCATAGGAAGCGTTGAATCTTGATAAAGTAGATTATAGAAACTTAACATAATAGCAACCATTATCCTCCCCTACCCAAAAAACAGTCATCCACTTGACGAGAACTAATCAGGATGCAAAGGGTACCCTACCCAAGACAAGAGGACCATTAGTAAATATCCAACAGATCCTTCAAAATCATATTCATTAGATTTAGATGCACATTGTGCAAGCAACATAATTTATGTAAAAATGAGGTGTCTCTGCTACAAAATCGGATCTCAAGAGTGGCGAAAGATAAAGATATTCAATGAACCAAAGCATCATATTTTTTATTTTTAAATAAATTGAAATAAAATAGAAGATCATAGGCATGATTGAAATTTTAAAATTTCCTTGTAGAGTCATCGTCAGATAACAAGTAGAGTTGACATTGCAGCAGCTGATATGCTTCGATCAAGGGGATTTTCTGCAAAGGGGTTAAGTAAGAGAAGAGCAACTTTGCTCGAATTGCCCTATATTCAGAAGAGAGTTGATTCGGACACAATACCATGCAAAAGTTTATTACTACTATTATAATTATATAGGCGCCATATTCTAATTGGTCTGCCGATGTATAACACCACCAGATCATAATCAATCTCTTATTTTACATATTCGCTGCAGGTTTAATTCTTATAGATTGCACCCATGACTTGTGGATTCAACCTTTTTAGTTCAAGAGGAAAGAGGGATGATGATCACAAACCCCTTGGAAAGTCAATGTAGGTGATAATGTCTTGTTTGTAATCACCATCTCGATCGAGTGATCCATATGAGAAAGTTCACAATTGGTTAATTTTTAGAAAACAATATTGGGATATTTATCAAAAAATTTTAATTATTTAATTTTTATAATTTATCACGTTTACTAACACTTTGTCACTTGTTCAAATCACTGATCCTCCGTTGTCTTTGGCGGGATCATGCTTGCTCTATTAGATGTGTCGGAGGCCCCATTGGCACAAACAGCCACAATTTGTCAGATCCTCACATATGCTTTGCAGACTCTGCAGTAAACTGAACAAATACAAAAAAAAAGGAGCATGTGTTGACAATGGTTCAAGTGAACAAGGAAAACAAAAAAGAGATGCTAGAAAACAATATTCCTGCGTGAATTCCTATTAGCCTTTTGAGAAGTTCAATCAAAGCAAAAACAAACAAAACCAAAAACCAAAAACGATGCAGAAATATAATAAATCAATTTTATATAAGCTAAAAGTCAACACCCAGGAAAGCTGAAACTCAAAACGTTCCTATGGTCACATCAAGCACAAGTGTCAATCCTCTCACTCTCCTCTCCCCCTCCTACTTCTTGTTACGTACTCCCAAGTCCTCAGCTCTCTCTCTCTCTCTCTCTCATATTATTGTGAAGCTTTTTCTCAAGGAAAAATGGATAGCTTGCTCATAGCTTCTTGTGCTTTTCTTATACTAATGTGGACATGGAGACTGCTGGACTGGGTGTGGTTTAAGCCAAAGAAGCTTGAAAGGTACCTGAGACAACAAGGCCTCGATGGAAACTCATATAGGCTCTTCTATGGAGACCTCAAAGAGAGGACTGTAATGACAAAAAAAGCTCTCTCCACGACCATCAAAGTTTCTGATTATAATGTGCCACGTGTTATTCCATACATATATCACTTGACACAGAAATATGGTACCCTTTTTCCCTCTTTTCCCCCATTTCTCATTTTTACTCTTTCTTGATTTTAATCCAGCATATATTCCATGAATAAATCACTTTGAGCTTCTTTTGATCCAGAAGATGTATCTTGATTAAGAGTCTCAAGGATAAGAAACATATAATGACAAGAACAATGCAGAACAAGAAGAATTGACAACTAAGAAAAAATTATTGCAAAATATAAGTGAAGAATACAAAGTAGAAAGACAAGTAACATACAAGGGAAAGATTAACTTGTGTCGATTTTGTTTTACTTTATTCAGAGCATTTTTTCAACTAAAGTATGGTTTTGCAAGTAGAAATCAAATTTCTCTACAAAATAGACTAAAATGATATTATTTTGATAATTTTTTGTATTGAAAAGTCTACCTAATCTTAAACATAATGAAAACATAGTTTCTCATTATAGAATAAAGCCAGCCAAATGACTCAATGCCACACAAATCCTCCTTTCTGGTTATTCAAAAACTCATACAGGATTCAAGAGCAAGATTTGCAAGAAAACAGAAAATTTTGCATTCTCTTGAAAGTGCCTTGTCAATTCAATTATACCATGATCTAGGTTCCTACTTCAAATTGCAATTTGACTGTCACTAATTATTGAAAATTTATCCATGACTTAAATCACTGAACTTCTATGCATAATGCTTTGATTCATTACAACCACACTGTAGTGTATAAGATAATCAGAAACAGATTTCGACTGTTCTGTTCTCTCTTGAGTTTGGTGCATGCTACCCTCCCCAACAGAGAGTCCATGGGAGTCATGCATGATCCATAATTTTAGCACATCACTTAATCATGCGGTTGATATTGAATTTTTCACTTAAAACATCAAAATGCAGGAAAGAATTCATTTACATGGCAAGGGCCAGTGCCTAGTGTGATTGTCATGGAGCCCAAGTTGATAAAAGAGATCTTGTATAAACATGACATCTTCCAGAAACCATTCGTCCCTATTGGAAACTTAGTTCTGCAAGGAATTGTAAGTGCTGTGGGTGAGGAATGGGTTAAAAGGAGAAAAATCATCAATCCAGCTTTCCATACAGAAAAGTTGAAGGTTATTTTCTTTATATTCTTTCCCTGTTTAACTTTTATTGAAATAGCTGCATCTTGCCAGACAACTAGCATCTCAAATCTTGACTTCCCCTTGCAATTAAATTAGCGTTTCATGCTGCATCCTTTCCCCATATATATTTTTAACAGTATTTCAGATAATGGATAAAGATGCTATGCCATTCAAACATTTCTCCAATGTTAAAAACCTTAGAAAGGAGTTTGTGCTTCAATTGTTTGTGGTGTCAAAGCCATTGTGCAGTATAAATTACATCAAGCTAAGCAATGGCAGGATATTATCCTCAAAAAGCACAAAAAAATTAATTTTTCTAATTAGTAATGATGCTTTTTTATTCAATCTTTGTCACAGCACATTGTCCCTGCAGTTCATTTCAGTTGTGATAAGATGATAAGCAGTTGGGAGAAGCTTTTGGAGGAGGGGTCAACTGAGTTAGATGTGAAGCCATACTTGGGAACTTTGACTGGAGATATCATTGCAAGGGCTGCATTTGGCAGCAACTACGAAGAAGGAAAGAAAATATTTGAACTACAGGAAGAACAATTTAAACGCCTATTTGAAGTTCTGCAATCAATTCAAGCTCAACTGCCCGGATGGAGGTAATGTCCACAAGGTTCTCTAGATTCGAGTTATAGGCCATTTCCTTCGAATTCACTGCTTTTAATTTTCATTTTTTTTTTACCTATATTGCATATTTATATGAAACTGAAATACCAAAAGTGTTTGGAAAAAATAATTTAGAATTCTTGAACCCAAAACCCTTTTACTCCCACTTTCCATTTCTTTTACTATTCAAGCATCATGAGAAAATGAAAGATGGCATAGCGCGAGTGCCTTTGTTCTTTGGAGTTCAGAAGATTAAGATAAATTATGGATTGTTGCAAAAACATGGCTAAGAACAGAATTTTTCTATAATTTTCAAAGAAAGTGATTCCTTTCATCTTCCTCATTTTTTTTTAACATAATACGCACATTTATTTTTTGAAGTTCATATGACTTTGCAACACTACACATCTTTCAACGTATGACTCTTATTCTTTTACCTTATGACTTTTAACTATCCTACCTTGAGACTCTTGGTCTTTTTTATTTTCAACTGCCAGGAAGGAGGTAATGTTCACAGGGTTCTCTAGATTCGAGTTATAGGCCTTTTCCTTTGAATTCACTGCTTTTAATTTTCATTTTTTTTTACCTATATTACATATTAATATGAAACTGAAATACCAAAGGTGTTTGGAAAAAATAATTTAGAATTCTTGAACCCAAAACCCTTTTACTCCCACTTTCCATTTCTTTTACTGTTCAAGCATCATGAGGAAATGAAAGATGGCCCAGCACGAATGCCTTTGTTCTTAGGAGTTCAGAAGATTAAGATAAATTATGGATTGTTGCAAAAACATGGACAAGAATAGAATTTTTCTATAATTTTCAGAGAAAGTGATTCATTTCATCTTCCTCATTTTTTTTACACATAATACACACATTTATTTTTTGAAATTCATGACTTTTCAACTCTACACGTCTTTCAATGTATAACCTTATGACTTTTAACTATCCTATCTTGAGACTCTTGATCTCTTTTATTTTCTACAAAATAAGAAAGTAAATTAATTCCTTCACTCCCCCTTAATGCGCTTTCTTCTCTCTAACTATTTCTCTATATGACTTCTCCACGCCAAGCTTTTCCCTTAACAGCTGAAAGATGGCATAGCATGATGCCTTTGTTCTTTGCGAAAATGCCCGTCACTTGCTCTTCAGACGTGCAATTCTTCAAGCTGACTTCATTTTCCTCTACTGAATTTATGATAAAATGGTACTTGATGGCAATGTGCTTTGCCCGTCTATATTGCGCTGGATTTTTAGCCAATGCAATGGCTGATTTGTTGTCACAATAAATATCAGTTGCACAACATCTTGCTTTTCTTCCATATCCTCCAATATTCCTCCCAACCAAATTACTTGAAAAGTTGTCATTGCAGCTGAAGCATATTCAGCCTTGACTGAGCAACAGATTGCTGCTTCTTTGAGCACCATGAAATAGCTCCTGAACCAATCATAAAAACAAAACCAGGTGTGCTCTTCCTGTTATCCGCATAGCCTGCCCAATCACTATCACAAAAACCCTGCAACTCCAATTTTTCATCCCTGCAATATTTAATTCCATAGCCCTTGGTTCTCTGCACATACCTTAACACTCTTTTGCCTACTCCATAGTAAAAATGGCTGGGACAATGCATAAAACGTGAGAACAAACTTCCTGCAAATATAATATCTGGCCTGGTTGTTGTGAGATACAACAAATTACTAATCAATCTCCTATACATCCTTTCATCAACATTTCTTCCACCATCATCTTTCTTCAATTTCTCATTTAACATTATTAGAGAATCAATTGGTTTGCAATCTTTCATCTCAAATTTTGTTAAAATTTTTTCTGCATAATTTTCTTGATATATAAATACCACATTTTCACATAGATAAATCTCCATTCCAAGAAAATGATGCAACAGCCCCAAATAACTCATTTCATATCTCTTCATCATGTTTCTTTAAATTCTTCAACCATTCTTTGATTATTGTCAGTAAACACTAAATCATCAAAATACAAAGCAATAATAAGAATGTTCCTACCTTGCTTCTTCACATACAAAGTTGCCTAACTCATACTCTTCTTGAATTCATTATTGATGGAATAGTTATCAATTTGACCATACCATGCCCTTGGAGATTGCTTTAAGCTATATAATGCTTTCTTCAATTTAAGCACCTTGCTCTCCGCATTTTTAGCTATAAAACCAGCTGATTGCTCCACATAAATCTCCTCTTTTAACTCACCATTCAGGAATGCAGATTTAAGATCTAATTGATAAAGTGGCCAAACTTTTTGAGCAGCCAATGCTATTAACATCCTTATGGTATCAAGCCTTGCAACTGGAGCAAAACTTCATAAAAATCCACTCCCATTTGTTGTGCATATCCCTTGGCAGCCAGTCTTGCTTTATTTTTCTGACCAGAGCCATCTGTCTTATGCTTCACTTTATAAACTTCACGCCAATTACTTCTCTATCTTTTGTTCTATCAATCGGCTCCCAAGTCTTGTTCTTTTCAGTGGCTTCAATCTCCTCTTCCATTGCTCTCCTCCCATCTTTCTTTCTCATGACTTCTTCAACTCTTTAGTTCAACAATACACAAATTGCATCTTGCATAAACATCACTCAATCTCCTAATCTTGATTGGAGTTAAGCTACGTGTTGAAGAGTTTGAACCAAAAGAACTTGCAATTATTTTTGTACTAATTGCATCTTCTTCGTCTTCATTCTCCATTGGCTTTTCCAACAAAATCATCTTTGGCTTATTCCTAATCTCTTGTGATTCTTCTTCCCACTTTTATTTCTTATCTTGATTAATACCATATTTTTACTTGTGATCACAAAATTTCTTTTAAAACTATACAATCTAGCCTTTAGAAGCCAAACTATACCCCAAAAAATACATCTCTCACTAGTCTCATCAAGTTTTGTCTTCTTCTTCTTCTTGTTTTTTTTTTAAAGGAATTTAATCAAAACATATTCTACCAAATATCTTGAGATGACTAATCGAAGGTTTTCTGCCACTCCAAGCTTCAAATGGCGTCTCTCCTTCAATGCACTTGTGTAGCACCGATTGATTAAATACACAACTGTATTAACTGCTTCAGCCTAAAACTTCTTAGGCAAATTTATCTGAAATAACATAGATTTATCTATCTCCATTACTGTTTGATACTCCCTCTCAGATACCCTATTCTGCTGTGGTGTATAAGCCATTGGAAGCTGCCTTTCAACCTCTTTGTCTTCACAAAATTACTGAAACTCCCTTGAACTATACTCCTTTCCTCTGTCACTTCTTAACACCTCGATCTTTTTGCTACTTTGGTTCTCAACAAAATTCTTAAATTTTTTAAAATACTGAACATCTCAGATTTATTTCTCATAAAATAAACCCAAATCATCTTGTTGTAGTCATCAATAAACAAAACAAAATATCAATTTTCATTTTGTGAAGGTGTCTTCATAGGTCCACACACATCCGTATGCATAAGTCCAAGCTTTTTCTTTGCTCTCCACGCCACTCTTTTAGGAAATGATTGCCTATGTTGCTTGCCAAATGCACACCCTTCACAAACTCCAATTTTATCATGAATATTCGGGAGACCATGTACCATACCTTTTTGTTGCATCATTTTCTGGTTTGGAAAATTCAAATGGCTAAATCTGTAATGCCATAACCAATTATTATCTTCCAAATTAGCCTTCATAGACTTCTCTGCTGGATATTTAAAATAGAGGGGAAAACATCGTTTTTGCATTTTCACTTTGGTTAGAACATTTTAGGAAGAATCTATGTCATAAACTGTGCAATAGTTATCCTCAAAATGAAGAAAATAATCATACTCAAGCAACTGGCCAAGACTCAGCAAGTAAGCATCAGCATCAGACACATAAAGAACTGCTTGAATCTTCTTGACTCCATGTTTGGTCTGAATAGCAACTATACCAACCCCTTCTTCATTCATACATTCTCTATTGCAAATTTTCACTCTTGAATGGAAACTTATATCCAATTCACAAAAAATACTTCTCTCAGCTGTCATATGATTATTGCAGGCACTATCAACATACCAATGATTATTTCTTTTTTCTATTGCACTTTGACAAGCATAAAACATATTATCTTTTGCATCACAATCTTCTATCATCTTTGCCTGCTGATTAACATTTACTCTGCAATCTTGCTTCAAGTGACCAAACCTTTTGCAATTGAAGCATTGCTTTCCTTTGTGATAGCAATCTTTTGCTAGATGTCCTGTTTTGTCACAAATAGAACACTTTCTAGCTAAATCTTCTTCATTATCCTTTCTCTCCCTTTCTCGAAATTCACCTCTACCTCTACCTCTTCCCCTTACATTTCTACCTCTACCATGGCCCCGTCCACTACTTCTAACCAAATCATTTTGTTTTTCTTCACTAGACATTCCCTAACTTTTTGAACCAGGCACAACATTAGATTGAAATGCACTTTCTATATCTTTTTCACTACGGTGAATCAATCTTTGCTTAAATGTTTTAAGTAAACCTATTAACTCTTGAATACTCATAGTCACTAGATTTTTTGTTTCTTCTATCGTAGCAACTTTGGAGTCAAATTTTCTAGGCTAACATATTATCACATTTTCATTTATCTTCTTATTAGCAATCTCCTCATTATTAGCCTTCTTTTGATATACAATTCAATCAATCTAGTGAAGAACTCTTGTACCGATTCATTTTCTTTCATTCTAATATTCTCAAACTCCCTTCCAAGAGATTGAAGTTCTATCAACCGTACCTAAAGATCTCCGTGAAATTCTTCTTGCAAAATATCCCATGTTTGCTTTGCCTTCATCGCTCTTATGATTCTAGGAAAAATCATATCTGAAACTCCCCTTTGAATCATGGAAAGAACAGCTGTATCAAGATGCTTCTTCTCCTGTATCTCCTTCCTTTGAGCTGTAGTCAAGGTCGCCGGTGATTTTGGCTCTCCAAGTCCATTTTCTACGGGCTCCCACACATCTAATGATTCAAGAAGAGTCTTCACTTTAACACACAAGAAATCATAATTTTCTCCTATAAAAATAGGGATTTGGACTACACTAAAATTGACGATAGAAGAACTTGCCGTGTTTCAAATAATGTATAACCACTCTTAGATATTCAGGCTTTGATACCAAATTTGTTACAAAAACATGGACAAGAGCAGAATTTTTCTATAATTTTAAGAGAGAGTAATTCATTTCATCTTCCTCATTTTTTTTTACATAATACACACGTTTTTTTTTTTTAAGTTCATTTTCAACTCCACACAAATAAACTCTTTCAATGTATGGCTCTTACTCTTTTACCTGATGACTTTTAACTATCCTAGGTCTCTTTTATTTTCTACAAAATAAGACTGTACATTAATTCTATCATGGATGATGGGAAAGAATCAAATCCTGTTTGGCATTATTTGACGACACAGTTGAGAGATTGAAAGAGGTCATTAGCTTGGAGATCCAATCTAGGCCTTTTAGCTTGGACTAGAAATGCTCACAACAGACTTTGAAAATCAGGTCTGGAAAAAGAGATGGTTGAGCATGAAAAAATGTTAGGCATTGACTGTTTCATTATCAATTTTAGGGGCCAATATGGGAGAGAAAAAACTCCATCACTTGGGGCCAATGATGATGGCAATATCTCTACACGTTTTGCCATCTGAAGACAGCAATCATGATGCTGCTGGGTGTTATGTAGACTTTGAAGATGGAAAATAAAATTATTTCCACTGTGACATTATAATTTATGGTTTTACAGCAGATTTTTGCCAACAAAGACAAACAAGAGAATGAGAGAAATCAACAAAGAAGTGTACACCCTAGTAAGAGGCATCATCCATAAAAGAGAGATGGAGATTACAAAAGCTGACGACTTGTTGGGTATGTTGATGGACTCGAACTCCAAAGAAATACAAGAAAACAACTACAAGAAGTCTGGCCTGAGCATTGATGATATTGTTGAGGAGTGCAAAGTATTTTTTCTTGGTGGACAAGAGACCACTCAACTATGGCTTACTTGGGTAATGGTATTATTAAGCAGTCATTCATACTGGCAAACAAAGGCTAGAGAGGAGGTTTTGCAAGTTTTTGGCAAAAACAAACCAGAGTTTGATGGCCTAAATGATCTGAAAATTGTAAGTATAGTATCCATTTCTTTATATCTGCAATCACATGTTCACAATACCCAAGCCACCCATTTTGATTGCATTCACTCTTTCCACTCATCAGAATCCTACCACATGCAGACTGTTTCTTTCACACATATTCATTTGACTTCATATTGAGCATAAAGGATAGGCAATGTGTCTTATCAAGCCAAATATACCAATGGAGCAAAGGGTAAGTGTAGGATTAAGTGTTATAGTGGATCAACAAACCTAAAGCTCTTAAATATCCCAATTCCTAATAAGCTTCATATAGTGCATCGGAGTCAATAGACAGACACTTTATTCTCCACATTAAGCATTTTTTTTTCTTTCAATTATCATGCCAAGAATCAACACCTGTATAACTAATGCTAATGCTACTGAAATGCCACTGCAACAGATAACCATGATATTATATGAGGCTCTAAGGCTATACCCAATTGCAAGCAATGTCGTTCGGAAGGTATGTAAGACCACAAAACTGGGGGACATGACCTTACCAGCTGGAGTGCACCTTGCACTGCCCATTATCCAAGTTCATCAGGACCCTGAAATCTGGGGAGAAGATGCTAAAGTGTTCAATCCAGAAAGATTCTCAGCAGGAGTTTCAAATGCATCAAAGGGCCAATCTGCATTCTTTGCGTTCAGCTGGGGTCCTCGGATATGCGTTGGACAAAATTTTGCAATGGTGGAAGCAAAATTAGCAATAGTAATGATCCTCCAGCGTTTCTCATTCCAACTGTCACCCTCATATACTCATGCTCCAATGGCACTTTTCAACACTATACCACAGTATGGTGCTAAACTGATTCTACAAAAGGTTTAAGACAAAAGCTTTATAGATCAGAGTCATGGAACCTATTTGCAGCTAATCAAGAGTTCAAGTTTGTAACTACATTACATTTGTTTAGAAGTCAAACCTAAATGCATGGAATAAATACCAGGATGTTATGGTGTCAAGCAAGAGTTGCGGGCCTTGTTTCTTGTCAATTTGTTTATATGTGCAATATTTTTCCTTGTTAATCTATCAATGCGGTCCTAGCTCAATTAAATGAGAGCAATATGAAACATAAACATCCCATAAAATGAGCACAATTACCAAGGACAAAAGCTTAACTCGATTTTGATCCAACTTCGAAGCCAAGTAAGTTCCTTGTAACCAACTCCATGCATTTGCAACCCTAATTGAAAAGAAATAATGTAGCAAATGATCTACTGAACTCATGAGTCATCATTTTCCATGCAATAACGAGCCACAAGTATGTTTACTGACCACCAAGCCTCATTCAATGACAGTTAATAGTATATAACATATTTTACAGGACTTCATATGTAGCACAATTTTCTTAACGTATTGTACTAAAAGAATTCTTTCGTATACTTTCAAACAACAGATGAGAGTATGCCACATAAGTGTCGAAAAAGCAAAGTCTATCATTGAATTTGTTCTTCAAGAAAGGGCATTGTGGGTGATGTCTGTAAGGATTAATATGCGCAATGTTATTTTGAGTATTGGTATTATTTCAAATAAAATAACTGTGATTTTTAGTGGTCTTTGAAGATCATATATATAATTCAATGACTTGACACTAACCCATGAGAATCTGTCATGTCGAATTTTCTTATTTTGGTGGTTCGAATGATCTCACTACTCAAATGCCATTTTCCCTTTCTCACTAACAACAAAATTTTGAATAAGACAAGGGCTCTTTTGAACTTAAGCAAATTGATTTAACAAATAGCATGTAGAAGCCGAGCAAATGAGGGAATAACAAACTGGATTAAATGATTCCAAAACAAGCTGAATACGAATTGAAATGGGAAATGGAAGAGTAAAGCAAGTCGAAGAGTATAAACCCTAGAATCCGAATTGAAAGAAAATGTGTCTATGTGGATTGGGGAATAGAGTGGAAGTCACCTGAGAATGGTTGATTTAAGTTGAGAAAGATTTTCATGTCAGCTTCTCGGCCATTGAAGAAGCCTGATCTCTCTCTCTCTCTCTCTCTCTCTCTCTCTCTCTCTCTCTCATGTTCAGGTCGAGCTCGAAATTCGAAACTTGCAAGCGAAGTCAGTTTTTTTGGCGCCGTGGCCCAGCAGCCCACTTTCTCGCGGGCCGGATTCGCGCTTGAGCGGGCTTCGCTAACTCCGTTGGGTCCGACGCAAAAAGAACATTTTTTTTTTTTTTTTTTTTTATGGAAAAGAACATTTCTCGTATCATATAAGTTTGGTTTTGTCCCGAAGGACAACATAGTAAGAAATGATTTCAAATTTAAACCATTATATAACAAAAAAAAAGTTTGGTTTGAATGTTTTCAAATTATTTTAATTTATTTTTATTTTATTTTATTTATATTAATTTTAATACAAACAATATATGATTTTGCTATTTTTCATAAAAAAATTAAAATAATCATTACAATAATAATTTATCGTATTAAAATTTTAATGTAAATTCAATTAAATAGGTTACACGATACAAGATTTTTATCTAATAACCATTTAATATTTAATTCTATTTTAAGAAGATAATTTGAGATTAAAAAATAGTTTAATTATAAATTCCTCTAAGACATTTAAAAAAATGGAAATCCCATGACAAGCTATCCAATTTTTGAAACAAAATAAGAGTGAACATCTAGCAAACCAAAATCATAGTTGGGTGCAAGCACACACACAAGCTTGTATATCCACATCCTTGCTTGGTTATTGTAGATTATGCAGCACTGCATAGTTCTTTATGATTTTTTTTTTCATTATCAGTATCTGGAATTTGTTCGATTAATCCGATTTGAGTATTGTAAAATCTATTTTAGAGATTAACTCTCTTAAATTTTTTTTATCATTCCCAAAATTCGAACTTGAAACCTCTGGTTAAGGGGTAGAGTGTCCGACCATTTAACCGAAAAGAGTTTTGTATTTTTTATGATTTTGAGAACTGTATTTAGATCGAAAACAAATAAAAAAAAAATGAGAATCATATTCGTGCAGCCTGTCTTGAGACAGCTGTATCTAAGATAATGACAATGGCAAGGAACAGCAAGGCTATAACGTACGGGACTCGGAAGCTTGCTGTGGTTATATCCCTAAGCAGATTGCTAATGTCCGCCGGGGTTTTTTGATCAGTCCATGTTTGAATATAAACGGTAACTTGCCTTGACAAAAGCAAGAAAGAAACAAATTCATTTCAGTCAAGAGCATAATGCCTCTCCCAAAGTCCTCATCAAACGAAAGAAAAAACAAAGCAAATACGAATCCAGCTCAAAAAAAACAAAAATATGATTTTATTTTATTAGTATTTAGAAATATTTTCAAAATATTATATGTATATAATATATATATGTATGTACATTATGTTTTAGAAATAATTCAATTTCTATTCTGGTTTGATTTTGTTGCCTATAATTATTGAGAATCTTTTTATAAAATTATCAACTCAAAAATATGAATTGATTATCGAATTATATTTCTCTTCGGGATCTCCTGTCCTCTTTCTCTTTCTCACCCTCCGATTTCTCTCTCTCCTTTTCTTCTTCTCTCTCTTTGAGATTAGGGATGACAATTTGTATCCAACCCGTTGGATACCCACCCCTACCCTATCTGGTGGTGGTGGAGCTGGGTAATGGACGAGTGTGAGACGGGTGAGGGTATAAAATTTTTAAATCTGTCAAGAATATAGTAAGATGTAGGTATGAATTTTACACTTACTGTATACCCTATCCGACCTTTCATATATATAATACACACACAAATCAAAAAATAAATAAACCTAAGTAAAGCTCTGAATATAATTATTGCCTTTAATTTGATATAATTGATTTTGATTTTAAAATTTTGTTATTTGTATTTTGATTAAGCAATACTATTAAAATGAAATATTAATAAAGATAAAAATCAAGTAAGATTAACTGAAGAACAAGTTAACTAGCAAATAAAACAAGTTGGATTTGATGGTCCGGAAGTGTTGCGATTGACTCAAACAATTTCTGTACTTTTTTCTCTTGATTGTTTTGTTAGTTTGTTGGATAATTTAGGGTTGTGTACTCTTTGATTTTGCTGGAAACACCTATTGCATCCCCATTTGAGGTATAGTGAAGATTTGGAGTGGACCTTATGTCCCATGGTTTTTTTTCCGCTGTATTCTCTTGCAACACAAACTTTGAGTGAAAAATGTACTAAGCCAAGTTCCCAGAAGAGGGCATGGCGGTGATAATACAAGTCAATAACATTCGCGGGTGCGGCACAAATGTTTCCCTTTCGGAGTACAGAAACATCGCGGGCATGGTTCTCTTCCCAGAGTACCTGCACCATGGGGTTGGTTTCGTCAGGTCGGCAGTCAAGAGCCTGACACGGTTCTTAAGGTTGATGAAGTGCAAGGTTACGTTGATCTGGTTAAGAAGAGGACGTTTTCTGAGGAAGATTTTCCATGCATGTGAAGAGAGGTATAAGAAGAGTAAGTTTGTTCCTTCCATTATGAGACATGTTGCTGAGACAATAAATATGGACTCGAGCAACAAATTCCTAAATTTGGCCATGATCATGATTGCCTAATCCTAATTCTGATCAAACCAAAAACAAACAAAGCAAATACCAAAACCAAGAATATAGAAACATGATCAAACTTCTCATTGGTCTGTTTCCCAAGTCCTCAGCTCACTCTCTCTCTCTCTCTCTCATATACACACTAACACATGTAGACGCATATTCTTTATTAGTTCGATCATGGAAAAAATGAACATCAAAGAAGCTTGAAAGGTGCCTAAGACAACAAGGTCTTCCCGGGAACTCATATAGACCCTCATATGGTGACAACGAAGTGAGAATAATAACAAGAAAAGCTCTCTCCAGAAACATGGTGCTCTTTTTCCCCCCTCTTTTTTTTTTTCCCTTAATTCTGAAATTACTTTTAGAAATTATCTTTACCTAAAACATGAAAATGCATGAAGGAATTCTTTCATGGCAAGGACCAGTACCCGGTACAGTTTGTGCCGGAGCCTAAGCTGATAAAATAAGGTTATTTTTTACCTCTTGATGGACTTGTAACTGTTGTAGGGAATGAATGAATCAACAATAGTTGAAGGTTACTTTTTCCACTGCAAACCATTTTATGTATAACAACATCACTTTCCCTGTGGAGCATAGAATAAGGGCAAAGGAAACTTCCATGGACTAACAACTGTTTTAGACCAACAAAAAAAATAATAATAATAAAATAAAACCTTGTATAGTATATTGTACCTGCGGTTCATACATGTTGGGCCAAGATGATAAGCAAGCACTTGCGAAAAGCTAATTTTGGAAGGGAGATCATATGAATTGTTGGATGTGAAGTCATATATGGCAGTTTTGGTCCCTGGAGGGAGACATTAATGTTCCGGGATGCCATTTGGCAGAGACCCATGAAGAAGGGAAGAAAATATTTGAACTTCAGGAAGAGCAATCTCGTGCATCTCTTGCTCAAAAGTTTGGCAAAATTCACATTCCAGGGGTGGATGGAATTGAATAAAATTTATCTAGCCTCTCCCTGAGTTTTATTATTTGAGACATCTATCAGAAAGGAGTGAGCCAGCTTATGCTCTGAAAAAGGGCATTAGCTCAAACGGTCACAAGAGAGGATTTGAAATTCCTTGTTGGTCTAGGTTTCAATCTTATAAATAAAAAGACCAAAAGAAAAAAAATCTTGTATCCTTTCAAGCAACATTCTAGGGGGACTCTAGGTTTCTAGTAGCCTTAGAAACTTGAGAAGAAATGCAATATCACCAACATCAAATATCACTCAAGTCAATTAGCTAAGTGATAGAATGCAAGACAAGCTTCCCATCTACATATGCTGCTATCCATGCAGTGATCATACCCAACCACCAGAGACGTTCGACTTCAACATTTTTATTCGTGGTTTATAATGTGCAGGTTCTTGCAGACAAAGGCAATTAAGAGGATGAAAGAAATCAAGAACAAAGCCTTCAAGCTAGCGAGAGGCATCATCCACATAAAGACAGATGGGAATGTAAGAAAATGAAGACCTACTAGGTTTACTGATGGAATCAAACTTGAAAGAAATGCTGGAAACAAACTCCAAGAATTCCAGGATGAGCAATCCTGGCCAGGAGGTTATTAATGGAAGCAAAGTATTTTTCCTAGCTGGACAGGAGAATACCATACTATTGATTACTTGTCAAGTATACTACGTTATTTTTCACTATATCCAAACCTTATTTTTTACATTTCTACAAATGCCAATGCTGCAGATCACCATGAATAGGTATGAAGTTCTGACGCTATTCCCACCGTCATACATGTCAAGAAAAAAGGTATTCCAGACAACAGAAACTGTCGGACACGACCTTACCAGAGGGAATGCATCGAGCCTCACGCTTCATTCAAGTTCATCAGCACCATTTGATTTGAGAGATGATGCAAAAGCATTCAAAATCCAGAGAGAATCTCCGCAGGAGTTTCAAATGCATCCAAGGGAAGTGAAGATAGCTCTAGCAATGATTCTGCAGAATTTCTCATTCAAGCTCTCAGCCTCTTATGTTCATTTCCCCAGTTGATTTCTTTACCAAATGAACCTCCACACATCAATGGATTACTTGCAACAAAATACACGCTTCTCATTCAAACTCTCGGCCTCTTATGTTCATCCCCCGCTTGATTTAGGAAAAAAAAATGCATCCCACATATGCACCAGCCGGGAATCGAACCCGGGTCTGTACCGTGGCAGGGTACTATTCTACCACTAGACCACTGGTGCTTGTGTGCACTGCTGTGCACGTTCATCATGATCCACTTCTAGATAGTTAAAATTTGAGATTTTCATTAATTTATTGGGGAAATTCCATAGAATATATTAAGCTCGTGGCAAATTTTAATAAGAAAAAAAGGAGACCTTAAATAGAAGAAATAGCATACATAAGAGGGGGAGGGCATGAATGGATGTGTTGGTGATCACCTCTCATGGGTAAACATGCATACTCACCCTCAAACACCATTCTTAGGCAACTTGCAACATTTTTGTTTTCTCTCCTGCACAAAGATAACAAAGGAAACCCCAACCACCGACCGCTGTCATTGCCCATGCTCTTCTCTCATTCCCAACCAAGAGCAGAGCATATGTCATATGTCAAGGGATAACAACATCGCAGAAACTCGCCATTGGTGAATTGGGTTAATGAATGGAAAACTAGATAAATAATTTAATGATAATAAATTATAATTTAATCGATATCATTTTAGTTTTTATAAGAGTATCGAATTCAAATTTTTGGTATATACAAACAAAAGAGTAGTAGAATAGTTCTCAACACCTCATCTTGTGATAATGCCACTTTACACACCATGCATTAGTAGGGCAAACCAAACCATTGTGTCCTTTTTCCTTGGGAAGCCTCCTGCCTCTATCTTGAAAACCATTGTCAGAGAATGTATGTATGTATGTATGTATGTATGTATGTATTTATTTAATGATAAACAAGGAGAGGCGGTGAGTCACGAGCCATGCAGCCTTAATTTGTTCGTTGATGCGGGAAGACTGGGCCCACTCGCTTGCTTTTTCCAAATGGAAAGTGTCCAAAGAGCCGTTATCTTTACTAAAATTTCCCTGTCTTTGTCCTGAATGCCAAACCTATCCTCGCATTTTGAAAGGAGTAAAAGAAAAAGTCTAACTAATTAGTAATGAATAATCACGGAGTTTTAGGAAGGATATTTGTCAAAAATATTTTTTGGTTTAATTGTATTAACCATTTTCATTTAAGCCGGAAAAATGATTTTTTGAAATATTTTTCGCGTGAAATTTATATTAAAAATTTTTAAAAATAATTCAGATAAAAAATATTACCATTTATATTAATTAGAATAATTTCCTTATAAAAATATATTTTTAAAGAAAATAGAAGATAACTATATAGTTCTAAAAATAGATTAAGATAACATAACTTTCAAATACAAAAACTAAATTTCCCTTTGAAGTCATAACATAAAAGTTTATAAGTTATTAAGTTCAGTAATACCAAAAATCTCTTCGATTGATTTGAAATATCAAGTTCAAATTCACATCTCCTCTTTTTCAAGACAATGTCTTCCTCTATAACAATAAAAAAAAGCGCATTGAAGGCTCTTGCAATGCATCGAGTCATAAAACACTATGGAAGTTATGCTATACTAATTCAATTTTTAATTACAAAATATGAGTAATTGATGTTGAAAATTTTTGAACAAATACAAAAAATAAGTAAAAAAAATAAATAAGTGAAATGACATTAGTATTGGTATTATCAATGTGAAAATAACAAAAAAAAAATTGCTAATTAACTAACATTTCTCAAAAATGTTCTTAAATTGTTTACAATAAGAGTTTATTGGACTCTAAAGAATAAAATAACTAATGCATTTAGGCTCTTTCCTTTTCTTTTTATTTTGAGGGCTTCGAAAGTATCAGAATATATTTCATTAAATGGGTTTTGTTCATAACGTTATACAAAAATTTTCATATTTTAAAATTTTAGATAACTTTATGATCTATTCGTCATTGAGAAAATTTTTTTAAAATAATATAATTAAAATTAAATTGAATATTTCAAGATACATGAAGTCAGAACTAAATCTCGTTCGGTATTTATATTTTTTATCTAAATAATAATAATAGTGATAAAATACCATATATATAAATGTAATTGGGAACATGTCTTTAGTTTTGTTTGGATTGCCAAATACATTTCTCAAATTATATATTATTATTAATTTTAACAGTCATTTCTTTTTTATTTTTTTTTTATAGATTCGGTCTACATCGAGTATTCGGAAATTTACTTTAACTAATTTTAATCAAGTTATTATCGGGTCTCAATCGGGAGAGACCTCTCCCATTTTTGTCACTACCAAAACTTAAGTTAATGGAGGGACGGCTTGATGGCAATAAGATTTAGGGCAGGGGCATTTCAGTAATTCCACAAAATCCAAGACACATTTCCGATTCCCAACACAATCCTTGAATAACAAACTTCCACCGTTTCTCCCACTCTCTCCCTCGCGCTCCGCATTACAAATCTTCAAGGAAAAGGCCAAACTGCTCCACCGATGGCCACGTCATCACGCCTGGCGCGGCTAGGCGCCTCCGCCTTCGCGGCCGCCATCGCTCTGCACCCAATCTACTCGGAGAATGATCGCGGCGGAGGGTCCGGCCTCGAAGCCGCTAAAAGAAAGATCGCCGAATCCGACGGACTCGTCCCCTCGCGAGCCGTGCAGGAGTCAGCTTTGATTGGCGCCAGCTCCGCCAATCCTCTCGACATTCTCGTCGTCGGTGGCGGCGCAACCGGCTCCGGCGTTGCCCTTGACGCCTCCACCAGAGGCCTCCGCGTTGGACTTGTGGAGAGAGAGGACTTTGCGTCGGGAACTTCTTCTCGCTCTACCAAGTTAATCCATGGAGGTAATGACAAAAAAAATTCGTGATTTGTTTAAACTGCCACTAATTAATTGTATAGTTAGTTTATATTTTATTAATCAGATGTTACAAATGATCTTTTTATTCTTTCTTGTTTGTTTAATTCCTGTTTGTGTTTCGTGTCTGTCATGTTTATGTTGAGCTTAGGTTAATTTAATATTTTGGGTTATCTCATTTTGATTGTGTTAGGTGAAAGACTAGCAGTATATTTGTGGTTTTTATACAATTATAGCTGATCCTAGGTAAGGGCTTCGAATAGAATAATGACACAGCAATCAAATGAGAAAGACTAAATAGATCGACCTCTGGCATGTTTTCTTTTTATTTATTCAAATTTGGAAGTTATGATTTTTTTTTTCTGATATAGACTCTCATATAAGATTTTATCATTTGATTTTGACTTATTTGGGCTATGCAGTATTACTCCATGGAATTTAAAAGATGATATGGAATATATTTGTGACCAAAGAAAACATGAAACTGCAATCACATTAGGTATTGGATGCAGGACATGACATTGACACGATGACTTAGTCACTCAACAATGCTATAAAAGGTTTTATATAGTTGTGAGATAAAAAAGGTGTTGTATAGTGTTGCATTCGACTGACCAACTCTCATGTCTAGAAGTGTGTGAAAGAAAAGCAATTTTTAATAACTTATAATTTTTGTAGAGTCATTTCCCTTATTAATTGTGACTATGATATTCTATTATTTGATGCATCTTAACGAAAAGTTTAGTTTATTTTTGTCGTGTTTGTTTTGGGTTGATTTGCAATAGTGAGATAGAAAGTGGCAAATGGTTTTTTTTTAACCCCATTTTGATTATTCTCAAAGGAGAAGTTGTATTCTTTTTACCAAACATATATGGACCCAATCACGATCTTATGATAAGAACAATTGATTTTTCTCGATCAATCCCTTTGCCCCTCATTCCTCAAGAATCAAGGAGATCCTTTTTGACTTTGAATTTGTTCATTTAGAATTTGGGCTCTTCTTCTTCATTTTACTCTTCTTCATTTTACTAAATGTTTTGGGTTCGTTTTCGTTCTAGTTTGTTTATTTTGGTGCATCAAGCAGAGTGGTCTCAAACTTCTTGTGATGGATTGTGTTTTGTTATGACATTACATGTTTGACTTGTATTGGAATACATTTGGTATGTAATTTTGTTGAACAACAATACTGGTGTTGGAATGGGGTAGGCCTTTTGGCCATAACTGGTGAAGAGTTTATAACCTCAGGCATTAGATGAACATACTTGGGTAGAAATTTTTCTCTTCAACCTCGATAGGTTACATTGAAGCTGTTGTTGTTTCTGGGTTCCTTAAGTTATTGTTAATCACATACAATATTGTATAAATAAATTCTTCCAGTATATTGTTTGAAGAGAAGTTCCCAATTTGTGGTGTTTTTCGTTTTGGCATTGTTTATAACATTGGATGGCACTCTGTTTCATAGGCAAAGTACTTACCAATGGGAAAATTTAAGCAAATATTGCTGATGCAAGAAACCCAAGTGAGGGACTAACATTCTCAGATAATTAAATATATCTTAGCTGAGAGTTGCAATTTGAAAACTTGGTTTTAAGTTTGGTTTGGCAGGTCCCTCACCAATCTATAATAATTTCCTTTATGGTGGTGTCTGCCGTTTATTACTCTTATCCAGCTGCACTCTTTGGACACTGATTTATGCTACATCGGGTGCTAGTTTGGAAATTAGATTGAGAATGTGAGTGGAAATAACTTGTTGTTTTTGGTCGAATCATTTGAGCAAATGTGCATGTGCTACCACAATATGAGTGTCTTCGTTTCTGTTAATGTTAAACAGGTAGAAAACATGGTAAGGGAAGGAAGAGAGCAGGATGCATGATATTTGCTTACCTGCGAGCTACCTGGATCATGGAAGTAGCTTCTAGTCTTTGATGGCTTAAGTGCATATAACCCTGGAATTGTTGACTGTTCTGAAAGACACGTTTCTGTACAGGAATAGTTTCTTTTATTCCTGCAGTTACAGTTAACTGTTAGTTAGTTGAAGTTCAACACAGTGGCTAATGCTTATGAATATAAAGATGTCTACCTCATATATATTCTGAGTTTCAAGTCATTTCTTGAAACATTATTTATCACTTCAGAAAACTATCGAATCTTGTAGGAGTTCGTTACTTGGAGAAGGCTGTCTTTAATTTTGACTATGGGCAACTGAAGCTGGTTTTCCATGCACTCGAGGAGCGTAAACAGTTTATTGATAATGCTCCACATCTTTGCCATGCGTTGCCTTGTATGACACCATGTTTTAGCTGGTTTGAGGTAGTATACTACTGGATGGGATTGAAACTGTACGATCTGGTCGCAGGACCACGCTTGCTACACTTTTCCAGATATTACTCTGCAGAGGAGTCTTCTGAGCTCTTTCCTACTCTTGCAAGGGAGGGTAAAGATAGAATCTTGAAGGGCACTGTGGTATATTATGATGGACAGATGAATGATTCAAGAGTCAATGTTGCCTTAGCTTGTACTGCTGCATTAGCTGGTGCAGCTGTGCTAAACCATGCAGAAGTTGTAGCTTTCCTTAAGGATGAAGCCACCGATCGGATAATTGGTGCACGCATTCGAGACAACTTGACAGGCATGGAACAATTATTTTCTTCACCCATGTTCTTTTTGTTGAATTTTTCCAGTTCCTAGGCTCCTTGTGTTCTGCTAAATCCTGCATGTCACTGATAAGTGCATCTTTAATTGCCAACATTTTCTTTGTTAAAACCTTCTTGGTCATTTTGGATTTCCTTCCTAACTCAGTGGGCTTGTTTGGCTTTGCATAACTTTTCTTTGCTTTATAATGCTAACTTGATCCTCAATGCTACGATGCACTTGATAATGTGGATCATTTGGGCTAATATCTGTTATGCATTACATACACTTAATTATAATTATGCTGAAATTAGAAGTGTATATTACAATATCTGTTGGTTTAGAGGCATTTTAAATAATTTATTCACATAGTTACGTAACATGAGTGGTTATTTATGGTTATGACGATCATCATTAGAAATTAAGTCTGTTATTATGCTTCTGGCTGGTCACCAACAACATTGTATTCCTCAAATAACATGTTTTTTTCTGAATATCCTAGGTGCTAATTCTTAACCCAAATAATAAAGCCTCTTCACTGTTTCCTTAGCCATATGACTTGTCATCTTAATTTTTAGTGAACGATTTGAAATGAATGGAGAATGGTCAAATGATTGAAAAGATTTCCCAAGCTTATCTCATTTTATCATGCTTCTAAAAACATAGGGGAATGGCAGAGAAGATAAGTGATCCTAATTTGTTGGTCACTCTATCTATTTCTTCAAAGGAATGATCTTTTCTGTCCTTTTCCCAGGCAAAGAGTTTGAAACATATGCAAAAGTTGTTGTGAATGCTGCTGGACCATTTTGTGACTCTGTGAGGAAATTGGCTGACAAGGATGTGCAGCCCATGATTTGTCCTAGCAGTGGAGTACATATTATCCTCCCAGACTACTATTCTCCTGAGGGGATGGGTCTAATTGTTCCCAAAACTAAGGATGGACGTGTGGTCTTCATGCTACCATGGCTGGGAAGGACAGTTGCTGGAACGACAGATTCTAACACTGACATTACGACGCTTCCTGAGCCACATGAAGATGAGATTGAATTTATTCTGGATGCTATAAGTGATTACCTTAATGTAAAGGTATGCAAGTATTTTCTTTTGTGACTTACTTTTTCTAATTGCATCCTTCGGTGCAATTTGCAGGGATTCTTTGAGGAATGCTTTTCTCGAACCATAAGCGATTTCTAATAAGTCCAAGTGTTGTGTATAGACTCAAAACACTGCATATCACTATTTGATTTGCATTTGCGAGGAATGTGAGGCAGGATCCATAGGGTTGGTGATTTAAAGTTGTATCACAGTATCATCCATAGATCTAGTCTTTTTTACTTAAGAAGCATCCTTTAAGAACAAATAAAGCCTCATGTCCGAGTCGGACACATGCATAATTTATTAAATACTTTCTTAAATTTATCATGATGCTGTGAAGCCTTTCCTTGCAGATTGTTTGCGCATTTATTATCCATAATGACAGGGTTAGGGACATGTTATGCTAATTGTCATAAGTTTGACTTCACTTAGTGGGGTTTTCACTTGGTCTGTGGGATTGCATTGTCATCTTGTGTAATTGCATCATCATGGTGAATGGCTTTGTGAAACAAACTTTGTTTTAGAAACTGATTATACGGAGAAAATTTTGTACTGTTTAGTTAGCATAAGAAAGATTGTCATAATAATTGCGAAATAAAATGATATCAGCTAGATAGGAATCTAAAAAATAAAAAATGTGATAAGGGCTTCTTTTCTGTTGGTATAATTTTGTCTAATTATAAGCAAATTGATTGTTCAGGTTCTACACGCAAATTGAAATTTTCCCCTTTCTTGCTGTCTGGGGTGGATTCTGTCCACCATTTTTTATGTTAATGGTTAGTGTTCAATACCTTTGTGAATCCAACTTACTTTTAGAAATTGACTATACAGGGAAATTTTTGGGAGTTTGGTTAGAATAAGAGAGATTGCTCTAATAATTGTGAAATAAGATGAGATAAGCCAGATAGGACTTTAAAAATAACAAATATGATAAGGGCTTCTTATGCCTAGATATAACTTGCTTTATCTAATTATAGGCAAATTGATTATTCAAGTTCTACATGCAGATTGAAAGTTCCCCTTTCTTGGCATCTGAGGTCGGGGCAATCCACCATTATAATGTTTTTTTATCATCAGTGTTCAATGCTAGAGCCTTTGGCCTTTGTCTTTTTCTGTTTCCTTTTCCGTTTATTTATCCAGTTTGGTTGGTCTAAAGTATGTCGGGACAATTCAGGTAAGGCGTACAGATGTTCTTTCTGCCTGGAGTGGTATTCGGCCATTGGCCATGGATCCATCGGCAAAAAACACGGAGAGTATTTCCAGGGATCATGTAGTTTGTGAAGATTATCCCGGCTTGGTCACAATAACCGGTGGAAAATGGACCACCTACCGAGGGTAACCCATTTTTACCTTATCTGTATTTGTTGATTATCAAGTTAAATCCACTGCACCTATTCTAGAGCTATGACAAGCAGTTCTCTGTTCATATGTTTCTTATTCATTTAAGTTCTAGGAAATAGTCTTTGTGATAATTTAATTAGTTCCTTCTTGAAAATTACTTTATTATGTGATTTTTTGTAGATTGTGTGCATAGATAGACAGATACATAAAGAGATATTGTAGAAGTTAAGTGTTTAAGTTTTCAATATATGTGGAGGGTTCAAGCACTATGAATTGTTGCCATGATTGTGTATTGTGCTTATTGGTTGAAGTTTATAGTATGGCAGAAGATGCAGTTAATGCAGCTATCAAGTCTGGGAAGTTGAACACTACGAATGATTGTATTACGCAGAAACTGAGACTTGCTGGTGGATATGGTTGGGATCCTTCATTTTTTACGGTGGTTGCCCAACAGTATGTGCGGATGAAGAAGACACATGGTGGTAAGATTGTACCTGGGGCATTGGACACTGCTACTGCAAAGCATTTGTCTCATGCATATGGTACCTTGGCAGAACGAGTGGCTGCAATAGCTCAGGTTTTTTTTCTACTATCTAGCCTTTAATATTCTTGTAGTTGTAGCATTTGTGCACCATCATGTGAAATTTCTAAGCATCTTTATCATTGCAATTGTCAGTCGCCCAACTACAAATGTTTCCAAGACCCCTTTGTCTTTTGAATTTATCAGTGTGATCCCCATAAACTTTAGAATTAAATTCATTTGTTGGGATAATGAGAAGCCATGGTTGGAATTTGCTCATGGAAAGTGGCATCTGGGCTTTGAATGTGCTTTGACCCTTGAGCACTACCTCCACCTGCTTTATCGGGGGAAGGGACTGAAACCCATGACCTACTTTGATCATGAGTTTAAAGTCCATCATAGACAAACTCTGACTTGTAATAAATCTGTGTCATAATCTGATAGTTGTCATAGAATAGGCGATAAAGATATATTTTTAGGATTCCAAACAGCTTTCTGGTTTTCTTCAAACACTGACATGTTGCATTTATTAGAACGAAAACCTGGGTAAGCGTCTTGCACATGGATACCCGTTTTTAGAGGCTGAAGTAGCATATTGTGCTCGCAATGAGTACTGTGAATCTGCTGTTGATTTCATTGCTAGGAGATGTCGGCTTGCATTCCTTGACACTGATGCTGCAAGTCATGCACTCCCACGTGTAGTTGAGATATTGGCAGCTGAGCACAACTGGGACAACTCGAGGCAGAAGCAAGAGTTGCAGAATGCTAAAGCATTTTTGGAAACTTTCAAGTCATCAAAAAATGCACAATTTCACGATGGGAAACATGATTAGTGAGTACAGCATCTCTCTTCATCTTTGTTGATATAGTCGATGTAAACCTCATCAGGGAAATTGCCTCGAATAATTTACTGGTTTCCTTGTCAACTGGTCCTTGGTCACAAGCTTCTTGACTTGAATTTTGAAGAAGCTTGAACATTTTTTTTTCAAAAACCAAATACATTTAGGCTTACCCTTCAAGTTGATTCAAGTGATTCATTGTATTTATCAAGTTGATTCCTGCATTTCACATCACGTTCTCCTTTGATGTTTGTGAGATTTTGGAATATCAGCCAAAATAATTTCGAATTACTGATGTCTAAAGCTTATTTTGGCCCTTCATAAATGTTACAACTTGGCTGTGATGCTGGATATACAATAAAAGAGTTGGATCGGGTACTTGGTGTTTTCAAATTCAATTGTTACTTTGTTCTATTGTTTGCCTTTCCCTTTTCCGGTTCTCTCTCTGGCATAGACCCTCAAATGGGTGTTAACATCTTGCAGCATTACATTCCCATTTATGAGTAGTTTTATGTGTGCCTAATGATTAGCCCAATGTATAATTCAGAATCCCTCTCATGTTCATTCAATCACAGATTCCTCAGATTGATGTCGTAGCATTTTTTTAACTGGTGCCACGAAGTGGTGTTTCGACGCCATATGCAAGTCAATATGTAGGTTGATGTTGGCTTTCCTTGCCAATACATAATGCCATGAACTATGAAGTTCCTAGTGGACAAACTATGCACAATCAGGAAAGGATGCAACTGGGGTCAGGGTTTTCATCTGTTATATAAAGCAAAATTTCTTGTTTGCTGTTCGGAGCAGATCTATTTTGAACCAAGTGCATGAAATGTGCTAAAAAAATAAATGGCGGTTTCATTTTCTAGTCTTTGAGGGCAATGAAAGGGGTTTGAGTGCTTGCTTTATTCTTATTGAAACACAAAGCTAAGAGAATCATAGACTTGAGTATGAGTTGAGCAATTGGCATAAATCTAAATTGTGCTTGTAGTTGTCATCACAACAAATTTGGTGGAGTGGTTGCAATGGCTTTATCATACGCCTTCACGGTTGAGATGGGTGCACAACAGCCATATTATGTTTGTGATGGTGCCATGAGTATGGTTGTTATTATATCCCTTTTGTAAACCTGGACACAGTTCTGGAAGCATCGATTCCGATTCCAAAATTGATGGCTCTCGGTTTATGATTTAGAGGAATTTGGTAATGGAATTGTAGATTTCGGTTTAAAATGGTTCCGATTTCGATTTTGCTTCTAAACTATTTTTGTTTCGATTATAGAACTGAAATTATAAAAATTAAAATGATAATAAATAAAAATAAATATTAATTTTTTGTATAAAAAAAAAAGATTATGAAAAAGGGTGGCTGATTAATGATAAAATGAACATAATTGGAAAGTTATTGTATTTTTTTTCGTTCATAAAATCCTTTAATCGATTTAGTAGTGAACATTTGGATCAAATTTTGCCTAGGTTCATGAGATTTAAATATTTATTTCCCCATTAAATTTGTAAAATAATTTATTTAAATCAGTTTTTCTAATATAAAACTACTAATAAGTATATTTTTATAATTGAATTTTAATGATTATCTAAAGAGTTGGGTATATGCTAGTTAAATGTTTTCACATTTCTGATCTGTAATTTGATATCTGCAAGAGAATGGTTTATTGCTGGAGAGAAGTTTGAAGCCGTTGTACAAATTGGTCATTTTTCCTGTTTCATTTTACAGGATAAGAAAAATCCAAGACAACCTAAACCCCGACGGTCGACTGTTGGGCGTCTTGATGTTGCGACAACTGGGATGATCACTGTGACAAAAGAATTTCCTATCAATACTTCATTATAGGTTCAATACCAAAATATAAAAAATAATAAGAAATTACTTCAATATCAGTTGGGATCTACTTGCAATTGCCTACTCATTTTCAGGAGATTTTGCCCCAAAAATTTCATATCCTTCGTCTAAGGAGTATGTTTCTCTTTTCTCCTGTTTCTTTTTGCATTGGTTCTTACGTTTGACTCTCCTTTTCTCCCCTTGTGTTTTGCCTCAGTAGGATTTGATCCTTAGCGCTATATATATATATGTATAAGCTCTCCATTCCAAAGTTCTGATTCTGCTTGAAAGAATACTTGAATTGTTACTTATCTTGCTTTTTGTGCATGTGCACATGTATATGCAGGATGTGGGATGTTCTCTCTCTCTCTCTCTCTCTCTCTCTCTCGGTCTAACAACAGGACCTACTCTCTAATAATGGTTTGAATGCAGATATATAGCAACAATTGATGGTGGAGTCACTAGAAGGCACTTAAAAGCCATCAGTGAGGGAACCTAATTCAAGCATTCACTGCACTCCAGATTCTGCAGAACTACTCCCAAAACTGCCGGATATTCCAAGGCCTAGACTTCGTATTGTGGTATTTAACTTATTTGAAAGATCTTGCACTGTACTAGTCGGTTTTTTTTTTCTTTCTTTCTTTCTTTCTTTCTTTCTTTCTTTCTTAGCACCAAATTTACTCATTTTGTTCAAATGGCATTAACATGAATATGGTAGCCGCCTCATATACCTAACCTGTGTTTTTTGTTGAAGTTGTTGTGCATATATACCTAACGTATTGTGGTATTTCAATATGAATGATCGACATTTTACCTTGCTAAGCTATTTTTTACCATGATCTGCAAAGAGCTGATCTTCATAATGCTCGATTCATAAATTTTGTGTAGGTTCATGAAGGGAGAAACCATGAAGCTCGAGAACTTGTTAAAAATGCTGGCCTTGAGGTTTGGTTGAAATTTTATTTCCTAAATATTTTCTGTTGTCCACATTTTGACTACAATATGTTGTTTCACTATAGAGGTAGACCTTGTGCATATTCTGAAGATATCCTAATTTTCTCCTACATGAAAGCTAGTTGTCTCTACTATTAGTTGTGCCAGAATGAGGATCAGGTTTTTGCCTATTAGGTTAAGTAGTAATTGTGAGGTTTCTGTGGTGCACTTCTGTTTATATCTATTAACACCTTCATTAAAATTATAAAAAAAAAAAAAAAAAAAAAAAATCAAATCACTCCCTGAAGCGCATTCAAATAGCTGGTTTCAGGCTTCCTTCGATCTCGGGTAATTGATCAGATGAATCTGTTCTTACAACATTTTGGTATTAGGACCTTTTTTTTTTAGGTACAGATATGGTTTGCTTTGGATGATTCGAAGATACATCGACATCTACTCTTTCACAAGATTTTGTGTTGTTATACTAATGCTGTATGTACACAATCCACACTCCCCCCCAGAGTCCCCACAAATGGTCTGCAATAGTTGAATCCCAATTTACACTTTAATTACTTTTGACAGAGGAAAACTGTAGACCACGGATAATTTATATATATATATATAAATTATCAATATCTGATAATCATGTTATATATAATTAAATCCAGTTTAAGGAGGATTGGACTCTAAAGGGCAAGACTTACTTGATTTTCTCTATACACATAATTTAAATACAAGATCTTTTTTAAGGGTAATGTTACTAAATTAACTAAATATTGACGAGTTGGATTCTGATGTGTCTCAAAAGTGCTCCGGTAATTAGGTTTATGATCCGCTAAGGTCAAAAGTATGATTAAAATGCTGATCTTTTTTTATGGCAAACAACTAAATATATCTAACAATTTAAAAAGGAAAAAGAAAAAGAATACTGACTTGATTATAATGGGTCAGAGGCACCAAAAGAAATTGGTCAGCCGGCACCAAAAGACATTGAGAAAAGTTAAAACTAAGGAACAAACAAACAACATAGAGGAAGTGACTTATGCCTTCTGTCGAACATATCTATAATAGCCAACCATGCAACTTATAACTTACTAGCCGCACATTAAATATCCTTCCACCTCCAACCCAAACAACATAAAGGATAAAGAAAAGGAAGTGACTTATGGGTTTTTTCCTATACAAGGGCACATCAAAATCCAGATTTAAGCTTTCCAACAAGATACCAGATCACTTCCAGCAAATGGGTAAAGGAAAAAAAAAAAAAAAAAAAGTCAATGAACTAACAAATGATCCACTTCACAATTGCAAATGATTTTTTATTTATTTTAATAGATCATCATATACTCCTTTTACCATGGGCATCTCATAATATTATTCCAGTAATATGATCAACTACTTAACTATATTTATCTTTTTTTTTTCTGACTTTTACCATCGATATCTGAGTTTTACTCGACTAATTCGATTTGAGTAATGTAAGACCTATTTTTAATAATTGATTATCTCAAATCTTTTTTCATCGTTCTCATAACTCGAATTTGAGATTTTTAATTAAGAAAATAGAGTTCCCTTAATCACTCAATTTAAAAGAATTTGGTATCCTTCTTTCGATACTCGAAATTGAATCAATCGAAGCCAACATTCAATATCTTGTTTCATTCTCAAAACCGGATACAATGTTTTTCATACATATTTTTACGTATATATAACATGAACTACCAAAATATCTTTTTCTTATGTATGAGGTGTTGCTCCAAATGCAATCATCGTGGTCGTACCAGACCAAAAAAAAAGAAGCATGGCAAGACCAAAGATTTTCTTCCTAGATAAGGATTTGTGAAAATATTTTTCGGCAAATCGAGTTGTCAAAATTTCCGAAAACGTTAACAGTGAAGTTAGGGATCTGAAAAGGGACATACAATCTGATAGGATGAAAAGCACGAAAGGGGTAACCTGCTCAGTTGATCTTGATCTTAGCCAAAAGACCGAGAAAGGTAATGCTTAGTTGATTTCATTTTGGTCATTACCTCCTAGAATTGTGAAAGCTGATGGCCATTGTTGCACTCGGAGTGGTCACCGTATTCTCGAGTAGATAGTCTAATGGTATAAATTTTTCTCCCCCAATTTAATGATTTCATATTCAAATCTTTATATAATCAAAAAAAAAAAAAAACAACAAAGAATGATCACCATAAAACTTGGCGAAGTTTGTCTTTCATTGTTTTCAAAGAGACAGTCTGATAGTTACAATCACCCTCCTCAATTCTGAAATTCAAGATTCGAATTCTTGTGTAAAAAAAAAAAATAAAGTTTGTCCTTCGTTCACCTTCTTTGAGCAAAGGCCATGTCTAAGTTATTTTTATTTTATTTCTTTTTGTCTCACTCAAAAATTAGTTAATCATTTTAAATAATTAAAATAAATCAAAATTAAACAAATAAAATTTGACTAGCTTTCATGGAATCGATAATACTACTCACTAAAAATATCACATTATGAAACTAAGCTTGTTTCCTTCTCCGTCCTTCAATCCCAAAAACTTTTAATTAATAATCCACGCCAAAATCTGGATTTCTCCTTCATGATTCAAAGTCCAGCAAAAAGGAATTTTTTTTTTTTTTCTTTTTTGGTAAATGAAAAAGGAAATATCCATGGCAGACCCAATGCCACTCTTGGAGATATATTAGGATTGCATGTACTTGAATAGTGTAATTTAGTTAGACTCTATTGGGATTAGTTGAGAAATTTAATATATGAAATTATTGATATAATATTATTCCAATTTTTTTAATGGATAACTTTGATTTCTATTTAATTAATTCTATATATATTTAAAAAAATTATTTTAGTTAAAAATTGTTATAAGTAAATCAAATAAATTAAAAATAAATTAAGATAAATTAAGCCAATACGAATTTTCCTCACATTACCCTAATCCTTGCCCTACTTTTCTTTTATTTTTTTTTATTATTATTCTTTTAATTTTTTAGACACGAAAATAATTAGATAATTTCACAATGGCTCTGCTCTCCCACATTTGGCTTCAAAATTATAAAACATGAATTGCCGGCTCAATGTAATCACATCACTACTAGAAAAACCCCAACAGGGCAGTGCCAGGCGATACGGTCAACGTCGTTGCAACAACACCAACCCTTGAATATTAAATCCTCTCGACTCCCGATCAAGACCACGCTATTTTGATTTTTTTATAACCGATCGATATATGAAATCATATTATTATTAAACCGATCAAACATCAAAATTATTTTATTTTGATATATTTTTTTAATAACTAACTGTTATTCAGAATTATATTCTGATTAATTTGATTTATCGAGTTCAATTTAAGGAAAACTCTTCTAACATAATTTTTTTATTTTCAATTTCGAATTCAAATTTTTTTTGGTACACTGAGAAGGTTCAAACTCGAGATTTTTAAGAAAAGCAAGAAGATGATGTCGGTTAAATTAAAATTTATTGACTCGAATTTGAGATTTAATTAAAAAATCTAGTTCTTATACCAATTTAGATACATTAATAGATACATGTGGATTTTTCCTTAATCCTTAATCTTTCATTGTCCGACCTACCACGGTGGATTTTTTTTCTTTTTCCTTTTTAAATATACTAACAAATTTCTCAGTAAACTAATTAATTAATTAACAGATATTTTCTTTAATTAATTAATTTTTAAATAGGAATTATACTCATACTAATCTGATCGAACACCAAGACTCTCCTATTTTGACATTTTTTTTTTAATAATTAACTAATATTCAGAGTTATATTCTGATTAATTTAATCCGAACATTGTCGAGTTCAATTTAGGGAGAGCTCTTCTAGCAGAATTTTTTTTATTTTCAAATTTCGAATTCAAAATTTTTTTTTGGTATATTAAGGAGATTTAAACTCGAGATCTCTAGAAAAAACAAGGGGATGATATCATTTGAATTAAAATTCATTAGATCGAATTTGAAATTTGATTAAAAAATCTAATATTTTTATCCATTAATCATATGGTGGATTTTTCCTTAATCCTTATTCTTTCGTGGTCCGACCTACCATGGTGGATTTTTTTTTTCTTTTCCTTTTTAAATATACAAGTAAATTTCTCAGTAAACTAATTAATTAATTAACAGTTATTAGAAAATTTCTTTCTTTTAATTTATAATAATAATTTTTTTTAAAAGGGATCATTAGTTAAATTTTGAATTTCAATTATCAGTGATTTGATGTTTGTTCTTTCCTCTGATTGTGAAGTGATAGGGTACAACCTCTACTGCTCGTCTTCTCTATAATTTCTAACATCAATGAGGAATGAACAGAATTCTACAGTGGGTATGGTCCAATTTTCATGCCCAGTTGTTGGAATCTCATTAAAGCTTCAAAAGATCTGAGGATGTCCCAAATTATTTAGGGCAAATAATTATTTTACCCTATGATTTGCGTGTAGCTCAGCTAAGCTAAAGGGTGCATGTGTCATGTGAGGACTCACATGGTTATAGTAAGCCTAGTAGGGTACATCTCTCTGTGTTGTCCCCATCTCACGTTAGTCATTGGCCCTATCTGGATCTTTATAATTAAAAATAAGGATACCCCTTTATTTTATTTTTATAATAATATTTAAAATCATATTTCAATTAATTCAATTTAAACGTTTATATAAATTTTATTTGAAAATAACTCTCCGATCATAATATTTTTTATTCTTAAATTTTGAATCTAAAATTTAATTAAAATATTTAATATTTTATCTCACTAAACTGACTATCGGTTAATAAAATAAGAATACTCTTTGATCAACAAAAAATCTTTTTGTATATATTTTTTTTCATTGTTGGCACATTTGTCTTTTTCACAATACTTTTGAGCATGAATGTGAGATGATTAAGGAATTTCAAGAAAATCTAACTCCTCATCCTCACATAACTTCCCATAATACTTGCCTTGAGGTGTATATGGTCATTATACATAAAAAGTATTTATGGCTTATTTAATTTGTGAAAAAGTTACTTTTTAAGAAAAATAATAAACTTGCTTAAATGAAGTAAATAATAGTAAAATGGGTATTTTTTTATAAATTTTATTTCACAGAAGGGAATATTATATTATGTCACCGAAAAAATATATTATCAGAAAACTAATATCTATTCCTAAATATATTTTTTATCTGAGTAATATTATATGAATCAAATAAATTTTAAATTAAATGGCTTTGTGACAATCTATTTTAGCCATGTTTGACTAATTCCTCAAATCAATGAAAGGAAAATATTTTTTTTATTATTATTATTATCTTTAAATCCATTGTTTTCCTTTTTTTCTAATTTTCCTATTTCGACTCATTTTGTATTCAATTTTCTTTTTTTTAATAGCGACCCATTAATATTGGAGCAATATTTTCTGCGAAAGTCATAGAAATAAATTTTAATTATAACCAATTAAAGTTTTTCTATTTATTAAAATGTAAAACTTCTTTGCAAGAACCCCAAAAAAAAAAAAAAAAAAAAATTCTTTCTGGGTCCAAACAACTAGGCCTTTGAGCTTCGCATGATATTCTATGGAACAACTTCAGAAACCATCACCATTCCTCAAACTCACTTCCAGATAAGACTTAATGTGCTCTTTGCCCCCCAGCATTGCTTCTGCTTTGAAATCAAGAATTTGGTTTATGAAACAATCAACCATGAAAATTCATGCCAATTGCTATCTTGTAATTTAAGGGAGGTTTTTTTTTTAAATATTTTTTAAGGATTTATTACAATTCAATCTATCGGGTAAATATCAGATCTCTTAATATTTAAAATTTAAGAATAGAAAAAGTTACATTCGAAAAGTTTCCCTAAATTGAGTCCGACGATCGGATCAGATCAGTTAGAATATGATTCCGAATACTAATCGATTTAAAATAAAAAACACAAAAAAATTGATCTTCCCATAAGAAATCAATTTAAAAAAAAAGGAATTGAATATTGAATAAGTGGAAAAAAGAAAAATTTAGATTTAAAAATAATAATTATTAAAAATTTATTTATTTTTTAATTAATTTGAAAAACTTGTTAAAAATTGTGTACGTGAATTACCACATAGATATTTTGTCCATTTAATTCAAAAATTATTTATTACGTAATAACATTGTTTTGGCGCACATGTAGAAATATTATCCAAATTTCTCATTATTATTAAAAACAAATGCCGAAGAAGTACTATTTTGTCCAACGTAGGACCAATTCAATTCATTCTCGGAAAATTAACCTAAGATAAGAAAAAGACAAAAGATTCAAAAAGCCCCTTTTTATTCCCTTACTTTTTTCATGTCACGGATGCATTTAAGATGTTCAAATTTCTTTTCCTAATGGCAAATATGAATTAAATTTTATTAGGTATGAAAAAAATTTCGCTTACAATTTTGCCTTCCTATGACTAAAATTTTACCATTCACCAAAATAGAAAGACCATTTTACCCTTTTCTCGGTTTTGATCGATGATTTTTCTCTCTCTCTTTTCTTTCTATTTTTCTTTTTTTTTTTTACCGTTAGAGATATTTATTTTTGATTATTTTTAACAAATCTTTTTTTTTTCTTTCTTTCCATCTCTATATCTCTATTTTCGTTGTTGTCACAAAAAATAAAGAGAAGAGAGATGAAGGAAAATAGTAAAAATTTTATGTATTTCTATTTTTATTGACAAAGATAGAGAGAAGAACAAAAATAAAAAAAGAAAAAGATACAAAAGGAGGAAAGATAGTAAAAGATAAGAGAGAAAGAAAAGCACGGGGAGAGAGAACGATAGAATTAAATTGTTTTAAATTGAGTGATCGAACATTTTATCACCTTAATCAGAGATTTCAAGTTTGGGATTTGAAAAGGTCAATCTCTAAAATGAGTCTTATAATACTTAAATCGGATTAATCGGATAAAATCAAATTTTTTTGGATTTAGTGATCGGATATTCTATCATTTTAATCAGAAATCTTGAGTTCGAGTCTTGAGAATAGTAAAAAATGATTTGAGAGAATTAATCCATAAAATGACTTTCATAATATTCAAATCGAATTAATCGGATAAAATCTTAATTAAAAAAATATAAAACAAAAAAGAGAGAATGACACGTAGAAACAACTTTTTTTTTTTCCGCATCGAAAACAAAACATAACGATGTTGGGAAAATTTTTCCGTTTCTAATGGAAATTAATTTGTAGGTGGCGTTGGTAAACGAAATTATGCCATTTAAGACGGCGTTTGGGATTTGAAGAAGTCGGTAAAATCACGTGGCAGAGCCCATTGCCGTCCCCACGCTCACAAACAACTGGGGTAAACAAACAAATAAGAACGCGGGAACCGTTTAGTCCTTTTCTCACTCTGTTTCATTTAATATCTCTCCTCTCTAATCGTGCCGGCCACCACATCCAAAAATCTCTCTCTCTCTCTCTTTCTCTCTCTAAGATTCTAATTATTCTACACGTGAAGGCCCCTTTCTCTATTCTTCCATTTTTGTAGTGCTGAATGTTTCTTCTTTTTATTCTTCTTCCTCCCTCTCTGTAGAATTCTTGTGAATGGTGATGGCGTCGAGCAGAGTATCAGTTCGATCTGAGAGACCTTCTTCGTCTTCTTCGTCGAGAAGCGTTGCACATGGCAGTGGTAGTGAACAGCAAAATCATAATGTCCCAGTTCGCTCCAAAGTTCCTCCTTCTTCCAGACGTTCTGTTACTCCTACTCTCCGCTCTCATGATTCCGACCAAGGTCTCTCTCTCTCTCTCTCTCTCTCTCGTTTTCCCTAATTGGTATTAACATTTTTTATTTTTGGAATGTCACTGTGCCTTGTTACTAGTTTTCATGATTTCCAGTGATTTTATTGTTGCAATTTCATTTGTGAATTAGGTATTCTTTATTTCATTTTTATGTTTCAGTGTAATTCTGGGAATTGAAGGAAATTTAAGATTTTTTGGTCTTTCAGCTTTTGGATGTCTATATTTTGCTTTTTAAGATATTAATATGTGGGTATAAGTGGTTGTCTACTTTTATTGAATGCAATCTAGAAAAGCTTAGCATCTTTCCATATGGATCATCAATTTATAATAATATGTCTTCCTCTCAGAACCTGGAAGAGTGAGAGTTGCAGTTAGGTTGCGGCCGAAGAATGCCGAGGATCATTCAGATGCTGATTTTGCTGATTGCATTGAGCTGCAACCTGAGGTTATTATTCTTTGTGCACATCTGAACTGCAAGTCAAATTACCCATGATAACAACAGTTGCAATGCTGAATTTACAAAACAAATTGCTCTGTTTTTCTCTCTCTCTTTTTTTTTTTTTTTTTGTATAAGGAGATGCAACCAAGAGGGATTGAACCGGGGAAGGGAGGATGTATGTGGGGAGCCTCTACTGCTTGAGCTGTCCCTGGGGGACACTCTGTTTTTCTCTCTATTTGTTAATGATTGTATAATTAGAGTCCTAGAAACTGAATTATTTTGCTAGACGTGGAGTTCTGATTTTGTCTCCTCTTCTTGTATAGATGAAGAGGTTAAAGCTGCGGAAAAACAATTGGAGTTCTGAATCTTATATGTTTGATGAAGTATTTCCCGAAAGTGCATCCCAGAAACGCGTGTATGAGGCTGTTACAAAACCAGTAGTAGAGGTAAGTGGGTGCTTGGCTTTTTGAGGCTCTAAGAACCATACAAATTCTCATGTTGCAAATCCAAGACCTTTCATTTTATGATGACAAAATGAAATTAGAAATGCATTATAGTCGAGTGTATTGTACTTCACATCATTATTCATTTCGTTGCCTATTCTCTTCTTGAGTGTATCTGGTTGAGCTTTTCTTCTAATGGCTTCTTTTGGATTATTGAAGCTTGCATTTTTCTTCTTTTGTGGTTTGCTAAGAGGGTGATTTATGAAATGCATGGATTTCATTTAATAAATACAGCTTTAACTCACTTTTGCAGAGTGTGTTGGATGGGTACAATGGCACGGTTATGGCCTATGGTCAAACAGGTACTGGTAAAACATATACCATCAGCAGACTTGGCAGTGATGATGTGTCTGAGCGTGGCATTATGGTGAGAGCTTTGGAGGACATACTTGCCAATACATCTCCTGATGTTGATCGTGTGGAAGTGTCCTATTTGCAGGTATAATGAAGATGCCTTAGAACTTTTATCTTTTGATTATGCATTCCATTAATTAAGTCAGAGTTGGAAAAGCCTAGTATGTCTGGTGGAGTACTGTCGTGAGCATTGCATTTTTCTTGCCTTCACACAATTTGATTTCTGCTATTTCATTTTGGGTCTAGTAGTATATATTATAATATGATAGGTGAATATTCTAAACCAGAGTAAAAGGAGACTTGTCCATGAGTTGCAATTGCAATTAATTCTTTCTATAATTTGAGCGCACTTATCATAACCATTTTGGCACTTGTGGCCTTGATAGGATCATATTTATGACTTTTCCCATTTTTCTTTACTGATAATTTTAGCATGGATGAAAGTATTAAGTTGTGTGCTTGTCATATGGCCAATATGCTTCAAGTGGATTATATATTATTATTAGAATAAATTCCCCCATTTTTGCATTGCTTTTTTTTTTTTGGGATGTTATTTATATTGTGTTGTTTCAGTTATACCTGGAATCTATTCAAGACTTGCTAGCACCAGAGAAAGTGAATATCCCTATTATTGAGGACCCCAAAAATGGAGAAGTATTGTTGCCTGGTGCTGCAGTTGTTAAGATTAGTGATCTTGAACAATTTCTACAGCTCCTGCAAGTTGGTGAGGCAAATCGTCATGCAGCAAATACAAAGCTGAATACAGAATCTTCACGTAGTCATGCAATTCTTATGGTGGGCATCTCTGTTTGTATTCTAGCTTTTTGATATCTTTCTATTGGATTATGGTCCTAAAATATTTGTTGAAGTCACACAATTCTTATGTTGGAGGATTGACTTCTATAGGTTAGTATCCGGAGATCGTCTGGTGTACAAGAAGAGAAGGAAACTAATAATAAAGATAGCAACGCAAGAAGCGCTTCACCTTCTGTACCTACTGTAAGGAAAAGCAAGCTTCTGATGGTGGATCTTGCTGGATCTGAAAGAGTAGACAAATCTGGTAAGTGCACTTTGTTTCTTTTTCATTTTGATATGCCATTACGTCTGAAAGCCAAATGGCATCTGACAACTGAGCTTCCTAGAAGGTTGTCAATTGTACTTAGTGTAGTTGGCACAACCATCGACAAAAGCATATTTAAGTTCATCATCAGACATCGTAGGGAGATAGAAAAAATGACAAACATGTTAAGAAATAAATTACAGGATTGTGTTGACCTTAGGCCACATAATGCGTAGAAAAAGTCCGTCCATTTGTAGTGGCTTAGTGGCTTTGACCATTGTCTTGTTATTTTGGCTTGCCTAACATGTGATTTATTCCGGGAATGTTCTGTTCTTGTAATTTTTTTCTTCCTTTTTTTGTATGACTTGTAAAAGGTTCATGTGCTGCACATGGAAATGACTCATTTTATTTTTTATGCATTGTGTTACAATCACTTTGATGTAGGGCAACAAAGAAAGCTGTCTTCTAGGGATTCATGATGGGATTAAGGTTGAAAATTAGGATAAAGTTTTAGGTGTAGGGAATTAGGGTTTACCCTTGGAAATTTTAATCTAAACAAGCTGTTATTTTTGAAGAGATTCTTAGGTTTGCAGAGAATAGAACTAACAATTAAATTGGAAAAAAAAAAATAGATGAGAAGCAAGAAGATAGGTTTACTAGCATTACACGAGTCGATCCTTAGGCATCACACCTACGGCAAGAAAACATCACATTGTTCTAGGGCTTAAGAAAACTCAAGACATAAATTCAAAATCTTATTTTTCATTACGCATAATAAGATTACAAGTTTTTATATAGAGAATTAGTTTGAAAAATTAGAAACTATTATTAAAACAAAAATTTAGAAATTTTTAAATAGTTTTAGTAATGACTCTACAATGATTAAATAGAAATAAATAGCTAAATTAATAAACACACAAAGAATAAAAATTAACTTAAACAATAAACTTTTTAAAAAATAAAAAATTTTGCAACTTTTTAACATAAAAAAGACTCAATATGACTTATTGAAGCTCACAACTAAACTAATCATGATCTGAAATACGCCAAACTAAAGCTTGAGCATTAAATCCACTCTTAGTAGGCTTTCTATTAAAAAAAAAAAGTCATCCTTTTCCTTGTTTCTCTTTATAAAAAATTACACCTTTTATAAAAATTCACACACTAATAAAAAGTCAAAGCCTCTCTTTAAAATTCATCTTCCCTCTCCTCTTTCTGTTTATACAAAACCAATTATTCTCTCTCTATAAAAATCATTTTTTGTGTCTTTTTCTCTTTTTGAAAAATCACTCGCTTGTTCTCGCTCTTCAAAAATGACCACTATCTACAATTTTTTTTCTTTGTTCTCCTTTTCTTTTTCTCTCTCTCCAAAGTGTCATTTACGCACTCTCTTTCTGTCCATTTTCTCTCTACTAAAGTTCACTCCATTTTCCTCCTTATTCTCTCTCTCTCTCTCTCCCCCTCTCCGTGTTTCTAAATCCATAAAATCTATTTAGAAGACAATTTATTTTTCTTTTTTTCTTTTTTTTTTTGAAAATATCAAATTCTTAGAATGGTAATTGGATACATATGGATTCCATTCTATCATCCCTATTCTCATTGCCTTAATAAACAATACCCAAGGTCCTCTTTGTTGGGTGAGCATGAGAACATCATTATTCTGTCATCCCTTGTATTAGTGCCTAATATTAGTTTGATAGAAACAATATATTTTAGGTTCTTAAATTCTAAAAATACAAAAATAATCCTAAGCCAAAAAAATGAGAATATTAGAAATATATTAAAGTGATGCAAAATATATCTTGTTCTATTTTTATTATAAACTTATCGAACAAAGAATTGCCTCCCCCGGGGGAAAAGAAAAGAAAAAAGAAGTTCACTACTTTTTAATAGGTACTCAGAACTCTTTTTTCTCTCCATTTCTTTTTCTTTCTCTTTTTCTTCTGCTTCTTCTTCTTACCCCCTAACCCTCAAAAAAGAAAGAGATTACCAATTTTAATAGGTAATCAAAACTTCTCCTTTTTCTCTCTATTTCTTTTTCTCCCTCTTCTCTTCTTCTTCTCATTCTGTGCACCCAAAACCCAAGTAAATCAATTATTGATTTTTAACAAAAACCTTCCAAAGATATATCTTTTGCATTCTAAAGTTAAAAAATACAATTGCCATTGATTTTATTTGCTTTGGTTTCCTTGGCTCCTTATGGTGTTTAAGTAATTTAGAACTATACAGTTATAGTGAGTCAAACCAAGGATACAAAGCATCCCCACAAGAGCCAAAATTAACCGAAAAGAGCAAGCCAAAAAAAGAAAAAGAAAAAGCCAAAACAATAAAGCCTACCAATCCCTCTTTACATCCTGCATAGCAGATGGCCCAATGAGTATAGCCACCAGAGCGTTATTCTTTATACAACAGCATCAGAATCAAGAAAAGGGGGGTCTCAACATCTTGATTAGCTCTGAAATTACAGATTACCAGTTTCTATTTGTTTTGTTTTCTTTGTTACACTTCCCCTGTGGGAGTGCACTTCCATTTTATCTACTTTATTTGAGTGCTAAGTAATTTTTTGTAATGTATATTATTGTTATCATTATTTTCTGGGACAAGGTATTAGCATGTAGCTTTCAAATTGTAAATCTTGTTGGTCTAAAGTTTTTTGCTCTATGTTGTTAAATTTGAATTTCAAATTATCACTCAAAGGTTAACTTACATTTCTTCCATGTTGCAGGCAGTGAAGGCCACTTGCTGGAAGAGGCCAAATTTATAAATCTGTCTCTCACTTCCCTTGGAAAATGCATAAATGCATTGGCGGAGAACTGTCCACATATACCAACCAGAGATTCGAAACTGACAAGATTACTCCGTGATTCTTTTGGAGGTAATCCATAGTTTTGTGATTGTCAGTTTCAATTTTATATCTACTAGAGCTACTACTTGACTATTGCAATTTTTTTTTTCTACTAGTTATGGTTGTATAAGCCCGAGAGGTCATTTCTTTTTTCAATTATTTTTTTCTAATGCAGATAACTGTTTAGCAATAATTTTGTTCCCAGCTTGTTAAAATTGCGTAGTCCCCAATGACACTAGTGCATCATATGCTATGTTCTTGTAAAGGCGTATCATTCCAAATATCTTTCAAGAACATGGCCTCAATGCGGAAGCTTTTAAGTTTCTTCCATAAACCATAGTTGGAGATTCCAGCTCAAATGAAATCCCTGCCACACTTCTTCACTAATATGCTATTAAAGATTTTGCTGTTTACTTGCTGTTGGCATGGTATATTCATTGAGATGCTGCTAGTGCTGAAGATGCAAGCAATGTCTCAAACCAACTAATCAATGTAGTAAGATCAATGTCAAAATTCCACACATTCTAGACCCCTTAAGGACCAGAGTTTTCTCTGTTGATACAAGTAAGTACTCCACTTCAATCTTAGCCAATGACCTGGCTGGATGCTAGTTAAGAAGCGCGGGCAAAAAGAGGATGCATAATAGACCTAATGATTGAAGACAAAGTTTTGCCAATGTATACTTTAGATCAATGAATTAGGTGGTGGTGCATAAGAATTCAATTGGATGTGCATGACAGATATGACTGTCATCAGGTGGTAATAAGGAGTTATTGCTAATCATTAGTGTGCAATCAAAAATTCCCTTGACACCTCTTGATTTACATTTGTAAGTGAGACATTATAAATATCCTTAAGTAGGTGGATATTGTGAATATAAAATACTTCCCCAAATGCTGTCATGTCACTTGCATGCCTTTGATCAGGTTAAATTCAGACAGTTTTTCAATCATTTGTAAGATTAGGGAACAAATATTCCATTCAGAAGCTCAAATTTTTGAAATCATTTTAATAAAATTGATTTATCTTTGCGAAGGTTTTATTTTTTTGTACTGCATACTGGTAATTGGTTTACCTGTATAGCTTTTATGTAGTATTTATGGGTACTAATTAGAAAGTTCAACAATTTAATAGGTTCAGCAAGGACCTCACTGATAATAACCATTGGACCATCGGCACGATTTCTTGCAGAAACCAGCAGCACTATCATGTTTGGTCAACGGGTTAGTCTGATGGACTTTGATCACAAAATTTGTCAGAAAGAATCCATTAATTACATTTGTTTTTGAATGCTCCTAAATCTCTCTTTATTGATATATCTTGTTGGCTTATGATGCAGAGATGATGTGAAATGTAGGTTACCTAAGAAATGTTTAACATAAAACTATTTCATCATGTTACATATATTTGAAAGTTTTTTATTGGGTTTCTTGGAATCCACAATATTGTCATTTGAGGGATCTTCAAGATCTTATATTCCTTTGTCTGAATAAAAATCATAAAACGGTAGTTTGAGTCTTTGGACTGCAGAAGTTTTTGAAAAAACCTAGTAGTTAGGTAGATAGAGATACTCTGAATAATTGATGCATACTTGGTTAGAAGGTTTGAGTCTTTAGACCCTGCAAAATTTTTTAGGTTAAGTCATAATCAAATCAACATTCGAGGAGCCTTTACTTTGTGAAGCATTATGTAATGGTCTTTGCGATTTTGTGAACACTTTTACAGTAGACTATCTTTTTACTGGTTGATGGTGAGTATGATAATGTAGACAGAATGATGTTAATTGCTGTCTCAGATTTGACTTGAGGGATTTTACATTGGATTTGAGTTGACATTTACTGGATGTTGGCTCTGGAGTATAATCTTCAATGTTATTCTCCAATTGTGGGAAGTTATGCTGTCCAGTAAAGTGTGTGGGACCACATCGAGAAGCTGCTAAAATCTAAACCTTGATTCATCCTAAATTATTACCAAGAGTCCAACCAAGTGAGTTACCCTGAAGAATCAGCAATCAGCTGCAGAGCGAAGTTACTATGTTTGAAGCTTCTTTTATTCTTCTTTCTTTTTATCTTTCCATATCAGGCAGCACATTTGGCTAGTTCGAGGCAGAATGTCAGTAGTGTTTTAAGTACTTCATATTATTTACCTTACACAAATGGGATGTGTTGATCAATCTAGCTATCGATCTTTACACAAATGGGATGTGTTGATCAATCTAGCTATCGATCTTGGTGGTCTGTGGACTTCTGTTTGTCTGTAGTGCTTCAGATTTACTTATTATTAAGAAATTTCCTTCTGAAACATAGTCTAAATAATTTAAATTTTCCAGGCTATGAAAATTGTAAACTCATTAAAGCTCAAGGAAGAATTTGATTATCAAAGCCAATGTCGGAAACTGGAGAACAGGGTTGACCATCTAACAGCTGAGATTGAGCGACAAGAAAAACTGAGAATAAATGAGAGAGAAGAATTAAATAAGATTATTCGAGATTGTCAGATCTCCTTTGCTGAAGCTGAAAAGAGTCTACTTACAAGGTCTGAGGTAGTTTCCTTTCCTGCCATCAATGTTTTCATTTCTCATCGAACATTATGGCCTAATGCATCATGTCTTGCCTGGCTTTGCAACTTTTTCCTTCTACTAGCAATTTGTTGTTTCAGTTATGTGCAGTTGTTTTATTCCTTTCCTTTCAACTTGCATGCAGTTTTTAGAGAAGGAGAATATCTGTCTAGAACTAGAAATGAAAGATATCTTGAAACCATTGAAGCAACAGAAAGATCATAATGAACTAATGCAGATGAAGTTCTACGACTAGAAACGAGTTTTTTTTTGCCTCTATACAATGATTACTGATGCTGCTATTTTGGCTGTTTGTAGCAACACCAACTTGAAAGTTCAACTTATCAGAAAGTTCTAGCAGACACCACTCAGATGTATGAGCAGAAAATAGCAGAAATGAACAATCAACTAGAAGGTGAACGAGTTCAATCCAAATGTGCTCAAGAACAAATAGATGTATTGAATAAGCTCTTGAGAGACCATCAAAAGTCGATTCAGGTAATTCAACAATTCAAATATGGTGAAAATAGAGTTTTATCTATCTGATCCTGACTTCATTCCTGATCTATAATTTAGAATTTCTTCTGTGTTATACTCCTAACCAAGGTTTCTATTTGCAGTCATTAAACTGGTGCATCTTTCACCATTTGAGCTGCATGTCATTAATGTGTACTGAGTTCAGTTTGTCTGGCACAAATTTTTATGCAATTTGAGTAATCTAATTTTTATCTTTTGTTCTAGTAGCAACATCAGGCAGATAACTTGAGATATCAGAAGGCACTTGCAGACACCACTCAGATGTATGAAGAGAAAATAGCACAGGTGACTAAGGAGCAAGAGAATGAGCATGCAGGTGCAGGAGCTACAAAACAATTAAAATTGGTAAGATTCCAGATTGCGCTATGAAACTCATGGCTGGATAATATTGCATGTTAGTGGATAAATTTGAATAAACACCAGATCTAATTTGCTGTACTAAATTCCTCGAGATCTGGTAGAGATCATGATGATTATGAGACAGGTTTGGACATCTGGACTATTAGTCTCTGTTGTTGCCAAATATCGGCCCTGTGGGCTGTATTCCTGGGGTTCCATACGTAGTCATGTTTGTGCCTGATTATCTTTCAAATGTGTACTACATGTTTTCGTATTTATTTTACTGGAATAAGATGTGAAGTCTTACATTGATATTTAGCAGATCTCTGAAATTTGGTAACGCTCTCTGTATAGATACATGAATATAGCCATATATATTCTGCCACAATCATCACATATTGAATATCTTCCGGCAGCATGAGCGTGACTTATTGCTAACTTCAGCGCCTTTTCTGTGATAAGTACCTGAAAGTTAGAAACCTAGCATCATAATTTGTGAAACCTGTCATCTGATTTGGTGAGCATTATTTGTCATTATAGTACCCAGTAAAAGGGGTATTCATGCCCAATCATTTGTTTGTGTGTTAGGGAAATGTCAAGTTTTGCCCACTTGTTAATTCTGTTAGGACTCTCTTTGTACACCTTTTTCCATGCCACGGAAGAAGTCAAAAGTAGTTTGAAGCATTATTGCCCTCGTTTTTGAAGTAGAAATTCTTTGATAGATTCTATTGTGGACAATTCTCTTCATTGTAAATACTATTGTATTACCATAAAACTGGTTTCTGCTTTAAGATTCAAGAGCAAAAAGAAGTTGATGGCCTCAAAGAAGAGTCACATGAAATGTCTCATCTGCATGAAAAGACAGTAAATGATTTGCAGTCAGCAAAATCAGAATGCAAAAAGTTGTCAGTAGAAAAGGTTTGTATGAGAGATGGTATCCATTTGCTGTCAGTTTTTACCAGATTTGCTCGGTAGAAGTTCGAGGATATGCAACTGTTATGCTGATTCTCTTCTGATAATCTCTCATTTTCATGGATGGGTTTCACGCCTTCAAAAACTATTTGTTCATTCAAATCTGCTTTCTTCTTTAGATTGAAGCACAAAATGAAGTTGAGGAGCTTAAACAAAAGCTGCAAGAAATGTCTCATCTGCATGAAGGGACTGTACAGGATTTGCAGTCTGTGAAATCAGAATGCGAAAAACTATCAGCAGAGAAGGTTTGTTTGAAAAATGACGTGTATTTTCTGTTAGTTGTTTTTTGTGACTTATAAGAGAAACAAAGGATCTAGAGCTGCTCTTATGTGATTGCTGCTGACCTACTATTGGACTTCTGGATTTGTTAAGGCAACACTAAGTATGGAACTTAAAGCTCTGAGGAAAAAACTGGTAGATGAAGAAAAGGAGAGAAAGGCTGTTGAAAATGAGATGTTTAAGCTAAAGAAGCTTGTTGCTGAAAATAGTACAGACATTGAGGTGCGTTATTCTTACTTTTGATTCCCTCAGCATCAAGCATGCCTAATCCTTGTATAGTGAATGTTCTACAGGATAGGAAATCACAGATGAAAGAAAATTTTGATAAAGGACCTTCTGCAGCATTTGGAAACCCATTGGCTAAGCATAAGCCAAACCAATCAAAGGACACATTATTTGGTCAGAGGGCCACTATCGCCAAAATATGTGAAGAAGGCAAGATTATATTTGTCATATTGATACAGGGAGTGATACATTTATTCCTTTCAAGTAGCGTTCTCTATTAACATGTTTTTTGGCTTTACAATCCAGTTGGGCTTCAAAAGATAATTACATTATTAAAATCTGAAGAATTAGACACCCAAATCCATGCAGTGAAGGTGGTAGCAAATCTTGCTGCTGAAGGTAATGGCTTGTAGTTCGAAATTCTTCTATGGAAATGTACAACCTTTGGAGCTTTAGTTGTGGTTGATTATTCAGAGTTGATTTGACTTCAACGTAAATGTCAGCATCTGGTCCTGCATTTGTATTGCACATTACAAAAAATAAAATAAAATAAAATAAAATAAAAAATACTGCCTCTTCCCTTTTTAAGCTAAAGAAGTGTGGTGCTTGTAAATCCTCTATATTAATGAACCCTGCTTGTTTCTTTCTTAAATTTTTAAATTGAAGTCTGGTATTTGCTCTTGCGTTTGCATCTAGTCTTTATTTGCAAAATCATTCTCTCACTGTTAAGGTTTCTGGCTTGGCCACAGGAAGATGTCAGTCATATTTATCTTGTATTGGCTCAGTCTAATTTGTTTCCTGTATATGTTAGATATCAACCAAGAAAAGATAGTTGAGGAGGGAGGCCTGGATGCTCTGCTCATGCTGCTTCGATCATCTTCGAATGCAACTATTCTTAGAGTGGCTTCTGGGGCCATTGCAAACTTGGCAATGAATGGTATTCTGAAACCTATTCTTCGTTGTTTAATCATATTGTAGGCGGATCTTAATTCTTTTTCTTGTAGTTATGTTTCTGAATTTTTTTTTTCCTTTTCCTGGTTTCCTTGTGGCTATCTGAAATCAAATTAATGGGCATGCATTGAATGGTTCAAAGCGCAGATTATATTTGTAATGTTATGCCACAGAGTTTAATTTTGACAGAAATAAAGTAACTGAATACTGAACAGAAGCAGATATTTCACTTGGACAGCATTGCTAGAACATGGACTCCAGATTGCACAATTTGACAACATATCTATAGCTTCAGGAGATACATGGAATCTATTAATCCCCTGGTTATGGATTTGGAGATTCTATTGTTAGACCGAGCGCATCCCTCTCTTTGAATTATAATGTCAATGAATTCCATTGCATCTATAAGAATAGATATTAATAGCAGATATTAGGCCCAAGAATAGCACATTTTACAAGAATGATGACAACCCCATCTTGGAACAATTGTCGTCCCACATCAAAATCAAACCTCCTACATGATGAATAGAATTAGCAGTAGCCCATCTGTCATGATGTCTCTTCTAAAGATGCTTGACCAGCAGATTATTTGATGTCTTTCTTCATTTCTTAGAGAAAACTGAAAAGCAGACTTTTGTTCAAAGTAGCTGACCTCCATATAGGCCTTCTTGTTTCTGTTATTAGCAAAATCTCTGCTCATGGTAAAATGCCATCCAAAGGTGCAAAGCAATACCTTATCGTAATACCTAAGAAACACCCCCCCCCCAAAAAAAAAAGAATTCGATCAACATGTTTAGCAGCTGACAGCCGCTCCATGCCAATTTCCCAATCACCTGGCCTGCAAACTAAGAAATTGATTCCTCCAGAAATATTGCTTTTAGAGATAAGTATGGTCTTTCATTTTGTATGGCTCCACAAAGGCCAACTTACACCGGCCCTGCATTTCTTGTCTCTTTTCTTTGCTTACATCTTGATTTGATAGTCTAAGGGTTGCAAGCAGTTGTTGGCCCAAAGTTGACTCTAGATTCCTAAGCCCTGTGCTTTGTTATCAACTTGCCCTGAAGACTAGATTACTTTTGCCATTGATGTCTTCAGGGTTATTTTTATTTTAAACTTGGTTATTGGCAATTAAACATTTGATAATGCTCATCTTAGTGCTGGACGTAAGCATCTCCCTCCCTCCCTCCCTCCCTCCCTCCCTCCCTCTCTCTCTCTCTCACAGATGCTAGCATTGATGCTTCCGTCCTGCACGATTGCGCCATCTACTTTCTCACAATTTATATGTTTCCTGGTTCTCTTATGTTCATTATTTTTATATCTTCATAGATTTGAATCAAGGCTTAATAATCAGCAAAGGAGGTGCTCAGCTACTAGCAACAACGGCATCAAAAACAGATGATCCGCAAACTCTCAGAATGGTCGCTGGTGCACTGGCAAATTTATGTGGAAACGGTAAGTTCAAGATGCTTCATTGCAATGGCTCTCTCTCTTCTCCCCCCCCCCTTTTCCAAGTCTGGTTTTCTTTACTTTGTTTCTCTATCTGTCTCTCTCTGGTTTTGCTACTAGTAATCTCTTCCCTATTCTCTCCCTAGTGTTTTCGGCACCTCTGACAGTTCCTTTTTGCGAGTTCCAAGCACTAGCATATTTGCAGTAAATAAAGATAGTTGCATGCTAAGAACCAAAGTTTCTTTTCATTGCAGAGAGTTTACATTCTATGCTGAAAGAAGATGGAGGCATTAAGGCACTCCTTGGAACGGTCAGAACCAGAAATACTGATGTCATTGCACAAGTCGCCCGAGGAATTGCTAACTTCGCAAAATGTGAATCTCGACGAATCATTCAAGGTTTGTGAACTTTATCCTTCCACAGGGTACACACTTCTCTTTATATTTCCATACTTGGCAAAGTACAGGTCATTTTATTCACTGCAGGGCATAGAAAGGGTCATTCACTTTTAATTGATGATGGTACACTTGTATGGCTGGTTGCAAACTCTAATACAAGCTCAACTTCAACTAGACGTCACATTGAGCTCGCTCTTTGCCATTTAGGACAAAATGGTAAGCTACGTAATATGAAATACTATGTTCTTCAAAACTTTAGGCGTTTACAAAGTCTAACCTGGCATAAAAATTGACCACTGCAGAGGAAAATTCTCAGGATTTCATAAGCAGCGGTGCCTTGAAAGAACTGATTCGAATATCATTTGAATCAAGTAGGGAAGACATTCGCAACTTGGCAAAGAAGACTCTGAATGCAAACCGCATATTTCGTGCTGAGATGGTTGCAGAAAATCTCTAGTGTACTAAATTCATCTGTTTCATTAAGGAGAAGGTGAACAAAGAATTTTGGCCGGAGTCAGCTCTCTTGTTTATTAGTTTTGGTAAGCAGACTGAGAATCTGGGATGCACATTGTATATTCCGAATACCTCCTGGTTTTATGTTGGGAAAATATTTCCACGAATATGCCATATTGCAATGGGTAGCATTATACATCTTTTCAGGTATTTTAGAATACATATAATTATCAATGAGTTATACATGTTCTCAAAAACTATAATTTTGCCATGTGTGCTAATGAGTATTAGGCACATTTTCAGACATTTTGAGTAACATAAGTAGAAAATTTGTTAAATCTGTAGAATGCACATTATCGCCCAGGCGATCAACCTAATGTTGCTGATGGTATGAATAAGTTTATCCAAGTTTCCAACCCAATGTCGCCAATTCAAATGTCTACAGGACTGTGTTAGGGGATGACCCTCCTGGTGTTGGTCTTTTCCATTTTCAAATTTCGAACCAAAATTTGGTTAAAAGATCTAACATCTCATCCCACTAAGCGAACTAACCATTAGTTATCCAAGTCACACTGAAACACTTGGTTTAGTGATAGAAACTGAGGTGAAGGTTCAATTCTTGGTACTCCAAACAACTGCAACAAGTATAATTTTGTTATAGTCAAATAATGTTTTTCAAACAAAATGGTTAAGATCAATCTTATGTTGACCAACTTAATTGATGAGGTGAAGAGGGTTCGCAAATAATTTGTTAGACATGGATATAAGTTCTCCTTGCTGCATCACCTCCATTTCTCAACTGAAAATAGATCATTTATTTGAATAAAATTAGCCAGTGAAACCCGTCGGTAGGCAACAATAGATTACTGCACAATTTTTCAAAATTTTATTGTGACCATTTTTTGTTAACATATTTTGCTATCTGCAATCCATCTATTGGAGCAAGGTTTCCAGAAAGTTTCTCCAGAAAATTGAATATGCAAACTTTTACATATGGAAGTTTACAAAGCATGTCATCTGTTCATCAGTTTAAACACCCTCAATAAAAAACTCTCGCCTAAAAATTTAACAAGAACAAGTACACAAAAATTGATTTACAAATGAATAAACAAGGATAGAAGAACCATCAAACAATGCGCAATAACATTTTAAAACAAAAATATACAACATACTATTGCCAATGCAGACTCCAAGGATAGCATTTTCATTTGCTTTTTTTTTTTGGATACATATAAAAGCACCACCGGTTCACTCGAGATGACATGGTTTTGCAGCAGAAAAATGGAAGCTAGACTCTTTGAGAAAGCTAGCGGGGTAAAACCTCTGATACCCTGTCCAGGGCATCAGGAGGGATCTCCCTCCCAGGAACCTGGACCTTCAGAAGATTAGCGTACCTGTCAAAGAAGGGGGGAATGAAGAGTTAAAGTAGAAGTTAAAAAGTTCTAACTCTAAAAGGTTGACAGGAAATTCAAATCAACTTACTCGGGGCCAGTAAACAAGTGCTCATGCTCCGCGATGAAAGCAAGTAAGGCCTGCAATTTGTGATATAATAGTGAATCTCAGACCGGCAGAATGTTGAAACACAACAAAAAGAAATTATGACTTGCCTCGAATGGCATGTTCAAGAGTTCATAATAAGTCCGCACGCGGTCTAGTCTTTGTTGTACAGCATCACTCTCAATAGATGGGATTGCTGCCAGAGTCTGTGAATCAAGGAAATTTGGAAATTAGTTTAATTTCGGAAGCCAAAATAAAAGTATTATATTCCAAATCTGGCTGTTAGTCTCAAGCTCCTGCTTATCTTTTCCCAGGAATTTGAACCCCTATAATTGCTTACTGAACCAAGGTTGCAGAAGTCATTGGCCTCTTGGCCACGCCTTGAACCTTAGTTGAAGGGTTCATACCCCTTTGCAATGGGGATATACCCCATTTGTGAACCCAAAGCATGAAATAATGTTGCAGAAAACATGAACAGATACTGAAAAATAACACATAATTGCAGACATGGTCTAACAAGTTCTCCAAGGAAAGTGAACTCCTACATAATTTGACTGCATAAGAAAACAGGGATAAGTACCTGTTCCAGAGCTATAGAGTTCCGACATATCTGCTGAACTCCAAAAAGGTTAATGGATTTCATTTCAGACAAGGCCTGCCAAAAGAAAGGTTAAAGGTTAAAAAACACTCTTACCATTGAAAATTTTTAAGAAGCATATAGAAGTTCCCAACATAGTGAAGAATGGAAACACAGTCTTCAAGCACAGAAAATCAACTACGACATAATTCCATATCTAACCAAAAGTCAGATAGCACTACAACATACAAACCTTGATGGTTATGTTTGCTGCAATGCAGCATATTCCGCCAAAAATATAATTCCTCTTTACGCCAGCAACAAAAGGTGCCATTTCCTCATCTCGACGTGTAATCTAGACTCACATAGAGGTAATATAGATGTTAGTCACAAAAAGAAGAACAAATTATGTAGCTTCATGCTGCACACGAAGTAAATACAATGAGCATAGACGTTTATAAGCATGAGCATGCCGTAGTAAAACAATTTACAAAAGACTTGTGCTTTTCTCTGAGACACTGGTTACCGTATGCATCAGATATACACCATGAGAGGAAAATAATGAATGAGAAATCCAATGTGAAGTTTTCCCATAGAGAAATACGTTTACAAGCATGAGCATGCCGTAGTAAAACAATTTACAAAAGCATAATGCCGTAGTAAAACAAGTTAGCAATAGCATAACTATTGTATACACTGATCAAAACTTGGAAAGCAGTACAACCATGATGACAGCAATCACTGAAGTAAAATCCAACTTAACAAACCTGTGCGGTCAGTGAAATGACAAAATCATCTGGCTCCTCTGCATCTTGATCGTCCAAGTATTCCCTACTTCCTATTTCCTGTTAAAATGTAAAATTTACTGTATAATATAAACTAGCTCCATGGCTGAGCATTTTCGACATGTCTCCTATGCTAGATGTTAATCAATACATGTAATGCACTAACCTGTATATGGAAAATTGTCTCCAACTGCATCTCTATACGCAACACTCTCAAGCAATCAATTGCTAATTTTCTGTATTCATCAGCAAATGATGCCAGACTCCTACAAGGTACTCCACTGCTTGTTTGACTGGGCCTGTGAGTATTTTGCTTGCTGTTGTCTTCAGATTGATCACATGCTCCAAGTGGTGTTTTCCCAAGCCTTCTTGCATGACAAATAGTACCAGATGAGCAATTGCACAAATATTTGCAACAGACAACATATTAGATGTTACAATTAATATCAAAACATAATTTGCTGAAACAAAATGGAGCAAATTCACATAATCAACCTCGAGTTACAAGTAAGGATCCCCTGAGTTGAAATCTCATTATATACAAAAAAGATTTGAGCGAAGACAAGACACAGAGTGGCATCATTTACAATCCTGACAACATCACATGCATAATTTTGGGTTTGAAAAAACATTAGAAGTTGGTGTCATGATAAATTAACTGTATGGTTCAACAGCCAGAAAAGGTTTCTAAAATAAAGGTTAAAAAAAAAAAAAAAGAAAAATCTTGGAGTTTATGGTATTTCCTGAGAGGAAGTGGCTTGCTCATGAGATTTTTGTTTCAGAACAGAATTATGTTTTTGCATTCCACAAAAATGATTAAGAGGAAGCAAAAGATTCATTAAGCTTTCCAAAAGGATTTTCATGAACTGAGATAGCTGTCTACACAGGATTTTCATTTAGCTTGCAGAACTATGGATCGTATATGAGGAGGTTGCACCACTTGGAATAAGCCTGCGAAGACAACATTAAATATAATTTAATGTCACATGTGAAGAAGGCAAGCCACTTATTAGTTTAAAGGTCATTTGGGCAGAGATATACTAATCCCATGTGCAGTAGGGCGGACGTCATCACAATTCATTTCATGCATTACCCAGACCTAGTGACGCAAAGGCTGGTTACAGATTATTGTGATAATTTATCTTTAGGAAAGAAGGCTTATACTCAAAGCATGTTCATTTGAAAGTTGCAGAGGGTTTTGCAGTTGATTAAGACTATCTCTGATTATTACAGTGTTGTGGAAATTAACATGGTTGATAGAGCTATAGCTTGAGTTTGCAGCTTGTGTAACTTAATATCTGCCTTGCAAATAGGGAGCAACTTTGAGAAAAAATGAGCTTGCTCTATCATACAAAAACTGGTACATGCACGAACCAGAAGTTAGCTCAGATAACAGCACAACACACAATAAATTGACCAGCACTTTATTAGGTCAGCACTTTATTAGGTCAGAGAACTTGCCTTTCAATAGAATCAGCAACATACTCTAATGAATCACTTAGGGATGCCAATAATATGAGTTTATTATCATCACGAATTAGATTATCCTGTAAAAGAGCACCAAAAAATGGTAAAATTTACATGAAACTTAGCATCTCAAGACTAACATATTTGATATACTATGTATCAGTACATCTCTGCAACTATGCAAGCTCTTTATCTTATACAGAAAAAAATTCTATCACCTTAAGTTAATCACACAAACGCGACTTTGAACCGTATTCCATTTATTTTCTTTTACTTCTTTCTTTATTTTGGGGGGGGGGGGGAGTTCTCAGCAAGCAATGACATGTTGGCCCTTCCAAAAGCGCATACCTGCTTGATTGGCCGTAAGTTTAGTAATAGATCACTCATCTCAATTTCAACCTCAACATTATCGGCATAGGCCAGATTATTATCGATTTTCAACTGGCCGTGAGCATCTGGTAAACATGCACTAGCGGGATCACGTTGCATCAAACTCTCAATGTCATGCCTCCCAATTAGCATATAACTTTGCTTCTCAAGAACAGCCTGAAACATTATGATGGATATCAAAGAATAGCAATAGGTAATTGCATGGACTCCCTTTGTATTCAAATATCTTGATATGTATAACAAAGCCTGTGTAGATGATTTCTCAAGAAGACGATGACAGAAACTACACCAAGACACATGAACAAGGTTCAAAGAGAGGACCTAAAAGAAAGTGGATAAGCCATGGCAAGTAGAAAATATTTAAAGCAAAAATGCAAAGTAATTCACAATAGAAACTTATCTCTAAAATTTCCATCTGATGTTTAAGGACCTTGACCTTGAAAGATCTACTCAGAGATCCCACTTGTTCTAAATTATAGGTCTGCCTATCTGGTGTTCATGTACATCAATTTTTACCAAGAAAAAGGAAAAAGGGTCTGTTAAAAATAGGTGATAGTGATGCACATGTTAATCATCTTGTCAATCAGGATGCACAGTGCTAAGCAAAGCTCTGAAGATTAATATTTCCCGAGAAAAAGGGCATGATATCTGGATCCAGATCTTTGCAAATGGGCATAACAACCACATGCACCATCTCAAGGCAATATATTGACTGATGTATAGGAGGGCGTCTATTGATTATCTACTTTGTTTACTAGTATAACATTAGTGTGGGTCCAAAGAAAGAATGTAGAATCCTTACTACTCTCAACTTGCTCTCTACACGTCTCATGAAGAGGAAAATTATTGGCTTAAAAAAAATACAATGAAGTTAGAAAATTGAACTAGTTGGAGAGTCAACAGGAACCTATATATAGAAATTATAGGTTTTTAAGCCCAGAAAGGCAAGAAGCCTTCAACAGGAAAAAGGAATGGAACAGAAAAATACTTTTTATGTCAAACTAAAAAGGTTTGCATGACAAAGTAATAAGCTTTAGGAGTGGTATGAAGACAAAAATATCACAACTCTTGAAATTTCAAGTAATTTAGTAAGGCAACAGGGAAATAACCGTGCCTCCATGTAGGCAGTACGACATCTTTCATATGTACGTTCAAGGAGTGATTGCACAAACTTCACAAGGTCCCCAGCAAATTTTGGCATTGCTTGAGCCCAACCAAGCACCTACAGTAATGATCAAGGGTAACATGTAAAAATAGAGACTATCAGACATAGCAGACATCGAACAAGATGTATAACATCTACTAGTCACATGAGAACAAACAAACAAGCAAACAAACAAAAATTCAAAATATGACAAGTAGCTCCTCACAAAAGAATTAACTAAGAAACGAGCCGGTACCTCTTTTGCTAGCAAATCTATGGCCAATAGTCCTTGTAAAACTGGTCTACCTTTCTCAACAGATGGAGTATAAGTTGCAGCAAGATGTGCCCGAGGCCGAAATGCAGCTGGACCTGTCATAATATTCCTCTAGAAATTACAGAACCCATGGAATAAGCAGCAGAGCTAAGTCACTGCTTGACATAATTTTTAGACCAATAATCAACTTTATCATAACTGTCAATCTCCAAAAACATGTCTTACATACAATCTGAACTCCATAACAAAAACTGATAAAGCACAAGCCTTTAAGATGTAGAAATCAAGCCCATCTAGATTTCTTCTTAATGGAAAGAAGAATTTATTAGAAAAAGAACTGTACATGGAAAAGTGAAGACATCCTCTCAAAACAACAATAAGAAATAAACAAATGAAAAAATGAACATCACAAAAAAATGATCTTTTTTTTTTGGGTTACCAAAATGATGGTCTTTGAATCCCAATTTATAAGAACCCACGTCAAGGAATCCAACTAATTGGGAAGATAAGATTGAGTGGAAAAAGTCAACAAAAACACAAGCAAAAACCTACTTGATATAGCCTGCTGCAGGCCTTTCCGATAATCCACAAACATTGTTGGTAACAAATGGTCCTTCACGAAGTTCTCCACAAAGGACAGCAATCCATCATTCCTGTAAACCGTATACAAGCACACAACATAGCATTTAATCTGAAGAACATGGGAGAATTTGAAACAAGCAGTACATACAGTAGCTATTCCAAATGACAATTGAAACAGGACAAAACTGGAGGAGCAGAATAATGATGAGCAAAATCCTTGCAGCTTGCCAATGTACATATCCGTTATGACAAAACAGTACCTATTATTCAAACTATATATAATTTTTTTTAAGGAGCTGTATACAAGTATCAGAATTTCATCAAAAGCTAGATAATCGGCGAAGGCTACTTCAATAACATCTAAAAATTTAAATGTCAAAATCAATAAGTATCAAAATCATTTGAGTTTAAGCAACATTGGAGAATTGAGGACCCAGTGTCCGCAAATGTTCTTTGATTAGCTCAAGATTTGATTTCCACCATATACACTTTCTTGGCGGGCAGAAACAATCTTCAGGTCATGCAGGTAAACAAATCATATTTCCCCCTTCATTACCAGGAAATTAACAAATGAACAAATTAGGAGAAGCAATAGATTCAACAAAGTTATAAGGGTTAGCTTGACATTAGCAGTGACGAATTGTTCACTCTAGATAACAAATTGCCCTCTGCATTTGACTATTCAACATATTAAACAAAAAGCAAATGGATTTTGGAGAGATAAACTGAAGGTGAATTGTCATTCTCTAGTAATTTCCCGATTCTCAAGATATGGCGTATAAAGATGGCAAAAGACATTAAACACGCACACGCACACGCACACGCACACGCACACGCACACGCACATGCACATGCACACGCACACGCACGCATTAAAAGACCAGTGTGGACAACAAAGTCTTAAAACCATTATATTTCTTGAGAAAAGAGATAGTGAAGAACATCTATGCTAAATATTGATAACCTTCTACAAATATTCTATAAAGCATTACAAAAGACACATATGCCCAGATATAAAGAGAAGATTAGCTGAATTAAAAGTGATGCGGCATGTAAAATCATCGGTGCATAGATTAGTTCTGATGTTTTGCAACTGGAAATGCCTGACAGTGCTTAAACTAATGATACAAATAAAAATCTGCAAGAGTTAAAAGAGTACTGCAGAAGCGAAGCTTACCCCAGCTGGAAATACTTTGTTGGGAGCATGGATGCAACCTTATCTGTAAACTGCAGCATATGTCAGCACAAAATAAAGACAGGCCAAATAACGCCAGAATGATATTCACCACAACTAGCATACAGGTATTGAACAATTCAAACCTGAAGAACAGGTCGGTAAAGTGACGCTGCTAGGTAAATGCCTTGTTCTGGTAAGACGGCTGCGGAACCATAACCCTCTTTTAGCACATTTGAACCTCTCCTGCCCCATCCTTGGCGACCAAGATCAGCTCCTGAGCAAATTAAGATTATCAATGTTTTACCAGCCAAAAGCATAACTGAATACAAACCTACATAATGCTTGCCAAGCTAAACATCAGTATGCACTCTGCCCTTGCAAATTACAACACAGAACTTTCAGTTCTTACTTTATAAAACTGTTTGGTGGCTTTCATACAGTAAGATTGTAGGCTGAGCCAGAAAAAGAAATCCCCAATGATTAGGAAAATCAAACTGCAATCTCAAATTACTCCATGAATTTTCAAACCATAGAATTATCCATTTATTTGGTCATATGATATATAATGTATGTATTTTGTCTTAATCACATCAATGGCCTGTAGACATAAATATTGAATTAAGGGAAGGCAATGATGAGATTGGAGCCAATTCAATGCGTGGATTCGCAATAAAAACATGCATTTAAGCATAAAAATTGAATCTCACTAAGCTGAAGCTAAAAGATGTCTGTTAACACAAGGTGAGCATATTAAATGATAGTAAAACTGACACTGTTAAGATCCCATCAACATTTACTACTGAGAAAAAAAAATTTTAAGCAAGTGGACATGCGTAAACCTTCAGCATACCTTGGTTAGAAAGAGAGACACTAGCATCTGTGAAACGAAAAGCAAATGTAAGGCCATCTTCCGAACCATCCCTGCAGTTCAATAGCAACAAGAACATGATAGCACGGAAGATCCATGAGAAAGGCAGCACCCAGAAAGGAAATATACTGACAGTGACTCAGGAACAAAAGGCCAGGGAATGCAAGCTAGCCTTCAAATGAGTGGATAACTCCCAACATACACACTATACTCGAAGTGACAGTGACACTATACTGTATAAAGGAATTAGTATTAGATTAAGGTAGGGAAACAAATTGTCATGCCCGTGGATGTGTGTACATATGCATACATAAAAGAAATAAGACATTTATGTCTATACACAAGCGCAAATAGTGAAAAAAATTGTTCACCTACATGAATAGCCACCTTAAGCCCAAGCCAAGTTTCAGTCCACCACCGCCCCCTCAAATAGAAAAAAGGCTAGTCTAGGACAAAATAAATAATATCTCAAGATGCCTAAAGTTTATGCTTCCATTGAATTATAGAATGTGCATTAGTAACAATTCAAATACACCTATTAAGGAGCCCAAATATGAAGCCCATTGTTAATAAAGTTGGCAACAGCCTTCTGTAGCAGTGACAGAGCAGAGAAGGACAGTTCAAAATGGATGCGCTTGCACTGTGTCACAAGCCGGCATTTCTACACCAATTCGCAAGCTGCTATGCCTCAACCACAAGGAGTTTTGTCCTGAAACTCTGAACTTAATCTATTTAGAAGTAGCTCTTTGTAGTGGAAGGCTTATTTTTCAATAAAGCCAAGTGTTCGGCTACTTTCTATTTTTGGATGTATTTTATTTTTGGAAATTTTTTGAGGGCTTTGGAGTGTTTGTAAAAATCTGAGAAAATAGTATAAGATAATTTACAACCTATTGTAATAGTGTATAAATTTTGGAGAAGAAAAATACCCAGCTCCGGAAAACCCCATACGGCTCCTTGAACATTTCAGTGTTCCCTCCTGCGTGACCTATTGCAATTTAAAGAAAGAGACTCCTTGACTCTTGGTGAAAGTTATCGAGAGTCCCCTCACTAGTAAGTTGTAATTCTTCTTACTAGTTAATAAACTTATTGTTGCCTTCAATCATACATTGCTACTTTATTTTTACTTACCATTGTGTCACCCAATCTCTTTATACTCAAGGTACCGCATAACAAATATGTTTCCACATTGCAAAAGTTGGTTAGCATTCTAGGTTTGTTGTGTCTAAGTGCATACTGCACGTTTCTAGCTTGTGGGAAAAGCTAGGCCATGACACAATGAATCACTCCAAAAAATGGAATTTCACCATTCAATACGGGGAAATCGTTCCATTTTTAAGTGAGAATGTCGGTACAAGCAGGAATAATCATGCACCCAATGGGTTACTTAACAGAGCAAGTTTGAGTCTTTGGTTTTTATAATGGTTGTACGGGGGAGGGTTACCCCCACTGTGTAGCCCTAAGCCTACAGGCCTCCTATTGAACTGGAAAAAAAAAAGAATAAAAAAATGTATTCTCCCTTTTCTTCTAGTATACTTCTTTCCCAGTACCATCATTCTTCTCCTCCAATATAAGGAGAACAAAAAAAATTCTTTTGACTGTGACGAGCAAAAATATTAAAAAAAATTGGCAAACTAGAAAAGATGTGCAAACCAGTTAACCCTTATGAGTTGCTAAAACAGAGGAATGGCAGATTTAGGGAAACTATATTCGTAGTACCTCTTTTCTTTGGTAGGATTCTTGCTTGCAAGCCGAGCTGTCTGTACAGCAGCATCAGCAGATGCGGCCTCAGGAGTTGCTCGAAGAATTTCACATATTAGTTGTTGGCATTCACTCTTATCCAGATTTCATGGAGAAGTGTCAGAAAATAATTTTAGAAAAAGATCCAAAGAACACAGGTTATAGATTCCTAGAAACATATGCGACACTTGATTAATCAATACTCAAGCTACCTCCATGCTATAAGATAATAACCACCAGTGCACAAATAATACCTGCAGAACAGTCAATGAATAGCCAATGCTGTAGCCTCCAGTAATATGGGAAGCTTCAGAATCAGGATTCCAATTCACATCTGCAGGCATTGACTTTGGTGTGTTCATGTCAGTATGCTCAGCCGACTTAGATTCCAGAAGTTCTCCAATAACGACATGGTTCTCTGAAGATTACTGTTGTTAGTTGCAAATTCCAAAATAAACAAACGTCAAAATTTGAGTATATTTACCAAATATCCGAACAAGAGAATCCAAAATCGAATCAAGAAGTTGTTTAGCTGCAGACTGTGCTGTTCCTGAGGGAGCCATTGCAGAAGAGACAGGGCTAACAGCCAGCAGTGCTCCAGTCACTGATACACCATTCTCATGCTTTTTCTTTGGTAAATGATAGGTTTCTAATTGTGCTTTTATGTAATATCCAGCTTTATTAGCAGTTTGGGCAGTGGGAGTGAAGTCGAGCCTTGAAGAATTGGCAAGCTCCACATGAGCTTTAATTTTAGATGTTATAATCTCATGAATGGAAGGTCTGAGTCTTTGGCTGTTGCAAACAGGATTCAAGAAAGTAAAATATCATATTGAGACAGATATAAGACCAAAAGGTTCACAATAAAAGGACACAATTAACAGCAAACATTACTCCAAAAGTCAAACAGAAAGCCAGCATGTAAGCAATTGATCGAGTGAGATGCAGTTTTAACAAGAAATGCACAACCTTTTAGCCAGAGGTTAATAAGTATGTTATCCAACCGATACCACAAAGTTAGAGTTGATTGGCTCTTGTTTCAGGTATATCCACTTGTCATTGAGCTTTTAATGATAAGCACGTGCGGCCATTTTCCGGCAGTATATGAAGCCATGTCAAAACCACCATTTAAATAAAATTTCCAAACCTACACCATTACAATCAGTGACAAACAATCAACTGAATTCATTTTCTCTCACATCTCAGATAAGCTTTCCCACATTGACACCATTTGATTCCCCTAAATTCATCATCTTCGAAGGTTTTTACATACAAGTAAAAATTTTCCAGAACATACTGCTAGAGACAGACAGACAGACAGACAGACAGTGATTTCTCTATAGCATTGCTTCAAGAAGTTTCCCACCATGTCCTAATATTGATTCAGAATATGGCTACCACAACTTGAGACAAGAAGAGAGACGCATAGACCTTACGAGACTAGCTCTTTCCAATTCATTTCCCTTAAGAATTAGTAAGCAAGAAAGATTACAAAAGGAAAAGAGGCAAAATGCTTGCATTTTGTATGGCGGGCATCTGCATCACATCAGAGGTTGATGGATAGTTCAATTCGGCTATTTACACCAAAAGGCCTCCCTTTAGGACTTAAATGGATCTTGATCCCCTTAAAAGAAATTGAATCGATAAAAACCATTCTCAAACCAAAGAAAAAGGGTTAGTCTCGAGGAGACATACCATATCATAGCACCAGCAGCTGCAACCTTACCAAGCTTGCAAAGGCACTCAACCATGGTTCTCAAATACTTAACATAAACGGGAGCATCGCTCTTCTTTATTGCTTCCTACATCCAGAATAATATATCATTTAGACTTGATACCATAAAATAAAGAAGAAAATTGAGTTTGAGAGAATGCAACTATATAAGCTCTTATGGCAGCATCACCAGAAATTCATCCGGAGTGGCAGACGAAAGCCATGTCGGAACTTGACGAGATATAGGTTTGGCATCACCATTCGCCCTCATCGATGCTGTATAACCATCTGAGTTGGCTTCATCATGGAATTCAGCATCATCATCATGGCCATCAAATGATGAACTGGTATATATCAATAAACATAGACATTCAATAAATCAGCAAAACTAATAGAAAATAAAAGGCCGCATAACATCTGTAATGCTGCCCTATATCAGTGCAACTACAAAAGCTTGAAGACCGGTAAACCATTCCTAACAGACCTTAATTGGGGTATATTACCCATTCTAATAGCACACAATTAACTACAATAAAGCAAGGGGAAAAAAAGGTTTCAACCACTTCTTAGTAGGAAAAATTTTAAAGCAAACTTATTATGTTTCCAGTCTCTCACAGTCTAGTGGTTCAATAGTTGGTTAACATTGTCAATTACCAGAAAATAACATAAGAGAAAAGAAAAAAAAGGCACAAGTCTAGTGGTAAAAAACTCAACCACTAGAGTTTGTAGATGCTTTAATCAAGTGTTATAACTTCAGAAACACATAGGGCTTGCAAACAAAAGTTCCAGCTATTAACAGACAATAACAAGAATTCTTGACATAATGATTCCCCGTTGAGACAAGTGGAAAAAGTTGAAGTCGGTGAGACATTAACTTTACACAGGGAACAACCTCAATTAAACAAAATAACCATTCATTGTGAATTCATTCATGGAACTACACAAGACATAAAACTAAGGTACAGATGAAATTTTATAATGAGATGGTAACTAATAAACTCCTAAATAGCTATCATGGGAAGATAAAATTAGCAAGCTCACTAACCTTCCATCAATAGAACCTGGCCTATAGGTTCCATCTCCAAGCCCGTAACCACCAAAATGATTGTCGACCTTTAACAAGCGGGTTCTTCGAGAGAGAGGCTGTGAATTGCTCACTGCAAATGCAGTTGCTGTGGTGGTTGGCACCTCATCATCTCTCTCGTTATGGTGTAAGGCAACTGCACTGAGGATAAATATATATATATACACAACGCTTAATATTGTTCCACAAATTCCATGAGAAGACAACCAGCATGTAATGCAATTACAATCGAAACAAGGAACAGTATATTTTGAGGAGAATAAATTCCAAAAATAGAACCATCAGTTAACGTAAAGCTGTATTCATATAGCAGTTTAAGAGTCAATGACCATGATTTGTTGGGCAATATGCAACTCCGCTAAAGCCTGGGGGTAGATCCCTTAACTAAGGTCTCGGGTTCGAGTCTTGGAAATGGAAAAGACTGCGCTGGAAGGGTAGCCCCCCAGAATGGGTCACTGCAAATGCTGAACCGGATTACTCAAAGCATGATTCCAGATACCGTTGGTGTACACCAAAAAAAAAAAAAAAAAAAAGCCTAGGGGTAGGGAAACTAATTAATCTCTAGATTCTATAATCATATTTGTCCCCATATCCTCCTATTTTTTTCTCTCATCAAAACCTTATATGAATTCAGTATCCCAATCACGTTAAATCTGAAGCATTTTTCATATTTGACCTGTAAAACACCTAAAAACTAAACAAAGCTGGTCCAAAGAAAGAAATCAGACCTAACAACTCTCCTCCAGCCTTCTCTGAACTCAGCTTCCAATCATCTCGAAGATGACCATGTCTAACAGAATGAACACCTCCGGCCAAAAAAAAAAAATGGTCAAAATGATTTCTCAAATCATTTGAATCCCAATCAGATTGTTTCCTCAGTGACATGAAGTGATGCTCTTTATTTTCAAACAATAGTTGAAGGATGGCCAACCGATCCAGAAGATAACTGAAATATTGAGCATGCTTTAGTCATAAAGCTATGTCAAGCTCATGCTTAACTTAGTTGACTCACTACTTCTTTCTGTTGTTGTTAGCAGTTATCGTTAGCAAAACAAAGGTATTATGAGATAGGGATGGGAGAAAGAAATACAAAGAATGGCAAGAGAAGCATCTTCCCAAGCGCGTCAATAATAACAAAAGGAAAATATAAGGAAGCCACAAAAACCTTAAGAGGTTTGAATGTTTTCTATCTGCACCAGCACATAAAGACCATTGAGGGGATACCTAAGAAAGTAGTTGACTTGCATTCTTCAAGAAGCCTTTTCGGATCTTGTTGAGTCGGTCATTTTTCTTCATCATTCAAAAATCTCAAACAGATACAAGGTAATTCTTCAATTCACCCGGGCATTTCTTACACACGGAAGTTCTGAATGAACACTACTAAGGAACTAAAACACCTCCCTCCTTTCGAATGGTTCTTCAACCCCACATGCCACTATCCTCCCTTGCAACTTTTGATTCTCAAAAATTGTGGAACAGCAGAAGAATATTTTATTCAGGGGCAAAGAATAGAAAATGAGAAATCCTCCAAAAAAGAAAAGGGTCTCAGAGAAAATTAACAAGAAGGAAAATACTTAAAACATCAAACTCCCAACATTTCCTAATCATGATGTCCACTTAGATTTGCTGCCAAAATTTTCACTACTGAGGATTGATTCCATAGGGGATCTCAGTGGAAAATTACATAAAGGGCCAAACTAAGTGGATAACAAAAATAATGCTCAATTCTTCAAAGCAAATATCTTGAGTGACAGCAACAGATTTTACCCCCCCCAAAAAAAAAAGGTTTGGAACTCTCTTATATTTCCAAATAATTCATTGCAGCAGAATAAGTGTGATACACAAAGTAAAAGTTATATAGAAAAGGACTAAAAGGAAAAGACAAAAGCTGAATAATGGAGATGCAAGAAAAAATAAATAAATAATAAAAAACGAGGAAGGAGATACCTGTATTCACCCTTATTATATAAATGGGCATGCAAATCCTCCAAAATTTTATAAAAGAGAATTCCTCGCAACTTTGTTAGCTCGGATCGAACGTCTTGAAGAGCACCCACCTGGATGACATGGAAGATAAAATAAAAGTGAACCCAAAAAGGATGTGTCTCTTAAATAACTAAAAGAATTTTTCTCACACAAGAAGGTCCAAAAATATATTTCAAAGCATCAAATTCTAATTTTTAAAAATCTCAAGTTTTTTATTACCTCTGGGCAACACCTTACAGAGTATATATCTACTGAACAAACTTAACACTTTAGAGCATGAAGGTGTTGATGCACTAAAAAGACAACTGCAAGACAATGAATATGGCTTTTCTAAGTGTGCCACCCTTGAAATGGCTGCTTGATGTTCTAGAATGTCACATGAACAATGAACAAAGAAGTAACACTCTTAATGTTCTAACCAAATTAGGGGCGCAGCATAATTTTAATTCTACAGGATAAGGCTCTTTAACACTCTTAAATACAAAGAAGTAACACTAAATCTAATTAGGATTGGCTGTAGGAGATGCAATTTAGAACTTGGAGCAAGGACAAGAAAGATTAATTGATCATGATTCTGCCCCCCCCCCCCAAAAAAAAACAAACAATGGACTATGTGCATGTGCTTTCTTTATGTCTGGGATAACGAAGTACAAGTAACAAAATTGGCCAAAATGGAATGAACAACAAAAGGTAAACAGATATACAGATAAAGAATGCAAACCGTCTGAAGGCCTTCTCTCTCAAGCATCAAAGTTGACTGGACGTGCAGTTGAATTGCAGCATAAAACTGCTTATCAGCAACCAGCTTCTCGATGCGAGCTGGAACCTTAACACATTTGAAAAAGATATCAAGACAAAAGTTCAGAATAACATACCTAACCAAAAGCACAAACAGGCAAAAGAATTTTCTGAAATAAGCTAAGGCCATTCCAAAAGGACTGGTCTAATTACAAAAAACTATTCCTTGAGGATTGAACAATGCAGAGCTGTATGTTAAAACTTCTAATATTAGTTTTTTTAGTGGAAAATACCAATAGAAGATTTGAACCCCAGAGATACCACCTTTTAAGAATTTTATCACCCGTTTAAGACCACAGTGCAACAGATTGAGAAGATCTTAAAACATATTACAGCCTTAACAAGAAAACTCATCCAGCAACACTCGTGAGTTTTTCTTGAGAATTTTCTGCATTTCGAAGTCCAAGATAGATGAGCAGAGCATTAAAGAACAAATAGATTCATTGATATGGGTACAAAAATCAACTACAGCCAGCGGAATAGGCTAGATTTTGTTCATTCATAATAGGCTTGGTCTAAAACTCAGATTCAACTTCCAGAATCTTATGCTGCACTAACATTAATACCCAGAAGCTAAAGCCATGTCACAACTTTCATGGAAGGAGAAGACACAAAGTGGGAAGTCTCCAGATTCAAAATTGTCCATATTTCATTCAAACACACTTATTCAAACTTCTAGGACACTAGTCCGACAATTGATAGTCATATTTTGGACTCAACAATTCACATATTTGCAGAATTTTGCTAGAGATACAAATCAAGAAAGGGAGAAATATCGTACTAGTAGCATGACATGATGTTTGCATAAAGTAAAAGAGAGTTTCTAAGATTGGACTTGCCCTAACATAAGAAATTCATTTCATATCTAAGAATCTAATCACATATGGACATCTATCATGTCTGATAATGCCATGTCGTGTACTTCATTTTCTAACTATGCCTCTAGGAATTCCAAATGAGAAGATGCCCACATAAATGTCAAAGTCCTTTCATAATGAGTGAGAGTTTCTCATTATAGTCCTTGGAAATTCATCTCCCAATTTTATCAGATTTTCCCTCCTCTTGTGTCATTGAAAGTGGGTGATGGTTCTTATGTTCTATTTGGGAAATTTCTGGATCAAGGATTCTCCCTTGCTCATTACTTTTTCTCAACTCTATCAGTTGTGTATGCTTCATTCGGTTCCTATCAAAACTTTTATAATCGGAGGGATGTTCGATCTCTTGAGAATTTTATACTCAAGGAATCTTAATGAAAAAGAAGTTGTACAGTTTTATCCAGTAATCTCCCTTTTACAAGAAAATAAACCTTTTCATCATGTTACTGGAGTTTGGAGTCCTGATAGTCACAATGTTTTCTTAGCAAATCTCTTTTTATCCTATTTGCATTCCCTGGTCTTCTCCTTTTCCTTTAACCAATTTATTTGGTAGGCAAGGATACTACCAAAGTTAAAGTTTTTACACGGTCTATGGCGCTTAACAAGATCAATACCAATGATTTGCTACTAAAGAGAAGACTCTGTAAAGCTGTCTTTCCGGATGTTTGTGTTACAATAGTTCTAAAACTAGATATCACATGTTTTTGCATTATTCTATTGTACAGGAAGCCTGGAATCATCTTTTTGCTCTGTGTTGAAGGAGTGGATTTGTCCCAAGAGCCTCCATGATCTATTTCTCACAAAATTTTGATATTTTGGAGGGAAGAAGGATACCCATTCACTTTGGCGACATGTCTTTGTGGCTATTTCTTTGTGTATATGAAGGCTGCAGAATGCTAAAATTTTTAGAAATCACAGTATCGGTTTTCTATCCTTTGGGACAAGATTGTGTTTTATGATTCTCTAGCGGGTTATGCTTCGGAGATTTATAAGATTATGGTCTGAAGGAGTTGATGAGGGATCAGAGAGTAGTCCTTCATTAGTCGATGTATTATTCTTTTTCCACTCATTTTGGAGGCATTATCATCATAAGTTTACGTATATTCTCTATCGTATCTAATACAACTATTTTCCATCAAAATAAAAATTCTTCTATAATAGACACATTTCTTAGTTTTGCACCCCTAAAGTGAATGCCCTGTCTTGAAACTCTCAATGCCTCATTACTCGTAACAAAAAGGGAAACTCTGAATTCTAACTTTCTTACCATACTGCAAGCGTATGATCCTTCACTGTTACATTTTGACAATAGGCCATGGCATCTTGAATCTCTTAACAGCACAGGCATTTTTACTCTCTGTGACTTTTTTAGCCATCTTATTCAGTGATTAATGCCTTGCCCTTTCCCTTATGTATCATCATTTAGAAAGCAAAGCACCTTCAGCATTAAACCGGATAACTAGGCTATAAATCTTAATAGGATTAATACAAAAGAGTTGCTACAAAAAAGGCCCTCCAAAGCTATTTTGCTAGATACTTGTGTTAAATGCCACTATAGTAATGAATCTAGAAACATAGTTGTCAAATCAAGATAGGAATTGTGAATCAGAAAGCTAATTTTTTGAATCGTGAATCGTAAAATTCAGTATTATACATATAAGTACATTATAGAACCTATGTACACAGTACATTAAAATAATGTATTCATAACCACTAACTAGGACAAACTAAGTTGTGATATTCAAAATACTCCAAAAATTAAAAACTTAAAGATTCAAGGTATAATTCATGATACTTAATTTCTTCAAAATCATATCATACACTTAAAAGCTAATATTTAATTAATCTAAATACTAAGTCTTCAAGATTTAATAAAATCATTATCATCACCAAGATCCATATCATTGTCACCACTATCTTCATTCACTTCTACGTCTTCATTTTCAGTTGCTTGTCTTTTTCATTTCCATCGACATTCAAATTTCTTGGACCTAATAAAAATAATAATGAGGAGTTTATAAAAATAGTATTCTACTCTAAATTATATAATTACAAAACTAAATTATTTAAGTTATACATCTCTTTCTATTTTTGCTAGGAGTTCATCATCATTCAAGAAATCATGGATGTCTATCAATGAGTTATCATTTGGAAGATAAGGATCTTCGCATTCACCAATCGACTCATCATCGGATTCCATATCTGACTCGCAAATATGATGGTAAGGACCAAATCTATTTATGTCTAAATCAAATGGAATCATATGATACGATGTGCAAATCATATTCGAATCATAAGATTCTTATATATTTAAGATTTATCTGTTTGAACTCAATCTTTTTCCATCTGAATCAAATCCTAACATTCGAATCATAAATTGTAAGATTTTGATTCATGTCTAGAAATATTAAGTTATAACAATTTGAAAGAAGGAAGGATGCCAAGATCCTTGCATGCTCTAAAGTTTTCAAAGAAGATTCTGAAAAGATTCTCACCAATCTTGGCATCCCACCCATTGTTGAGAAGTCCAACTTGCTCTTGATGACCTGTTTTTCAATTTCATCAGAACTTTCTTTTGATCGCCTCTTTCAAGGCATCAGATTCCTGCAGTAGTCCCATTAAGGTGGTGCTCTTAGACACCAAATTTACAATCCCTCCAACTGGGTCCACAGGCTAATTCTAAATATGCCAGGTAACCCCTTTTTCTCACATCTGATGCCCAGCCGAAGAAAATTTCAAGTCTCTCGATCTTAGAAGCGACACTAAGGTTATCTTCTCTGCATCTCTATGGAGGCAAGCTCTCAAGAAGCCATCTCTTCGAGATATTCAAGAAAATTAGAAACTATTTCTAGTTAAAGATATTTCTATTTATATGATTTCTTCCTTCTGCTTTACGCTCGCAAGGATGCCTCATCTCTCATTGTTTCTTCTTCTGATCTCTTCAAACAATATTTATTCTTTCTAGTTACAAAATACTATGGCAACGATGGGAGCTTGTCAAAGTATGCTAAAGATAAGTGAGACAGAACTCCAGAAGACCACATTGAGAATTATGTCAGTGGTTCTTAGCACCGGCCACAAATTTTGGGAAATGGAATGTGCATGACCTCCATCATTTAATTTATCCTTCTTCTAATATCATGTAAATTCCTCTGTTAAAAAATAGTCAAATTAACCTAACAGTAACTTTACAAGATGATAGTGACAATATCAATCCCACAAGCCACTAGAATATTATCAAACATTTACTGAAAGTTAAATGTAGAAAACATATATGCTATTAAAAGATGCACAAAAGATTAAGTAAAGAAAGGGGACAAACCTTGGCTATACCCTCAATTTGATCTAGAAGAGAGATTATATGACGCAAAGTAACCGACCGGTACCATAACTGATGCAACTGTTTATTGCGGGCACCAAGAAGCCTCTTTGCCTCCGCCAAATCAACTTTAAGAACTTTAATACTTTCAGTAGATTCACTGAACAATCGCAAGATCTGCAGCACAGAAATAATAATGGAATATAATGAAGCAATAGACCAAGTTTAATTGTAAATTCCATATAATCATAACCAGCACTTGGTTAGACTTCGAAAGATTCATCTTCTCAAAGGTTGACGATGTGCCTCCCAATAAAAAGACAAGAATGCACCCAAAATAATGAAAGCTAACATTTTCTATTACTATTCTAAGGCCCTAAAACTATGGCATGGGACAGTAAGAAACAGAACTCTGGTTTGCATCTCAAAACAATGGTAAAGCAAGGGCGCTGGACGGCCACCTCTCCCTCAGCTTCCACAAATTTTTTACATGAGACAGTATTAGGATTTTTCAGGTACAAAACTAAAACCCCCTACCCAAAAGCCTTGATAAATTATTTTCAATACTTTAGTAAGAGTTAAAATGAACCAGACAATAAGTTTTCATGAAATTTCTCATCAGAAGCTTTTAATTGCCATTTAAAATAATAATAATAGTAGTTGCATACATCTTACAAAAATTTATGAAGCTTTGTATCCTATTTATACATCTAGATATCCGGATCATTCAAAACACTAATTACAAATTAACATGAAGATTATGATCAAATATCATCATTTACAAAGTCACGTTTTATGTACACTCTGTGCTTTATTTTGAATATTTTTTCTTTACTTATTTTTGTCCATACTCAATTTCGTCAAAATTATGACTTTCCTTTAAAAAAAATTCAATATTTATCCTTTAATTTTATTCTATTAATATTTTTACTTTTTTTTAAAACAAAAATCACATATATGAACTCTCAAACATACGACACATGGAAAAAAGGTTTTTCCATTGTCTCAAATATCATTGCCATATGTGGAGAAAATATAGTATATGTAACAAGAATTGCAGCTTACAAGAGCAGAAAAGGTAAGAGGTTTCTAGTTATTGTGTATAGTTTTTAATAGAGTTATAACCTTAGACTAATAATAAAACAAACATGCATGCATCCACTCATGCCCATCAATAGAACATAAGCCACGACCAGCAACAGAAATGAATTAAAAGCTTAAGCACATTTCTCCAACCATGGATCTCAATAAAACACTAACAGGATGGACGTTGTTCAATTCACATAACAGATGGTTGGCCAACCAAATACATAATAAATAATTATCAAATCTACTTTATAGCCATAATCCTTGCTATTTGAAGATTACTAGTTGACCAAGATAAATTTAAATAAACCCTAGAGAAAAAGAAAAAACTGTAGCTACCACATCAACCAAATAACTGAAACAAAAGTAATTTACTCATTTTGTCTTTAATTTAAAAGAGGTAACTCCATAACCAGGTAAACAGTGATACATATCAAGTGTAATAAGATGAAGAAACCTGGGAATAATTCTGAATAGCTTTATTGAAGCCACTGTGATATGAATGCACGACTTCATCTACAACTTCCTCGATAACATCACTCTGCTCTTTCAACAGTTGAGCTTCACCATCACGATCTCTAGAGGTCAATATATGGACAACATGAGGCAATGAATCAAAACGAGCTGCAGCCCAACTCTCATCTATTCTTGATAGGTCCTCTTTTAAGTACTGCAATGGATGAGAGTGTATATCATGTAAGAAAATAACCCTTCAACAGCATAGCTGGTAAAAGCAGATACAGCTACCATTTCTTTTGAATTTTGAAATATAAGCTAATACTTGACTTCTCATTCTAAATATATCTTATACCAATTGTACAGCACACCTAGTAAGCACTAGGAAAGATAACTACAGCTTGAATATGATAATGCTACCAAGAAAATTAAAACAAAATAAGTAAATAAAGATGAGGAGCCAGGCAATCACTTATATACCATAGGCAGGCAATTCACGATAACAGATGCATCAAAGACGATTGAAGCATGTACTATTCCCCCCCCCCCAAAAAAACAAAGAAAAAATAACAAAAAAATCATATTAAGAGAGAAGAATGTTCAAAAGGATAAGCTATCTTCTTGAGATAAAAAGAAAATGAAAAAAAAAAAAAAGAAATGAGAAGCAACTAAACTTAGACAAAAACCAAAACAAGAGAGCATCGTGCTTGTACAGTTCCTCAATCCCTCTCACTATTTCTATAGGAACTCCTTTGGAAGGTCCTCCAGCTGAAGCCAATAAAAAGGTTATAAGTACAATTTTCTCCAAAGAATAGAGATAGATGACATTAATTTGTGAAAATCCAGGTGTTCTTTCTGGCCAAACACACCAAAAACCCGCTCATTCAGCATGGCTCCAAAGAATATTGGCACCAGCATGAGATCCAAATCCCTTGAAATATACAATTTAACACAACCATACCTTTATCCCAACTTGGTCAAGGTCGACTATATCAATCTGTTTGTTCTATTTAATAATTCAAAGCCATGTTAATAGTTAAGTGAGCGGTAATTATATCATGTTCTATCACCTTTTTAGAGTTTTCTTAAATCTTCCTTTTGTACTTCGTGCACTTTCAACTGGCATACTCTCACATGTTCTAACAAGAGCATTCGGTAATCAACTTTGAATATGCCATCTTAGTTTATTTTTTCTCATGTTATCTACCATTGGGACTACTCATAAATTTAACATACTAATTTCTTTTTTTATCCCAGAAAAGGAATTTTATTAAAAAAAAATTGACATACGAAAAAAAGAAGAGGAGCACCTGAAGGGTGCTCATCCACCTGTGTAAATCAAAAGAGACATCTGCAAACGATTCAGAAGACTTTGAACTTGACCAAAAGCCCTAACACTTCATGAGATTATCTGCAAAAGCCATCAGGAATTCTCCACCTCTCAAAAATTCTTCTATTTCTTTCCCTTGGCACCAACCAAAACACAGCTAGGGAAACATATTAACCTCTCCCCTCTTCCACTCTTCCCTGTACAAACCCTCATCCCACTCCAAGGCTACATCTCATTGTGTAGAGAGCTTAAAGTTACCCGACATGAGTGCAAAAGAGAGAAAATTCTATCCCACATAAAGAAGCATTCCTCTCAATAAACTTCCAAGGAAGGAACCCTCTCCTCATACACACGACTCAATCTAAGCATGATATAGTATCTTCGACCTCAAAAGACCCTATCCATCAACCCCTCCATCACAAAGTCTTTGCTTCCCAATTAATTTCCACTCTCTAGTGCCTCAAAGATGTTGAAGAAACTCTTCCGATCTGAGACTCTTCCAATCTGAGTCACTTTCTTGTCTGCTAAAAGTTCACATTCTAAAAGCAACGATCTCCTTAGAGAGAGACAAAAAAGCCCACAAGTGCCTCTTTGGTCATCGACAATTCATACAAAGTAAGGAACTGACTCTTTAGGACAACAAGACCATATCACTCATGATGCCAAAGGGAAATTCTTAACACATTACTCACTTTGAACTCCACCATGCTCTTTGAAGCTCATTTCTAATTTTATGTTTTCTTATTACCCCACTTATTAACAACAACAACAACAACAACAATACCAAACCTTTATCCCATTAAGTGGAGTTGGTTACATAGATCCTTCTACGCTATTATACTCTATTTCATATCATATGTTCACCTATATAATTGTTTTCTTGATATGACAACAATAATTATACTTTTATTCCACTAAATGGGATCGACAATATGGATACTTTTACGCCATTATACTCTATCATGTATCATATTTTCATATATATATTTAGATAACTTATATCATATTTTATTGTCATTATCAAAATCTTCTTAGATCTCTCTATCTCACGGTTAATATGAGTACTTGTCATAATTTCGCACTGCCTAACTGAAATCTCTATCGGTCACTAATGTACATGTTCATATCATCTTAATCATGGTTCTCTCAATTTTTTCTCAATAAGCGCAACTCCAACTTTCTCCCTAATACACTCATTTCTTATCTTATCCATCTGTATATCCGTACATCCACCTTAATATTCTCATCTTTGTAACTCTCATCTTCTATTCGTGATTTTGGTTCATTGCCCATCATTCAGATTCATATAACAAAACAAGTCTAATCGTCTCCTATAAAACTTCCCAAATTTTAGAGGTACCTTTCAATCACATAAAATACCCAATACACTTCTCCATTTCGACCATCCTGCTTGTATTCTATATGATACATCTTTGTCACTCCCTTCGTCTTTTTGTAAAATTGATCATAGTTACTTAAAACTTTCACTTACAAATAATTCATCATCTTCTATATTAACCATTACCTCACTCACGCTAGCATTGTTAAACTTAAATTCCATATATTCTATCTTTACGCCATTTATCCGCCTTAATAATCTTATCTCCGCCACACTCATCTCTTGTGTGTGTTGATTTTGAATGTCACAATACGCTATATCATAAAACATCAATGGTGTTATCACAATTCTATAAAACTTGCCTAGCTAGAATGTTGTTAATACATAAAACTCCAGACGTACTCTATATTTTATCAACCCAATTCATGTGAGAGACTTTCATAAATATTTCCATCTTTCTAAATAATAATCCATACTAACAAAAATTATCCTTCTTATGCACTTCTTTTCCTAAACTTTTCCTATGTTTTCATCCAAGTCATCACACATACTAAAGTTGCATTTGATATATTGGTTTTTTCTACCAATTCAAAGACCTTTTGATTCAACCGCATTAATCAATTTTTTTCATGTATACGTGCATCTTGCTTACTCTTATCAATCAATATAATATCATCTACAAATGACATACACTAAGAAATGCCATCGTGATAATCAAGTGAGAGATAATCCATTATTAATGTCCACAAATAAACTCTTAGCAAACCCTTGAAATATATCTCCATAAGAACAATCCAATCAAACCTATTATATTCAAGCATTCATCTTTTGAATCCTGGAATTTGAACTAGTTATTTCCAAATATTCTTAAACTTAATTGTACTTGGCCCATGTGAACTTACAAGTTGCGTGCATACAGGGAAAAGAAAATCCAACACATGGAATCAAGTGAAACTATGACATCCCATAATGTTGGGACATGAACATTAGGGGTGTTTAATGGCCGGCTTATTACCAAAAGCTAGCTTAATATACATACATACACACAAGCGCGCGCGCACATATAATAGTTCCAAAATGTTAATGATGCAAGGCTATAATAAGATCATCTTTTACCAATTCATATATACATAGTATATAGTAATAATAATAATAAACATATAGTTTCACCGCACTTATTTTTTGGTACTTCAAAATTTGGCACACAATCCATTCAACGTTTGATATTCCAATTGCCAACTGTAGATAAACAAGCATTGGATGCATAACCAAAAAAAAAAAAGGAAAAAAAAAAAAACATGCACTTACAGCTTTATCCGAAGGAATGGGTAGTCCATCAAAAAGGCCCATTTGGAGAACACTGCCAAGTCACTTCACCTCCTTATAGATCCTACAAGTAGCACAAATTGTAAAAAATAAAAAAAATAAAATTCAAAACCACAATGTAATTACACAACAAATTCTTGAATTAAAAAAAAAAATTGGTTTGCCCCCTCCTTAGAATATTATTTCCGGCCATGAGATGCAATGTAAATGTGTTTTGCAACGTTTCTTTCTCGGTAGGGAAGGGAGGCCTTTGTTTTTTATTTTATTTTATGTTTTGACGTTTTTCTCAACTTGGCTTCCTCCGTCCCAGTATCACCACCAACAAGAAAAGCCATGAATCATCCCCACTCCCCATCCTCCTCCGCAATGAAGTTAAAATTATAGCCTCATTCTCCACTTATAATAATTCTTCTATGTAAGATGTTCTCTAGAAGTCTTGTGTTGTATGATGGGGTACTCATTTGCATATTCCATTCTACATTCTTTGATTGCAGGAGCAGAATAACTGAATTTTCGGTTGGTTTCTTCAAACATTAAGGAGCCCAGATTTTGAAATATAATAAAAATGTCCAAAAAAAAATCAAAACCCCAATGTAATTTACATAAGTTCTTGAATTGCAAAAAAAAAAAAGGACCACTAGGTATGCTGGACATGCACATTCAAGAAAGATTAGCCCTAGCCCTGGCTTTCACTCGATCTAAGGAAGAAGAACTTGATCACAGATAGCTGGATCTAACCCTTGAGAAAGCACTCTTGACTTGATTTAGCCCCTTGAAAGTGAGTCGAAGTAGCCCAGTTCAAATTCAAACAAGAACTAGACAAGAGCAATGAAAATTGGGAAAACCCATTTAGGGAAAATCAACAAATGCAATCCCAATTCAATTGAAAAGCAATGAATTATAGTAAAGAAGGTAAACTTTTACCTCCAGATCCAGCGGAAAGGTTATCAAAGATTAACTCGTGACATAATTGACTGACGACGCCTCTGTAGCTGTAGATGTGTTCTTTGAACAGAGTTGTTTGTCGAAGCTTTTAGATCCCTAGTTGAACAGAGCTTGAATGCAATCAACGTCAGTTCCGGAAGAGAGAGCGAGATTGTAAGAAGGGGAGAGAGAGAACCGGTTGAAATGAACTTTTTTCTCTCGCTGTGAAGGAAAAGTATTTGCAGAACTTGGGTCGGGTTGGGGGGAATGAGCAAGAGTCGGTCGGGTTTAGATGAGTCGGGTTTAGATGAGTATGGGATGTGCGCAAAAACAAGCCAAACGGGTTGAACCGAAAAGGTTATACGTACGGAAGAGTTTAAATTGTTTATTAAATTTTTTATTTTTATTTGATTCAAAAATTAAAAAAAAAAAAACTATATAAATTAAATCAAAATTTTTACCAACCTCCTTAGTTTCTCCGCCCAACTTGTCTCATTTCTCCTTTTTTCTAAATGAGATTATTCAATTATCGATTATGATAAAATTATATTATAAAATATTTTAAATAAAAAATTAATAAGTCAAACCGAATCAATCTAATTTTATATCATTTGGTTAAATTTGTTTGGTTAATATCATTGTTTGTTTGATTTTAAATTTTATAAAATTTATCGAATTTAGTTTGATTTGAGTTTATTCTTAAAATCAATTCAAACTCTCAGATGTATATACTCTTTAAAGTTAGATACGAGCCTTGATCATATAATCAAAAAACTTAGCATGTTTGAGATAAATATGATGGTCAAATATTTGTTATCACACGAATCATTTTCTATTGGATAGGGTTTTAGATCATGTTAAAATCTTTTATTATAGAAAAGAGAAATGACTAAACAACTTAAGTCAGTCAAAAACTTTTCTTTTTATGATATTATTCATAAATCACAAATATTTGAGAACTATAAATTAACTTTTCTGATCTATGTGAATAATGGAAATTTATGATATGAGATATTGAAAAAATATATTGAATTCAAATTTTAAAAAAGCAATAGAGTTAAAGTGGAAGTAGCATATTCCAATTAACATGGTCACAAAATTTTAAAATCTTTCATTTAGACCAAGGGCAACGAGGGAAGCAAGGGTAGCTTAAGAAAAAATACTATATAATTTTAAAAATTATAACCCTTAATATTATTTACTATTAAAAGTTATAAAACAATATTTTGAAATTATAATCTTAAAAGTTATAATACTAAATATATATTTTATTTTATTCTAAATATAATTTTTTAGTTTTCGTTGCGTTATACCCTTGCGGAATTTTTTTTTTTAATGATTGCGATTGTCTAGCTATGCACAAAATGAAGCCAAAGAGTGCACATAGAGTGAGAGAGAGAGTTTTATCTAGCATGTTATTTTTATATACCATCATCAAGCTCAACCAAATTGAAAGTTAGTTTAGGTGGAAGTAGTTTTCTGCCCCAGATTGTTTCAAGCTCCTAACAATGTAAAATTGGCGACTATGTTAATGTTAGAGGGTGATTCAATATGTCATTAACGGTTAGATTGAAAGTCTCTTCGTGAATTTCGGGACTTTGGCATAGCTATAAGTTGTATGGCATGATCTAAAGTTCGCTAGGTCTTAGAAAATTCTAAAATTCTATGTTGGGATGACTTTTGAGTCAACATTAAATTGATTTTGAGAGATGTTCCCATATTTCAACTGACTAACCAAGGATTGTACAAACCTCCTATGAGGTAACTAAAGTTATGAGTTTTAACAAGTGTACATGCACCTAAACATTGGTATGGATTGGTGTCACAACCCAAAGTGAATGAGTCAACTTGTAAGCCTAATGAGTTGACTTGCAGAGAAAAGAACTTACAGGCAAGTAGACTTGATGTTGGTTATTGATGCCCATTATGGGCATTTGGGTAATTAAGGAATGGGGTAACTCCCATCCTTAATTACCATTAACCAATATTTTGGTAACTCCCCACCAATTAAGGGAATTGGTCTTACCTTCCTTCGGAGTGAGGGAACAATGGAGAAAACTCTCCTTCTCCTACCTTGTGTGTGGAGAGAAGCCATGGGAGGCTACTATGGAGGCTAGGGTTTCACATATTCTCTAGAGAGAGAATAGAGAGAGGGATGGAGATTTTCGCGTAGGAAAATCTCCCATCGTCAGACGATTCACCGGACATGAGGATTGCGGCGTTGTGATGCTGTGGTGGTGATTCGACTAACCTCGTGATCACCATCCGACCGTGCGATCCGTTCGAGGGACATCGCGACACGGTGGATTTTGGAGACTGCCCTATCGAGGTATTTATCCCAAAAATTCCGAAACTATTTAATTCACGCATCCGCATGCGCGATTAAATCCAACATTGGTATCAGAGCGATCGTTGGATTTAATTTAATAATTTTCGGAATTATTTTTGGGATTTTAAAATTTTGGGGTCCGGATCACGGATGAATTTCGTAAATCCGAGAACACCGTAGGAATACCCATGGCCCAAGGATTACAAAACTAATTTTTGTTTAATTTTCCGAGCATGTTTGGGCCATGAAATGTCCGGTCGAAGTTTGCGACCGTACGGACATGAAAACCTTAGATCTGTGGCTTTAGAGGGCGGATCGATGCATGAAAATAATATAAATGTGTTCCTTGCATCTAGATCTATTGTTTTATGTCTTTTATTGTGATTTGGGTGCCGGAAACTGGGATTTCCGAATGGCCGCGGAGGGCCGCGACTGGGGTGGTTGAGTCCCACCATTTTTGGGCTTGAATCCTCCTAAAATCGAGTGTAGGATGTTTGGAGGATGCCCACAAATTTTTTCCAGTCGAAAAATGCAAGAAAAAACAGCCGGAATTGAGTTTTCCAGAAAACGGGTCGAAAAACCCGTCGCAGGACCCGTCGGGCGAAGAAGAACCGGCCCAGACCCGCGGGCGCGTGACACGCACGCGCCAGGAGGCGCGTCTGCTAGGCGCGTGTAGTTCACGCGCCACACAGGCGCGTGGAGCGGGGGAAGGTAGCGGTCGGGTCGGATCGTCCCCGCAAACCGACCCGACCGGGTCGGCCACGTTGACCGGGTCGGACCAAACCCGTTGACCGGGTCAGTCGGGTCAACCCTGACCCGTTGACCGACCCCGGTCAGACTCGGCTCAACACGGCTCAGCGCGTGAGGGCGCGTGAGCCGCGCGCCGCGACTGGGCACGCGTGAGCCGAGCCGGCCCTGGCGCGTGGCGGCGCGTCTGAGCCGCGCCGCGCGTCTGGCGCGTGAGCCAGACTGCTGCCAGCGCGTGGAGGCGCGTGGCAGCGCGTGGAGGCTCACCGCCGGCGCGTGGAGGCCTGCGGCGGCGCGTGGAAGGCGCTGCCGGCGAGCGGCGGCGCGTGTGGCCCCGGGTGGCGTGTGAGAACGCTTGAAATTGAATTTTTTCAATTTTTTGGGGGTCTTAAAACCATAAATGTGACTTTTTGTGGGTTTTTGTGTGCCGAATCACAATCCAAATGGTAAGATGCAATTCCGGGTTGTGGTGTATGGTGTCCGTTGACTCATACGCTCGCTTTGGGGTCGTAATCAAGTCATTTTGGTCTTGATGATTCGTAGGGCATACAAAAATGTGATAATAAGCATCTCCAAGTCACAAATGTCTCTCTTAATGCGTTGAGAACTGTCGTATTAAATTTTTATTAAATTTTTGCAAGGAGAGTAAACTGAATGATGTGATCTGCACGATTTTATCAGTAGATTCAGTTTATTCTCGAGAGACAAAAATCTAACGGGAATCTGAGGCATGAGATGATGGGCCCCAGGGTGGGCACCGCGCCTCAGGATATACGAGATGAAGAGATCTATCGTGCATGGTAGAAAAGAATTGCCAAGTTAGGGCAATCCTTATCAGTGGCATGCATAATAACTTAATCTCATTTTTCGAGTCATATTCTATGGACATGTCGGTTCGACTCATCCCATAAGAGCATAGTGTTGCTTTTCGAGTCATATTCTATGGACATGTCGGTTCGACTCATCCCATAAGAGCATAGTGTTGCTCTCTTCGGCTCCTATGTGAGGACGCAGAAGAAAAGGGTTAATCATACAATAAAGAAAATGTCGAGTATGATCACCGAGTCAATATAAACGGACGAGTAAATTTCGGATGGAATTTAGGTACTGGATGTGATCCGGTTTTTTACCTGATTCATGGGAAACCGTGAAATCCTATCTCACATTTGACGAAAGTATTCGTACTTTCGTTGACGTGAATACATATTGTGAGCTCGATGAGGAGCACCTAGAGGCGAGTAGGCCACACTCGAGTCATGCTTATTCAGAGGAGTCAAGTAAGGACTTCCCCGGCGCAAAGCCTAGCGAACGTGACTCGAGATCTAGGTAATAAAAATCATCCGAGAAAACCGACAATGAGGTATAATAACGCAAGAAGAAGGAATTTGATTAGACCAAAGTAAATTGCTACGTTTGAGGTAGATTTGGTCATTTCGCTCGTGAGTGTGACGAGCTGAAATTAATATTCTTCTTCTTTACGTGGTTTGAGATTTGTCTCATTCACTATAATGCTCACTAATTTCTCTCCTTTGAAATCAGGAGCAACCGACCACGTAACTCGAGATAGGAGTGCGTAAATATAGTTCCGTCAGGTAAATCCTTAAGCATGGAGGATTTACGTAAAGGACAGAGCATTTGTCGTTGTCAGAGGGAACGACACTTGCTATGACGTCCTCAATGTTGTAGGCATTCGACGGATCTACAATTTAGTACCTTATCTAAAATTGACTACGAAATGCGTGAAATTATTCCCTTGTTTTTAATACGACAATTTTCTGAATTATTCTGGTTATAATCCATGATGGAATGTATGCACTGGGTGTTACTCATTCTAATGGTTTTTTATCGTTTTACTATTGTCTTTACATTTGATTGCGTAGATGATAATGTAAATGAATGACATAGTAGACTTAGACACATGGGGTAAGAGATGATGAATCGGTTAGTAGCGAGAGGTTTGTTGGACCCGCTGACCAGATTCGAGTTACCCGTATGTGAGTTTTGCCTAGTCAGCAAAATGACGAGAAAACCATTTGGCGATGCAATGAGAGCTGGGACTCCATTGCGGTTAACTTTTGTGCCTTCCTTCTTTTTATTGTGGTCTTATGAGCATGAGAGTCAGAAATGGAGTTGTGTAGATAATTATAGACGCTTTCATGCGTTTCGGTTCATCTATCTGATCTTGCATAAGTCTGAGGCATTAGACTGCTTCAGGAGGTTCATAAGCGAGATTGAGAATCAGCTAGATTTGAGAGTAGAGACTCTCAGAACCGAGCGAGAACGTAAGTATTCGTCTAAACTACACATGAGGCTCTGTTTCGCGAAAAGTTTTATGAGACTACTGACTATTAGTCAGTTTCCCCATTTGAGCTTTGGACAGGGAGGCAGCCTGACCTTAGCCACTTGAGGTTATGGGGTTGTGCCACGATTTCTCGCATTCACACGGTGAGTTAGACCCGCGAGAAAATATGTGTTTCTAGGCGAACACGAACGGCACTATAATCGAGACTGAGTCTCGTAATACTATATTTCTTGAGAATGATTTCCCTAAGAGAGGTGAAATCAATTAGGACCTTACCCTTTATGCGATGGATGAGCCTAGTGGCTCGGGGAGCCCAGCGGCGGGATACAAAAAATCCACTATGGATTTTGATCCCAGTGGGAGCGATCCATCAAAAGGTAAAGATTTTTCTCTCCTCCTAAGAGTGTCGAGAATGCGTATTTAAACGTTGTTTTCTCGATTGAGGGTGAGACCCTCGTTGCGACTCTAGAGGAAGATGAGAAATCTAAAACGGTCCGAGAGACTCTCGAGAGGATGCAAAATGCCATTTAATGAAGGCCATAAATGAAGAGAAGGAATTGATGAGAATCAACGGGGTCTGGGACCTAGTTGATTAGCTTGAGGGCGGAATGACTATTGGGAACAAGTAGGTTCTCAAAGTCAAGATAAAGGTCAACGGATTGATGAAGAGATAAAGAACCCGTCTAGTAACCAAGGGTTACACTTAGACTGAGGGGTGGACTATCGAGGAATCATAGTCCAATTTATCTCGATCCGTTTATCTTTCAGCGATTGTCACGAACATAGATCAGGAGTCACATCACAAGGATGTAAATACCGCTTTCGTATTTGAAGTATAGATGAGGCGATCTACATGGAGCATCCCTTTGGGTTCGTTCTAGTAGATCAGGTGTATAAGGTCTATTGATTTTCGAAATCAACATATGACCTTAAGCCATCATCTAGACAGCGGCGCTTGAGATTTCACGAGAAGGTGATATCTTATGGTTTTGTAATGATCGAGTAGGATCATTGCATATATCTGATACGTCCCGATGACTCCTTTATGAGGATGTTCTCATATGTAGGTGACATACTGTTGGCTGGGAACAACAGAGAGTATCGAATGACCATTGTAACATGGTTATGAGGTTTTAGTTCATTCTCAGATTTTAGATCCATAGGGATCGCTTGAGAATGGTGTTGACTCTTTAACAAGAGTTTTACATCAGGTAGATTCTTAAGCATTTCGAGAATAACGAACACAACCTAAAAGATACTCTAATCGCTAAAGATAAAAAGACCTGAATCTTGACACATGCCCTAGAATTTATAAAGAAATAAGGGAGATGAGCAGAATCCCTTATTCCAGTGCAAAATACATTTTTAGTGTATGCGATGAGGTATACACGTGTGATATACAATTTGATGTATGCGATGAGGCATACATGACCAGACATTTATTTTATGGTTAATCTGGTGAGTAGGTATTAATAGAATCCTGGAAGGGATCACTGTAGAGCAGTGAAAAAGGATTCCGAAATATCTCATTTGAACTGCAGAGCTCTCCATGTGTTCGGATGAGGTGATTTGCGTTTTGTGGTTGAGATTCAGATACTGACTGGGAGTAGTGATCTGAATAAACGCGAAAGGTTTTATCTTCTTAGAGCAGTAAGAAGAGAACTTGTATATCTCTATTTACGATAGAGACTGAGCTTGTAGTGTGCTCAATTGCAGTTCATGAGAATGGTTGGCTTCAGAAATCTTTTGGAAGACTTAGGGATTGTGACGGATAGTGGGAGGTCAGTGATGATTATTGTGATAATCAGACCGACACTGTCAACAATTGAGACCCTAAGTGTAATAGCAAAGCCAAACACATTGATACCGAAGACCACTTTGTGAGAGAAATTACCGAGAAGGGTATTGTGACATCTAAGTACACCTTGACATACAGCATAAGAGCTGATCTCTTCAGAAAACCCGTTGTGAGAGATTCCTTTGTGAGATAAGGAATCATTGGGTTTAGTGTACTTTAACATTTCTCCTTATATACTGTTTTAGATGCTTATTTTAATATATGACATGTATGCATTATTGAGTCACATATTTATTTCCTGCATCATTTGTTGTCATATATTGTGATCTTGTGATTAAAAGATGTGTCAGGCAGGCGTGGTTGACTCTCTCACACGAGTGACCACCTCCGACTCTGAGTGAGCGGAGATGAGACGGATTCTAGTCGTAAGAGGCTTTGAGAGTAGCCCTACTAGAACATAAGTCGCCCTGATATGTGTTCAGGATGAGGTCATATGCGATATGACCGACATGGAAATACCCACATAAATGTTGCCTGTAAGTAGCCAGGTTTGAGATCTCAGATATCACCTGCGATTTGTGATATTGTCTCTGAGTTGCTCTCTCTGAGATCTCTGGGTAAAGTCTTATGTGTAGACTGAGTCCCGTACCTGTACAGTGTTAGAGAAATCTGACATATGCCCTTTGAGATATGGGGGAATAACACTGTGGCACGTGTTTCATACCACGTGTGATAAGACGACCATGGGACAGTGGGAGCTATTATTTGAGACGATAGTTTGATCTTGATCCCCGTTCCCACTGTGTGAGACCTG